>OY986965.1:10085404-10702796 GCA_963920575.1 Narthecium ossifragum | reverse complement strand
TTCCCAGTTGATCATTACGCGTATTCAGCAGTCCAGTTTCCCATCCCAATAACTCAGGTGACGAAGTCCAAAGTCCAAACTATTTTTGAAAAAAAAAAAAGCATTATAATGCGTGGGCCACAAAAGAAAGCCGATGACACGTGTCATGTCCAGGCGCTTCCATTCTCAGATCCTCTAATATCCACTTTTTGGAAAAAAAAAGTCAAAACATTTCCTCCAAGTCCATCGTCAACATCACAGTTGGAATCCAACCCGAATACGACCTCGCCATCGCTTCAGATCCGCTACAAACTCCACCACAACAATTCAACTAAAACAGTTCCTTCATCCGGCACGTGTCATTTCAGAGCCAATTGCAAAAAGTAGGCATCGCAGCGGATCCGAGACGCCACCAACGACTAGCGTCAATCGCTCCCCGCACGTCTTTCTCCCGCGTCTCCCTCCCAATTATAATTATCGATTTTTTTTTAGGTATATCCTAACAATATTTTTAAAAAATTGAGAATTTTATCCCAATCTCTTTTTTGAACGCTTTTCCTCGACGCGTCGCCGAGACCGAGCCCCAGATATCCCCAGCTCCTCCTGAAGATCCCTCCCCATTTGAATGCCCCAGCTCCCAACACGACCCGATCCGGTCGCACAGCTGAAATAACGGGATCCTGTTTTTTTTTTCCGATTTTCTCTAGATTGTTTGGTGGATTATTGGCGGAGATTGAGGATTGCAAGCTGCAGATCGAATGCCCCATGGTTTTTGATCATTTTTGTGGATTTTGAAGGGTTTCTAGGGTAGGATTGGATAGTTGGCGGCGTTGTTTGCCGATGAAATGAGAAAGACCGCCTGCTGCTGGGAGATTGATCAGAGGAGGGATGGATTTGGGCAGAACTGGGTTGATCGTTCTTTGTATGATCTCGTTCGCGATATTGATGCCGAGAGGTTGGGGAGGGAGGCAGGGGACGGGGGGTTTGTTCTTGGGACTGGGGGATTCGTTGGTGCTTGCTTCTTCGGAGATGAATGATGAATTGGTAAGAGATGTTTGTTGCAACGTAGATTCTTTCTATCTCTGCTTCAGTAATTTTTTGATGGTCATGAAGATTGTTATTGCCATTGTTGTCATTATTTTTGCTAAATGTGAATGGTCTATGAGAATAAGGGCAATAAATCACTTCAGCTAACAGTCAGTACACCTGAAGAGGCTCTTAGGAGATTAACGGTGTGAGAACCATACAAGAATTCTAAAGGTGAAGATTTGGGGCAAATCTGGTTCCCTTCATATCATGCTTAGAATTATCAAGGATGACCTGAAGTTGGAGGGTGAGGAGCTAGACTATCAATTGTCTGCGCCTCTGTGGATGGTGGTCGTCATGCGAGTGAAGGAAAATGACATTTAAGATGGGTGTATAAGATGACAGTATGCATCAATCTTGAGTTGCGGGGCACGGCCCCTTATCTTTATGGAGCCTAGGCCTTGGCTCCTTTTGCTTGTTCAAAAAAGATTAGAAGGAAAAACTTTTCATCATGTTGCACCATGAATCTATAAAGCTATACAAAAGCTTATAATTGGTTATTTGTGGAATTTAGACAATTATTGAGGTTTAAACAAATACTCAGGCTTTTGATTTGATAAATCCCATGGTAAGGGTAAACCATACAACAAGTTATCATCTGAACATATTTTATATGAACTTTGCCTCCGGCTTTCTTAAACTTTAGAATGTAGTTGAGCTTATTCTTCTCTGCCTTTTTTTCTGTTGCTCTTAAGTCCCCTGCCTTACACCTTAACTTTTAATCTTTGGTGCTTTCCAGTTGGTTATATTCACTGTCAAGTACTTTTTTTTCCAATTTGTTTGCATGGTATCGCTATATCTCCATACTTCAACGTATGAGGGTGGGCAAATGCTACTGTTCTGCCTTTGCCTTGAGATGTCGATCGCTCCATTGATGAATATTCCTGCATTCTCTTATTTTTCTACTGAGTAGTGAACTTCTTTTAAGTTGCTCTATCTTCGTGTTTTTGATTGCCTTTATGTGTCCATGTGACAAAAGGTCTTTGTTAAAGTCAAGTCTACTTGTCGTAAGGCTTCCTGGTTCCATGCTACTCTCAATGTTCCTTTTTCCATCTGGGGCAGGCATTAGGCTTTCCTTTTTTTGATCTCCATGGCCAGGCACTAGCTAGCAGATTGACTTTGTGTGTAATGCATTGTATCTTTGGGAGGAGAGGAGAGGGTATACTTGTACTAACGACATAAACTATATGTTATCAGTCCACATGGACTTCCTTTGCTTGCAAGCAGACTATGGGGTTTGAAGTGCTGCATGGGTATATCTAGGGCTCATGTGATCTTATATGCTTTAATTTGCTAGTTGGCAAGGCAGTTTTTTGTTTTGATAGTCTTATGCTCAATGAGGGCATATTTTTTAAATCCTTCTTGCCCTGTTTTGCTGGACATTACAACTGTCACTTTCACTAGCTCTGTGTATTTCATACAGTAGGTAATTCTCACCCTGCATCCTTCTACAGATAGCCATATAGAAAAAAATAATTAAGGATAACTAGTATATAGGTAAAGGGTTTTGCAATGCCAAATTTATACTCCCTGCATGCTATGTGAGAATTGAAATTTTTGGCAACTCATGATAAAGAACAGATATGTTCTGGAAAGTGGAGATAGTTGATCATGGACTTGTGATATTGTCCTATGACCACAGGTGGAACCATTGTTGGCAAACTGCGGATTCGATCCTATGCTTATAAAAGCAGCTTTGAAAAATTCATACTTTTCAATTTTGAAGGGGATAGTAAGAGATTCATCTGGTATCAATCAAAAAATGAGCTTATCAACAGAAAGTGGTATGCAAGAAGCAATCTCACTTTTGTCTCCTGAAGCAAAGGAGATGCTGCTTGATTGTCTGAGTAAGCAGAGCTACAAATTCCCTGTTTCTGGGGAGGATGGCAGTCTTAGCCATTTTCTTGATGACCATATGGAACCTTTATCTGCTCTGGATCCTGTTTCAAGAAGGCATCTGGCAGATCTACCTTCTCCAACCATGACCCCTGGCTTAGCCCCAGGCATGGTCCCATCTTCTGCCCCATCTCCCTTTCCAGCCTCTGCACCAACCCCAACTCCAGGTGCTGCGGTTGAACCACCTGGCCTGGCACCAGCTTCTAATCCAGCACCTACGAACTCTCCAGCTGCTGCTGATTTTGAGCCTGCTGCATCTCCCATAGGTTCAACTTCGCGAGATACTCGTAGTTTGAGTCCACCAGTTGCTCCGGTTCTGCCATCTGACACTCAAAAGGATGTGAAAAAAACAATTGTTATTGCTGTTGTTCTAACAGCAGGAGGGACATTTATTCTTACTGCACTTCTGTTTTGTTGCTATCTTAAGTGCTGCAAAAACAGAAAAGGTCACGCTGATGGGAATAGAGATGACAGGCCCCTTTTGGCTTTGAGCTTCAGTGATTTCTCTGGTATGTAACTTGAGTTTTAATTGATTCTCTTTTTACTCTACTTGTGTAGATATTGTATAGCCTTCTGATTGGAAGCATTTATCTCTCAGGTTCATCTCATAAATCCTTTGGGTTTGGTAGTTCGATCAAAAAGGAGAAATTTGGATCTCTGTCTTCTAAAACTGATTCAAGCCAAAATATTTTATCATATGGTATCAGCTCTGCTGGAACTGCAACTCCAAATTTTTCAGGAGTTTCTAGTTCTAATGCTGAGCTGTCTAATGAACCTCATGATGACAGCATGCCAAAACCACCATTACCTCCACCCCCTGGAATGCCTCCACTTGTCCCAAAGGCTGCGCCTCCCCCTCCTGTTCCTCCACCTCCAGCGCCTAAGCCTGGTCCGCGGCCTCCACCATTACCCAAAGGGGCTAATCCTCCTCGTCCACCAGGTACTTTGAAGTTCACCCGACCATCACCTCTTGGTCCAAACGGCTCTGGCGAAATTGCAACCGGTCAGCATTTTGTTGCAAACAATGATTCTCATGCTCCTAAAACGAAGTTGAAACCATTGTTCTGGGATAAAGTTCTAGCAAATCCAGATGAATCTATGGTCTGGAACCAGATTAAATCAGGCTCATTTCAGTAAGCCTCTCCAAATGATTTATCTGCTCTTATCTCTTTAAAGTCGTTAATGCACTAAGTAGATGAAGTTTCTTTATAGGTTTAACGAAGAGATGATAGAAACATTATTTGGCTACAACTCTGCTGATAAACAAAAGAGTGGTAGTAAGGAGTCAACGTCCATGAATCCTGTTCCTCAATATATCCAGATTCTTGATCCAAAGAAGTCACAGAATTTAGCAATTTCTGTGAAGGCACTGAACATAAAGATAGAAGAAGTTTGCGATGCACTTATGGAAGGTACACTTCAAACTTGATCAGCAGAAATACTGCATTTGCTGAACTTTTTGGTGCTACTTTTCTTCATAATCTTATCTTTCTGTCAATTAAATGTTTTTTTAAATGGATGGACCGCCTTTTTCAGTTTCCATTTATCATATACATTCATCTACAGTTATTTTAACCATTAATTTCTGATGTCTATTTTGTTTCGACCAGGAAATGAGCTTCCGACAGAGCTACTTCAAACTTTATTAAGAATGAAGCCAACAACCGATGAAGAATTGAAGCTTAGGTTGTATAGCAACGACCCTTTGCTACTTGGCCCTGCAGAACAATTCTTGAAGGCCTTGGTGGATATTCCTCTTGCCTTTAAACGGATGGATGCTTTACTTTTCATGGCTTCTCTGCAAGAGGATTCCTCAAACGTCAAGGAGTCATTTGCTACTTTAGAGGCAAGTCTCTAATCCCTCATTTAAAGTTAGTTTCATTGGTCTCATTAGCGAAGGAATTACAAATACGAGGAGGAATCGCTGCAATGGATGATAAGCCTTGTGCCTTCTGTTCATGGGTGCCTTTATATGTCAAGTTTCTGCATTTGGTTTTGCTGAACTTGTTGAAGACTTCCAATCAATTCACTACTGAATGGATGAACTCAAAGGAGTATTTATGTGAAAGCTTGACTACTGTTACAATCAAACAAAATACTTGTCACTTTTGGCACAAGGGTGAAGATTGTTGTGGCAAACAATTTGTTTCCCTCTTCTTTGTGCCAAAGGTACAACCTTTAAGCATTTTATACAAAAAAGGTCATGGTGCAAAACTCTTCAAACACTAACCTGCTGGGTAAAATCATGAAAAAAAATGAGAACTTCATGAAGCAAACTCAGTACAAAGGAGATTACAATACGAACTTCATCCCGACCTAGTAGCCTTATCTCAAGGTTCATTTTGTTAGTTTTGCTTCTTCCACCATGGCTTAAGTATGAAGGAGAGTGGTTGAAGTAATTGGTGTATCACAATTGATTGCAGGCTTTCTTAAGGAGGCCATGCCCTCTATATATGAGTTTTTTTTATAAGGCTCATTTTACATGTTTATCCTTATAAAAGTTCATAGTTATTTTTCTTACTGTAGAACTCATTTATTTTTCAAGGAAGGTAATAGTTAGTGATATATGATGAGCTGTGAACTTTTGTCCTATTTATTTTTCTTACTGTAAAACTCATTTTCAAATGTCATGGTGTAATTTTATCTGTATAACTAGAACTTCACTTGTCTTTTATCAGGTAGCTTGCAAGGAGCTCAGGAGTAGTCGTCTGTTCTTAAAGTTGTTGGAAGCTGTTCTGAAGACTGGCAACCGCATGAATGATGGTACATACCGTGGAGATGCTCAGGCCTTTAAGCTTGACACACTCTTGAAGTTGTCTGATGTGAAAGGTACTGATGGAAAGACAACATTGTTGCACTTTGTCGTGCAAGAGACTATCCGTTCTGAAGGCATGCGAGCTGCCCGTATTGCCAGGGAGAGTGGGAGTATTTCTAGTCTAACCAATTCTAGCCTAAACTCTGTTGATCTTACGGATGATGCTCCTCAAGAATCTGGAGAATTTTACCGAAGCCTAGGCCTTAAGGCTGTTTCAAGTTTAAGCTGTGGACTTGAAAATGTCAAGAAAGCAGCAAGTTGTGATGCTGATGCCTTGACAAGTATGGTGGCAAATCTTGGTCATAGGCTAGTGAAGACGAGGAATTTTTTGAATACAGAGATGAGAAGCTTGGATGAGGAAAGTGGGTTTCACCAATCACTCAAGTCCTTTGTAGAACATGCGGAGGCTGATATTACTTCACTGCTGGAAGGAGAAAAGAGAATAAGATCATTGGTGAAAAGTACCACCGACTATTTTCATGGGAATGCAGGGAAGGATGAAGGCTTGCGGTTATTCGTAATCATTCGTGATTTTCTTGCAATGGTAGATAAGGCATGCAAGGAGGTAAGAGAGACGTCGAATAGAGTTCCGAAAACACCGAAACATAGAGAAAATTCAACGTCAGCACAATTGCCAGATCCCAGGCAGCGTCTTTTTCCAGCAATTACGGATCGGCGGGTGGATAGTTCTAGTTCGGATGAGGAGGGATTTTAAGCATCTCTTGGAAGAGGTATGTAGTTTATTTTTTTCTGAACTTGGGGTCAGTTTTGATCTCCATATCTATAATTGTTCAGTTTTTTTGTACTACTTTCTTTCCCGTTCATGATCAGATGTGAGTATCTGTTAATAAGCACTAAGTTGAATGATTCTTTAACCTCATCTAGCTTACTATGCTTAGGGAGTATGAAAATCTCAGCTCATTTGTTTAATTTAGACAACACCTTATTCTTTAACTTCCATCTCTTTTAGGTACATGTGAAGGACACACAGATGTTTCGGTCTATTTGATATACAGCCCCTCGGGCTGGGTGCTTAAATATATATAGCAGTTCTTCAGATGAACTTGGTGGAGTGACCTGTCTCTTGCAAGCATGAAGCTTGGTAGAGATACATATGATGGAAAGCGGATGTGCGGGACTGAGTTGGCTCCATTTGTTGAAGAATGTGGGGGAACTAACAGATGTACTGACCATTGATGGTAGGCACCCACTGTGAAGGAGGAATACTACGGATTGACTAATTGGTTTCTGCCCCCCATATAGGTGCTAGAAAATGATTTGTCTAGGTTATATTTGGATTATTCATAGCCATACCTTCAGTTCACAAGAATTCAATTGGAATCTCTGTAAATGTTCTGTAAGTGCTTAAGGTTCCTATTTTTTGGGAGATTCAGGGCCCATTCTCCGTCCCTTTGTTCTGCTAATCATGAATGAATTTTGCTAAGCAGCTTCAATATTGGGTATCGAAGGATGACATCCAGAAAGCCTTTTGTCTAGGTTATATTTGGATTATTCATAGCCATACCTTCAGTTCACATGGTTTGCTCTAAACTTTGACTGCCAGCAAGGAGAATCCTCATGTTTGGATTATTCATAGCCATACCTTCAGCAAGTCTATATGTAAAGACGGAAATATGAAAGCAATCTGCTTGCATTCAATCTGTATCTAGCAAGGAGATGAATACAACTTGGCAGTGGGCACTTGGCATGGGCACTTCAAGAATATAAAGAGTTAATAGGAAAACAAAAGCCTAACACAGTGGCACCTTTCATGACCACTTGAAGATTAATGTGATCCCTATCCTATTAGTTGAATCCAAGGCTGTATATATGTTCTTGTATTCTCCCTGCTTCAACATATACTGAGTTTAGAACCAAATGCTGCCTATGATCAAGGCACTTGTCGTTGTAGATTTAGGTTTATGAAGGGAATGCTCATGCTTGAAAATGTGCCCGTGCCCAATTGTGTCAATCGCCCGGTATCACAGAACTTTGTTTCGGCAGTTCTGAAGATGAAATCAAAGAAACAACGATAGCATTATCGTACCTAAAAGACTCGTGATATATAGCCAACCTTACTCATGGATGACCGACACGTGTCCAAATTTTGAAATCCCATCGATTTTGACCCAGTAAAACCCATCACCCCTTCTTCTTCCTTCTCCCGCAGGCTCTCCTCCACGGATCTCCCCTTCTCCTTCTCTCGCCGATCTCTCCTTCTCCTTATCCCGTCGGCGGTGCTCTCCTCCACTGATCTCCGCTTCTCCTTCTCCCGCGGGCTCCGCTCTCCTCCGCCGATCTCCCCTTCTCCTTCTCCCACCGATCTCCCCTTCTCCTAATCCCGCCGGCGGTGCTCTCCTCCACTGATCTTCCCTTCTCCTTCTCCCCCGGGCTCCGCTCTCCTCCCCCGATCTCCCCTTCTCCTTCTCCCGCCGATCTCCCCTTCTCCTTATCCCGCTGGCGGTGCTCTTCTCCATGGATCTCCGCTTCTCCTTCTCCGGCGGGCTGATAGAACTTGAAAGGTGTCGTGGCTTAACAAGTTTAACCAAAATTACTATAATTTCTGGTGCTCTACTTTAACTACTAAGGAACTAGTAGATAGCAGAGAGTCCGAGTCGAATCCACAGGGACTAAGGTGATTGAAATTGAACGTTTAGCAAATCTCCTACCAATGAGTTGGGAAAAGATTATGGTTTGATATTAAACTAAATTTATACTAAAGGGTTTATGAATACGAGAGAAGAGACCACATGATTCTTAATCAATAACTAAGGTTCTACCAGGTCTTCCTAAGATCAGGGCACGTTAATCACGATGAATGGCGTTCCTAACAGTTGATAAGTGAATGGCTAGTTCTCCTTATCACTCAACAAGTTCTGATTAGGATTCCTTGTTGGTAAAAACAATTACTTAAAGAATCAGTGACCGAATGATTAGTTACGTTCACTACTAATGAACCCTCTTATCAGGATGAATTCATCGCAAGTAAAAGTACGGATATGGATTTAGGTGTAGGATCAAGATGGATTAGCATATTGATGGCCAAATCTACAAAGGTAGGATGTATGAAGGATTAAAGATAGAACGTAGTGCGACTAGCACTACTATAGTGGTTCTAGCACTGTACAATCCCTAATCTCGAAGAAGATTTTATCTGATATACCATGGGACTAGCATGGTCCTCTTATTTAGATGAATCCAATCCAAGCTCTAGCATACACAATCTCTGAAATCAAGTGAAAACGAGAACAATCCATACATCTAGCAAGAAATTGACACCAAGGTATAAAAGAAATAGAAATCAATCCATATAAGCCAATCAATAATGTAAATAAGCCCTAAATCTAAGAAATCCCTAATAGATACCCTAGTTACATTATAAGAATCCCATGGCTAGGGTTGTAGCTACTCATCTTTAGGGGTCGATCCATAGATGAAAGTCGATGAACTCCTTCCGCCATGGATCTCCTCCAAAGAATCTTCAAACAAAAGTTCCAAAGAAGGACAGGAAAACTCTCCCCCAAAAAGGTCCAGGAAAAAGCCCCCCAAAATCCCTAAAAACTGACTATTTATAGCCTAGGAAAATATCCTCCCACGGATTAGATCTGAGCCGTTGACCTTCTCTTCTGGCCGTAAAGAATCGATCCTTCCAAGGAGTAGGATCGATCCTACTATCTTCAATTGTTGGAGACGCCTCATGAAGGATCGATCCTCCTAATCGAGTAGGATCGATCTTTCTATTGTTGTCTTGCTACGTCCTGTGGAGGATTGATCCATCCTTTGAAGGAAGATCGATCCCTTTATGTTTGTTCTTTTCCCAGTTGATGGTCGAGTAGGATCGATCCCTTCAATAGAGGAAGATCGATCCTTCATGTTTGAATTGCCCGAATATGCTTCTTTTAGCTCCAAAGTTGATCTAACTCGTAATAGGATCTGTTATACTTGAAATGGGATAAAAGTAGTCAGTGAAGCATTGCTCAGAGACCAACAAAGCCAAATAAGACGAGTGTTTTGTGCACTTTTCAAGTCTTATCACGGGCTCCACTCTCCTCCATCGATCTCCCGTTCTTCTTCTCCCGCTGATCTCCCCTTCTCCTTATCCCGTCGGCGGTGCTCTCCTCCACCGATCTCCGCTTCTCCTTCTCCCATGGGCTCCACTCTCCTCCGTTGATCTCCCCTTCTCCTTCTCCCGCTGATCTCCCATTTACTAGTTTATCCTGCCGGCGGTGCTCTCCTCCACCGATCTCCGCTTCTCCTCCCGCTGGCACCGCTCTCCTCCACCGATCTCCCCTTCTCCTTCTCCCGCCGGTTCTCCTCCACTGATCTAGGGCATCAGCCGGCTCTCCTCCACCGATGTAGGGCATCACCCCTTCTCCCGGCGGCCAAACCTTCCATCGATCTAGGCATTGATCTCCCGGCGGCTTCTCCAATGATCTAGGCATCACCCCTTCTCCATCACGGACGCCCTCCACCCGACGAACGGCTTCAACCCCCATCATTCACCGGCGAGGAGATGGTGAAGAAGCACTCACACTGAAGTGGATGAATCATATACAATAGTAAGAAACATTCTATAATTCTTTTCCTGCACAACATTATTGTCTGCTTCACATTCTCAATGAACAACCAAAGCTAATTTGAACATCAACATCTTTGAGCTACCAATTTCTGAGCTAAAACACCAGTGAAAAATTATTAAATTTCCTTGATCATTGCTCTTTCTTGCAGCATTCATTCTTCTTTAAATGAAGAATGTGTATCTTCTGCATAGATTTGTTGGGATTACTTTGGCATACATTGCTTGCAGCTTTCTTTCTTTCAGTAATTTTCTCCTCCTTTCACTAATTTGTGTTGTGTGTCATATGTATATGTATAATAAAATGAAGGATGTCACAATCGTCGTCATCTGCATTTCCTCGGCCGCTTACGTTAAGGTGTAGTTGTGGGCTCAACGTGGTGCGGCGAACCTCGGGCACTTCGAAAAATCCCGGTCGCATCTTTTATGCGTGTTCGAATCGTCGTGATGGCTGTGGTTTTTTTATTTGGAAAGACGTACTACGTTCCGCTCCCGAAGCACGACCAAGCGCTATTGAAGTCACGAAGGACACATTGGGCCTTAAAGTCCAAGTGATGTGCAACTAATTATGTGAAATGCACATCGTCATTTGGATTCTAGTTGTTGTGGTAACGACAATTTTTGTAAAAATCCTTTTGTAACTGATGTACATGTGCTTTGTGATGAAACTGTTGTTTCCTACTATAAAGTTGTCATCTGTCAAATGATATGGTTATGCTCAACACTGTTTTATTAAGCTTGTGATTTTATGATCTTCTGTTTGCTCTTTTAAGTGGTCATTTGATGGTGACATCGCCGTAGCGATCCTCATTTATAGTTGTTTGTATGTCCAGATTTTCCTATTCAAAATGGCACACATTATGGCATTATAGGACTTGGCATCCAGCAGATTTATTCTGCTATGCAAACAGTAGCAAAAAAGAGCTACATGATGGAAGGCTGCAAATGCAGGTTGTGCTCATTGCATTCTTTTATCACTTGATCAAATGTATCACTCTCCATGACCAATGCATCAAACATAGCATGTGAATATGGGCGTCTCAGATTCTTTGAGCTAGCAGCTAGATATTCAAGTGTTTCTGTTCTTAGTGATAAATGAAGATCGTGGACAAAAAGCGAGAGCTGAAACAAAAAGGAAATGATTAAACTAATGTTGAGTCTATTAAATTTACTTGCATTTTATGGAAAATTTTGGTAGCATTTCTTTTGTATATTTGATATAGCATAAAGTGCATACAATTGTTTGAAATAATACAACAAATCCATTTACAAAAATAGGCATTGAATTAAGAACAACCATTCAGTCAAGCATTTACTCCATCATAAAATACGTGGTGCACCCTCCAAACATTAAATCAAATATACAAATGAGGAGGTACTCACTCCAAGTCATTCACAATTGTAATCAACTTCCTCTCAAAATTAGAAGTATGTCACATTTATCATACAATGAAGTACAACTTCTAATATGGAACTCAAAGTGTAAGCCACAATCACATTTCTCCATCACTGTCATTATGAGATGACTCATACATGCTTCTCTGTTGAAATTCCTACATGAAAATCATATAAATTAGTACATATATATAAGATATAAATTGCTTGAAACAAGCAATGAGTACAAAGCCTAGTAAAAGATTTGGATCGTAAAAGACTTATTTCGTCCTGCCGGAAATTGAGTAAACAGATCATGCAATTTAGACTTATTATGACATCACTGTCATATTGTTCTTTCTCAGATTTCTGGATCCTGTCAACTAAACAGATCTTGCAATTTAAACTTTGCAAAGGTTCTTTTCGCTTTTCCATCTATGATCTTGTTACATGGGAAAAACCTTGCTTTAGAAGGGCTAAGTGCATGGTTATGCTCCGTCACGATTGTGAGGACTACCAACCTCCCATCGGCACCTACCGAAGCATGCAACCTAGCCTGACAATCTGTCTTACATGTGGGCTGCATCTGTAGTGTGTTATTTGCATTTGATTGTGTTTTCCTTGCACGAGAACACACTAGAGTTATATGTTTTAGATTTCCATTATCATCCAACTTTCGGCCCCTCTTGGTTATAGAAAATCCAATTTGACTACCATAAAGTTTGTAATACTGTACAAGCTGCTCCACATAATCAAATATCATTTCACATTTAGGTTCTTCAACTATTTCACACATGCCCATTGTGACATTAGAATGATCCGGCAGCAAATTAAGATTGTTTGCTTCATCTCCCTTTAAATTTGATGAACTTGTAGCCATAATCTCTAACCGTGTGACTAACATGAGTATAAATAACATAAAAGATAAGACATCAATATGTTGAAATCGAAGTTAAAAAGAGAACTCAATAACAAGAATTGCTACATCTATTATTAGTATTCCACTTAAAATAAACTGCATTGTAATTGAAACAAAACTCTTGAAATGGTGCATACTACACATAGATGTTGAAGAACTGACATATTTTAGCTACGAAATAAAAAAATGTTTCAATCGGAGAGCACCAGCAATCATTCAATTGGAGAAAGGAAATCCAACATATTGCTTGTTTTCAATCGGAGAGCACCGACAATCACCACAAATACCCAAAAATCCAACAAATAGTACGAAACCATAACAAGAAAGGGAATTTTTTTCCCAAACCTGAGGTCGATGTCGATTGGAGAGCACCGGCAGCACCGCGGTGGAAGCCGTTTGCCGGAGAATGATGGAGGTTGAAACCAGACGTCGGGTGGAGGCCGTCTGCGGTGGAAGCCGTCCGCCGCTCGCCAAGATCGATGGAGGGTTTGGCAAGCAGCTTCGTTGCAAGCACCGGGAGCGATGGAGAAGAGCCGCTGCGAGCTAGATCGATGGAGGAGCCGCTGCCGCCGATGGAGAAAAGGTGATGCCTACATCGATGGAGGAGCCACCGGGAGATGCGTAGATCGATGGAGGTCCGGGTGGAGGAGCCGCCGGGAGGAGGTATGGGGATGAGGTCTGGGTGGAGGACCCGTCGGGAGGAGGTCCGGATGGAGGACCCGCCGGGAGATGCGTAGATCGATGGAGGTTCGGGTGGGAGAAGCCGCCGGGAGATGCGTAGATCGATGGAAGTCCGGGTGGAGGAGCCGCCGGGAGGAGATCTGGGTGGAGGAGCCACCAGGAGGAGGTATGGGTGGAGGAGCCGCTGGGAGATACGTAGATCGATGGAGGAGCCACTGGGAGGAGGTCTGGGTGGAGGAGCCGTCGGGAGATGCGTAGATCGATGGAGGTCCGGGTGGAGGGGCCGCCGGGAGGAGGTATGGGGAGGAGGTCTAGGTGGAGGGCCCGTCGGGAGATGTGTAGATCGATGGAGGTCCGGGTGGAGAAGCCGTCGGGAGGAGATCTGGGGAGGAGGTCTGAGGAGGAGGTCCGAGTGCCGCCGGGCTTAGGTGAATCACTGAAGCCCTTAATGGGCTTAGGCAACTAAAGGTGGGTGACATTTCCACCATCGATTGACTAGCTGGATTGCCACATGTCAACAATCCAGGCTAGCCACCTAAGGTTGGCTGATAACTAATGAGTGGGTTGGCTAGCAACCAATAGTTGAAGATTAATGTGATCCCTAACACAGTGGCACCTTTCATGACCACTTGAAGATTAATGTGATCCCTATCCTATTAGTTGAATCCAAGGCTGTATATATGGTCTTGTATTCTCCCTGCTTCAACATATACTGAGTTTAGAACCAAATGCTGCCTATGATCAAGGCACTTGTCGTTGTAGATTTAGGTTTATCCGAAGGGAATGCTCATGCTTGAAAATGTGCCCATGCCCAGTTGTGTCCCTCGCCCGGTATCGCAGAACTTTGTTTCGGCAGTTCTGAAGATGAAATCAAAGAAACAACGATAGAATTATGGTACCTAAAAAGCTACAGATCATATTGGCAAAGGATTTAATTCCTTTGCTGCCTAACATCCGGTGGCCTAATCTCTTCACCTCTGTCCATAGCATCTGCAGAAGTGTGTCTTGAGCGTTGAAGGCACTCACAGAAACTCTCATCTCAGTTTCCATTGCTTCTTTTTGTGTAAAACTGGTAGCAAAAAACATAGACTATGGCAGAACATCTGCAGAAAGAAAAGTTTAAGATCACAATTCATGCATATCTGTTGCAAGTTAAACGAGCAGATATTTACATGATTCAAAATCAGATATAGAAAAATTGGAATCAAGTTTAGACAAACATGGTCATACCACTATGGCAATGCAAATTCCAAAGCGAAAAAGAAACAAAATTAAGAGATAATAAGATAGAAAAGTAATTAAGGTAGTGATTCTCGTCAAATCCAATGGAATACATTCACCAAGAAGTTCCAGACTTTTTGGTGACACAAATTTGATAGGAAAAGAGAGATGTATGTTTTGGAGACTGCATTGGTATATAATATATGGGCCCTAGAAAATTGGCTTTTTGGTGACACACAGTTGTGAAGGAGGAATGCTACGGATCATTAACTAATTGGTTATTTTCCGCCCATATAGGTGCTAGAAAATCATTTGTCTAGGTTATATTTGAATCATTCATAATCATAGGCATAGCCATACCTTCAGTTCACAAGAATTTAATTGGAATCTCTGTAAATGTTCTATAAGGTTCCTATTTTTTGGGAGATTCAGGGCCCATTCTCCGTCCCTTTGTTTTTCTAATCATGAATGAGTTTTGCTAAGCGGCTTTCAATATTATATATCTAAGGATGGCATCCAGTATACTATTTGTCTTTATGGTTTTTTCAGATCTATGAAGAGCTGAGCTCCATGTATTTTGAAATAAATTTGCTGCAATAATTATTGAGCCATTTATTTTTAATTAAGCATCTCTTAGTTTGGATTCATCCATTACCCCATTCTAGTCAGTCAATCCAGCTCGCAGCCTGAATGTTGCTTGTTAGGTGTTACCAGTTCGAATTTGAGCTCGATACAATCGAAATGATCCTCAACTCTCAATACAACAATGGATCCCGATTTAGTTGGAAAAGGTGTACCCTTTAATTTTATAGACAATTGGTGACAACACTAGTTTAGTGAAATTTTTTACTAAAACCCCCATTTGATGTGTTTTTAAGGTTAGAATCCCATTTAATAGGTTTATTTGGATGGTGTAATTTAAAAAAAAAAAAACTAAAATGCCCCGGATAGTTAAATGTAATTAAATTAAGATTGAAATGGTATGATGGTGGCGGCACGGCAACGGACGACGCGATGGATGGTCGCCGGAGTTGGGATCCGACAATCGATCCTGGGCTTGATCGACGCGGGGAAGGAGAAGGATTCCACCGTCCCCATCACGACCCCAACCTCCTTCTCCTCGGCGTCCTGCGCCACATCTGGCGTCCCTCGCGGCCACCCAACATCCGTCCCCCGTCACGGAAGTCACCATCGCCGCTCCAACCACCTGAGTACCTCCCTGCAGCAACAGGAGAACTTCCCGTGACCTCCTCGACAGACTCCAACCATCTCCAACCCCCCACGACCTCGTCACGACGCCGTCCACCCCCTCTGCTGCCCTCCATCTCCGACGGAATCCCCAACCCGAGCTCCTCCTCTCATGGATCTGGCATCGCTACCACTCTATACCGCCGCCTCCGACCTCCCCGTCCCCATCCGGTCTCAGATCCGGATCCCTCCTCTGACCAGATCCCTCCGACCCGTCTCTGACCCTCCTCTGACCAGATCTTGCATGGATGCCAGATCTGGGGTTAGATGGAGTTGAGGGGCCATGGAGTGGGGGTTTTGGGAGGTGGCGGTGTCGGGTTCAGACGAGGTGGAGCTCGCGCGTGGGTTTCCGGGGATGTGAAAGGTAGCTGATGGTGGCGGTGATGGAGCGAGAGAGAGAGGGGAGTCCTCCAGGATGGTGGAGCTTCAGAGGTCTCTGTTGGAGGCAGGCGATGCTGCTAGGGGAGAGCGGGTGGTTGTAAATGCTCGCCGCGGCGGTGGAGGAGGAGGCAAGGGGGCTGGCGGCGGAGGTGGGGTGTGATACGAGCGGTCTACTCGTAATCCTCTCGTATCGGGTCTCTACTGCTCCAATCGATCAGAATTGGCCTGATCGGACTTGATTTGAGTCCAATTGGCTGAATCTGGCTTATCTGGTTCAGATCTGGCTGAGCCTGATTGGATAGGACATGACTGGATCAAGTCTGAGTTGATCTGGATCAGGCTGACCGGGTTGGATTGGGTTAAGTGGTTGGATTGGGCTTGATTGAACTTGACTCGGATTAGGGTTGAGCTGAATCAGGTTAGAGTTGGTTGAGCCAACTTGGTTGGACTGAATCGGAGTTGATCCAAGGATGAGGTTCGCTGGAGTAGATCGCCGGCGTAGGGGCGATGGCGACGGTCGGGATACTTGCAGGAAGGGTCGAGGGTTGATGGGGAAGAGATCCACTGGAGTGGATTGGCCGGAAGGATGCCGGAGCGACGGGATCTTGGGGAAACGTCGGAGAGGGTTGGGTTGGCCGGCGTCGGGGACGACGGCAAGGCTTTGGGAGTGGCTTAGGAAGGTTGGGATCGGTTTAGGGAGGTCAGCTGGGAACTGGGTAGGGATCTGGGAGGTTAATGGATGTCGGGGTCGTGGAAGACGGCGGTGGCTGTGAAGTGGGGAACGACGGGGAAGGCGCCGGGGAAGACGAACGGGGCGGTTAAAAGGTTGGCCTGAGTCGTGAGAGCTCGGGGAAGAGGATGGAGGTCTTGGATGGCAGCGGGGGTGGGCGGAGAGGCGGAACGGCGGTGAGGCTAGGGTTAGGGCACTGGAGAGAGAGGAAGGAGATGATGAACAGTGTGCTGACGTGGCGATGAGGTCGAGGAGAGAGAAAGTGACGGGGAGAGAGAAATACCGGTGGAGGCAGTGCCGGCTACGGAGAAGGTGACCGACGGGGAAGAAAGTGAATCGATGGTGGATTTCTGGTGAAAAACTACATTACTTCTACTCCTACGATATTCTATCAAGTATTCTTAATAATTCTATTGATCATCATCATCCTAATACAAACTAATGAGGTCCCTTTTATAGAGGCCTTGACAGAGTTCTAATCCAACTAAACCCCCCTTGCTTAATTAGCAAGTAATAAGGCTTTCAGACTCAACTCAAATATCAACTAGGACTCAATTAAATATAAAAGACTCATGATAAATCCTAATCAAATACTTTAGCTTGAACCAGGGAAGTCCAAGTCAAACTAGGAAAGAGGCTGAACCAGTTTGATTCCTCTTCTGGGTTCGGGTCCAGTTGGTCGAGTCGGATCGACTCATTTTAGGGTGGATGGGGCATTGGCGAAGAGAGGGCTCGAGAAGAGGGAGGCGAAGGTGGAGATCGATCGTGCGGAGAAGGAGAGGTTGAGGAAGGGGAGAACCCACTTGGACAAGCATGAGAAGAAGAAAGAATGAGTTCCTATGTTCTCCAATTTTTCCATGGAAAACTAATGAAAAGGGTGCAAAACAATATGGAAAAATATGCGAAACTGAAAAAAATTAAAGACGATCCACCTCGGGGAGCCGACCCAATCCGAGGTGTGTTGGGCGTCCCGGCTCCCTTGATAAAAATCAAGAAAGATAAAAAATGGAGTTAAAAAGATAAAATTGTATTTAAAAAGATGAAAATGAATTTCGAAAGATGTAAATGAATTTAACAAGAGGAAAATGCAGGAAATATGAAAATCAATTTAAAAAGATGAAAATGCTTGCAAAAAGATAAAAATGATTTTAAAAAGATAAAAATGTTGAAATGCATGTAAAAAGATAAAAATGAATTTAAAGAGATGAAAATGAATTTGAAGAGATGAAAATGCATTTAAAAAGATGAAAATGAATTTAGAAAGATGAAAATGAATTCAGAAAGATGAAAATGAATTTAAAAGGATGAAAATGCAGGAAAGATGAAAATGAATTATAAAAGATGAAAATGAATTCAAAAAGTTGAAAATGCATTTAAAAGGATTAAAATGAATTTAAAAAGATGAAAATGCATTTAGAAAGATGAAAATGAATTTGAAAAGATGAAAATGCAGGAAAGATAAAATGCATTTTCATCCATCTTATCTATTTTCATCTTTGTTTTCTCTATTTTCATCTTTGTTGATCTATTTTTATCTTTCTGATCTATTTTCATCTATCTGATCTATTTTCATCTTTCTGATCTGTTTTCATCTTTGTTGATATGATCTAATCTGGTCCAAACCGGCCTAATCTGGCTGTAATTTGGTCAAGTTGGGATTGCTAGATGTGGGCATGATCGGATCGAGCTGTGATTGAGCCTGATGGGCTGGATCTAACTGGATCTGGATCAGATCAGACTCAGATTGCTTGGTGGGGTTGAACTGTTTCAAGCCACTCGATTCGGTTGAACCAGTTTAGGTTGAAGGGAGGTGCTCGTCGGGGAAGAAGGGCGCGAGCAGGTGGAGGGGAAAGGGCAGCGTGATGATGGTCGGATCTAGCAGGGAAACGGTGGCGGAAGGGTCGCGAGGCGACATGGATGCTGGATCGGGGGTCAGATGGCGATTTGGAGGTCGGAGACAGTAGTGTTGGGAGGTGGCGGCATGGGATCTAAGAGGAGGGGCTCAGGTTAGGGGTTCCGCCAGCAAGGAGAGGCGCGGAGGGAGTGGACGGCGTCGCGGGAGGTCGTGGTGGCGTCGGAGAGGAGCTGGGGAGGGAAGGGGACGATGAGAGGTGACGTTGTTGGGTGATGGTGGCGCCGAATTGGGAGAGGAGAAGAGCTCGGACGGTGATGGAGCTCGTGGACGAGGTCGAGTGGGCTCGGGGAATGACATCGAGCGTCGTTGGACGGAGCAAAGTCGCCGGGAGCCGTTGGATTAGGGGGGAACGTAGAAGATGGATGATGCGGTGGCGATGGGGAGGTTGCGACGGAAAGGGTGGTCACCAACGAGGAGGTTTATGCGATTTTGGTGGCTGCAAGGAAGGATGGGGAGAGGGGGGGGGGGGGGGGGGGGAGGGTGATCTCTGGCGAGGTGAAGGCAATATTGTCTTTTTTACATGTTTTGGGTTTATTGATTTAGAAAAAAACGAGTCTATGGTTTTTGACGAAGAGCATGGGATCTTGGAAAGGAGGAGGTTAGATTTGAGGTTCTGACCAAATACCTCATAATTTTAATGTTTTTGCGTAATATATATGCTGATGTTATTATCTAATTAATTACAATGGGTGACACGGACCATTTTTTAAGCATCACTAAATCCTTTTTGGCACGCAGGTAATATAATATGCTCCTTTTAAAAACGAAAAGAATGATGGAATGCACACCTGACACGGCGCAGCTATGGCATTGAGGTGGCTTTGCTGATATGGTAAGCCACATCAGCAAAATTTGGACCCACTAATTTTTTTTTCTGATTATTACTTAAATGCATATTTTTACTTTATCAACAGTTAACCAGGTAAATTTGAATTTGAATTGGGCTTTGAATAGAAATAGGAGGAAAAAAAGAATTAATTTACGGGGTCCCACTTCTATTGACGTGGCTTGCCAACTCGGTATGCCACTGGGTCGCCTTTTAGAACTCGGATTAGGAACATTCCAATTAGGAAACTAGGATTCGGGGAGATGCAAATTAGGAACTCGGATAGGACTAATATGCCAGCCGTCGATGTACAATCGGACGGCTGAGATTGCTACAGGAGTATATTTATACAGGACTTCAGCCACAAGCTATTTATAGAAGACCGCTTGAGTGAAAGAAAGAAAGAAACAGAGAGAAAGAAAGAGAGAGAGAGAGAGAGAGAGAGAGAGAGAGTGAAGAAGAAGAAGAGCAGGAGCTTCCATCGAAGATGGATGAGATTATTTCCATGGCTTTTCGGGGAGGACACCTTCCAGGCTTCCGATTCAACCCCACCGACGAGGAGCTCATCAGCCATTTCCTCCGCAACCGTCGTCGCCATGGCCCAAAGTTCCCATGCGGCTTCGTCCTCACCGACGCCAACCTCTACGGCGGCGCCGGCTGCCATCCTGAGGAGCTCGCAGGTATATATATATATTACCATCGACGCTTTTGATTCTTGATGCATTGTTAAAAATGCGTTCTTGATTCAAAAATTCTTGTCTTTCTTGAATCGTTCAATTGAGTGGTTGTTCTTGAAATTTTCTTTCTTTTCTTTATCGATCAGAGAGGTATGAGTCGAATGCCATCAATGGCGCGTGGTACTTTTACACCGAGCTGATCCCGGTGTCGTCTGCCAGTAATGGCTGCAAGAAGACGAAACGCAGCAATGGGCATTGGAAGCGGGAGGCCGGCAACGGGCTGTGGGAGGTTAACCAGACGGAGCACGTCTATCACGGCATCAACGCCGAGATAGGCGTCAAGAGGTACCTGGTCTACCACGAGAAGGGGCCCAGTGGCGAGAAGAAGAAGACCGATTGGCTCATGTACGAGTACAGGCTCGCCGGAGTCGATGTGAGCGATGAAGATGAAAGCTGGGCTCTGTGCAAGGTGTACCACAAGTCATCGTCCAAGAATAACGGCGCTGCATCATCATCCTCATCGCTGGCCCACTCGCCGGACTTACCGGAGAACAATTGCTCCTCTTTGCCGCCTGTGCCGGAGGTGGTGGGTTTGACTCATGATGGAGAAGCAACAACAATGGTGGTGGATTTGACTCATGATGAAGAAGCAACAACAATGGCTCCTGCATCTGTGCCAATGCCGACGTCTTGTCCTCTCGTCGGTATTGATCCTCTGCCAACGCCGCTGATGATGTTGGATTGGCCGTATTCGGAGCAGGGCCAACTAGTTGATGTCGACGCAAATACGCCTCTTTGGCCGATTACTGACACACATGCACCCTACATGGCTTCTCCGGCGAGGTATACCGTGACTGCAGGCGAAGAACAACTATCCTTTATAAGTGAAGAGCAGTACTATCGGGAATTTGGAGAAGATAGGGTTTCGCCATACGACGACCCAGCAAGCTATTTTGTCTGCTGCTTTCCCTAACACTTCATTCCTGGATATATCTCTGTTTTGTTGTAGGGGGATAGAATTGAACCATTGTTTATTTGAGATCGATCTTGGCTGCTTCTTTTCCACTTCTCAAGGATAGAAGTTGCAGTGATTGATGTTATCTATTGTAGCTCAGAAAACTTCGATTGTGATTTTTATATTCATATCTTTATGAAAGGCATGGGTTTTGTTTGTTAAAAACAAGATAATATAGTTTACACTACTTATTTGCATCTTGTATGAATGTTTACTAACAAGATTTTTGAACCAAATTGCAGTTGTATTTTGTGTGCAATTAATTTCCAGGAATGAGATTTATGACTGCTTCTGCAGGAACCTTATTGGTTCTTAATTTTCTGGGTGCTTGCAGTTTAAACCAGGGATAAACTTCCTTTTTCTTCCTAGAACCTCATTGGTATTGATTTTGTATTCTTTTGCCAAAGTGCCAAGCCTCTAAAATCACCCACATTAAAATAGAGTAAAAATCTTTAAAAAGTATATTAAAAATATACCACATTATTAAAAAAAATGGTAATAAAAAATGGTTTGGGAGTTATTAAAAAGTGACTTGGTATGAGGGTAAGTTATTTTAAATATTAAAAAAATAAGTAAATGTCAGAAGTGGGATTTGAACCCACGCTCTCTCACGAGAACCAGAACTTGAGTCTGGCGCCTTAGACCACTCGGCCATCCTGACTTATGTCATGTACGGTTAGATATCTAATAATCAACAAATACTAATAACACGTCATCTCAACCTCAAAACTGGAAGCTGCAAAAATTACTTGCAAATCCCCTTACATTTTTTCCATCAGATGTTTGATTGACCATATAGCCTTCAGCTGCATGTCACTAGAAAAACTTTCCATTAGCATCATTATAATAGTTACCACGAAGATCTGATATCTAAAGTCATCATTCTGGACAAATTCCAGATAATTTCGCGAATCTCTGCAGTAAGAGCATGAGAACAATCTCCATTCACAAAATCATGAACACTGCCTTCCACCTCAATCACACTCCTTCCACTTTCCTTCTTCATCCCTCTATCAAACATGAGTCTCCTCACCCTCCACACATCATCCCACATCGCCTTCTTCGCATAGATCATCGACAAGAGCACATAAACGCTCGAATCATCCGCTCCGAGACTAGCAAGCCTGTCAACCGAATGTTCAGCCAAATGAACAACCCGGTGTGTTCGACATGCTGCAAGGAGTGATCCCCACAATGCCGCAGTGGGCTTCATCGGCATCGTCTCCAAGACATTCCTAGCTTCTGCAAGCCGCCCTGCACGTCCGAGGAGATCCACTACACAACCGTAGTGCTCTACCTTGGGCTCGACCGCGAAATGCCTTGTCATTCTATTGAAAATCTCCAATCCTTGGTCAACTAAGCCAGCATGCACGCAAGCTGTCAAAACTCCAATGAAAGAAAGATCATCCATGAATGCTCCTTCTTCCTTCATCTTGTAGAATAGATCAAGTGCTTCACCTCCAAAACCGTTCATTCCGAGTCCAACCAGCATCACATTCCATGTAACAACACTCCTCACTTTCATGCTCTCGAATACCCTTCTCGCAACATCCAAGCTGCCACACTTCATGTACATATCTATCAGTGCTGTTTGCACTACCACATCGAACAACATCCTGTTCTTGTCTAGATAGGAATGCAGCCATCGACCCTGGTCAAGTGCGCCCAATTGACCGCAAGCCGAGAAAACGCCTACCACCGAAACCTTGTCCGGCTTCGTCCCTAGACGAAGCATCAGCTGAAATAGGCTCAAAGCTTCCTTGGGATCCCCATGGCGCACATACCCATCGATAACGATGCTCCAAGAGATAACATTCCTAGCATGCATCGATTCAAAGAGCTCTCTCGCAGGACCCATCATGCCGAGACTCGCATACCCATCCAACATAGTGTTCCAACATACTAAATCTCCATCGCTCATCTCATCAAACAGCTCTCTAGCACGAGCAATGTCACCTGTCTTTTTTCCATAGCCATCGATCAGAATAGCCCAAGAGAAGGCATCCCTCTCTGGCATTTCATCAAACAGCCTCTGGGCCTCACCCATCTCCCCACTGCTCACACACCCAGCTATAATCGAGTTCCAAGAAACCAAATCTCTATACAGAAATCCATCAAAAACCCTTCGAGCAATCGCCAACTCTCCACACCGGCAATACAAACTGATCAAACTATTCCCAACGAACGCATCCGAATCAAACCCTCTCTTGATCACTTCTCCATGGACCGCCATGCCTCCTCGACACGCCATCATCGAGCCATAGCCCTTGAGGGCAAAAGGGTACGTGTAACTATCCCTCGCGACCCCATTCCTCCCCATTTGGACGAAGCACAGGACCGCGCGACGGGGTTTCAAGGCGACGGAGTGGAAGAACCTGATGAAGGTGTTCCATGCGAAGGTGTTGTTGGGCTGACGAATCTCAGAGAAAACTAGCTCAGCATAAGCCACAACGTGATCGCTGCAAGATGGGTTGGAGGTCACGCAGATGGCAAAAAGGAGGCTGTTTGCCAAGAAGGGTTCGGAGATGAGGGATCTGGTGATCAGCTGGGCATGGATTTGGTGAATCTGGGAGATGGTTTTCGATCTCTGGAGCAAAGATACCAGGATTGTGGCCATGAATTTCTAATAATAGTGCATCAAAAAACATACATATGAGATTTGATTTTATAGATCGCTTTTACATGTTTGGTGATCATGATCACTTCCGCAGGAGGATTCTTGTTTTCTCTGTTGATCAAGCTCCTGTTTTTTGGCCAGCAACTCTTGCATTGGCTTCTGAGGGCTGGGATCATCGTGAACTTTTACGGTCTTGTCTTCGATGATGTTGTTGACTTCGCGGTAACTCTCGAGCAGCTTCACTTGTTGAGGGGTGAGGATGGCCGTGAAGCCGTGGATGACGGAGTCGTAGACGTACAGGATGCGTGGCTTGTGGCCGTCCTTCTCTCCGAGGGAGTCGACGACGGATTCGTACCATTCTTCTTCGGTGTAGTATTCCTCCGGCATCAGTCTGATGGCCATGACAACAAGGTAGGTGGAGGTGGTGGTTCCGGTTGTGGTGGTTGTGGTGGAGATTGCAAGGTTGGATTGAAGTAGTACAACAATGGCAAGGGCGAGGATTAGAACAGCAAGAGGAGAAGAAGCCATTGGATTTTGCATGCAAAAGGTGGTGAGTGCTTATACAAGAATAAATATGATACCGGTATTCATGAAATATAGAGAGATGGAGGAGTTTCAAGCCATACAAAGAGGGGGGTTTCCTTCAACTTATGTGTTCATCGTACATAGTTACTCTAAAGATTTCAACTTACGCCATTAATGGTTTGTCCTTAATGGTAGGGTTTCCATAACCATTAAATTAAAAGTTTACATTTTAAACAGAGTTTTTGTTACGTGAAACTGAAACTGTTATATGACATAGTGAGATTACTCTTCCTCGTATTGTTTCTTGGCCTTAAATTTACGTCATTTTGATAGGTTAAAGCTTCCCCAGGGAACGTACATCAATAATGAACAATTCTGTTTTTTGGATTGAAGATTTGGCCCTGTTTAGGTGGGCAAATATCCTTGAAAACTTACAACCACAGCTCATCAAAACCACCTCACGCATGAGGTTCTAAACTAAGTGTTAACCATCCCTACATGTGCTCTTGTACATCAAGAACATGCATGAGGATCCCATGCTTTTATAGAGCGTACTTATAGCCACTTTAAAACGGTGACCATTATACAAGTTACCACGTAAGACTCTCCAAACCAAGGAAAATTAGATCAACTACTCAAAAAATAAAGTCATTAACCAACATGCCATTCTGGCCAACAAGAAAATGTTGGTCCACAACACATTAGTTCTCTGATAGAGCAAAATACAAACAGATGATACTACTGTGCAGACAACTAAAACAGAGCCTAAAAGTATTATGCATATATAGATTCCATGAGGAATTGACCGGACATGAATGTTTTCAATGCAGAAAAGATAGTTAGAAATCATCATCCACCAACAAAGAGAGACATTAAGAACATAAAAGAAAAAAAGCACACAGCCATGCCTAAGCAACACCATAATTTAGTTAAAATAGACAAGAAATCTTAAAAACACAAATGTACAAAGTATTCTTTCTGCAACATACTAATTGAGAATGTCCACAAGCAAGTTTCTTGAGGTCATAATTCATGTTGTATTGGCAGCATACAATGATCAACAGAAGGAACAAGTTAACTACCAAATGCAACATAACAGATCCCATATGACCAGGAAGAATGAGAAAATCCAAAAGACCAGATGGATCACTCTGGCCACTTCCATTTATAAACATGAGAAGAAATCTCTACTTAAAAGCTTTCAATTTTTGACCCATTACTACTACTAGTCTACAGAACACCACCCAACTGATGAACCTGACAAAAGAAGAAAGTAAAAGGGAACATCTATCTACCAATCTAGCTATCATCGTCTGCAGGGGCAGACTTGGAGGAGCCAGCACCAGTCTTCTTGGGGAGCAAGAGGTTGTGAATGTTGGGCATCACTCCGCCATTGGCAATGGTGACAGTCCCGAGAAGCTTGGAGAGCTCCTCATCGTTCCTCACTGCCAGCTGGATATGCCTGGGCACTATCCTTGTCTTCTTGTTATCCCTTGCAGCATTCCCAGCGAGCTCCAAAACCTATAATCATAGAGCAACGACTTCATCAAAACTTGCCCTTTTCATGTAACACGGATACAAATCGAAGACTAGATATGACTTGTTGAATTGCTATAAAGAGAGGATTCCCATCAAATAATTGTTGGAAACAAATGTAAACTTTGGAACCGAATCTATAGAAACACAAGTATTACTAACAAATTACAACAGAGAACTCTTAGACAAGTTTGAAGCACTACATGTTACTAGAAGGAGACACAATCCAGATGCCAATGGCTCAGTGACCAAACTATTCACGCAGCTAAGATCACAGACAACTGAAGAGGAAGAGGCACGTCGACCAAAAAAAAACAAAAAAAGAGAAAATACTTTTTTAAAAAAACCAAAAAATAACCAAAAATCCCGTTTGTAAAAAGAAATAATAATAATAGAATAAAAAGGACCAAGCCCATCCACTTCGATGGCAGAAGGAAAATTAGAGATGGGAGCAAGATCACGATTTTGATTTGGCATTAGGAACGTTGAAGGAGGCAGCAAATGTATTTCAAGAATACCAAATTACACGTTCACAAAATCGGGGGAACACATCACACACAAAAATGAATTCACCAAAACAAATCACAACCAATTTGATATCATAAGCCGAATCAACTAGAAAAGAAAATTAAACCCGCCTACAATCAAAAAAAGAACATATTTCCAAAAAAAAGGGTGCCAATGCGTCCCCAAATTACGCAAACCCTAGCGATTAGGGCAAACAAGGAACCACCACGTGAAGAAGAAATTGCACAAACGAAAAGACAATGAATACCTCGGCAGCAAGATACTCGAGGACGGCCGCGAGGTAGACGGGCGCACCGGCCCCAACCCGCTCGGCGTACTTCCCGGCCTTGAGGAACCTCGCGATCCTTCCCACAGGGAACTGGAGACCGGCCTTGCTGCTCCTCGACGTTGCCTTCTTCGCCGCCGCCGAGCCGATGGCCTTCCCTCTCCCAGCCATGGCGATCTCGAGACCAGGTCTGGACGGAACTGGGATCAAATCCGATGCGGAGGAAGCGAGTTCTTGGGTGTTTTCCCCTTCTCCCTTCTTTATCTCTACAATCGCGCGATGATTGTGTGGCATTTATAGAGATGAGGTGGGGTGGATCTGACCAATGATGAGAGATCACGCGGATTCGCATCTAGAGCCGTTGGTTGGAGTTTGATTGGACGGTTGGATACAGAGGTGGGAGGGTCGCATAGCTTGTTTGCCGCCATGTTTGGCTTAGTTTGGATCCGATCGGAGCATGTCAGGTGTCGGGTCGAGTCAGATCGAGTTGGATTAGGACATGAAAAGATGATTAAAATGGACTTGATCACTAGTTTAGTTATGTTTAACTAACATCGATTTGAAATTGTTCGGAGCTCTTTTCGGGTCGAGCCGGATACATGCTGTTAAAATAGAATTGGAATTGAGCAAGCCTTATTTTGGTTTGGTAAATTCCAATTCAATCAAAGTGAATTTTTGGTCCGAATCGAACGAGTTTCACACTTGATTTTCATTGATGTTAAAATATGATAACCTATAGCAACGAGGTTCCAATCTGGATGTCGGGAAGTATGAAAGTAAAAACATTCTCAACAGCTTCCCTATCTCTATTTCTAGGGGTGAGCATTCAATTCTTCGGTTCGGTTCTCGGTCTAGAACCGAAGAACCGAATTTTTTTCGGTCCAGATTTTAGAGAACCGAACCGAACCGAATTACCATTGGAACCGAACCGAATTTTTCGGTTCCAAAATAATTGGAACCGAACCGAACCGAAATTCGACTTGGAACCGAACCGAACCGAACCGAAATTCGGCTTGGAACCGAACCGAACCGAAAATTTCGGTTCCGAACCGAACCGAAATTTCGGTTAGTGGGTAGTTTGGGTTAGTGGGTAGTCTAGGTTAACGGGTTAATGGGTAGTCGGGTTATTCGATTCTGACCCGAACCGAACCGAATTTTTTTTTCAAGAACCGAACCGAACCGAGAACCGAAGTTTTTTTCAAAAACCGAACCGAACCGAACCAAATGGACCGAACTAATTCGGTTCGGTTCGGTTTTTCGGGTTTGGTTCGGTTCTGCTCACCCCTATCTATTTCTACTTTAATGAAATTTGATGACATTCTCTAATATAGAGAATCACTTTTTGACTTGTTCAACCAACAGATTCCCTATATTGATTCTCTATATCAATTAGATAACCACACGAGGCCACCGGCGACGGTAAAGACAAAGTTGTCGGTGTCCAGCAACATCGCTGGCGATCACCAGGCTGGCGTTGAGACCCATATGACGGTCTTAACAGGGATGTTGTTGTACCATATGCCGATGTACCAGGCATCAGAGGTCCCCGATTAGAAGAAGCCGAGCGGACTTAAATAGGCATCAGGTCCAAATCGCCCCATCCACTAGCCAACACCACCATCCACCACCTCGTCGGTCATTCGTCCATCTCCGGTGAAGTCCATTGACTCTGGCCATCCTCTCCACCTACCTCACTCATCTCCTTCCTCCACCCTCGCAGCCACTTGAAACCCCCATTTCTAGCTCGCCACCACCTATTCCATCACCGTCGTGTCTCTACCTCCATTAACGCCGGTGAGAACCTCAAAACCCCACTAATCCTGGTGAACGCATCCCAACGCGCACCAACCCATCTTCTCCGAAACCCATCGTCATCGAGCTCCTCCAACCTGTTGGGAATGCTCTAAGAGCAATTGCTTGAGCTATATATCCTAAACATACTTACTGATTACTTATTTTTTTAGAAATTAAGCTTTAGAGGCTACAAATACCACTCTAAAACCATGAAATAATCTGATAGGACTCGGCGTTCTAGCCGAGTACCTATACCCAATCGGCGCTATGCCTAGCGCCGGTTATGGGAGGAGTATGGTAGGAGGGTTAATAGGGGATGGAGTCGGGTTTGATTAGTAGTCAAGTTGGTAGGAGGTCAAGCCTGATGCCGGGTTGTGGCTTATGGCTATAGGAGTCAGTTTTCTGTTGGTCAGGGGTGTTAGGGTTTTGGTGTTAGGGTTTGCTTGATATAAAAAGGAGAGTTAGGGTTATGTATCTCTTATGCTATTTTTAATAAGAAAGAGGGGTCGTCTTCCAGCCATTAATTGGGAGTTGGGGTGTTCTTCTGCCATTAAGAGAAGAAAAGTATCCTCCACGCGAGAGGGATCTTGTCTTTGCTGATAAGATCTTATCAAGTGGTATCAGAGCCGTCGTTCCTGCGAAGATGACGCAAAAAGATCAGATCAATGCATTGGAAGCTGACCTTACCACCGTCAAGGCAACGGTGGAAGCATTGGCGTCCAACCTCCAGGCAAGGGATAGCGCCGTAAAAGGGTCGTTGCAAAAGATGGAGAGGGCTGCGATGGAACAGCGGGGGCTGGCGGATGAGCGGCAACGCCAGACGGAGGCACGCATGGGGGGAATCGAA
The DNA here is from genome assembly GCA_963920575.1 of Narthecium ossifragum. Lineage (NCBI taxonomy): Eukaryota > Viridiplantae > Streptophyta > Magnoliopsida > Dioscoreales > Nartheciaceae > Narthecium > Narthecium ossifragum. The sequence continues at coordinate 10,673,345 of OY986965.1, read as the reverse complement.
GGGGCTTTACGCGACTTGACGAAGGCCTTGGGAAAAACCAAAAGTGAACCACCATGGGAGGAGGAGAGGACGTCGAGGTCGCGGCCACGAGCACGGGGGTCAGCCTCCAGACGACAGTGGCGCACGCCGACGCCAGAACGGGAGGATTGGGAGCGCGGGTGGCAGGATGGTCCGATGATCCGGCTGGAGTTTCCCAAGTTCGCCGGTGATGATCCGGTGGTGTGGCTCAACCGGGTGGAGCAGTTCTTCTCAATGAACGAAACGGCGGATCACCGGCGACTGCACTGGGCTTCCTTTCACCTGGAAGGAAAAGCGAACCAATGGTGGCAATGGTTGCAAAGGGTGTACCAGGAAGCAGTGAAGGAGTTAACATGGAAGTCCTTTACGGAGGATCTCCTGGTGCGATTCGGGCCAGTTGCATACATCCGGGAGGACGAAGCACTCATGCAAATCCGGCAGCATGGGTCGTTCGAAGCGTACCTGGATGAGTTTGAAGGATTGGCGAACAGGGTACGGGGATGGACACAGTCCGCACTGGTCGGAGCCTTTCTCCGGGGGTTGAAAGAAGATGTCGCTGACGAGGTGCGCGTTTGGGAGCCAGCGACGCTACAAGAGACCATCAAAAGGGCGAAACTGATTGAGGAAAAGTTGATGAACCAGCGTCGTCGTCCTCGTCTCGAAGGGAACCGACCGAGCAGCCGGACACCACCGGGCATGGGAATGACCGGGAGGGGTTTGGGGACGGGGACGGGAAGACCGGCGGTAGCAGGACCCAAGTTCATGTCGACACCGCCGGGGCGACCAAGCCCCACCGTACGCGGCTGTCGTGGGAGGAGATGCAGAAGCGACGGGAGAAGGGGTTGTGCTTCAACTGCGAGGAGCGGTTTGTACCCGGCCATAAGTGCCAAAAGCCCCAAGCTTTTTTGGTGGAAGTTGATGAGGAGGAAACGGTGGACCCAGCGGCAGAGGCAGAGGAACTGGAGGAGGAAATGGAAGCATACACAGCTGAAGGCCAGACGGATCCAGCGATATCTCTGCATGCGCTGACAGGGTACTCGGGGCCACGCACCATGCGGGTGACCGGGCAGATCGGGAAGCAACAAGTCACAGTCCTGATTGACAGTGGGTCAACTCATAATTTTATCAGTACCGACATGGCCGAGAAGCTGGGGTTAGTGGTCACACCAGTTAAGGAGTTCGCGGTGAAGGTCGCCAACGGAGAACGCCTACAGTGCCGAGAGAGATTTGACGACGTCACCGTCAGATTAAAAGGGTACAAGTTTCAAACCACCTTATATGCCATTCCTCTGAAAGGATTAGATATCGTACTGGGAGTGGACTGGCTGGCTGGCTTGGGGGATGTGGTTCACAACTGGAAGGCGATGACCATGAGCTTTGAGAAGGACGGCGTACCGTATACTATTACTACAGACAAAACTACAGTACCACAGATCATCTCCAGTTGGGTGATGGAGCGGGACTTCCGTGGAGGCGGGGAGTTATTTGCTTTACAGGTGGTGCCGAAGGAGGACGGCGAGCAGGAGCAGCGGAAACAACCCCCATCGGAGGTACAACAACTCTTGACGGAGTTTGCGGCGGTCTTGGAAGAACCCAAGGAACTACCGCCCTTGAGAACTCATGTCCATCGTATACCCGTAGCAGAGGGCGCCGGTCCGGTCAATATTCGACCATATCGGTATGCTCATTATCAGAAGAATGAGATCGAGCGGCAGGTGTCCGAGATGTTGAAGGCCGGACTTATCAGACCTAGTACCAGCCCATTCTCTTCGCCCGTATTGTTAGTCAAGAAAAAAGATGGCACGTGGAGATTTTGTACAGATTACAGAGGCTTGAATGCAGTCACCATCAAGGACCGGTTTCCCATTCCCACCGTGGATGACATGATCAATGAGCTGCATGGCGCACAGTATTTCTCCAAGCTGGATCTAAGGGCCGGGTACCACCAGATCAGAGTTCATGAGGAGGACATCTACAAAACAGCGTTTCGAACGCACATCGGACATTATGAGTACCGTGTTATGCCGTTTGGGCTGTGCAATGCACCATCAACCTTCCAGGCGGCCATGAACGCGCTCTTCCAGCCTTACCTGCGGCGATTTATTCTGGTCTTCTTTGATGATATCCTGGTGTACAGCAGGACTTGGGTAGATCACTTGCAGCATCTGAGGTTAGTACTGGACATCTTAGCCAGTAATCAATTTTTTATTAAGCCTTCGAAGTGTGTGTTTGCTGAGGCAGAAGTGGAGTACTTGGGCCATATTATTACCGGCCAAGGGGTGCAAGCGGACCCGACGAAGATCACCGCCATGAAGCAATGGCCGATGCCCAAGACAGTAACCGAACTCCGGGGATTCCTGGGCCTAACAGGATATTATCGCAAGTTTGTTCGGGACTATGGACGGATCGCCGCGCCATTAACGAAGCTGTTACGAAAGGGTAAGTTCCAATGGAGTCTGGAGGCCACGGCGGCGTTCGAAGCACTGAAGACGGCCATGTCAACTACCCCGGTGCTGGCGCTACCAGACTTCACCGACACCTTTATCGTGGAGAAAGATGCGTCGGGGGAGGGCATTGGGGCGGTCTTAATGCAGCAGGGGCGGCCCATTGCTTATCTCAGCAAGGCTATTGCGGCCACCAAGAAGTCCTGGTCGGCCTATGCTAAGGAAATGCTAGCAGTCATGGAGGCGATCCGAGTCTGGCGGCCATATCTCATGGGGCGAAGGTTCATCATAAAGATGGATCAGAAGAGTCTCAAATATTTCTTGGAGCAAAGGGTCGGCACTCCAGAGCAGCAGAAATGGGTGAAAAAATTGCTGGGATATGACTATGAGATCCAATATAAGCCAGGGAAGGAAAACACGGTGGCTGATGCACTATCTCGGCGACTAGGAGGAGGAGAGGCACAAGCAGGGGAGGTCCAAGGGAGTACGGGAGAGGAGGACCTAGTCCGGCGACTGGACGAGGAAGAGGCCGTAGCAGGGGAGGTCCAAGCAATGTCGGCTCCTACAGCGGCGATTTGGGCGGAGTTGAAGGCAGCGAATGGGACAAACCCATATTTGCTAGGCCTTCGGCGGCGGATGGAGGAGACCGGGACCTCGGCGCAGCTTGCGGACGGCTTGGTCGGGGGTGAAGGAGAACAAGTGCGGCGGCGGTTCTCCATGAAGGATGGACTGCTCTGCAACGGGGGCAGGGTCGCGGTACCGCCGGGAGCCGACATCCGGTGGAGACTCTTGGCGAAAGTCCATGATTCGCTGGTAGGGGGTCACTCCGGGTTCTTGAGAACTTATAAGAGGTTGGAGCAGAACTTCTGGTGGGAAGGAATGCGAAGAGAGGTGAAGCAATATGTGGCTGCCTGTGATGTCTGCCAAAGAAAATACTGTTCTACTTAACCACCCTTAAAGTAGTCAGGTATTTCAAAGAGGATGAGCATGATCTAACTGAAGAACAAAAGAATGCTCATACAGTAACTGCAGTTCAGGGGTCATTCTGACTTCCTATGTCGGAATTACATCCTGGACTATTTGGATGATACGCTCTATAACGTGCACTCTCTAAAAAAACTGCCAATGACTTTGGGAGTCTTTGGATAAAAAGTACAAGGTGGATAACGTCGGACGATTCCTAAAGTACCATGTGATAAAAAGTAAAGAAATTTATTATCGGACGATTCCTAAAGTACCATGTGATAGATGATAAGAGTGTGGTCGAACAATTGGAGGAGCTTCAACTCATCTACCATGATATGAGTGCTGAAATATGCAGGTTAATGAACCCTTCAAAATGACAACAATGATTGAGAAATTACCACATTCATGGAAGGACTTCAAGAACTACCTAAAGTACAAATGCAAAGAGATGAGCTTGGAGGATCTCATTCGGAGGTTAAAGGTTGAGATAGATAACCGCTAGGCCGATAAGAACAACAGTCTTGGCATATATTCTAAGTCCAATTTAGTTGAGAATGCCAGCGATGTGAAGGACAAGAAGAGCAAGCGTTGTGATAAGGGCACTTAAGGAGGTAATGGTCAAAAGTTCAATGGTGAGTGCTTTGTCTGCGGGAAGACAAGGCAACGTGTTAAGGACTGCTGCAATCGCCATAATGCTGAAGGGAAAAAGAAGCCAATTCCAAATAAGAAGAAAACATCTCAACCAAATATAGCTAAGGGTCTCATTGGAGAGATGGATGACTTGCACATGATTGTAGTTGTTTTAGAGGTGAAGCTGGTCAGGAGCAATCAGAAGGAATGGTGGGTCTACACTAGCGCTACCCACCACATCTGTTCCAACATATGGATGTTTGACAACTACCAATTAGTGGATGGAGAACGCTGCTACATGGGGAACTTTGCAACCTCTAAGGTGAAAGGCAAAGGGACCATGAAGCTGAGTTTAACGTCCGGGAAGGAGCTCACTTAGACGAAGATACTTCATGTGCCTGAGATTCGCAAGAACCTAATCTCAGGTTCTGTGATGAGCAAGAAAGGTTTCAAGCTGGTTTTCGAATATGACAAAGTTATTTTGTGAAAGAATGGCATGTACTTAGGTAAAGGCTATGTGACCGAGGGGTTATTTAAAATGAATGTAATGCCTGAAATCCCCAATGTCAAAACTAGTGAAACCATAAAGGCTAGTGTATCTATTGTAGTGAATGTTGGTCAAGGAGCTAATAATAATGAGGAGTTTGCCTATGTCTCTAAGTATTTTAAATTAGGGCCAAGGGTCAATAAGGGTTGAAATAAAAAATAGTACGGCATAGAGGAGCTGTTAAACTTTCTCAATGCGTTGACTACCTTTCTATGCTAAAAAGTCATAAATACCCCTTTCTTAAATATAGCAGCCCAAAGCCCTTTCGTCTTCCCCAAGCAACCCATCCGTTCGTCTTCACCAAGCGGGAAAACATTGAAACATTTCTTCCCTTTTTTTCACCCTCCGACGGCCGGCCCTAGTCCGCCCTCCTTTAGTCGAAGATCTCCTGTGACATCCTTCTAAATCACGACATTTCGACGGACCTTGAGCAACGAAGTTTTTTACGAGTTACTTTCCAGGATTTTATGGGGAAAGGGTATGCTTCTTAATCATCGTTCATGAATGTTGCTTCACATTATGGAAACTATTGTTAATTTCTAGTATTTTTCTTTGCTTCTTTACGAGTTACTTTTCATGATATATTTGCTCATTATTTTCTTAATCATCGTTTTTGACATTATTGTTACTTTCTAGTATTCTTCATATTATCTTTGCAAACCTGGTAACCAGTTACTTTCCACATTTGATAGAATTTGATTGTCCTGTTTAATTACGAGTTACTTTCCATCATGTGTTTATTCATCAGTTACTACGTATCAATTATCATCAGTTACTACGTATCAGTTACTTTCCACCATAAGAAATCATTTTTCACCAGTTACTTTCCACAATTGGTAACCAGTTACTTTTCACCTCTTTATTCACCAGTTACTTTCCATCATGTGATTACTCTTAAGTTACTATGCATCAGTTACTTTCCACCAGCATTAGGTGTTTTTTAACCAGTTACTTTCCATAATGTGTTTACACTTAAGTTGCTAGGGATCAGTTACTTTCCACCAACATTAGGTGTTTTATAACCAGTTACTTTCCATCATGTGTTTACACATAAGTTACTTTGCTTCAGTTATTTTCCACCAGCATTAGGTGATTTTATTCACCAGTTACTTTCCATAATGTGTTTACACTTAGGTTGCTAGGGATCAGTTACTTTCCACCAAACATTAGGTGTTTTTTAACCAGTTACTTTCCATCATGTGTTTACACATAAGTTACTTTGCTTCAGTTACTTTCCACCAACATTAGGTGTTTTTATTCACCAGTTACTTTCCATAATGTGTTTACACTTAAGTTGCTAGGGATCAGTTACTTTCCACCAAACATTAGGTGTTTTTTAACCAGTTACTTTCCATCATGTGTTTACACATAAGTTACTTTGCTTTAGTTACTTTCCACCAGCATTAGGTGTTTTTATTCACCAGTTACTTTCCATAATGTGTTTACATTTAAGTTGCTAGGGATCAGTTACTTTCCACCAACATTAGGTGTTTTTTAACCAGTTACTTTCCACCAACATTAGGTGTTTTCTAACTTATGTTAGTGTTTCCTTACACAACAATGATTGCTCCATGTACTTTTGTTATTTCATGCGGGAAATAGCAATTCATCATAGACATCAAATACCAAGGGATATCAAGGAAGAGGGAATTAATCAATTCAAGGCCCAGCTGATTGAGCGATTAGTATTGCGCAACTGAAACATGTATTGAAAAGTGACTACAGGAAATTAATTGAAATCTTATATGTAATTACACTGATAGTAACTTGTGTTACTTTTTCTTTTTACACTCATACGAAGTAACATAGCTACTTCCCATCTGTATTTTCAAAACTCTATATAGCACTGTGAGTTACTTTTCCAATTTCAAATGACATCTTACTTTGACAATCTATTTCTATTTTTGGTGAAAAGTAACTGGTGAATAAACACCTTGTGTTGGTGGAAAGTAACTGGTGAATAAATAGCACAATCAAATTCACCCAATTGTGGAAAGTAACTGGTGAAAAACACCTTGTGTTGGTGGAAAGTAACTGATGCATGAAACTGATGAACAACCTCTTTATGGAAAGTAACTGGTGAATAACATGACAATCAAATTCTACCAAATGTGAAAAGTAACTGGTTAATAAACACCTAGTGTTGGTGGAAAGTAACTGGTTAATGAACAACCTCATTATGGAAAGTAACTGGTGAATAAACAGGACAATCAAATTCTACCAAATGTGAAAAGTAACTGGTTATAAACACCTAGTGTTGGTGGAAAGTAACTGGTTAATGAACAACCTCTTTATGGAAAGTAACTGGTGAATAACATGACAATCAAATTCTACCAAATGTGGAAAGTAACTGGTTAATAAACACCTAGTGTTGGTGGAAAGTAACTGGTTAATGAACAACCTCTTTATGGAAAGTAACTGGTGAATAAACAGGACAACAAAATTCTACCAAATGTGGAAAGTAACTGGTTAATAAACACCTAGTGTTGGTGGAAAGTAACTGGTTAATGAACAATCTCTTTATGGAAAGTAACTGGTGAATAAATAGGACAATAAAATTCTACCAATTGTGAAAAGTAACTGATGTATAATTGTGGAAAGTATTTGGTGGAAACTAACTATTTACTTTCCGTTAGTTTCAATGACTAGTTACTTTTCTCTAGTTACTTTCCGCCGCTATGTGGAAAGTAACTATTGACAATTTGATGGAAAGTAACTGATGAATAATTTGGTAGAAAGTATCTGATGAATATAATTTGTACAAGTTACTTTTCACTTTTAGGCAATTGTAGATTTGTCGAAAGTAATTTAAGTCAAAAATTAGTCAAACAAATTAAAAAATATTTATGAAAAATTTGATTTCCAATTGCAAAAATTAACAATAGTAGACATAATTTACTTGTCAAATTTTTTTTTTAAAAAAAAGAAAAAAAACTAGAGGTCCACACAGGACATCAGATTTCAAAAAAAAATAGAAAAAAAGATGAGATGCCGGCTAAAGAAGGTACAATTGAGGAGAGAAATAGTAAGAGAGAGAAAGAGATGTGTACGCATTAAATGCAATTGAGGAGAGAAGTAGTGAGAGAGAGAATGAGATGTGTACGGGGATTGGAGTGGAGAGGAAAGAAGTAGTTAGAGGGATTCATAAATGCAGTTAACACATATGTGATTAAAGTCTCTCTACAGGAAGCCCAAGAGTCATAGGAGGGTATTTTAGACATTAAAAAAATACAGCTAAGCAACAAGGTATTAAACACCTTAAGGAAAATGTATATGGAGTTTTGGATAAATATTTCCTTACTATGGACCTAAACACCAATTATCTGTTTAAATTATGCATGGAAGATTAGGATATGTCAATAAAACTTCAATGAAAAGATTAATATCCTTAAATCTCCTACCAAAATTTAAAATGGATGAGGAACACAAATGCGAGGTTTGTGTTGAAGCCAAATTTGCTAAGACTTTGTTTCAATCAATTGAACGAAGCACTGAACCTCTAGGTTTAATACATATAGATGTGTGTGATTTGAAAAGTGTACAAATATGAAGTGGTAAAAGATATTTCATTACCTTTTATTGATGGTTGCACGAGGTACTACTATGTTTACTTAATAAGAAGTAAAGATGAAGCAGTTGAGATGTTCATTCATTATAAGAATGAAGTGGAAAACCAACTTGGTAAGAAAATCAAAATACTAAGAAGCGACACAAGAGATGAATACGATTCACCTTTTGCCTAGATTTGTGTCGAGAATGGCATTCTTCATCAAACCACAAATGCCATGTTCACTAGAGCAAAATGGAATGGTTGAATGGAAAAATAGAACACTAAATGGAATGATGAATGCCATATTGATAAGTTCAGGCTTATGATTGCTCCCGAAATGGTGTAGTTAAATCGTACGCGAAACAATGTAGTTAAATCTTATGCAAAATGCAATTTAGAAATTTATATATCCGTATTCAATCACTAATCTATAGGATAAAATAGCGGTGAAGTTCGGAGTAGAATGATAAGACTTGAAAAATGTACAAATCACCCTTATAATTTGGCTTTGTTAGTCTCTGAGCGATGCTTCACTGACTATTTTTATCCTATTTCAGGTACAACAGACCCTAGTACGAGTTAGATCATGTTTGGAGTCAAAACGAGCTCATTTGGACAATTCTAGCATAAATGATCGATCATCACATCAGGAAATGATCAATCATTTAAGTGCACTAATCTGACAGAGAGCACCATTTCAAAGGATCGATCTTCAAGGAAGCAAAGGATCGATCATTTATGCACGATAACAGTGACAGAGAGTAAGGTTTAAAAGGATCGATATTCCTTCATAGAATGATCGATCATCCACGGGACGTGATCAACAACACAAGGAAATGATCGATCATCTCCTATAGGAATGATCGATCATCTACGGGACATAGCCAACAATTGAAGACCAAATGATCGATCTTCACCCTAGGAAATGATCAATCATTTGTTTGCCAGTGAAGAAAATTAAAGACCCAGATCTAATCCGGGAGATGGATGTTCCTAGGATATAAATAGGCAGTTTCTAGGGCTTTTGAGGGGGCTTCTTGGGGTGAACTTTTTCTGAACTTTCTAGTCCTGTTCTTAACTTTTCTTTGGAGATTCTTTTGGAGGAGATCCATGATGGAAGAGCTTCATCAACCTTCGTCTATGGATCAAACCCTAAAGATGAGTAACTAAACCCCTCGCCAAGGGATTCTTATGATGTAACTCGTGTTTTTATTAGAGATTTCTAAGATTTAGGGTTTGTATACCTTTTTGCATTGCTTATATGGATTGATCTTAATTCTTTTATAATTTTGGTGCTGATTTATTGTTGGAGGTTTGGATTGTTATAATATGTTTTAGATCTAGAGCTAAGGCATGTTAGGGCTTGGATTGGACTCATCTAATAGAAGGATCATGCTAGAACCATGGTATCTCAGATGAATTCTTCTCCGTGATTAGGGATTTTAAACCACTATAGTAGTGCTAGAACCACTACATTCTATTCCTAATTCTCCATTTATCCTATCTTTCTAGATTTGGCCCATCAAGGTGCTAGAACCATCTTGATTTTACACCTAAATCCATATTATAACTATTTTCTCACGATGAATTCAACCTAATCAGAGGATTCATTAGCAGTGATCATAACTAATCATTAGGTCACTAACTTTTAGATAATTGCTCTCGCCAACAAGGGATCCTAACCGGAACTTGTTGAGTGATAAGGAGAACTAGTCATTCACCTATCAACCATTAGGAAAGCCATTCAATGTGATTAATGTGCCCTAATCTTAGGAAGACCTGGTAGAACACGTGTTACGGATTAAGAATTCCTTAGTCCCTTTTCTCGCATATATAAACCCTTTAGTATTAAGTTAGTTTAATTCAAATTCTAAACCTTTCCTTAACTCATTAGTAGGAGACTATACAAAGCGTCTCAACTCAATCCTAGATCCCTGCAGATCGACTCGGACTCTCCGCTTACTACTAGTTTTTAGTAGCTAGAACACCGATTAATATTAGTAATTTTCATCAGACTTGTTAAGCCACGACACTTTTCAAGCGTTATCATAGAACCACATGGAATTTATCAAGAAAGATTGAAATCAATTCTCAAAACCCTAAATCTAAGCAAAAGAATCAAAGATTTAATAGAATTATCCAAACTAAGAAAGAAAAGAAATAAAAGGTTGATCAATTCGAATTAATGAAGTAGTTACTTAGGAATTACTCAATCTGTCCTAACTTCATTATTAGTCTTCTCTAGTTATCCTCTTATTCACTTCTCTTAACATTATGGATCATATGGCTATAAGGTCACATGAATCCCTAAAATAAAATTTATGTTCTTAATGGCATAGCCTATCCTTTTTGGTATAGGTCGTCTTCGATCCTACAACTACCTTACTTTATTCTACTCCTAATGATCTTAGCACAACCTATCCTATCATAGCATAGCCTATCAAAATAGGAAACCATAAATCATATGAAAACAATCCTATGAATCTCTACAATCAATCATAGAAATCATGTAGTACTGAAAGTACGTCAAGGGAGCTCTGTTCCTTCAACTTTATTAACAGTGGAAAGCATATTTATAAGATCATGTCTTGAGAAGATTACAAGATTCAAACCAAAGAAAGATCAAAACTATACTAGAGTTTCATGAGATTCCTAAGTGTAAGAAGTTAGCCACTCATCTTTTGGATGAAGGCCATCGGGTTGGGGAAGAAAGCCGTCACCTTCCACACCCTTCTTATCTACTCTTTTCTTCTTCAAAGACTATCAAAAAGATGATAAATTCGGATGAAATAACCTTATTTATAGGAGAAGTCCCTGATCGCTCACAAACGTCGTCGTTAAAACGTTGTAAACTCAATCAAATATTAAATTTATATTCTTATTCAATCACTAAAATACTAGGTAGAAATAGCGGTGAAGTCGGAAGTGGATCCACAGGGAAAACGTAGGAAATCAAAATCAATTCTCAAAACCCTAAAACTGAAGAAAAGAACCAAAGATAGAATAGATTAAACTAATGAAGAAAAGAAATAAAAGGTTGATCAATTTGAATCAATAGAGTAGTTACTTAGGAATTACTCAATCCGCCCTAATTTCGTTATTAGTTTTCTCTAGTTATCATCTTGTTCCCTTCTCTCAACATTATGGATCATATGGCTACAAGCTCATATGAATCTCTAAAAGAAAGTTAATGTTCCCAACGGCATAACCTATCTTTGCTTGACATAGATTGTCTTTGATCCTACGATTACCTTAAATTATACTACTCCTAATGACCTTAGCACAACCTATCTTCGCGTAGCATAGCTTATCTCAAAGGCAAACCAATAACTTCATGAAAACCATCTCATAAATCTCTACAATCAATCACAGAAATCATGTAGGACTGAAAATACGTCAAGGAACTCTGTTCCCTCAACTCTATTAACAATAAAACCATATTCATGAGATCATGCATCGAGAAGGTCACAAGAATCCAACTAAAGAAAAACCAAAACTACACTAGGGTTACATGAATAATCCTAAGTACAAGAATTAGCAACTCATCTTTTGAATGAAAGCCATCGGGTTGGAATAGGAAGCTGTCACCATCCACATCCTCTCCTTCTTCTTCTTCCTCCTCCAAAGATTGACAAAAAGATGAGAAGTTTTGCTGGAATAACCCCTTTATATAATAAAAACCCTTAATCCTGGAATTAGGGTTATGGCTAAGTTGAGTTGGACCTCTAGTGCAACTCGGAATTCCTAGTTTAATTCTGACAGCCTCTTCTGGTCGCGACTGGGTTCAACCCGTCTGGAATTTGGAAATCTGCTCAACAGGAAAGATGTAGATTAGGAAGTCTTCTGTCCTCCCCGGAAGAGTTTATAATATTCTGACTTATGTGAAATATTTGGCGAATATTCTCCTGAACATCGACGTACCAGTTTCCAGCAGCTGTATATCTTCATAGTCTTCAAAACTGGTATTAATTGTCCAACATTAAAGTTGTAGCTCTTGGCGTCTTCTATCACGTACTAAATTTCCAGAATATTTGGACTTATAAGGAATTTCTGGGGAATATTCTCCTGACAGGCGACGAAATAGTCTTTATCATATAAATTCATCTTTTTAGCTGAATTCCTTGTATTTCTTCTCATATCATGATTAAATCTGAAATCAACTAACAAAGAATTAAATACAACTACTCTAGGCCTAACAAAGGTAATTTAAGGGGTTTAATTATGAATATTTAGGGACTCATCACTCCCGAAATTAGAGTTTTGGTTAAGTTGGACTTCTATTAAAACTAGAATTTCCTGAATTAATTTTGGTAGCCCTACTCCGATCGCAACTGGGTCTATTCAGTCCAGAATTTCAAAACCTGCCCAACACGAAAGATGTAGATTAGGGAGTCATCTGTCATATCCCAAAGATTGCATAATATTTGGAGTTATTTGAAATATTTGATGAATATTCTTCTGAATATCGATGGAACAATTTTCTAGCATATGTATATCTTTATATTTTTCAAAACTGGTTACAATCCATCATGAATATCCAATGAGTCCAACATGAAAATTGTAGATCTGAAAATTTTCTATCACGTCCTAAATTTTCAGAATATTTTGAGTTATACAGAATTTCTGGCGAATATTCTTCTGTATACGACGAAGCAGTCTTTTTATATAAATTCATATTTTTAGCCAAAAATCTTAATTTCTTCTCAAATCTTAATTAAACATGAAATCAACTAACAAACTATTAAATAAAACTACTCTAGGCCTAATAAAGGTAAATTAAGGGGTTAGATTATGAATATTTAATGACTTATTACACCCCCAACTTACACTTTACTAGTCTCCGAGTAAAGAAAAGATAAAAAGAAAGTAGTAAATGTAACTAGCCACTTTCGTAAATCTCACGATTGCACTTATCATATGCAGCAAGTCTTTAAAGTCATGGGTGACCCTAGTAGATGAGTTATAGTCTTTTGAGGGTTTTAAGGGATGACACCCGCAAACATCTATACATTCCCTTGAATATGTCATTTGAAATCAATACAATACTCATTAACTCGAATGCATGAAATAGAAATACTATCCATAAATATACCTGTCAACTCATAGTCACATAAAACTATAATAAATCAAAACATGTCATAACATATTCCAAACACTTAAACAAATTTAATCATGATTAAAAATAACTTTTAACACTCATGTGTGTGAATAGAATTCCACATGCTTTACAGTATCAATTATATCTAAACACTTCAACTATTCAAGATCGCAATCCTATCCAAGCAGATATCTTCCACTTATAACATAACAATCACTACTTTTATTCCTCTGTTTTTTTATGACATGTTCAATGTTATGATTTCTTAAGCTTTATTCCTTGTTCATGTAACGAGGTTCAAGCGCCAATAGCTCCCAAACCAGATGTGTGAGGACCCGTACCTCCAACCCGGTCCGACCGCGTTAGGTAGAGGGTCTGGTTTTGTGGTTTGGCCCGGTTGGCCTTGGGATGCGATCGGTTGATCGCATCGCTGTTTTTAACCCCAGTGGCATTTTGGTAAATATGCTCCCTGGTGGTCAGTTTCACACCCGCGTCACACACACGGCCTTGGATTAATGAATATGTTTGATTAGAACCTTAAGGGCGCTTCCGATCGGAAGGTTGGAGCTCGATCGGGAGAGATCGAATCGAACGGCTGTGATCGATTCCAGCTTTCTATTTAAACCCTTTCTCTTCTCTCTCTTTCTTTCCTTCTTTCTTCTCCTGTCGTTCTCTCTTCCTCTCTCCAACCGGCGGTGCTACGGTTTCGGAGTGCAGCTTTCGAGGAGCGGATTCTGACGATCAGAGTTGGGGGATGCGTGGAGGAGCTACCCAGCTTGATCAAGTAGGTGTTTCTACCTCGATCTTGTGATCGGGTTCTCCTAGGATAGGTTTATTGTGATTTCGATGTAGGAATACATGTTAGAATGTTATGTAACTTATAGCACATGTGTTGTGGCTTGTTTCAAGTATCCCTACCTTGCGATTTCCGTATTTTACAATCAAAATCGCTGTTTTGTCGGTTTTCGACCGTTTTGACCTAAATAGGAGATTTAACAATCAAAATCGTGATTTCTTCGCATCATTGGTTTCCCCATCGTTGATTATACAAGCCTGCAAAATTTCATCAACTTTCAACTTGATTTGATCATTCAAATCCAAGAAATTGGATTTCCGGCACTGTTCTGAGGAACTGTGCCGTGGGGCTGACGGTCGATCGGCGGATCGACCGTCAAGCGTTAATACGCTTCTTTCGGGCCTGACGGTCGACCGTCAGATCGACCATCGTATCGACCGTCGGGCTCTGTCGCATTTTTGGGCTCCCACGGTCGATGCCCCGATCGACCGTGGCTCCTTCTTCTTCTCCTTTCCGCCTCACGGTCGACCGTCGGATCGACCGTCGCATCGTCCGTGAGGCTCTCTCCCGTTTTGGGTCTCCCACGATCGATGCATCGATCGACCGTGGCCCTCATGCCTTTCCCTCATTTGACCCCCACGGTCGACCGTCGGATCGACCGTGGCATCGACCGTGGCCCCACGGTTGACCGTCGCATCGACCGTGGGCCACTGAGCTGTGTTTGCTGGTTTCCTTTGATTGGTTTTCATCCATGATAGATACCCAATCATGTTAGGAAGCATACACGTCATTTTCATGGGATTTTCGAGGGATTTCTATTGAGATTGAGAATTGAATTGGGTGTTTGTCTTTTTGGTGGATTTATGGATGGGTGTGCATTTAAATATTTAGTTGAATGATATATTTCAATGCTTATTGTTGCTTAACCGTTAGCTAGCTATGAGTGCTAGATAATGTGGAATTGTGGAACCTTAGCCCGTTGCAGGCGTGTGTCGAGGGCTATTGTAAAACTGTTGATCAGTTACCTGCGGGGTAACTGTGGAACCTTAGTCTGTCAGGTGCAAGAGAGCACTGAAGACTATTGTATATCTATGTTTGTCTCTTTGCGTTAATCTTTGTTTGGTTAGTATAGATTATTTGTATTTGAGACCCTTTGTGATGCTCACCCCTTTTGGCTAGCTATAGGCTATGCCTAGCCCTGTATGATTATCGTCATGTTGTTGCATGCCTATATCTTGTTATCTGTGCCTGAGCATTTCATGCATCTTGATTGCATTAGAGGCATATGAGGTTAGGCAGGCGATGGGTTGATCGCTGATCCGAGGCTCTCGGGTAGTTCGGATCTAGCCTTAGGACCGTGGCTGGGTAGTCAGGATTAGGGTTTGATTGTATAATTGAATCTCATGTTATTGAGGATTTTGCGATAGTTGACTCTGATCAATGTTTTGAGTTTTAGAGGTCGTGTTGTCTTTTCAAGCTTAGTACTAAGGATGGTTGTCGTTGCGTTCCCGACGTGGTTCCCCAAGGCATGGTATTCCTACTTGGGTAAGGGTGATCATGCATATTACTGTTCCTTGTCCTCCTGGTAACATGTTCAGGAGAGAGGTTTCATGACAGGAGCCCTTGGGACATCGATAGGGTTATGGGACCCGTGCCATCCGTTGGGCTTAAGCGGGGAGACAACACTGTTGTTGTTTTCCTCCTTTCAGTGTGCCGTAGAGTAGAACCCTACTGAGCTTATCGCTCACTCCTACCCGGGCTGCGTTTGCAGGTGCAGGCGCCAGTTCTTCAGCAGTAGAGCCGGCGGGATCAGCTTTTGGCGGTGCGACTACATCCAGAGGTGCTTGAGGTTACTGGAGGACGATTGTTGTACTTTGGTAGTTTGTAAATTGTAAACATCACCGAGGATCATTTTGGATTATTGTATAAGATCTTTTCCTTTGGAGGAAATTTCATAAGAATTGTAATCAGATGTTTAATCAGTACAACTTGATGTATATGTGAATTGAATTACAGTTTCACCTCTGGAATATAAATTGTTTAAATTTATCTATCTTTTCCGCTTTGTATCGCGCCAGTTGGAGATGAATAGTGTAGGTTTCCCCTCACGCCTCGGCTCGGATGGGTTTTCTAGGTCGGGGTGTGACAAGATGGCTTGAGGGCACTAAGTCTAGAACACAATTCAGACTTTAATGCTCAAACCATGAATGCTACAAATCATAACTAGTCATATTTTTTAGGAAATTCAATCGTTTTACGTGAACACCATGCTGGTCAGGCACACTGCCTGGTTACTAAGTATGAAACCCCTTTTTTTCATTTTTTTCAAGACAGATAATTGCATGTGTTCATGTATTTTCTGTGACATGATATAAAATTATAGATCTATCATAATATCATGCTTAGAATCTAAATCAACTCATTAACATGTGAAAGTGAACATGTGCATTAAGATATGTCAAATCATCCTTAAATCATGGTAAAAGTGTTAAACAATAGAAATAATGTCATGCATAGCAAAAAACAATTACTATCCCTTATACAATATACAAGTCTGAAAATAATTCAGAAGATAAATTTCTAAAACATGCATATTTGTCAAATCATATCATAATTTCATTCTTTTCGATATAATTCAAGGGATGTATAATATTTAGTTATCTAAAAAAATAACCATTGAATTCCTAGAGTTCTACCCCCAACTTAAATATATTTATCCACAATTACACTAAGTCATAAAATAAAGCAAAGAATAAAGGGTAGAGATAAGCAGAATGAAGAGCAAAAATTTCCGCTCTCTATCAATAAATATGTCGAACACCGTCATAATAGAATAAATACTTTCCTCCCAACCATTTCGCTGCCACAGAAATATATATCTTTCCAAAAGATCAAGTATATATCATAGAATATAACAATTAAATCCAAAAAGACACAAAAATCACATAAAATTTTGGCAGAATCTCTTTTTTATTTTCATGACATATCACTCCTATACAAGTAGTCGCCGCAAAGAAAATAGAAAATGCACAAGCAGCAGTAAAGGAGATACCATCATCATCATCATCATCCCATATCAACATATCACCAAGTACGAATAAGAACCAACACCCAAAACATCCAAAAGGTCCCATATCAATAGCTAATCTTCATTAGAATCTCTAAAATCAATCAGTTGAGCGGAAGTAGAGGGGTCATCTTGCAAAGATTGGGAAATTCTAGCAAAGCCATGGCGAACCTCTGCCGTCAAGTGATGTCGCTCAAATGTGTCTCGCACAGCGGTCGTGGTGCAGTACAACATAAGAGAGGTCGATCCCACAGAGAAACAACAGAAAGAATCTAAAAACACAGATAACAATGTATCGAAAATGATCAATAACGTAAGAGTTAAGAAAGTTAGATCGAAGATTTAATGGTAAAGCTAAGCTAACAAAGGAAATCAAGATTTGGATGAGGCTAGGCTTCAAGAATCCCTCACTCAGACTTGGGTTCTTCTCTTACCAATGGTTCATATAAAACTCAGTCGAGGGATTCACATCCCAATCACCTCGACTGGAAGATATGAAATTATGAATATGATAAAATATAAATGTCTCTTTCTATGTATGGTTCTTCTCGTTGTAACCCTAACTCCGTCCTACTAGAACCTAAGAATACACGATACCGGCTGTCACTACAGGCAACACGCAGTAAAAGTTTCACGGGACAAAACCCTAACCTTGTCTTACCAGATCTCTAAGAATACATAATACCAGTTCTAACTACGGGCAATGCATAGCAAAGATTTCACAAGACTAGGTAGGAGAATGAAGAGAGATAACTATGGGATCACAATATCATAAAAGAAGCATGACTTGGTTTATAATAATGTTCAACAACATAACCATCTTTGAAGATCCAATACATATATAGAGTTTAAACATTAAATATTGAAATATGAACCAATGATAAAGACAGAAAAACCCTCATCCTTACTCAGTCATCCATCCACCATGCCCGAAGATTACTTGTCCATGGATGGTGGATTGGTCTCCTTCTTTCTCAAGAAAAGTCATCCAAAAATGTCCAAAAACCTCCCTTGACTAACCCTAAGTTTCCTATTTATAAGCTCCAAAAGTTAAGAAACGCGGGTTAGGTTTAAACCCGTTATACGCTTGTGGTTGATCTGACGGTCGATGCGACGGTCGACCATCAACTGTGCAACATTATTTGGAAAAGTGATGGTCGATCCTCACATCAACCCTAAGAAGTCTTTTTCTTGACAGAGGTTCGTGGTCGATCTCACGGATGATGCGACGGTCGATCGTGAGTATAGTGAGCGTGACGGTCGATCTCGCGGATGATGCGACGGTCGATCGTGACTATTCATTCAACACTACACCATTGGTACTAAAAATACTGTAACTTCCTCTAGGAAACTCGAAATCACGAACCTTAAAATTATCCAGAAACTAGACTTCAAGAGCTTTCCAATGATATATGGTAGATCATCTAGTTATTCATGAAAAGGTACAGTTTAATTTTCCAAGTCGACCCATGTAATCTTTTCAGCTTCGTTTAGCTCCAATTTCCTGCATTTTCCAAACAACTATGTGAAGCAACATATAAATATAAAAATAGTACTAAAGAGGTTGATTAAGGGTGACAATCTAGTAATTGAGATGGTTATAAGACTGTTCAGAGTACACTTTCATGCACTCATCACACCCCCCAACCAGCTTATTGCTAGTTTCTAACAATTCAAAGCTCATAAAAATATAAGTGAACACACCAACGGTCTAATGCTTGAGACATGCATGAAATTTTTTTTACCCTGACAGGTCAATAGTGTTATGTATAGTACAGAGCACGAAAACTTCTTATACTCATACTATGTTCGCGGATAAAACTTCGATCTCGCGGGGACGAGATCTCTATCTTATTTTCGAGCAAATCATTTTTAATTTCATACAATGAAATTGTGAGCACCACACCCCTGGATCGCCAAGTCGGCAAATCCATCATTTACATCCCTGTAGGGAACACCTCCGATTCTAGATCCGATAAAATAAGCTTCTTACATTAAAAAAAATAAAATAATGTCTGGGTCCGCCACCTTCATTGCTGGAATTTTGAAGTCACTGAAGTTGGAGGAATGTTGTTTGAGTTTTTTGTCACCAGAGCTTCGGGACTGCCGGAGTTGGGGAAGGCGTTATCCGAGTGTCGGAGCTTCACAGGGGGTGTTTCGAGGCTACTGGAGTTGCAGAACACCGTCTGAGAAGATCTTCTTCAGATGCCTTCTGGGCTTTGTCGCAGGAACCTCATGGCCGCTGGAATCTGGAGGATGTCGTCCGAGCGTCGAAGGCTGGGCCGTCCGAGCGTCGAAGCTTGTATCTGATCTCCGTCGAGGAAGCTGGCTAGAACCAGTAAAGTGTTGGCTGGATTCCACGCTGGAGATGCAGCGAGCAGAGGGAATGGAGCTGCGTCACGGAACCGCCGTTCACCAAGATCTAGTGTTGATCGTGCTGGTTGCTAGAAATAGAGACGTCACTGGAAGAGACCTCGCCCGCAGGCTTGAGGTCGCGGACAACGACGGACGGCTTGGTGAAGATCTAGTCGGGCCGTCGGAGGAGATGAGGAGACGTCGGATAAAGTTGGGGATGGACGGAAACAGTGGAAGCCACGGCGTGGACCTTGCTGGAGGTGTGCTTCACGCTTCACGGGTGAGTCAAGAACGGCGATGGGGATGAGTCCTCCCACTGGATCAGTGGACGACGACGAGCTTTGAGGAAGGTGACAGGGCTCCCTCCTTGGGCTTGGCGACGAGTTTCTTTGGGTTCCGCCGGCTGGAATAGAAGAAGACGACGACGGTCTCCTTGACTGGATCAAGGAGGACGATGGCGATGGGCTCCTCTGGCTGGGCGACGAGCTTCTTTGGGTTCCGCCGGCTGGATCAAGGAAGATGACGAGTTCTTTGGGTTCCTCCGGGCGAATGACAACGATGGGTTCTTTGGGTTTCACCGGCTGAATCAAAGATGACGACGACGATGGGTTCCCCGACGAGCTCCTTGGGCTGGAACAGGGATGTCGACGATGAAGACTTCGGACTGGCTCAAGGCTGGCGACGACGATAGGTTCGTCCCTCCCGGGCGTCCAAGCTTTCTCTTCTTCTCTTTCTTTGCTTTCTTTCTTTCTAACCTCTGCTTCTTTTCTCAATATTTGCTAGCCAACCTCTTTTGTTCTCCCTCACCTTCCTTTTATAGATGTTTGGAGGTTTGTTGAGAGACTGGTGAGATATGGACGGGGATCATGGGGTGTTGAGATTTGGTTTCCAGCCATGTTTGTTGGGGGCTGGGATGTGGGGATTTGGTTTCTAACCATGGGTTTGGGTGTTGAGATTTGTCATCTGTTGAGATATGGGGAGGTTAGGATTTCCTAACCATCCAGATCTGGGAGTTGAGATATGAGGTTTAGATTTTGAATGTCTGTTTATGAGTCATGTGCGCGCATGGTGCGTGTATCGCCTTGGTCGGGACTTAGGCGAAGTTGGGTATTTATTTGGATTTATTTTGAATTTTCGGATTTTTCCTTTATTTATTTTAGGGAATTTTCTGTAATGTCCCTGGTGTTGTGGAAAATTACCAAAATGCCATTATATTTACACAACTTATTTAGGATGCCGTCAAAGCTATTTAAAAGCTATTTTGGATTGTAGCGGGAGATTTAGGCATGTAATTTGGTCTAAATTCCCAAAATACCCTTGGGTAAGTAAAATTACCAAAATACCCTTATTCCTCCGATTTGTATAGGATGCCGTCAAAACCGGGAATATGCAGGGGGTTTGGATGGACTTGATTATGTACAAGCCAGTTTGGATTTGGTGCATGTGGATTTAGTCGGGAGAATTCCGCAAATGTTGTTGACCTAGCCTTAGCTAAAATCGATGTTAACAGACGCCCCCTTGAGGCCTGTGTGTGAAGTTTATGTGATTTGAACACGCAGGGCTCGAAAATTTTGTGATTTGATTCTTTTTTTTCCGGACATTTAAATTTCAGCCTGGCCAAAGAAATCTAGGTAGGATTAGGATTGTTTGATGATTGACTGGCGCCCTAGCTTCTGTTGGATTATTTTGATGAAATCCAGCTAGGAATCAGTTTAGGATGAGTTCCAACTTATTTTGATCTCTTCTAAAATCGATTTCACTTCTCCCACAGCTTGATAACTCTTAATATCGGTGGTTTGGCGAGATCACGTCGGAGTTTGTTCTTATCTTTCATGTTCTCATATTTATATCAGGTCGCTCCTCTCGCGTGGCTTTTTCTGAGGGTTTCTTGACAACACGAGCTGTCTTCTTTCTCAGTAAAGTTCATCGTTCTAGAGGTTGACCAAGAGGATTTGGAGCTTTTTTTTTTATCCAGGTTTTTATTTTCCTTCTGACCTGCTTGCTCTCATATTCTGATTGTCAACAACCTCTTTTTTTTCAATCTCTGTTGCGTTTTTTTTTCTTGGATCGCATGTGTATGCTTTTTTATTTCCGCATGCTCTGTTTCTTTGTTTTGATTGCATACCTTTCTTTTCTCCTGTCATGCTTTTGGAGGGTGTCATTGAAGGTATTTTGGTAAGTTTGTTACCTTTAGAGAAGGCTAGCAATTTGATAATATCTTGCAATCACTTCCGGTGAACTTGGCGTCCACAGCTGATGGGTATACCGACATACCCATGGGGAACTTGTCGAGGTTGCTGTGTGAGACTTAGACTCAGACACTGGCACAACCCATGGATGGAATCGAGCTAGATGCAACACGAAACCGGAACAGAGCATGCTGATAAACCCATTAAGAGTTTGCCATAGTTACCAGCCAATGCTTTGGAACCCATTCCTCTGTTTCTTCTATGTTCATCCTTTCGTTTCTTTTTTTTCGTTTCCCTCAAAGCTTAGCTGACCGTTTTGCTTTCTCCAGGAGCTTCTCGATCGGCAAGGGGGAAATAGCAGTCACAAGGGAGGCCAAAACGTCGAGTGAAGTCGTGGGGATCAGGCCGGTCACGGGTTTGTGGTGGCGACGAGAAGTCCTTGAAGACCCCTTTGCTTTAGCCGGCGTTCCTTTGCATTCCTCCACAAGAGCTTTGTTGGTGAAGAAGAAAGAAGTCACCGAGGGAGACCGGCGAGGATTTTGGTTCCTCCTTCGAGGTATCTCTTTTCCTTTTATTCTTCTTCTTCCTCTCTGTTGCATGGTTGCAGCTTCCTCTTTTTTTTCTTTTATGTTGCTCTGTTTTTTTTCTTTCTTCTGCGCTCTTCCTTTCTTCTCTGCTCCGCCGTGTTTTCTTCAAAACTCCGCTGTTCGTTTTGCTTCTCCAGGGGGCTTCTCAGGTGGCAAGGAGGGAAACGATGGTCACAGAGGGCGACTGAGGCTTTGGAGACGCCGAAGCAATGCTGAAACCTAGAGGGGAGCGTCGACGTGGACATGCTGCTAGAGGTCTGAGGAAACATACACCATCCGGAGATACTGAAGCCGTGCACCGTCCCGGAGATTTGGAGAGCTCACGCCGGCATCTTCTGCAAGGTTCGTTTGAAGATCTCCGATGGAGGCATATTGTGGCTTGAGTGATGTGATAAGTCACAGATTATATATAATTAAACCCCTTAAATTACCTTTGTTAGGTCTAGAGTAGTTGTATTTGATGTCATATTGCTTGATTTCAGGTTTAAGTAGGATTTGAGAAGAAATACAAGAAATTCGGTTAAAATGAAGAAAAATATGGCTTCTTCGACCATTGGGAAAATATTCGCCAAATATTCTCTGAAACTCCAAATATTCTGAAACTTTGGGAAATTGTAGAAGACTCAGAGATCTACAATGTTTCTGTTGGAGATATTGCGAGATTCCTGATGGTATGATGACAGTTTGAAGAATAGATGAAGATTTACAAACTGGAAAGCTGCTCCGTCGATGCTGAAGAGAATATTCTCCAAATATTCTATATAAATTAGAATATTATGAAATATTTTGGAGACGATAGACAGCTTTTCAGGTCCAGAACTTTCCTGTTGAAGACTTTCCCAAATTCCGTACAGATTAGCTTCAAAATTGACTACAAATCAGAATTCCGAGTAGAAATTGAAGAATAAGGAAACTGATGATGTGGCAGATGACTGGGCAGTGCGATGGATCGGATTTGAGCCCGATGGATCGCTCCGATGATGTCAGCAACCCAGAATTTAGGGAAATTAGAGTTTAAGTTCAACTATAACTCCTAATTCCGGGATTAAGGGTTTCTATTATATTAAGGGGTGATTCCAGCCGAAAATTATCATCTTTTGGACCACTTTTGGAGGAGAAGGCTAGGGTTTTGAAGATGGAGATCTTTCCGCGGGGATCGACGGCTTCCTTCCCAACACCTATGGATCTCTCCTAGAAGATGAGTAGCTAATTCTTAACTTAGGGATCTCATGAAACCCTAGTGTAGCTTTTGCTTTTCTTTGGTTTGATTCTTGTAAACTTCTTCTCAACATGATCTCATAAATATGATTTTAATGATTAGAGATTTGAGGGAACAGAGTTCCTTTGAAGTATTTTCAGTCGTATGAGCTTTCTGTGATTGTTTATACAGATTTATGAGATGGTTTTCATGTGATTTATGGTTTACTTTTGAGATAGGCTATGCTATGCTAGAATAGGTTGTGCCAAGGTAATTAGGAGTAGTATAACTTAAAATAATCGTAGGATCGAAGACAACCTATGCCAAGAAAGATAGGCTATGCCGTTAGGAACATAAATTTTATTTTAGGGATTCATGTGAGCTTGTAGCCATATGATGCATAATGTTGAGAGAAGTGAGCAAGAGGAAAACTAGAGGAGATTGAAGGTGAAGCTAAGGTGGATTGAGTAACTCCTAAGTAATTCATAACTTAGTTTAAATTCTGATCACTTTACTTGCTTTCTTAGGTAATTATTAGATAATTCAATTCTATCTTTGATTCTTTTTCTTAGTTTTAGCGTTTTGAGAATTGATTTTGATTTGCAACGTTTTCCCTGTGGATTGACTCCCGACTTCACCACTATTCTACCTAGTAGTGTAGTGATTGAATAAGGATTATAAATTTAATATTCGATTGAGTTTGCAACGTTTTAACGACACGTTTGTAAGCGATCAATTTTTGGCGCCGTTGCCGGGGAATTCAACGGTTAACTAATTGATTTTCTCTTAACTCATTTTCTTTGCTTAGTTAGGTTTTTACCTTTCTTATTTTTTCCTTTCTTTATTTTACACTTTTTAGGAATTTTGTGACAATTTTCTGGAATTTTTGCAGCATTGGAACGGATTTTTCTTGAAGAAAAACACAACTCGCAAGCCACCTGCAGCGACCGATCGGACTTGAATCCGATCGATCGAACTGCGCCATCTGCTTTGAAGTGGACTTCGAGTGAAGGAGCTTGCGGCCTTGAGCGACCGATCGGACTGGAAACCGACCGATCGGAACTACGCAGTCAGCTAAGCCTTTTTGCTTCAAACCTTTTCATTTCAATTGTTATTTGCCGGGTTTTGTCCTCTCCGTTGAATTTTCTGTTTTCTTTTTCTCTTTTTGTGTGTGATCTTGCATGCAAGGCAGACGATCCTTGACTACCCCACTGGAACCTTTGGATCTAGAACTAGAGACCACACTCCGAAAACCTAGAGCCTTAGGTCAACAATCTTTGAGTAATTATCAGGAAGCTTTGAATAACTTGTAATTTATTCAAGAGACCTTTCTCACCATGGCTGAAAATGAGGGACATGTCATCGACCCTAATGCTAATATGGGAAGGGGAAACGGTAATAATAACAATGGGGGGTACAACGTGTTCCTTTGAGAAAACACTTCTTACCCACTGCCTACACTTATACTCCTTCCATTGATCCTCCTGCAATCACAACCTCACACTATGAGATTAGACCCCAAACGATTCAAATGTTACGTCACTTCCATGGTCTAAGTAATGAGGATCCATATGAGCACATTCACAATTTTATCGACACCATCACTACACTAAAATTGGAAAACTTTAATGATGATGCCTTTAAGTTGAAACTTTTTCCCTTCTCTTTGAAAGATAAAGCTAAACACTGGCTTCAATGTTTACCTCCACGCTCAATCACAACTTGGGACCAACTTCAAGAGGCATTTTTAAGGAAATTCTTTCCCATAATTAAAACTGAGAAATTCAGGGACTGAAATCCTTACTTTTGTTCAATATGATGATGAGTCTTTCCATGATGCCTGGGATAGATTTAAAGATCTTTTGAGAAAATGTCCCCATCATGATATTGATAAGTGGTTGTTAACGCATAAGTTTTATAGAGGACTTAATGAAAGATGTAAAACTAGGGTTGAAGCTTGTTGTGGGGGTATTCCTTTAGACAAAGATGATGATGTGCTCTGGAACCTTTATGAACAAATTTCCATTGATTCTCAACAACAGTATACAAACCCTAGGAGTCGGCCTACATCTAAGGGGGCCTTTGAACTTTCTGGATTTGAGGCCCTTACTGCACAAATAGCTCTTCTTAATAAAAGGTTTGATAAATTGGAAATGAGACAAGCACCTGAACCTCCCCCGTTCCAACATCAACCTCAAACTTGTACAATATGCTCTAGCCTTGAACATCACATAACCGACTGTCCCCTGGCTCCTTCATTTCCTGAATTCATTCAGGAACAAGCAAACGCAGCTTATGGCTTCACTAAACCTGAGAATAATTTGTATTCAAACACACATAATCCAGGTTGGCGGAACTATCCCAACTTTAGTTGGAGACCACCTCAACAGTCTGATAGGTACCTATCTATACCGCATGCAAATCCAAACACAGGGTACTCTGCACCATCTCAACAAACTGCACCTAACCCT
This sequence comes from Narthecium ossifragum, assembly GCA_963920575.1. Lineage (NCBI taxonomy): Eukaryota > Viridiplantae > Streptophyta > Magnoliopsida > Dioscoreales > Nartheciaceae > Narthecium > Narthecium ossifragum. The sequence continues at coordinate 10,647,429 of OY986965.1, read as the reverse complement.
CCTCCACAAGTATCCTCTGACCTGACTTTGGACAAACTTATGAGTGCATTAGCAAACATGAATGCAAACATTACGGCTAGCATGGCTGAGCTTAAGAGCGAAATTGCTTTGATAAGAAATGATGTTCATTCGCATGCTCAATCTATATCCAAATTAGAGACACAACTAGGGCAACTGGCTAACACAACGGCTAAAAGAGAGGAAGGTCATTTACCTAGTCAGCCTGTGACTAATCCTAGAGCCATGCACCACATTGACAACCAGAACTTTGAAAGTGGACAAGCTGTAGTAATCCTAAGGAACGGTAAGCAAGTGGAAATACTTCCTGACACTGCCCAGAGCGAATACTTCCTGACATTGCCCAGAGCGATGGATCACTCTCAGAACCGATCGATCGGAACTATTTCGACCGATCAGACTCTGGTCCGATCGATCGGTCTTAGTCCCCTCAACATGATGACACTCCCGATCAAATGGATGCGAATCCAGTTGATCAGAGGGAGCCTGACCCTGCTAGATATGTGCCCAAAGTACCTTTCCCTTATGCACTTATGGACCCTTCCTCTAGACCCAATAAGAAATCATATGTAGAGGAAATCACAGAGATATTCAAGTGAGTGAACATCAATATACCACTTTTAGAGGCCATCCGACAATTCCCTTCCTATGCGAAATTTCTGAAAGACCTTTGTACCCAAAAATGCAAATCCAAATCTCAGGTCTCTAAGAAAATATGTCTGACTGAACATGTAAGTTCGATTCTGAAGTATGACACTCCACCAAAACTTAAGGATCCAGGCACCCCAACTGTTTCTTGTTACATAGGCGACTATCATATTGATGGTGCCCTTCTTGATTTTGGTGCTAGTGTTAATTTACTGCCATACTCCTTATATCAGAAATTTGGAATGAATGATTTGAAACCTACGACAGTAACCCTTCAGTTGGCTGATAGATCCATCAAGACACCGCGAGGTATCTTGGAGGATGTGTTGGTTAAGGTTGATAACTTCTTTTTTCCGGTTGACTTCATTGTCTTAGACATGGAGCATGTTGTTCTTTGCAAGAAATCCGTGCCTATTATCTTAGGTCGACCTTTCCTAGCTACCGCGAATGCTTGTATTAACTGTCGTACGGGTGTTATGGATATCTCTTTTGGCAACATGAAAAAACGTGTGAATATATTTAAGGATGCATGTGTGCCTGAAAATAATGATTGCTTTGCTATTGATGTTATCAATGATTGGGTTAATAATTTTGATTCATCCTTATTTGACATTGACTTGGATACTAGACAATTTACTCATGATAATGATGCTAAACTGCATGATGATAGATTGCCTATAATTTGGGATGAGTATGAGTCTGAGGATGATGATGTTGAATTAAAGAATGAGATTCTGTCTAGTATTTTGAATGCCTATGCTTCTGACTCTGATGATGATGTTAATCGGGACACTGCACAATTGAAAGATGATATCAAACGACACATCTTACCCGACAATTCTGCAGGGAAGAGGCAACATTGCGCCAACTTGTAGCTGACATATCGGCATATCCTGCCGGGGTTGAAGCAGCAAAATCTGAGAAGGCCACTGCTGTGGAGTGTGGCCGGTGTCATCTTGAGTGCCAACAACTCCAAGAAGCTGAAGTCGATGCTTTCGACGCCCGTTTGGAAGTAGAGAAGCAGAAGCTGAAGATCATGGTAGAGGAAGACATCGCTTTAGAGGAAAAGGTGGCTGCTTTTACATCCACGCTTGATGTTTTGGAGCACAAGCATAAAGAAACGTTGGCTTCTTTGGAGGCTCTCCAAGGGACGGGTAAAGCGCGGGGAGTTCATGCTGAGCTTGTTAGGACCTACGAGTCTCTACGTCCATGGAGATCTTGAACTTCTTAGTGCGTTTAGCTCTTCTTGATTGATTTTCCTTTTTTTTTTTGAAAATCATGTGATTGATTTATGAAATTTCTTTCCTTGAATATTTCATGCTACCCGTTTGATGGCAGCATTCAGTTTACTCCCGATGTGTGCGAGATAAATCAAATGATCTACCTAGCTGATATATGTTGCGATGCGACGGTGAATAGTTCAAACCTTCTTAGCAGATTTTTGTCGATTCAGGATTTTGGATGAGTTCAAGGACATGTGTGTGTGTATACACACCTTTCCTGTTGAGGACCAAGTAGATAGGAGCAGAGCTTTTAGAGATTGTTCCTATATGCCAATATTCGATCTTTGCTATTTGAGGGTTTGTATGCTCATATAAGTTCAAAGACACAATTTTGTTTGTATCCCTGAGAGATTTAATGGCGTGTGAGAATGTATATATACTTTTTGAAGAGGTATGGGTATTATCTGTGTGCAATGCATACTCATAATCTAATGTGTACTTGCAAAGCAATTTTTATTTCTGCTACTAGTTTAGGCTCTTGAAGCTTGGAGCATTGTGTATTAAAATTTGTGGTTTGCCAACAGTTTATACTCGTATGGTTTGGAGTATTGTTGCTTACGGTTTAGGCTTGTGAAGCTTGGAGCATTGTGTGTTTAGAAATAATATCTTTTGAGAAATTTGTCGTTCGCTGGTGGCGGAGCGTATTCGCCATCCGAGGATACAATCTTGTAGGCTGCATTGGTGTAGACCTCTTGAACTATGATAGGTCATTCCCATTTAGGATCAAATTTCCTTGAGTTCTTCTGGTGACTGCTTACGGTTTAGGCTCGTGAAGCTTGGAGCATTGTGTGTTGGGATTTTGTTTCTAGCCATGGGTTTGGGTGTTGAGATTTGACATCTGTTGAGATATGGGGAGGTTAGGATTTCCTAACCATCCAGATCAGGGAGTTGAGATATGAGGTTTAGATTTTGAATGTCTGTTTAAATTTCAAGTTCATGTGTGAACTTATTTGAATTTTGAATGTTTATTCAAATTTCAAATGTTTATTTTGAATTTGAATAATTGTCCAGCTATCGAACATTTGTCCAAATTTCGAATGTCTTTGTTTGAGTTTTGCATTTCACCATTTCATACGGTGATTGGAGGATTTACTGAAATACCCCCGGGCTGACCGGGACGTAACCAGAACACCTTTTTATCGGTCATATGTACTTTGGACCAAAATGTCCCCGTGTAGAGAAAATACTTCTATTTCAGATTTTCACACCCCTGAAGATGTGACATGACCAAAAAATGCCCCTTGGGGCTAAATGACCAAAATACCCTTTTGGTTTGGTTATTTATGCGCGACGCATGGCGGCATGATTTTTGTGCGTGTCATGGACACATGCGCGCATTATGTGACGCGCGTATTTTTGACTCGATGTATGCGAGTCATGTGCGCGCGCATGGCGCGCGTATCACCTTGGTCAGGACTTAGGCGAAGTTGGGTATTTACTTGGGTTTATTTTGAATTTTCGGATTTTTCCTTTATTTATTTCAGGGAATTTTCTATAATGTCCCTGGTGTTGTAGAAAATTACCAAAACACCATTATATTTACACAGCTTATTTAGGATGCCGTCAAAGCTATGTAAAAGCTATTTTGGATTGTAGCGGGAGATTTAGAAATGTAATTTGGTCTAAATTCCCAAAATACCCTTGGGTAAGTAAAATTACCAAAATACCCTTATTCCTCCGGTTTGTATAGAATGTCGTCAAAACCGGGAATATGCAGGGGGTTTGGATGGACTCGATTATGTACAAGCCAGTTTGGATTTGGTGCATGTGGATTTAGTCGGGAGAATTCCGCAAATGTTGTTGACTTAGCCTTAGCTAAAATCGATGTCAACAACTACCAACACATGAAATTAACTTCTACGGTTCAAACATGTTAATCACCATCCATACGAACACATGTGACATGATAAATAAAAGTTACATACAGAGGCAACTTCTACCCACCATTAGTCCAAATACACTACTATCTTCCTAACCAATCATTCAACCCTCGCACTTAAACTACAACATGTTTTTTTTAGCTATCAGTAGTTCTACCTTTTTACGCGAGCTCCCAGTTTCTTGAGGCAAGAATACTCGGTTACTCAGTAGATCACTTAATAGTCGTTTATGCACAGCTTGATCCCTTAAGCTATAACTCGATCCATGTAACGACCTCAACCCAATGACTCCCAAACCAGACGGCTTTAGGGCACTAAATGTAAAACACTACTCGGGCTCAAGAATCAGATCCAGCTAGGGGTGGCAATTCGGGTCATGACCCGCGAACCCGACCCGTCCCGACCCGAAATAAACGGGTTTGGGTTTGGTGTTATTGGGTTCGGGTCATAAACGGGTCGACCTGTTTACGACCCATGAATAAATGGGTCGGGTCGAACCGCGGGTTAGGCGGGTCGACCCGTTTAACCCGTTTAATTTTAATATCACTTAAACTTTTAGAGCTAATTTGAATGTGATCTCATCTCATCAAGGAAAATTAAAACAAGTTGTAATTTTATTATTTAGGTTGGATGGTTTGGATGTAATTGAAACAAGTTGTAATTTTATAGCTTAATAATTTTATTAATTAGTTTATAATTTGTTGCTTGATGGTTGTTAAATGGGTCAGATTGTTGTTAAACGGGTCGACCCGACCCGACCCGTTTATCGACCCATTTAATAAACGGGTTAAACGGGTCGGGTCGGGTTGACCCGTTTATAAATGGGTCGGGTTCGGGTTGATAAAACCTGACCCGTTTATTAAACGGGTCGGGTTCGGGTTTGGCCTTTATTAAACGGGTCAATACCCGACCCGACCCGAACCCGACCCGCGAACCCGAATTGCCACCCCTAGATCCAGCGGCTACGAATCAACCTCCAGAAACTCACTATTTTTTTTTTGTTTTTTTTCTCTCTCTGTGCATGCAATACTCACATACGAGCTAAAGTTGAAATTATGGTCCAGGTTAACAATAGCATGCTCATTCCTCTGGTGACTATAATTGCCACTGCACATAAAGTATTCGTGTGTGGATCATATGATGTTCTATCGTCAGGTTATCACACATGCAATCAATGTGAAAGCAACATGTATAATAAACATAAAAATTTCAGGTCATGTGCAATCTAGTAGGGGAAATTAGCTTTTGATACCCTATATTTTCAAACTTTTACAATCTGGTACCCTCTAGTTAAAAAATGTAACCTTAGTACCATGCGGTTTTCAAACCGGGACAAATCTCAGACGGTGTTAGTCTCCGTTCACAGAAAACCGCTCAAATGTACGATGTTTACACGTGGCGGCATGTGATGAGGAGAGAGAGAGAGAGAAAGAGAGAACTAGAGAGAAGATGGCGGCCACCATCTCCGGCGAACCTCGTCACCTCCGGCGAACCTCGTCACCTCCGGCCATCCAACCAGCTCACCATTGACGTCCATCTCCGGCGAACCCCTTACACCCATGCCCCTCTCTCACTCTCTTCCCTTACCTCGCCGGGAGAGGAGCCCCACACCATCGACCACGTCCAACCCACCATCGGCCATCTCCCACGCTATCGGCCACGCCGTCGGCCATCTCCCACACTGTCGACCTCGCCCCACGTGTCGCGCCCCGACCCGCGAAGGCCTAACCGGCCCGGGCGACGCGAACCAGAACCTAATTAAGTGTGGAAACGTTTTGGCGAGGGTTCCCTCTAATCTATTGGTCTCCCTAAACAATTCATAAGCACCCTTATTAAAACGATTATCACAAACCTCAAATGATATAATAAAGATATAATTCAAAACCTCAAAAGCGTTAACATTTATACATCATACTCCCGTAGGAGGCTAACTATAACAAAAAGGGGTATAGACGATGATCACCGCTCCTCAAGCACGCTTAACCATGGAGTTTTCTGGCGGATCACTGCCAGCACGGCTTTAAAACGCGTTGTGTCTATTAAAGGCTTACTATATACTTATACCGGACCATACCCAGGCGTTGTGGGATTGCTTACCCGGCTACACGACTCAGCCCCGTCCTCCAGGCGCAGACATCTTGTCCCACGGTAGACCCAGCGGGCCTCACAATCCACCCTCCTTGGAGGCCCAGCGTCCTCGCTGGCACAATTTCCGGCTGAGAACCGGCTCTGATACCATACTGTAACGCCTCAGCCCTCCACTGGACCCCGGCCCGCGGGCTCCCGGTCCGACCAGGATCCGCCCAGCAGCGCCGCACCTCGACACAATATAGTCCGCTTTTGGCTCCGGGATGGGTGACCTACTGGGAAGTTTTCCCAGATTTCTGCGGTGAGCCAAAAGCGGACAATATTGTGTCGAGGCGCGGCGCTGCTGGGCGGATCCTGGTCGGACCGAGAGCCCACGGGCCGGGGCCCAGTGGAGGGTCAGGGCGTTATAATAATAAACACGGTTTGTGCTCGGAACCCTGCTGGCCCGGGGTGATGAACATATAAGTATGGTCGGGGAACTGCTGCAGCGGTAGCACCACCAGCTGCCAGCCAGTTCACAAAGAAAACAAGCAACGGAAAGCAGTCCAAGCTAACTAGCCAAACAACAATATAATAATATTATATTCAAAGCTCAGGGCGAACTTAAGGCCCGTTTATTCTACAACAGACCTCGAAAAATCCTATCTTTCAATCTAGCCATCCGATTGATCTGAAACTTGATATGCCCGCTAAACGACATACCCCGAATCACATACCCAAAAATTAAATCAATCAGATAAAAGAAAATCAATGAAAACCTATAATTTTGGTTAAATTTCAGATATGATAAACCCAATAAAATAACTTGGATTTAAACCAAACTTTGGGTATCACGCCCAAATATCACTAAGATCATCCCCTCCAAAATCAGATCCATTTAACAAGGAAAAACCACTTAATTACACTAATTAAGATGACTGTCCTGTTTCAGCACAGACAAGTCATTTAATTCACCATAACATTTACGTAAATCCAAAAATCATGAAACCGGTTGGGAATGAAAGGTAACTCACAGATCTACAACTTTCATTCAGAACACCAACTCCAATCATGCATGTAAAGCTTGAAAATCATGTTAGAACACCACTATTCTAATTACATCAGAAAATCCAAAAATAACATAAGGAAAATTTGCTTAAATCCATATCAAATCCTACCAAACTTTAATCAGGTGATAATCAAGCTACCAAGCATCAACTATCATACTTTAATTGAAGAACGATCAAGTACAACCATGAAGAACGTCTAATCTAAGGTTTAATGAAGAAACCTATCAAACCACACTAAGCCACGTTTGATTTTCAATCAAACCGTCCAAGCAGGGTGTATATCTCTTCCTCTAGCTCCTGACAAGCTTCCTAAGCCGCTGGATCGAGCTCTGAACGACAATTTCTAAGGTAGGAGGAGAGGAGAGGAAAAATGGGAAAAACAGAGAGGTCTCGGGTTACTTATAGGCTCGAGTCCGAGCGATCTGCTTTTAGAGTACTTTAGTTAAAAAACTCAAATAATCAATCCAATTGTTTAAAACTATTGTAGAGAATATATTGTATTTGTTAGTTCGACTATCCAATTTCTTGAGGATTCGACCCGTGCTTCCACTAACTACGTTATAGTTAATTAGTAGTCCGGTAAATTGTTTTGATAGCCTTTGATATACTTAACGACACATTTCAAGGTGCGTCATCGGGTCAGAGGGTACTTGTGAATGATATTGTTGTTCAAAACAAAGTTTAAAAGTTTGGGCCAGTGTTTCTATGTTCCATGGTTGAACGTTAAGAGGTTGATAACCTTCGAATTGCCAATTATGGGTTTGTATGTTCTCTAAAATCCAGATTATAAGGATAGGAATATGAATCATAGGCCGGGTTTGAGAAGCCATATGTGTCATTAGTATAAGCATGTGCATATGTCAAGGGCGTGTGATAATCCCAAGATATATCACCCGGTGGCATATAATATTTGGTCGTGCATGCAAAATTACATACTAAAAGAAAAAGAAAACAGAAGATTCGGAGGAGAGGAGAATACCCGGAAAACAACGATTGAAATGAAAAGTTTTGAAGTTAGAAAACTTACCTAATCGCACAGTTTTGATTGGTCGGTTTGGGCTCCTTCCGATCGGTCAGTTTGGGCTCCGACCGATCACTCCAGGCCATGGGTGTGATGCTTCTTTCAGACTACGCAGTACCAACCAATCAGATTCAGATCCGATCGATCGCTGTAAGAGGCGAGCAAGTTGTTTTTCTTCAAGAAAAATCCGTTCCAATGCTGCAAAAATTCAAGAAAATTGTCAAAAAAAATCCTAAAAGTGTAAAATAAAGAAAGGGAAAATAAGAAAGATTAAAACCTAACTAGGCAAAGAAAAAGAGTCAAGCGAAAATCAATCAATTAACCATCGAAATTCCCTGGCTGCAACGCTAAAATTTGATTGTTCATAAAACAGTGTCGTTAAATAGTACGCAAAACGTGATTTAGAAATTTATATATCCTTATTCAATCACTAATCTATAGGATAAAATAGCGGTGAAATTTGGAGTTGAACCACATGAGATTTACCTTGAAAGATTGAAATCAATTCTCAAAAACCTAAATCTAAGCAAAAGAATCAAAGATATAATAGAATTATCCAAACTAATAAAGAAAATACGTAAAAGGTTGATCAATTCGAATCAATGAAGTAGTTACTTAGGAATTACTCAATCCACCCTAGGTTCATTATTAGTCTTCTCTAGTTATCATTTTATTCACTTCTCTCAACATTATGAATCATATGGCTATAAGCTCACATGAATCCCTAAAATAAAATTTATGTTCTTAATGGCATAGCCTATCCTTCTTGGTATAGGTCGTCTTCAATCCTACAAATACCTTACTTTATTATACTAATGATCTTAGCACAACCTATCCTATCATAACATAGCCTTTCACAATAGCAAACAATAAATCACACAAAAACCATTCTATGAATCTCTACAATCAATTACAGAAATCATGTAGTCCTGAAAGTACGGCAAGGGAATTCTTTTCCTTCAACTCTATTAACAATGAAAAGCATATTCATAAGATCATGTCTTGAGAAGATTACAAGATTCAAACCAAAGAAAGACCAAAACTACACTAGAGTTTCATGAGATTCCTAAGTACAAGAAATTTGCCACTCATCTTTTGGATGAAGGCCATCGGGTTGGGGAAGAAAGTTGTCGCCGTCCACAACCTTGCTGTATTCCTTTTCCTTCTCCAAATATTGTCAAAAAGATGATAAATTCGGATAGAAAAAGAACTCCCGAAATTAGAGTTTTGGCTAAGTTGGATTTTTATTACAACTCGGATTTCCTGAATTAATTCTGGCAACCCTACTCCGATCGCAACTGGTCCAGTCAGTCCAGAATCTTAAAACTTGTCCAACATGAAAGATGTAGATTAGGAAGTCATATGTCATATCCCGAAGATTTAATAATATTTGAAGTTATTTGAAACATTTCAAGAATATTCTTTTGAACATTGACGTAATAATTTTCTAGCATATGTATATCTTTATATTCTTCAAAACAGGTATCAATCCATCAGAAAGTGTCCAACATGAAAATTGTAGATCTGGGAATCTTCTATCACTTCCTAAATTTTTAGAATATTTTGACTTATATAGATTTTCTTCCGACTATTCTCCTTGCGGGCAATGAAGTAGTCTTTTTACATAAATTCATCTTCATCTTTTTAGTCGAAAATATTATATTTCTTCTCAAATCATGATGAAACTTGAAATTAACTAACAAACTATTAAATACAACTACTCTAGGCCTAACAAGGGTAAGTTAAGTGGTCAAATTACAAATATTAGTGACTTATCAGCTTACCCAATAACATGGGGGCGGAAGCTATGCTTTCAACAAATCATGTGTTGAACCAACTACTACAAAAAAAGGCTAGATAAGACATCTTATGAATAATAAAAAGGTTGTACGCCTAGCTATAAATTCTTAAGGGTATGGTGTTGTCTTGTAAAGGTACCAATTCTAATTCCTAAATGGTAGATTGTGTGTTCATAGGATATACAGATGATAGTAGTGCTTATCAATTTATTGTTTATAAATCGGATAATCCTGAAATGCATGTGAACACCATCCTGGAGGCTAGAAATGTCTTGTTCTTCGAAGACGTGTTCCCACATAAGTCTCCTCCTAAAACAGAGGCTAGTAAGAGATCTTATTAGAACAATGTCATGAAGAGGATGAGGAACTAAGACGGACTAAGAGGGTTAGAAAGGAAACTTTGTTCGACCCAGATTTTCTAACATATTTGTTAGAAAATAACCTTCAGACATTTAAGAAAACAATGTCAATTTCAAAAGCTCCTCTCTGAAAGGAAGCTGTAAAAAATGAAATTGATTCCATCATGCAAAATCACATTTGGAAATTGGTGGATTTGCCACAAGGATGTAAACCTTTGGGTTGTAAGTGAGTTTTCAGAAAGAAAATGAAAGTGGATGGAATGATTGACAAATACAAGTTAAGACTTGTAGTCAAGGGCTTTAAGCAAACCAAAGGGATGGCCTATTTTGACACATATTCTCCAGTCACGAAGAAAACATCAATTAGATTGGTCATCACTCTTGTAGCATTAAATGATCTAGAAATCCATCAAATGGATGTAAAGACGGAATTTCGAAACAATGATTTGGAAGATGAAATCAATTTGCAACAACCCGAAGGGTTTGTGGTTCCAAGGAAAGAGAAGAAAGTCTACCATGTCTTTGTATGGACTTAAACAAGTACCTAAACAGTTGTATGAGAAGTTTGATCAAATGATGTTGACAACGGCTTTCATATAAACGACTGTGACAAATGCGTTTACATAAAAGGCGATGAGAAGGAATATGTTATTTTATGTCTTTATGTAGATTACATGATCATCATTAGAAGCAATGATAACATCATAAAAGGTATCAAGAGCATATTGTCATGAAACTTCAACATGAAGCATATGGGTGTCGCTGATTCTTGGTATGAAAATCACCGAAACATCATATGGTTATGTTTTATACCAAAGTCATTATATTCAGTAAATACTTGATAAATATGATGAAGGGAGTGATGCAATAGTCATGACACCGATAAATGTTAATTCACATCTAAAGAAATACCATGGTGAAGGTGTACAACAATTGGAGCATTCCCGGATCATAAGAAGTCTGATGTATCTCATAAACCGCACTCGATTAAATATTACCAACTCAGTGAATATGCTGAGTAGATACACAAGTAATCCAAATGCAGATCACTGGAAAACAATAATCAGAGTCTTAGGTATCTAGGGTACATAACAATTTATGGATTGCAGTACACGAGATATCCATCGGTACTTGAAGGGTACTCAGATGCAAACTGGATCTCAGAATCCAATGACACAAAATCCACTAGTGGATACATTTTTGTAATTGGAGGTGCAGATGTCTCTTGGAAATCCTCTAAGTTGACGTGCATAGTAAGGTCTATTATGAAAGCCGAGTTCATAGCTTTAGACCTAGTTGGGGAAGAAGCAGACTGGCTACGTAACTTCCAATATGACATTCCTATGTGGTCCAAACCTGTACTTGTTATAAGCATACATTGTGATAGCCAGTCAGCTATAGACACAACACAGAGCCACATGTATAGTGGGAAGTCCCGATACATACGTTGACGACACAATTCGGTGAGGAAATTATTGTCGACCGATGTGATATCCATCGACTATGTGAGATCGAAGGATAATATTGCTGATCCACTAACCAAACGCCTTGCTCGAGATTTAGTGGATATTTCATCGAGGGGAATGAGGTTAAACCCCATGAAATGACTATCGTCCTCAATAGCAACCCAACTTAGCTAATCTGGCAGACCCAAGTTCCAAGTTCAATGGGACAACCGAATCGAGGGGGGTGTCACTAGGATGAATTGGGAACATTCCCTTGCCTATTCCTATGATAAATGAATGATAAACCTGCATAATGTAAAGGTTAAGCTATGATTTTAATGATCCTTATTACTCAAAGAAACAAGTAGGGGCATTACAAGATGCTCTTAATAGGAGATCATCTATATCGAGTGAGAAGGGGCCGCTTCTATGAGAATGATTTAAGGGCTAGTTCTCTAAAACACTTGAAGAATTCTACCATGCATATTCAGAGCTGAAATGAACATAACAAATAAGCCATCAGTAGTATAAAAAATGCACTGTGTGAGCACTGTTGTTTTGATGTACATGAAAGCTGAATAGTTCAAGACATTGCGTTCACTGTTTAGCAAGTATATCTGATAGTGTTTCACTAAGAAAGATTCAAAGCCGAAAGCTACAACTCCTGATGCAACAAGTTTTTGTGGTACTCTCAAGTGCATTAAAATCATACATCATATGATTAGCCATTTGATTCATATGAGGAATTGTTAGATTTATTAAGCCCAAAGCCCAATAAAACATAGTGTGAGGGTATGTGGTTTAGGCTAAATCTTGGCTGAATCAAATTGGTCCCTTATAAAGCCTATTAAGAAGAGAGCCATACGAAGCCCATATATGTGTATAATGGTTTAGTTCCATATTACTTGGGACCAAAACATTGTTTTAGTTTATATAGAGCCTTGTGCTTCTATTCTTTGAGCTTGTGCGAAAAATAGAGAGAGTCACCATACATGTGTGTGTGCATGTGCCATCGGCATCCCGCCATTGACCGACTGGATGCCTGGCCGTCCGGTGACGGTGACGTGTGCATCCACGTGTCCCCCATGCGTGCATTTTTGCCTACGTGGTGAGTGACTATTCAGTTTCTTAAACAGTCACAAATGGACCGAATCACATTAAGTGAACCACTAATTTACCAGGAGTGTGTCGATCAGCCAGTTATGACTCTTGGTCTCTCTCCATTATATCTATGACTGGGCCTATGTTCTCTTGAGTTGTTCGCGATGCACAATAGACAGTGCGAGGGATGCTAATTCGCTGATGGCACATCCCCCCACCCCTCCCTCCCCCTCTTGATTGTTGGCGAGGTATTCCTCAGAATAAATTCATGACTGTCGTATATTAGACCTCTTTTATATGGAATTCCATTACGTGATGGTCACTGATGGATATTTGTATCTTAATTTAGTGCATATCTATTGGTAGATATATGTGTATTCAAACCGGGCTGGTTTGGCCATTTAATTTCAATTTGGACTTATATCGGATCAAGCAAATTGCGAGCCGTGACAAACCGGGTTCAAATCGAACTTCAATTTGAACTTATCCTAAGAAAATATTGCTACTACTTAAAAACTATCTAAATCTGTAAATTGCCTTCAAAATTTTTCCTAGCATACTCTGAAACCTGCAGGTCTAGACATGCAACCGACCCAAAAGATATACGTCAATATATATATATATATATATATATACACACTTTAAAGCATATAATTAAAGTGTAAAAAGAAAAAGAAAAGAAGAAGAAAAAAGAACGCAACTAATTAATCGAACCAGCAAGCCTTGTTTTCCTTTCACATTTGATTCAATCCAAAGAAATCATCAACTCCTACCACCTTTCAGTACACCAAACAACAGTGCCAAATCTCCCACGTACTAAACCCTAGTTTGGTTGGTATTCACAATTGATTCAATTCAACAAATCATCAAATCCTATCACCTTCTGTACACCAAGAAGAGTTCCAAATCTCCCACTTACTAACCCTATTTTGGTATTCACACAGTAATCAAAAGGCTTCCAGTAGTTCAAACCAATGGAGATATAGGAAATCTAAGATAAAAGGAGACATGAAATCTACCAGTGGGGTGGTGGCCGGAGGAGATGGGAAGGCCCCATCAGCTGTCGTCCTCGTCCTCGTCCTCGGCGGGGTGGAAGGCCCTGGCCCTGCAGGAGGAATAAGCGTGGTCCTTCTTGGGGAGGAGCTGATCGTGGATGTGGGGAATCACCCCGCCACTGGCTATGGTGGCATCGCCCATCAGCTCCGCCAGCTCCGGGTCGCTCCGCACCGCCAGCTGTATGTGCCGCGGCGTGATCCGGTTCTTCTTGTTGTCCCTTGCCGCTTTCCCTGCCAATTCCAGCAACTGTTCAAATGAATAGCCTCCAATCCATCAGTCCTTCCATACTAAATAGGATACATAGAAAGATTGCAAGAAATAAGCCGAATCAAGATGATCTGCTTATAGGGATTCAAAAGTTTGATCAAAACCGAACGAATCGAGAATTCCGACATTGAAAAGAAAAGATCCAAGCAAGCAACCCCGCGGTCTTGAATTCACTCAAATTCAAATGGAAAAACCAAAGAACGAAATAAGGAACTTAAAGAAACGAACCAGAAACAGAGATAGCTTGAAATCGGACGTTTGATTGAGAAGCGGGAACAAAAACTATCAAGAAATCGCTTGAAGCGCCAATAAAATCACTAAGAGCTTCTACAAAGTCGCAAAAAGATCAAGATCGAGCACGGCTCAAAATGGACGCAAATCAGAATCGAGGAAAGATCAAGATCGAGAACGCAATTTAGAAAACATCGAGACAGCAGCACTACCACGATCGAAACGCGTTGCAATGTATCAATCGATCAGGAAGAAGATGTGCGCGTAGGATCGGGTGAGTACCTCCGCGGCGAGGTACTCGAGGACGGCGGCGAGGTAGACGGGCGCGCCGGCCCCAACACGCTTGGCGTACTTGCCGGCCTTGAGGAACCTCTCGATCCTCCCCACCGGGAACGAGAGGCCCGCCCTGCTGCTCCGCGACTGATGCTTGGCCTTGCTCGCGATACCCTTACGGGCCTTACCAGCCATCATGACCTCCATAGCCTTGCCCTTGCCCTTGCCCTTATCCGCCATGGCTACCTCTCGATCTACAAAGGGAGAAGAGAATCCAGAGAGAGTTCTCGAAAGCGAGGAGCGAGGGACGAAAGGCGCGGGGTTTCGAGGCGGGGTTTATATCGAGTTTGGGCGGGATGCTGTTGGCAAATCAGGAGGGACCATGAGGATCGTGGGTTTTAGGCCGTTGGATTCGGCACGTGTAAGCTTTTGGACGACGATGGGAGTTTTCTATATGTGTTGGCCGTTACGCGAGGAGCCGACGGCGGTGGGTCGGTCGGAACTTTGGAACGAGGCCTGCAATAATAAACCTCAGCCGTTAGGCTCCGTTTGGTGTGGGCCCCCTTAACCCCCCATTTATCTCCAAACAAGAATGGGGTTAGCTAATGGGGTTAGGCGGGATAAATTTATCCTGAGTTAAGCACCATGACCTAAATGACTATACTACCCTCAAATGATATTGTTCTAATATAGGCATGTTTGGTTGCTGAGAAGTGAGCTGAAGTTGAGTGATTTTTTGGAGAGTGACTTCACTGGAGTGATTTTCTGGGGAGTGACTTTCTGGGATTTTCTAAGTTCTGGTGTTTGGTTGGTGCTTGAAATGGAGATATGGTTAAATTATTAAATTAATGTGGACCAATCACGAGATGATACGTGGCATGTGGGACACATTTATATTAATATTTTATTACAGTACGATATTGTTAATATTAAAATAATATTATTTTGGATGACACGAGGTGACACGTGGCATGTGTGACCCACTTATATTAATATTTTATTACAATATGATATTATTATTATTAAAATAATACTATTTTAGATGACGTAGACCAATCACGAGGTGACACGTGACATGTGTAACTCACTTATATTAATATTTTTATTACAGTATGATATTATTAATATTAAAATAATACTATTTTGGATGACATGGACCAAGCACGATGTGACACGTGGCACGTGGGACCCACTTATGTTAATATTACATTACAGTATGATATTATTATTATTATTAAAATAATGCTATTTTGGATGACGTTGACCAATCACGACGTGACATGTGGCACGTGGGACCCATTTATATTAATTTTTTTATTACATTATGATATTATTAATATTAAAATAATACTATTTTGGATGACATGGACCAATCACGATGTGACAGTGGCACATGGAACCCACTTATAATAATATTTTATTACAGTATGATATTATTAATATTAAAATAATACTATTTTGGATGACATGGACCAATCACGAGGTGACACGTGGCACATGGACCGACTTATATTAATATTTTTTTACAGTATGATATTATTAATATTATTTGTCACTTCTCGGCGTGCCATTATATATAAGGGCATTTTTGGTATTAGTTACAAATTCTACCCTTATCCTAAGCAATCATTACTACTTAACTCCCTTATCTCCAAACACCAAAATGGGAATAAATTTATTCCCACCCCTTAACCTCACTTTTCTAACCCCAAAATTCCTCAACCCCCTTAACCCGGAATAAGGTAACCCATATCAAACGGGGGCTTTGAGTTTAAATTGACGGTTTGGATAGATGACCTCTGCCGTTAAAGTTTAAATTAACGGTTTGGATAGATGAGACTTTATTCTCACCTCAGGTGTCCAGAACTCTATCCCCTTCGTTGGAGAAACTTGGAGAGAATTCCAGAACCAACCAGCTCGAAACCTAACGTCTTCTCTTCACCTATTGTTCTCATCTCACCCTCCCACCTGTGAACGCTTTCGTTCGAGATTTAAGAGAGAAGAAGAGAGAGATTGTGGAGAGGGTGATGGCTTTGTACTACGGATGGGAGAGCTTCGGCGAGGACGAGGACCGGCCGGAGAAGCCGCGGAGGTTCGGCGTCACGGAGATGAGGAGCCCCCAGTATAGTCTCTTGAACCAAAAAGCCCTTCAGGTAGGGAAATTCGATCGAGTATATCTAACTTCCGCTATAAGAGTAATTTATTTGATCGATTTTGAAGCCAATTTGCTGAGGGTTTGTAGGTTTATCCATCTATCATTTCCTATATGTGCTTGATTTTCGCAGCACTCGTGTTCTTGAACATCAGATCGGATAAAGTTGCTTTTTTCGGGACTCATGACTGTCTTTAGTTTAAGTTCTAGACCATTCTTGTGCTATCTCTGTTGGTGCTTTCAGGATTTTCTCATCAATTGCTGCTCAAATTCGTCATGGGATGAAGATATTTAGTCTTGATCCTTTTCCTAAGCATTTCATCATTAGGGAATGTGTTCTATATTGGTTGCAGTTAACATTGGACTTGTAGCGTTTGATAGTGTTATTTGAGTACATTGACTGCTAATTGCGTACATATGTGGGTAAATATTGGAGATTGAGTAGATGGTACTTGCAGGACATTTTGGAATCTATGGGGGAGTTTGTGGATGGTTTGAAATTCTCTGGTGGATCTCATAGTTTGATGCCTAAGAGCATCATCAGAGAGATAACTGACTTGGCGCATAAGCATGATGTGTATGTTAGCACCGGTGACTGGGCTGAGCATCTACTGCGCCAAGGGCCTACTGCTTTCAAACAGTATGTTCAGGTTTGGCAACGTTATACAGAGTTGCTCTGTAAATTCTCATTACTTTGGGTTCGGACTGATTGAATGCTTCAGAATATCTGATGTCTCATTTGTCCCCAGGAGTGCAAGAATCTAGGTTTCGACACAATTGAATTAAATGCTGGGTCGCTTAGGATTCCTGAAGAAGCTCTTTTGAGATTTGTTCGCCTTATCAAGAGTGGTGGCCTTAAAGTAAAGCCTCAGTTTGCAGTGAAGTTTAACAAGTCTGATGTTCCAGCTGCTGACAACAGAGCATTTGGTGCTTTTGTAGCTCCAGTACCCCCCAGTTCAGGTAATCCTGAGCTATGAATGATTTCTGCAATGTGTTCTTTTTATGTTTTGAGTTTGTGTTCATGTGCAGCCCTGACATTGGCCTTCTTGGCTCACTTTGGCAATGCTGTCAAATCTATAGTAATATTGAAGTGTTGTGCATAAGCTTATAAGGAAATTTATTGTAGAAATTTATTCTGATTCAACGGTGTTTTAGTCAAGCTGGTAAGATAAAGGAAGTGTTTATAAGATTTCGTCATGCCCACTTGTGAAGATTCTGATGCCTTTTCTATAATGTTTGCCGTGTATGGTTCTTCTCCAACAGGAATATGACACCCTGAAGTTGCATCTTATTGATTCTGGACCTCTCATAGTTCCATTCCCACAATGTATCCATGATGTACCACAAAGTACATTTCTAACTAGATTGTGTTGGTTTACATCCGAATCTTCGAGCAGTTAGATCAGTCACAGTCAGCTAACCCCTCATAGAGGTATTTTTTCCTTTTTACATAGGGAATCTATATGCCACATTAATCACACAATAAAAAGCCTCTGCCTTGTGTCTTTTTGTACTATGGATCTTCACTTGCATCCCTAGCTTCTGTTTGTCAAGTTCCATTTTATATCTTCTTCCAATTTCTCTAATTGTTATCTCGGTCACAATTATTTATATTCCAGAAATTGCTGCATGTTTGTCTAAGAACTATGCTTTTACCCTTTCTATCAAGGCTTTTTGTATTTTGTTGATGCTCACCTCCTTGGGCACTTCTACCTTATGACTGTAGTATCTACTCGACTCTCTAATCACTTATATACGAAAGTTAAGATCGACTGTCACTTGTTAT
The DNA here is from genome assembly GCA_963920575.1 of Narthecium ossifragum. Lineage (NCBI taxonomy): Eukaryota > Viridiplantae > Streptophyta > Magnoliopsida > Dioscoreales > Nartheciaceae > Narthecium > Narthecium ossifragum. The sequence continues at coordinate 10,628,973 of OY986965.1, read as the reverse complement.
ATTGGATATAAGACACTAATTAAAGCAAGGGCTCAACCATTGTGCTTCTTATAACTGTTTTGTAGTAAAGACATGCTATGCATATCCCGTTTCCTGTGTTGACACTCTCTACGCTGTGGTTTTAAAATGGAACGCTCATCTACCAAGCACTCATGTTACAAGTAGGCATGTTCCTTCTGTACCTAATTTTCATCTACCCTGAGATAACCTAATTATGTCTATTCTTAGGTTATCTTGAGTTTTCTTGAGCAAAAGTTATATAGTCATGCATAGTGGTATGCGATTTAACGTTGTTGCTTGTTGAGTAAATGTTCCAAGGGATGCTCTTGCTTTAAACTGGAAGGAGAGGCCAAGGAGTCAGTTTATTCGCATTTTGTCATATGGTCCATAGGGATAAATTTGTTTACAGCGCTTGTACCTACCTTGACTATGTTGAATCCACATCAAATGTCAAGCAGGTTGATGTTTGTAAATATCTATAGCATGATCAATGGCATTCAGATTGGACTATTTAGTGGAAGTTCATGTAACTAATATAGTAATAGATTTAATGGGACAAGAGATTATGGAGGTGAAGCGGAAAACATATGTAGGGCGAGTACCTTTGATGTAGCAATTTGACTACACAAGCCCTGATCTAACTTCCATATGGGACGAGGAAGTGGTTACCAAAAGCTGTTCGGAAGAAAACTGCAATAAACAAACTTGACTTTTTTTTGTTGTTTACATCTCAAGTACCATTGCATCTGCACATGATAATGAAGTATGGCTCAATGAACTATACATGTTTTTAGAAGGTAATCTTGATTTGGAGCCAACCTTTCTCCTACATTCTTAGCTTGTGCTTATGATGCATAGTGTACATCTTTGTACAGAATGACATGATATTATATCTCTATTGTCTCTATTGTCGCAGATCTTTAAATTTTTGGGGATACTATAGCTGCATTCTAATGCACTTTGAAAATCCTACATATTTTCTGTACTTTAATCATTAATTAGTTCTCACCCATCAACAAATGTGGTATGCGAGTAACCTGAGTAGGAGGGATTATGTGGCATGATGATCAGTGGTTGCTTGCTAAAGAAAATGGTGTATTGCAAAATGTATAGGAAACCATGAAAACCATACCAATTCGTCTTTTACTCGTTGGAATGACTTATCAGTTACCAATTCTTGCATTTGGTGGGGCTGTAATTTGGGGTGGGACAACTTTTAGTTCCAATGCCAGTGCCTATGGGAATACCAAATGGGAATAACCATCAAGGGAGGGAATATTCCTAGAATATTCCCAAATCCACTACTTATTTCACATTTTATTCCCCGAACACCTTTCCTTGTTCCAAGTAATCATTACAAAGTTATTCCCACTCTTCACTCTACTTTTTTCTTATTCCAAGTAATCATTACAAAGTTATTCCCACTCTTCACTCTACTTTTTCCTTATTCCAAGTAATCATTACAAAGTTATTCCCGAAACCGGGAATAAACTCCCTTAATCCGGAATAAAGTTATTCTCATACCAAACGGGGCCTAAATGTTCCTCCTCTTCCTCTGTTTAGTTTTACACTTTTGCTCTTTTAGACTATTATTTTTTAATCTGTACTTCACTACCTAGACTATCATTTTGAATTCTATGCATGGGTATGAAATTGAGTTCCTGCCCTGCCTGGGCACTGATCCCGCTATGGGAAAACATTTCTTTTGCCAGTGAAATGACGGATGAACTAATGGTTATATTGTGTAATCTTGGCTGTATACATGCCAACAGGTTTGGCTGCTTCTCCCCTCCCAGATAAACTGTCATTTAGTTCAGATGTAAGACTTGAAATACTTTTATATTATATATTCCCGACTCTTGCAGAAATTGTTGAGGATGTAGACCTGTTGATTAGAAGGGCTGAGAGATGCTTGGAAGCTGGGGCTGACATGATCATGATTGATGCTGATGATTTGTGCAAGCATGCTGACTCTCTGCGGGCGGACATCATAGCGAAAATTATTGGTCGTCTTGGTCTTGAGAGAACCATGTTTGAAGCATCTAATGGGAAGACATCTGAGTGGTTTGTTAAACGCTATGGGCCGAGGGTAACACAATTCTCCATATTCATTAAACCATATTTCCTTGCATATTCTATACTCAGTTGCATCATATTTATCATCTGGACACTAAGGGCTGAACCTACCTTCATGGCTTGCAGGTGAATCTTTTTGTTGACCACTCACAGGTAATGAGTTTGGAGTGTCTCCGAGGACATGGCTTGGGGAAGAGCCGCCCATCTGTTATCCGTTCTTCGTATTATCTCATGTGAGACGCTCATCATTTGTCATGCTTGTGCCATGCTCCATGTGAAGAAATGAATCTTTAAAAATGACTGCCGGATTATCTACAATCAATGTCTCTGTCATCCTATCTCACTATCTGTGATGGTCTGTGGTAACCCCTCTCTTCTTTTCTTACCCATGGTAGGGAGCTCTTGTAACTGTGATGTTGTTTTATGAACAGCTAGCCAAACTTTGTTGCCATCACACTATGAATGTTATGTTCGATGAATTAGGTTTGGCAAGTTCAGGTGCAAATTATCAGGAATGTTGTGGACATGTGGTGTAGTGGTTAAGGCTTGTAACCTCTTGCATTTTAAAACAATGCTAGTGTTGTTTCATGCTTGTAAAATTAAGGAGGAAGCAAAGACCTTTGCCAATATCTTACAAGCTGGGGATAGTTGCAAGATTAATTCTACAGAGGCCTTTGTCGAAAGTATTGGAGTTTGAAACTGGGAAAGTGTTTTAAGTTTCTACAGAGGCCATCTGTTATCCCTTCTTCGTATTTTCTCATGTGAGACGCTCATCATTTGTCATGCTTGTGCCATGCTCCATGTGAAGAAATGAATCTTTAAAAATGACTGCCGGATTATCTACAATCAATGTCTCTGTCCTCCTATCTCACTATCTGTGATGGTGTGTGGCAACCCCTCTCTTCTTTTTTGGTGGGCTATTTCATGAGCAATTCATGCCTCCTTCATTGTCTGCCTTTTGGGTGGGGAAAGGTTGGGTTGGGCTAGGTTTTGTTTTTGAATGAAAGATGCCTCCTAATTGTGACAGCGCTGGAGGTTTAGGTTGTGGAGCCTTTTGATTCGTTCACAATATCTCTTGCTGAGATTTGAATTCAATTGTTCTTCTTCATTTTGGTGAGCGAAATGCAAACGTTACGAGAGGAAGTAGTATGTCCTAAAGTATGGAACATTGCCTTATTTTGAATTGATTACGTTAGAGTCAAACATGATGGTTGAAGTTGAGGATTTCTCTTCTTGATTTTGTTATTAAAGTACATTGCTTGCAAGAGTAGATTATCTAATATATAGATTAAACTTGGTCAACTTGGTCCCTCAAATCTATTCCAGATAATTAAAGTGCAAAAGCAGCAAAACCAATAGTTATATAAGTACTTTTTTTTTTTTTTGATGAGTTGAGCCCGTAGGCTAGATTACAAAAACTTATTCAGCGCCGGTTGGCCGTCCTTCGGTTCCCAAACAATAGGAACTCTGGAGGATCGACATGACCAAGCTATACCATCAATTATTACATTTTCACCCCGTGGGATAGGAGTAAACAAAACATATCCCAAAATGGACGACTGAAGTCAAATATCGCGCACAGTTTCCTCTATACCTGGCGTCCAAATCCGTCGTCCGTTAAGGACATCAATAACATGTCGTGAGTCTGACTCGACGACAAAGCTACGCATACCATCCACCTTTACATAATAGTTATATAAGTACTTGGCAATTGCATCATTTACAATTTCATACAAAGACTTAATTCTACTGCTTTAATTTGACGACAGACGGTTTCTTTAAGACCTATTTGGTTGCACAAGAACTGGTTAAGAGAAGTCTCGCATTTTGATAAGTCACCGACTCACAGCATGCCATAGAGTTTATATCACTGTCTAATGTTTGGTTGTGTTAAAAAAATTATATATATTAGAAAGTAGGTGTGAAGCATGACTTCCAAATAATGGTAAAGATAATTTTTATTTTCTGACAGAAATTACGGTAAATGAAAAATAAGACTCCTCGGTCTTCATTTTCTATCACACTTCTTGCAATGTAAGCACAAAAAATGGACCAGTTTCACAAATTAGTCGGTTTCACTCTATAGTAATTTCTTACAACCAAACAACCCTTTCAAGTGATTTGATGACTATGATACAACTTATTCAATTGCCTAAAAACCAATCTAAAAGCATACTTCACTCTCTCTCAATCTTATATCGTATATTCATATGTCAAATCTACTGCATGTCGGAGAGACTAAAATGTGAGATGTTGGAGGTGACAGCAGCATCTGACCCTATGGATGGTGCTGACATACTTAGGTAATTGAGGTTATATTGGACGAATCAAGCTAGAAAAGGTGCTTTTCGGATTATAGCAATAATACCCTTGACAGTATAGATGAGGAGCATAATGAAACATGGAGCTAAAATTTTTTCTTATGTTACTTTTTTGAGTTTGTTCTACATTATTTTGTAGTTGTTAAGTTGCTATCATGCATTGATGTTTTAGTTTTTAGAGATGACATAGCATGAACTATTTGATATTTGGATGAATGAGACAATGACTTGAAAATTTTTAAAGTTAATGTCATATTCAATATAGGGGTATTAGTCCAAAACCCTATATCCCCTCCCCCCACCCCCCTCGTCTAAAACCCCAGTAGGTTTGCTAAAAACCATACGTGACGTTTTTCTGGGGCAATAAGCCCCAATCGAGTAAAAAGGACGATATTGCCCTCGCGTCCCTACGATCATCCATCACGCTCGACCGCAGCTTTTTTCATCTTTCAACCGTCGCGCTTGCTCGCTCACTTTCGACATCTCCCTCAACTCGTGATTCACAGCCTTCCATCGTCTCCATCGACTCCGGCGTCTTCACAAACATCGCAACTCCTCAATGGCTCCATCCCCCTCACCTTCATTTTCATCTTTTCAACCCGGAAGCCTTAATCCAGACTTCGACTAAGATGGTGAAGGATGTGAAGATGCCTAAAACAAAGTAGAATAATGTCATTTTCATCTTTGTTGATTCATCTTCATCTTTGTTGATTACATTGATCAACTGGGCAATCATTTTCATCTTTGTTGATTCAATTTTATCTTTCTCATTCATTTTCATCTTTTTTGATTCAATTTCATCTTTTTCATTCATTTTCATCTTTGTTGATTCATTTTCATTTTTGCTGATAACATTGATCGACCAGTCAGTCATTTTTTTATCTTGTTGATTCAATTTCATCTTTCTCATTCATTTTTCATTTTTGTTGATTCAATTTCATCTTTCTCATTCATTTTCATTTTTGTTGATTCAATTTCATCTTTCTCATTCATTTTCATTTTTGTTGATTCAATTTCATCTTTTTCATTCATTTTTCATCTTTGTTGATTCATTTTTATCTTTACTGATTACATTGATGAACCAGTCAGTCATTTTCATCTTTCTCATTCATTTTTATCTATTTTCTAATCTATTTTCATTTTTCAGATCTATTTTCATATCTATTTTCATCTTTTAGATCCATTTCCATCTATATTTTCATCTTTTTTTTATCTATTTTCATCCTTTTGATTTACTTTCATCTATTTTTTCATCTTTATGATCAACTTTCATCTCTATTTTCATCGTACTTATCTATTTTCATCCTTTTGATCTAGTGAACTCTATTTTCATCTTTCTAATCTAATTTCATCTTTATGATCTATTCTCATATTTCTAATCAATTTCATTTTTTTATATATATTCAGATCAACTATTAGGGTTCTTGAAGAAGATGGCGAATGATTATCGGAGGAAAATGGCAGCAACTAAAGCTCGCGTGTGTGTTAGATCTTCGGAGGAAGATGACGACGATGACAACTAAAGCTGCTCGCGCGTGCGGTGGATCGTCGAAGGGAGACGACGGCAGCTAAAGCTGCTTGCGCGTGCAATGGATTGTCAGAGGGAGACGACGTCAACTAAACTCACAAATGGGGTAGATCATCGGAGGAAGACAAGACGGCTGCAACTAAGCTCGCGCTTGTGCATGGTAGCCCTTAACAGTATTGGCATATAAGGGCATTTCAGACTTTTGGTTCATTAATACGTGACGGCTAATACCACGATGGGGTTTTCACCTTTAAAACTAAGCTAATGAGATTTTTGATAATTATTTTCGTTAATATGGTGTTATCACCAATTTATTATTCAATATATATTTTATAGTTTATTATATTGTCATAACTCATATTCCATATCTATGCTTGCCTAGCCTAGGGGCTTTTATAAAGGTGTTACACACGTTCTTCCTAACAGTGAGAAAACCAAGATGGGAAAGCAAACAAGAAGGAGACACCGGATTTAATGTGAAAAACCTTCTTGCAAATTACCACGAAGGAAAAACCACGAGAAGAGAGAAAACTTCACTATATAAGAGATTTATAAGACTTAATCTCTCAACTTTCACATATAAATCTCTCTCATCTCTCCCATATATATTCACTCAAGAATGCCAACACCTTCTTCTTCTACTTCTACAGAGAACTCTCTCTCTGCCTCTGTGCTTTCTCTCAAGCCTCTATAGCCTACTTCTTCTTGGCTGCCACCCTCTGCTTCCTATCAAGCCTTGCGGACTACACCCACACTTCGTCTATCAAGTCGTACCCTTGTATATATAGGAAACATATGAGACTACTTTCCAAAGATAGAGTCCCATCACAATCAATCAATAAGATAGCTGCGTATATTTTCTATCATTATCTGCATCTTTGATTAGCTTCACATAGGCATGAGAATCACCGACCCCCACTTACCAAATCAGCATTATACTAATTGATTTGAGTTGATCTCAAATCAGTTTGCCAGATCTTGCTTAAATTTGTAGATTCAAACTTCCAACTTTAGCAAGCCTCCAAAGATGTAGGTGCCACCTTGCAACCTCTGCGCACACCATGTCATCCTCCGCACTCTTGCGCGTGCATACGTCGCTCGATGCCTATCCTTGTCGACGCCACTGGCCATGCTCGTCGACGCCTCAGGAGCTCGACGCCCTCGACGCTCGATGCCTATCCTCGTCGACGCCTATGTCGTTGACGCCAAACTTGATCTTTGTCGACCATGCTCGTCGACGCCGATCTCATGAGGAGGGATTTCCCAACATGTATTACTAGTCCTGTTAGTCTCATCAGCTTTCAGAAGTAATTAATTGAAAAAAAAACTTGTTTATGCTACGGGCGCCTTGAGCTCAAGGCTGCCGCCTGGGCGTCTGCTTGGCGGCTGACGCTGGCCGATACTCTGGCCGCCCACATGGCCGGCTCCTAGCTCGCACTTTTTAAAATATATTAAAACATTTCTACAGGATTTTTCTTAGAAATGCACATCCTATGTTGTCAAACTGAACATTTTTTTTGCTTCTTTCAGTTGAATTCAATTCAGGGTGCAAGTTTAGTAAGATCTTTCAATTCCTGGCCGGCGTAGAATCGCCGATGCAAAAAGTTATCTCAATGGCTAGAATTTGTTAGAGCTAATATGGAATCCCCTACTGATATGGAATTCCCTGCTGCCACATCTCATATTGATTCTCCGGATCCTCCAGACAATGCTTAACTATTTAGAATAATTGACACATCTAGCAGATTTGTACAGCTGTAGCATTTCCTTCTTTCTCATTCTTTGTAAAGCTAGCTCTCCATACTTAGCTAGTTACCTTATATAAACTGTACATATATAATGAAATCAATACAGGCTTGGTGGGTAATTAAGATACCACCTTCTTCCTCACAGAATTAAAACTGCTTGCAAGCATAGAATTGCCAATAGGAGTTTCCGTAACTAAGAAGGGTTAACGTTTTCCACTATAGTACTAACTACAAGACTTTGCTTAAGAGATGCAAATGCTGAAGTATATATATATATATATATATATATATATTAAATGCTTAAATACTTTTTTTGGGAAATGCAAATGCTACAAGACTTTGAACTGGATCGAGTTCCGGGCTACTTTCTTTTTTCAAAAAAAAAACCCCGGCCAGCCCACCGAAAAAGTATGGCAAGTTAGAAGTTTTCCATGACGATCACATCTGGGCTAGCTGAAGTTTCAACTTAGAATCAAGAAGTCATTGTTACCTCCACGTTTGAACTTTGAAAATAAGTGCAAATATATACATATATGCTGTTGGATTGTGTTAAGAAGCAAGGATTGGAATAATTGCTTATCGATATTGCATTAAAGAGAAGATCTCTATATCACCTCACCTCTATATTGCAATTCAAAGTCTTCCCTCCTTTTATATATCTATATCTATATCTATATATATAGCACCTACATGAAGGCACATAGCTCTCTATCTAGTTCAGGATTTCACATCTCCTATGATCCCAGCTATCATGCATCTCCCTCTAATCTCAGTTCTTCTACTGTCTCTGTTTTCACCCCTCGAATGCTCGAAAAAACTTGACTTAAGCCCCTTCCCCTCCATCAACTTAAGCTTAGACTATGGAAGGATCATAGTCATGGAACCCCCAGCTGCAGTTCTCAGGCCTAATTCCCCACAAGACATCTCCCTCCTTCTAAAGTCAATCTCATCTGATAAGACGACAGTGGCTCCGAGAGGCGCAGGCCACTCGACTTATGGCCAAGCGCAAGCCCCCGGCGGCATTGTCGTCGACATGCAGAGTTTACCGAGTTCGTTGCTTGTCGGAACAAGCAATGGCACATTCTTTGTTGATGCTGGTGGTGGAGTTCTTTGGGTCGATGTTTTGATAGAAACATTGAAGAATGGCCTCACTCCAATATCGTGGACCGATTACCTCTATCTTACTGTAGGAGGAACTCTATCAGTCGGCGGCATTAGCGGGCAAATGTACAAGCATGGTCCGCAGATATCCAATGTTCTTGAGATGGATGTGGTCACTGGTAAGTCATACTATTATATCAGTCTAAGCTTTTGTCTTGAGTGATTAGAGTTACATGATCCATAGTTTTGGTTTTCTCAGGAAAAGGTGAGCATGTAACTTGTTCAAGGTTGGAGAACTCAGACCTCTTCTATGGTGTTCTTGGAGGACTTGGGCAGTTTGGGATCATAACAAGAGCCAGAATTATACTAGAAACTGCCCCCAATATGGTATGTTAAAGCTCTCTAGTGCAGGATTTGCTCAACAAATTAAGGAAGCATGCACTGAAAACATATCCATGTACATTTGCAGGCAAAACGGGTGACAATTGCATATGATGATTTCGACTGGTTCACGGCAGATCAAGAACTTCTGATCACCATGGGAGAGGTGGACTACTTAGAAGGATTTGTAAATCTTAATAGCTCATCAAATCACTTGATCAATGTCTACTACACCATTGAATTCACCGTCTATTATGACGATGCTGATGACATAGGAAAGGTACATATATATAGGGCTGCCTATAGGATTTGTATATGGATATATACTAGATATATCCTAGCATTTCGACAATTAATTAACACAATTGACTTTTATCATCAGCATTAATTTGTTCCAGTACTGGAGTTGCTTGAATAAATGTTTTTGTTTCGGACTTGTGTGATTCTTGCAGAGATTGGAGAGAATCTTGTCAGGGCTCAGCTTTGCTCCGGCGGCCGTGCAATCTGTCGATGTTTCTTACTTTGACTTCATCAATAGGGTGCGGTCGGAGGAGTTGAAACTCAGGAGGCTAGGACTGTGGGAGGTGCCACATCCATGGCTGATCTTATTTGTTCCAAAAGCTCAGAAAAGGAGGTTCAAAGACCTACTCCTGGAGACCATCTCAGGAACGTTCACTAATGGTCCTATACTGTTTTATCCAACTTTCAGAGACAAGTATGCATGCTCTCTCTCTCTCTCTCGCGCGCGCTCGCTCGCGCCCAACTAATATTAGGATCTTGTCTTAGAACATCTTTGTTGGTTCAAAGTTTTGAACTCATGCATAGAATTAGTCAATAAGGAACTGCCTATCTAGCTACTAAATCTTCTTTCATTTAGGGAAGAGCTTCGTGAGAGAAAAGATGAAAAATCTTCTTTGTATTGCTTTTTTTTTTTTTACTTTCAGACTATTAAATGAAAGGTCTAAACTATGTATACATCTGAAACATTCAATTGTAAAAAAAATCACAAAAAAAAAGCTACATGTCACTTGGATCCTGAATTTCTGACATATTTTCTTGTACAATTTTTCAGATGGGATTCAAAGATGTCTACTGTTCTTCCCAAGGATGAAGGCAAGGATGGAATCATGTACGTTGTTAGCGTGCTTCAGGCAGCTGATCCGTCGTGCGTAAGAGGATCTCCATGTCTCGAAACGCTTCTTTCCCGGAACCGGAGGATCATTGAAATTGCCACCTTGACACAAGGTGGTGGTGGTGGTGGAGATATTGGAGCAAAGCAGTATCTTCCGTACTTGGAGGATGAGAAAGAGTGGATGTTACATTTTGGTGAGGGGTGGGAGAGGTTCAAGCAGCTCAAGTCCAGGTTTGACCCTCTGAATGTTTTGACCCCTGGACAGAGGATTTTCAAGAGGAAGTCGAACGTCGAAGTTGGCAGTTGAGATCCTCTTCTCTGATAGATCTTACTGCTAACCTGGTTTATGTATTTGAATTGAATCCAATGCAAAGTTTGATGGTGGAATTAGAGAAGTTATCATTCTGATTTTGTTGACTGGAGTATTGATTGCATGCAAGCATAGAATTGCCTATGAGCAAGAGGACTTCCAGTAAGAAGGATTATCTAACATGATAACTATAGCTTGCTTAAGAAATGCAAATGCTACAAGAGAGGATGTTGTCAAAAATGGAACAATATTTCTATCAAGCATGTTGGTGGAAGTTAGACAGCTTTTTTTTCTTGATTTACTTGATTGGAACATTGCTTGCAAGCCTAGAATTTCCGATAAGCAAGAGTTGCAAGGTAAGTAAGAAGGATTATCCAATACGATAACCCCGATCCAAGACTTAAATTCAATTCAGACTCTATGGTTGAAGTTAGACACTCTTTTCTTCTAGATTTTGTCGTTCAAAATACCGCTTCCAGACCTAGATTTATCGACGAGTAACAGTTGCAAAATGTAATTAAGAAGGATACTAATTGGTCATACATATGTCCAAGACTTAGCTTAACAAATGCAAATGCTGAGAGGAGCATGTTGTCCTAAGAAGATGGAACACGGTATTACGTTGAATTTTGTCCCAACTCAAGGTCTGAGAATCAACCATTTTTCCATTAAGCTTTTCCTAGTTCAGTCCTTTATTCCTGAGATCAGAGTTTCGCCAACCAAATGCTATTTAAGTGTTGAAATTAAAGACAGGTGACAAGGGGAGAAGAAGACTAATAATAGAAGCTGAGAATAAGACACAAGATTCCACTGCTGAAAGGAGATGCATCGGAATTCAAATGCTGCAGATCCATAGATGATAACTGATCAGAGTATGAAAGGGAGAGGACACTGTAGAGCAGAAAGTTGCTATCCAAAGAGGAAGAGCAAAGGATGTAAAAATTGCACAAAGCCGATAAGCATTAGAGGTGGCAATTCGCGTTCGCGGGTCGGGTTCGGGTTCGGGTAGGGCACTGACCCGTTTAATAAAAGCCAAATCCGAACCCGACCCGTTTAATAAACGGGTCAGGTTTATCGACCCGAACCCGACCCATTTATAAACGGGTCAACCAGACCCGACACGCCTGACCGGGTTGGGTTGACCCATTTATTAAACGGCGGATTTGCGGCGGTGGCGGCGGCGAGGAAAAGGAGTCGCGAGCTAGGGAGAGGCCGACGACGCCGGTTCTTCACCGGAAACGATGGAGGAGGGGATGTGAGGCGGTGGGTTGAGGATGGAGGCGGCGCCGGGTTCCGACTTCCGAGAGGAAGGCGAGGGATCCCCGAATCAGGTCGGATCTTGCCGGGAGGGATGAGAGAAGGGATCAGAAAGTGTCGGCGGCGAAGAGGACGACGCCGGAATGGGTTGTGGCCCGTGAGTCTTGAAGGGAGGAAGAGGAGCCGCGAGCTAGGGAGAGGCCGATGACGCCGGTTCTTCGCTGAAAACGATGGAGGAGGGGTCATGAGGCGGCGAGGAGGGCGGATCTGGGGAGTGTGGAGGTCGGAGTAGCTGGAGGTGGTGGGTTGAGGATGGAGGAGGCGCCGGGTGCCGAGAATAAGGCGAGGGATCCCCGGATCGAGCTGGATCTCGTCGGGAGGGGTGAGGGAAGGGATCAGAAGACGGCGGGATGGGTTGTGGCCATGTGGGTGAGTTCACAGGGATTAAATGGCGGTGGACGCAGGTTGTCTCAAGGTCGAGGTTGGAGCTCGCGGGGGAGGAGGGTGTTGTGTCTCAGGTGCTCGGAGAAGATGGAGGTGGGTTAAGATGGTCGGGGAAGAAGAGAGGGAGGAGAGGAAGAGAGAGGTGGCTGGCGAGAGGGTTGGGAGAGGAGAACAGAGGAGGAGGAGGAGAGGAAGAGAGGCGCGGTAGAAGGTGGGCTGGTGAGGGGAGGGGGAGAGGGGGAGATTGGAGATCGGGAGAGGGGAGAGGGGGAGATCGTCGTGAGGGGAGGCCTGAGAGGAGGAGAAGGGGAGAGAGGGGAGATGGGGAGAGTGTGAGATCGGGGAGAGAGGGGGAGATCAAGGAGAGGGAGAGAGGGGGAGATGGGGGAGACCCGGGAGAGAGAGTGGGGGAGATGAGTAGATGAATGAGGGGTAAACGGGTTGACCTGTCTAACCCGCAGGTCAACCCGACCCGACCCATTTATTCACGGGTCATAAACGGGTCAACGCATCGACCCGTTTATGACCCAAACCCGATTAGACCAAACCCAAACCCGTTTATCTCGGGTCGGGTAGGGTCAGGTTCACGGGTCATAACCCGGATTGCCACCCCTAATCAGCATAGAGTTTCCCATTTTGAAAATATTAAGACATAATCATGGAAGCACAATATCGCTTCTGGACAAAATAGTCCGTGGAGGATTCAGGATCCACTGCATCAAACTTAAACTTCTTATATTCATCACAGCCACAATTAAGAGAACATGGTAAAGCTGATCCTACAACTTTGTAAAACTTTCTCGGTTCATATACAGCTCTTTCAGCATGTTACAATACTAAAACTTGGATATAAAAGGGATCAAGGGAGTCCTTGAAGAACAGAAATGCCTATAATACATCTAAACAGAAATCTTTATAGAAATCAAAATTATAAACATGCTCATGCACTTAACGAACTAAAAGACAATTCAAGCTGACAACGTTCTAGAAAGTTGAAGAGATCAAGGCTGAAGAAGATAGGTGCTGTATTATTCATAACAGAGTTTAAGCAGGCCACTAATTTCAAGTTAAAGAGCCCATCAGTTTCAGTTAAATCATTACTGAAGGTCAATGTTGGCTGTGCAATTAAAAGTTCCTCATCAATGAGTACATCAAAGTATAATCAGATACAACTGCAGGTAATCAAATTCCATATTTGAAACAACTTTTGTCACAAAAATCCATATACTTTCAAAGCATGCTCATAAAGAAATCAAAATGTGGAAGCATAGGTAATCAACTTCAGAGAATATCAACATTCGAATCTCACCAAAAAGCTATGGCATCAATGCCTTATTATGGCATATTCCCAAAGAATAAGCAGATAATACAATACAACTTCTCAAGAACATCAAATACAAAAAATATTAACTGATGTGAATTTTAAACTTCCCTCTCCAGTGCTTCTTATCAGAAATTAATGGTATACACCTGATAAGAGCAGTCAAATGAGGTTACCAGTAATCTTTACAAGAACAAGTCCCATTTTTGAAGTGGTGGAAGCGGTTGCCATCCCTCACAACTATTTCCCTGTTTGTCACTATGGTTATCAGTTTAATCTTACTATGGCAGTCATTGCAGATCCGATGGCCTTGCAACAACTGCAAGGAACTCAAGTCTGGAGTACTCATCAGCCCATATGCAATTGCTAACATCTCACTGTGGTAGATTGAAATCAGTTGCTCATGTTCGCTCACATCAGGAAGTAGAGACCTGTCCTCAGGTACATAACCAAGTTTAGCTACTTCCTGCATTAGTGCGTCTAGTCTGTTGTAGATTTCTATGCTCTGGGGGTGAGATTTATCTCCAAATAGAAATGTGTGAGGCTGTTTCTTGATCTCGATCCAACTGCAAGCTGGAACCAATCTCAAGCCCCTCCTCTGTAATATTTCCAGAACTCTGGCAGCATCATCCACTCTTCCGGAAGTATTATATATGTTTAGAAGAACGATGTAATTACTTAGCTTTGTAGGCTCCATCCCACAAAGCTTTTCTGCTGCCAATTTTCCAAGCTCTAAATTCTTATGAACCCTACAAGCAGTAAGCAAAGCTGCCCACATATTTGCCGTGGCTCTAAAAGGAACATTTCTAATCAATACAAGAGCTTCATCCAGAAGCCCTTCTTGACCCAACATCTCAATCATACATGCATAATGCATCGCCCTTGGCTTCAGTTTATGATCTTGGGACATAGATTCAAAAATTTCCTTCCCCTTATCCAATAAACCAGAATAGCTACATGCACCCAAAACTGCAAGAAAGGTCACATGATTTGGACGCATGCGATCTTTTAACATCCTCTCAAGCATCTCTACAGCCTCATTTCCCATGCTATGGTTTGCATAGCCTCCAATCAAAGCATTCCACGATATCACATTCTTGCGAGGCATATTATCAAAGACATGCCTTGCGTCCTCCATTCGACCCCACTTGCTATAAAAATCAACAAGAGCTGTGTTAGCAACCACATCCAACCCAAACCCATTTCGCACCAAACCCGCATGGGCTTGCTTGGCATACTCCAAGGAACCTATGCGGGTGCAAACTCTGATTACAATTGAGTACGTGAAGTGATCCATTTCGACACCAGAACTACGCATCTCATCACACAAATCCAGAGACTCCTCACTGTACCCATGAAGAGCATAACCAGCTATAATTGTATTCCAAGCAACGATAGTCTTCTTTGGCATATCATCAAAGACCCACTGACCCTCCTCAATGCATCCACACTTACTGTACATGTCGATCAGAGCACAAGATACATATGTCTGACCATACAGTCCCACTTTAAGAACACAAGAATGCAACTGCTTACCAGTGAACGGAGAGCCCAAGCCAGCTGATGCTCGGATGATGGTAGCAAACATGCGTGGCCCCACATCTGCTAGCTCCCGCCACATCACTAAGAACATGTCGAATGCTTCATCGTAAGACCCGAGATCAACTAGTTCAGAAACTACAGTGTTCCAAGACACCATGTTCCGCTCCGGCATTTCATCAAACAGCCGCCGAGCGTCCACAATCATGCCACACCTCAAGTGCATGAGCAGGACTCTGTTCCTCATATATTGATCAAACTCAAACCCGGTATCAATCATGTGACGAAACACCAACTTCCCTGCCGTCGCCAACCGAAGGCTGACACACGCATCGACGAGTGAATCATACGTCCTGGCACCGAGGGCATGGCATTCCATCGACTGTAGGATTTCAAACAGTTCAATGGCTTCTTCGTACCTTTTGAAAAATACCAACTTCTCGATTTGATCACAAATGCCTGGAGGTGCGGGTTTCTTGACATGGGCATCATCGGATACAGGTTCAGTGCGAGAAATCTCAGTGCTTGGCGCTACTAGCCTGGGTTTTGGTTTGAGGCCTTGGTCCGCAGACGAACACCGAACAACATAAGATGGGTTCTTTCTCCTAGTCAATGAGAGATCCCAGACATAGAAAAGTCTGATCTTTCTAAGCGTAGGGAGCTTATTTTCGATAAAATAGCTGAGAAAACTCGGGGCTTTGCATTGGAGCGTCTGATCCAAGAACAAACTGGGAAGACCTATGAGGTTGGCATCCATTGGAGATATCAAATGAGGAGGAGATGGAGCGATTACCTGTGAGAATCCCGGCGGAGAAGGGCTCGTTGGAGAGAATGGATTGAAGGACGGAGAAGGTCTTCCCCTCTAGTTGGACTTGTTCTTGGTTTGCTCTTGTCATTGAGGAATTAGGGAAGCATAGACAGCTCCACCTTTGGTAGCGTCTCAGATTTGTGAAACGGAGGAGGGGTTTTGGCTGTTGGGGTTGTTTTAATTGAACGTTGACAGCTCTAGCCTCTGCCCTCTGACACGCTTAAGAAGGATTTCTTTTTAAATTACCCCTTGCCTTAAGTCCATATTGCAAATTGCCCCTCTCATATTTACATAGTCTATGATGTAAGGGTGCGTCTATTTACACCGCCCAAATGACTAAGACACCGTCCAAATTTTTTTTCCGATAATACCGGAAATACCCTTCATATCAATGTCTTAAATACCCCTCTTAAATAACCAAATGTCTTTCTTCATCCTTTTTCTTCATGTTTTTGCTAAGGACACCGCCCAAAATTATCCCGTTAAAACTCTCCATCATCTCCTTTCCTCTAAGCCCTAACGAACAATGTCTCCATCGCCTCCATCACCACCTCCATCTAATTCAGGCGAAGCTTCATCATCTTCCTACATTGTCTTCCTCCCCAACCTCCCACTATCCATCTAATCCAGGCGAAGCTTTGAGAAGGTCTACGGGAGAAGGTACTCGAACTAGAGAAGATGTTATGGGACGCGGTGGTCGGAGTGAACACCTCTGGAGAAGAAGCATCTGTAGAAGACGCCTCTGGAGAAGACGCCTCTCGGACGGCTTTGGTACTCGTTTTTCTTTCCCATCGGCATAGTTCGGTTTTTAAAAACCGAAGTACTGTTTTTGTTTCGATTTTTAAAAATCGAACCTGTACGGTTTTTAAAAATCGAACTTATGATCTATTCAAAGCAGTATTCGGTTGTAAGTCTGGTTTTTAAAAATTGAACTTGTAAAAGTATGTTCGCTTTTTAAAAGTTGACTTATATTCGGGTTTGAAAAAGCGAACATAAAACAAAGATTCGGTTTTTAAAAATCGAATATTTGATTGTATGTACGATTTTTACAAATCGAACTTGTGAAGTATATTCGGTTTTTAAAATTCGCCTAATATTCGGTTTTTAAAAACCGAACCTGTGTCTAATGTTTGGTTTTTAAAAATCGATTGCCAATTCACTAACATTCTTTGTTAATCCAGATATATGCTTCTACCGCCGATAGCAATGTTGGAACTGCTATATTACGAGATTTTACTGAGGCTTTCACGACTTCTATGGTATATTTGCTAACTTAAAATCATCATGTTATCTAGTGTAAGGCAAGTACCCTGATTATTATGCTTTCTTGCTGCCTACTAGATCTTTAACTCCCGGTCAACTCTTATCCAGTGGGCCCAAGAAGTCGGAAGGCAGAATGGGCTTGTAATTGTGATCAAACACTGCCAGACGGGTGGAAATAAAAAGCCAAGGCTCATCTTGGCATGTGAGTGTAGTGGCGAATACAGAAACACAGTAAAGTACGGAGTGAATAAGCATGGGATAGATATTAAGGGTCGAAAAATTAAGAAGAGAGATACCAGTACAAAGAAATGTGGATGTCCATTCAGACTTCAGGGAGTGAAGCTCTCTATTGCTGACGAATGGATATTGAGAGTGACATGTGGGGTGCACAATCATCCAAGTGCACGTAATTTGGAGGGGCATTCGTATGCTGGTAGGTTATCCTCCGAAGAGGAAATTATGACGGTTGATTTGCCAGGAAATTTAGTGAAGCCAAGAGAGATATTGAATACTATAAAACGGAGAAATTCTCATAATGTCTCGACGATGAAGCACATATACAATGCACGGCAAAAACATAGAGTTGTTGAGAAAGCGGGGAGATCAGAGATGTAGTCTCTCTTGGCCCATTTGAATGATAATGGGTACGTGGAGTGGCATACAAGCAATGATTCTTCCTTTTGCGTCCAGAGCATATTCTGGGCACACCCTTCATCTGTGGAGTTGTTGCGTGCATTTCCGGAGGTCCTCATCATGGATTGCACGTACAAAACAAACAAGTATCGACTTCCGCTTCTAGAGATCGTTGGAACTACATCAACGGGTCTCACATTTGCATCGGCCTTTGCATATCTTCATTCTGAAAGTCTACCTTTGTTTGGGCACTAGATAAGCTGAAGAGACTGATGGATGGGTGTATGCAGCCGCGCGTAGGTAACATGGCGAAGTGTGAAGCTTAATTATAGCTTTGAAAACATAAAGACCATGTGTTCTATACAAGAATTCTGGAAGTTGATCACACTCATTACATACTTTCAAGTAACCATTCCCTAGCAGGAAAACCAACAGAAGGATTGAATGATGTATTCAATTGCTCAACTAGCATGCTACCTTTTCCTATTAACCTATCATGATCAGAGGTGCTCAGTTTGGACATAGTTTCCATATTACGAATTGTCGACTCCAAGATTTGACTCCGTTTGTTTATCTTAGAAGCTAACTATACTAAAAAATGAATGTGCACATTATCTCATATGTTTCATATCTCAGTTCATTGGATTCCAAGGCTCTTAGGCAAAATTTAAGTCACATTCAGAAATCAGTTCAGTCGCTTTGAGTTGAATCATGGCGACTGCCTATATCTGTATAAAAAAATATGCAGCAAAAACGCATAAAAAACATACATAAATGAAATGAGTGACTGTTTTTTGTTTTTTGTAATTAAAGACCCCTTAGCATGAAACAATCTCTTCAATCACCACAAAATCATCCAAAAAAACACCAAACTCCAACTCCTTATAGCAATACATTTATAAAAAAAAATACAAAGTAGTAAATTTACACATCCCAAATATGCAAAACCAATCGAAATCTGGGAAAAATAAATGAATGGAAAACAAAAAAAAGCCACAAATATGGGGATCAGGTCATACGATGTAGATCCGAGATCTACCAAGAGAAGAAAGGGGATTAATCGCAAGAATATGAAGTGGAAAACCCAAATCTCCAAAACCATTCGAAATCTGGGAAAAAATTTAAGAAAAAAGAGAACGAAGCCACATAGTCATAGGGGATCATGTTATACGATGTGTAGATCCGAGGTCTACCAAGAGAAGAAAGGGGATCATGGAAAGAGGAGAAAGGGGATCCGAGGTCACCTCTTCAGGAACACTTTTCCGGTGTTGATCCGAGGTCTACCAAGGTCTACCAAGCTCCACACCACGGCTGAAGGAGCTCTAGTCACCTCTTCGGAAACCGTTGGGGTTGCGTTGAAGCGGGGAGAGGAGATGGGACGCCGGTGACCGGAGAGGGGGAGGGGCTCTAGGTCTCACGAGAGAACGAGGAGGCGCTCGAGATCACGAGAGAGGTTCAGCGGCGGAAACCCTAGATCGCGAGAGAGAAGTTTCGCGAGAGAGTGAGGGGACAAAATGGATCGGCGGCTGAAAAAGGTAATAAGGTGTGGAATGGAATCGATTTCCAAAAGCTGTTAGAAATCAATTTTGGTCCGAAATGGACTGGAAATTTTGACTGGAAAATAGCCAAATTGGAATTGTTGCTGGAATGAAATCCAGCCCATTCCAGCGAAACAAACGGCTGGAAATCAATTCCATTCCAACCATTCCATGTTGGTTTCCAGCCAAACAAACGTGCCCTTAGTCGAAGAGTTTTCAAAGACGATACAAAAATCAATTCGGCAACATTGAAGACTGCGTTTTATGAGGTTCTCCCTGGGAGAAGAAAAAATGACATAGAAGATACAGTTAGAATATTATGTTTGATTTTGTTTGAGTCCTTGTTCTTTTGCACCTCTGGATTGTCTCTATCCTGGAGATATATTAAATTGGTGAAGGATCTAAACAAAATGAGAACATTTGACTGGTCCGGTGCTATTCGAAACATGCTCATAGATTCTTTGAAGAACAAACATGAAATCAATGGATGTATCATTCTTCTACTGGTATGAATACATTCTAGAATTTTTTTTATATTTATACTTAAAATATATATTGTTTCTAATTTAGTCCATAACTTCATATGTAGTATTGGTTTTATAAGCATACGCCCGTCGTTGAAGCTGATGGTAATACTATGATCCCAAGGATCTGGTCTCTGGATTTGACCTTTGCATCTGGTGCTGTTAGCCCAAATGACGTTTTAATTATGTTTTGATGATGCCAATATGTTCTTAAATGTTTAAATATATATGTGATAAAATATATGTTGATAACAAGCTTTAACTTTCATATTTGAGCTATTAGTGGAGTTCACGGATGATGCGTGGATGCATCCGTGGAGCTCACAGATGATGCGCGGATGCATCCGTGGAGCTCACGGATGATGCGCGGATGCATCCGTGGAGCTCACGGATGATGCGCGGATGCATCCGTGGGATGCGACGGTCGATCCGTGGATCGACCGGGAGATGTGACCGTCGATCCGTGGGGCTTTTATGAAGAAAAGTAAGAAGCGACGGTCGATCCGAGCATCGACCCTGTAAAGCTTTTTTCTTGACAGAGGCTGACGGACGATGTCACGGACGATGCGACGGTCGACCGTGACGCTTGATGGGCGATCCGTGGATCGACCGTGGCTCAAGAAAAGCTTGGCGGACGATGTCACGGACGATGCGACGGTCGACCGTGAGGCGTGACGGACGATGTATGGATCGACCGTGAGCCCAGAAACTAGCCGTTAAAGAGCCGTTGCAGAAATAGAAAATAGCCGTTGGAAGCTATTTTTTGAGGCCCTAAAGCTCAAGTATATATGAGAAGATGCAGCAAACTTGGGAAAAAACTAAGGGAGATATTAGTTTACATTGTAACAAGTTTTAGTCTTCTTTTGAGAGCTTTAACCTTTGTAAAACTATTTCAAGTGTGAAGTAGACTTTGAGAGAAATATCCAAGAGAGAGCTTAGAGTGATTTGTAAAGTTCTCAAGCACCCGTAAGCTTGAGGGGGAGCTCCAGCAGTTGTTGGAGGATTTGTAAGGTTGCCAAGCACCCAGAAGCTTGGTGGGAAAACTTGTAAGGGAGAATTACAAGTAGTGGAACCTCAAGGAGGCCCTTGAGAGAGTGGACGTAGGCAAGGTTTGCCGAACCATTATAAAATATGGTGCAAGTCTCTTAACTCCTTCTCTCATCCTTCATTGCATGCTTTATTTATAGTTTTCATATCTAAACAAGCATACTAGTTTTCTAGCTTTCAATCTTGGTTTTCATCTATTGTATTTCCGCAAAAAGGTCCAATTCACCCCCCCTTGGACCTTCAATTGGTATCAGAGCCTCGTCTCTATATTCGAGGTTTAACGACCCTAGAGAATCCTAGGTATAGATGGAAAACCTACAAGGACAATCTACCAATAGCCCTCCCTACTTTGATGGAGAAAATTACAATTATTGGAAAACTAGGATGGAAATTTTTATCCAATCCTTAGATTATGAAGCTTGCCTTACTATTGAGGATGGACCATTTACTCCTAGTAAAATGCATGAAGGAAAGGAAGTACCCAAACATAAGAGTGAGTACACTCCATCCGACTTAACGAAATTGGAAACCAATGCTAAAGCCAAATGCTTTCTTATTTATGCATTGAGTCCTAATGAATTTAGTAGAGTTTCAAGTTGTAAATCAGCCAAAGAAATATGGGAGAAACTTGAAATTACATATGAGGGAACCAACCGAATTAAGGAAACTAGGATAAGTATGCTTGTTCATGACTATGAATTGTTTATCATAAAGGATAATGAGTCCATTAGTGAAATGTTTACACGGTTCAATGATATTTTAAATGTGCTTCAATCTCTTGGCAAATCTTATGCTAATGATGAAATTGTGAGAAAGATACTTAGGTGTCTACCTAAAGCATGGGATCCCAAGGTGATGGCGATTGAAGAAGCCAAAGACTTTTCCAAGCTATCACTTGATGAGCTCATGGGTTCACTCATGACCTATGAGATGAACTTGAAGAAGAGCAACAATAAAGGAGAGAAGAAAGACAAATCAGTTGCATTCAAGTCATCATACCAAGATTCATCAAGTTCAAGTGATGAAGAATCGGATTCAAGTGATGAGGAATTGACATCAATTACAAGAAAAATCAAAAGGATGCTCAATCCCCAAGGAGTAAAGAAGAATTTCAAGAAGAAAACCTTCGAAGGTGAAAAATAAAACTCTACCTCATCTAATTTAAATGACATTATATGTTATGAGTGTAGAAAGCCCGGACACTACAAGCCCAATTGCCCTCGACTCAAGAAGCCAACAAAGAAGAAGAAAGGCATGGTGGCAACTTGGAGTGAAAGCGATAAGGATTCTTTCTCTGATGAAAAAGAGCAAGAAAAGGCAAATATTTGTCTAATGGCCATCGGGGACAAGGAAGAAGATCATGAGGTAAATGATGAGCTAGCTTTTGATGAACTTTTTGAAGCTTATCATTCCTTAGTTAAAGATTTCAAGTTCCTTAAAAAGAAATATTATGCTTCATGTAAGGACTTGAAGAAGCTAGAACATGAAAAACTAGATGCCATGCATAAGATTGATTTATTGGAAAATGAAAACAAATGCATGATGAGTAAGACATCTAGTGATGATCATGCCTCTCTTAGAAAAGAACTTGAGAATTGCAAATGTGAGCATGATATTTTACAAAATAACTCAAGTAACTTACAAAAGGAAATCATTATTTTGAGAGAATCAAAAAGGGATCTCACCCTTGAAAATAATGATTTGAAAATTACTCTTTCTAAGTTTATGAAGAGTAAGATCATACTTAATGAGATCCTTGATAGCCAACATAGCTCGTTGAAAAAAAATGGCATTGGCTAAAATCCTAGGAAGATGAACAATTTTAAAAAGACAAGCTTTGTTAAAGAATCATCTGATCCTCTTAAATTTACAAATATACCTACTTGTCACTATTGTTATAAGAAGGGACATATTGCTCTTAATTGCTATTTAATGAAAAATGCTAGTGCTAACACCCTTTGGATTCCAAAGCATTCATCTTATATGTACATGTCAAGAGTTAACGATAATGGACACAAAAAGATTTGGGTATCAAAAATCAAAACATGATTTGTGCTAGGGATGCTTGAGATCCAATTGTCAAGACAAATTCAAAAGAAAACGGTGAAATCTTGATGGTGGATGCTCAAGTGATGAGGTGTAGACAAGAATATGTTTCAAAGGAAAGGAAGTATGCTAAATAGTCATCAAAGGATATATGATCCTTCCAATGGTATGAAATTTTATTCCTCCATCTTCATTTGTTATCTCAAATGGTGATAGTGAACTTTATTTTATGATTTATTTTTCTTATGAAGTCTTTTTGATTTAAAAATGAAACCTTGAAAAGAATTAATCTTGACTAAAATCTTGTATCTTGATTGATTTTAAAAGAGGTCATATGGTCATATTTTGCATTATAATGCTTACTGATTTGAAATGAACTTTAATCATCTCTTATGAGATATTGTGACTTGTATGCACCATAAGCCTCAAATTCTTCAAGTGTTTTCATGAAATGGAATAGTGGTATGTGAGTTCTAAATGCTCATTTCCACACACATATACTCATGTGCCATAATTTTGATTAAATGCATGAATTCCTTGAAAAATGACTTGGTTTAGCTCAAAATATTAAATTACATGTGTATGCAAAAATTAATGAGATTTTGATTCAAAAATCATTTAAAATGAAATTTCAAAATTCATTTTCTGGAAGTGACGGTCGACCGTGAGTTCACTTGGATCGACCGTGAGTACGCAATGTTTCATGTAATGTTAAAATCGTAGCTGACGGTCGACCGCCACTGATTGTGTCACATTGTTTTCATGAAATTTTTCATCGTATCTCATTTTAAAAATTGTTTTAAATAATTTGTATCATGGGGGAGATGAAGGAACTTATGTTTGGGGAGTACTTTATTTGAATGGGTTTAAATATTTTTTTTAATATATTCCCTATTTCAATTGGTATCCTAAGTAATTGATATCAAGCCTCCATTAGTGATCAAAATCTTTTTCTCTAACTCCATCCCCACTTTTTGATGATGCCATAGGGGGAAAAAAAGTTGTGATGTGATCTATTGCTACCAACCATGATATTAGTTAAAGAAGAAATTATACTAAAAGATAAATTATCTTGTCATATCATAATATCATGGATATAACTTTTCAATATTATATGACTAGTATGCATCCTTAGTATTCATCTTAGAACACCTTTTATCAAAGGAATGGATGCATAGATTTAGGGGGAGCAATAGATATTTTATCATCACATATAAATAGATTGTCATCATAAAAAAGGGGGAGATTGTTAGCCCAAATGACGTTTTAATTATGTTTTGATGATGCCAATATGTTCTTAAATGTTTAAATATATATGTGATAAAATATATGTTGATAACAAGCTTTAACTTTCATATTTGAGCTATTAGTGGAGTTCACGGATGATGCGTGGATGCATCCGTGGAGCTCACGGATGATGCGCGGATGCATCCCTGGAGCTCACGGATGATGCGCGGATGCATCCTTGGGATGCGACGGTCGATCCGTGGATCGACCGGGAGATGTGACGGTCGATCCGTGGATCGATCGTGGGGCTTTTACGAAGAAAAGTAAGAAGCGACGGTCGATCCGAGCATCGACCCTGGGAAACATTTTTCTTGACAGAGGCTGACGGACGATGTCACGGACGATGCGACGGTCGACCGTGACGCTTGACGGTCGATCCGTGGATCGACCGTGGCTCAAGAAAAGCTTGGCGGACGATGTCACGGACGATGTGACGGTCGAATGTGAGGCGTGACGGACGATGCATGGATCGACCGTGAGCCCAGAAACTAGCCGTTAAAGAGCCGTTGCAGAAATAGAAAATAGCCGTTGGAAACTATTTTTTGAGGCCCTAAAGCTCAAGTATATATGAGAAGATGCAGCAAACTTGGGAAAAGACTAAGGGAGATATTAGTTTACATTGTAACAAGTTTTAGTCTTCTTTTAAGAGCTTTAACCTTTGTAAAACTATTTCAAGTGTGAAGTAGACTTTGAGAGAAATATCCAAGAGAGAGCTTGGAGTGATTTGTATGGTTCTCAAGCACCCGTAAGCTTGAGGGGGAGCTCCAGCAGTTGTTGGAGAATTTGTAAGGTTGCCAAGCACCCGGAAGCTTGGTGGGAAAACTTGTAAGAGAGAATTACAAGTAGTGGAACCTCAAGAAGGCCCTTGAGAGAGTGGACGTAGGCAAGGTTTGACGAACCACTATAAAATCTGGTGCAAGTCTCTTAACTCCTCTCATCCTTCATTGCATGCTTTATTTATAGTTTTCATATCTAAACAAGCATACTAGTCTTCTAGCTTTCAATCTTGGTTTTCATCTATTGTATTTCCGCAAAAAGGTCCAATTCACCCCCCCTTGGACCTTCAGGTGCCAACCAAACTGATAACGAAATCCATGATATATCTCCGTGCCTCCTGAATGAACAACAACAGGAGAGGAGTGAACCTCACGTAGGATGTCCTCGTGCAACTCTGGAGCAGCTACTCCACCTCTGGAGTACAATCTGCTGTCTGCTGATGCCGTCAGGAATCTCTGTAGACTCGGTGTCATCGTCGCTCCACGTCATCATGGCTCTGGTGTAGACTCTCAGAGTAGGGTTGCCTCGGCCTCCACCTCGTCTGGTCTGTGCACTCTGCCAACTCTGAGGGAACACCCTGTCATGAATTGAGAACTCCAAGGATCCTCGCCTCTGACCTGAGTAGCTCTCTCATCTGCTCTGTGCTAATCTCTCTGACGGTTGTCTGACGATGCGCGGAGTGGTAGGTGATGCCTCAACAACCTTGGTTGAGCAATCGGAAGAACGACATGAACTGTCATGCTACGCCTTCGAGTGACACCGCATCGGTCTGAACTGATGCTCGCCGAAATAGGTAAACTCTTAGCAAAGGGACGTACTCCTCCCAGCTGCCTCCTGCATCGGTGCCACACATCCTACGCACGTCTTCCGAGATGTGGATCGTCCTCTTGACTGTCCGTCTGTCTGGGGGTGGGATGTTGTGTCGCGCCCCGACCTGCGAAAGCCCAACCGGGCCGGGCGACGCGAACTGGAACCTAACTAAATGCGGAAAATAATGTCGAGGGGTTCCCTCTAACTTACTGGTTTCATTAAACAATTCATAAGCACCCCTGAATAATACAATAATTTCAAACCTCAACATAAATAATATAATAATCCAAAACCTCAAAGGGGTTACAACAGTTTATACATCATACTCCCGTATGAGACTAACTATAACAAAAGTGTAGAATGTGATCACCGATCCTCAAACCCCGCCAGACGCCGCCGCGCCACCAAACACCTGCCCGGTAGGGGCTACTGAAGAAGAGCTGGCGCCTACACCTGCAAAACGCAGCCCGGGTAGGAGTGAGCATAAAGCTCAGTAGGGTTCTACACTATGTCACACAGAAGGAAGGGGAACACCAGAGTGTCGCCCTCAAGTAAGACCTGGGTGTACACAGGGGCCCCATAACCCCACCGCGTGTCCCTGAGGCCCACGAACATGGTCGCACTCAGTAGCAAGAAACAACACTATTGGCCTACAAGCAGGGAATGGCACTGCAAGCGGGAAAAAGCATCGCTAAGTAGTCAACCTCTCTACTCAAGGGTCAACATAGTGGAACACAGGCTACACCTCAGCATCTGACTCAAGGCCGACACGACCTCTATAATCATCAAGCAACATGTGTACCAGTCATCTAAGCCTATCATCAAGTTTGACTGGACACCACAATTCGAACATGGACCAAGCTACCCAACCCTGGTCATAGGGCTAAATCCGAGTTTCCAGCCTTGGGACGGCAACCCACAGATCAGCCACGCCCTAACCATGCAACTAATGCACAACAGAGAATGCATGCTATGAACATACACAAGCAAGAGGAATATGCATGCAACAGTATGACAAGGCAGTATATAAGTCCAACCGGATCGCTGTAGCGGTACTACCAACCGCTGCCAGTCGATCCGCAGCGGGTCCCGGCATTACGACGGTACCATGACCGTCAACCGCGGACTCCTGCAACGGGAAGCAACCCCGAAAACTTCGATGAACAGTAAAAATATAATATTATAATCCGAGCTTATAATATTATATTTAAAACACCAAAGCATTCTCTACAAGCAGCTAGTTGATCCGTCGATCCGACGTCCAAACAATGTCGGATTCGAGATCCAACTTAGAATCCAGTAGATCAATATTCCGGGATCAACATATCCAAAATCTAGAAACATCCAACGGCTGGATTAACGGGAAACCACTAATCAAAACCGCTAATCAAAACTAACTTATCATTTCTTGCTGCAACGCAGCCCGCCTGTGCGAAACTCATAACAAATCGTATAAAAATCAGAAAATTATGAGATCAACTGGGTTGGAGAGTAGATTCAAATATCTACAACTCTTATGCTCATCACAACCCAAGATAATACATGTAACGATCGGAAAACGCGTCGCAAACCGGATGTTCTTCAAGAACAGCAAAAACAGGAAAATTCGAGATTAAACATACATAAATCCTACTAAAATCCCAACCAAAGTTTATGAAACTTAAACCATAAATTATACTAAGCAACACGCATCCAACAACACAATTTCAGCAAGATCTAACGACTAGATTAAGAGAAACCCATTAAACACTCTCGTAGGTAGAAAAACCTACCGAACTGCGCTAATACTCGGCTGATTCCTTGCTAATCAGTCACCAACAAGGTTCCAAACCACTTCAAGGATCTTCCTCTCGTCGCCACGGATCCAACGAGCTTTAGAACACCCAAAACGATGACCGGAGGAGGGAGAACAGAGGAGAAGAAGATGGGCTACCGGAAGAAAACAGAGCAAGCAGAGCTTGCTGGAAGAAGAAGGAAAGAAGGAAGAATAAGAGAAGGAAGAAGAGAAGCAGAAGGAAGGGGAAGGCCGGGGAAGGTGGGGAAAAAGGGAAGGAGAGGGGAGGAAGTCCTCACTTCTCCTGACAATGGAGGACAACGGCCACGACGGCCGTCTTCTCCAAGCTCAACTGCCGCGACTTTCTGGAAGAGAAGGATTGATCTTCTTAGCAAGAAAGATCGATCTTCTTAGCAAGAAAGATCGATCTTCTAGCAAAGAAGATCGATCCCCTTTGCCCAGAAAGCCAAACTTGGGCTAAAACACAAGCCCAAGCCCGGATCTTCCGATCCCGGGTCCACCTAACCATTCTAATCAAACACTAACACAAACAAGGTCAGTGTGTGCATTCGCGGGTGTGAAACAAACCAATAAGACGCAATTTACCAAATTGCCCTTGTGGTCCACAACGAGCCACGGGCCCGACCCAAACGGTCGACCTATGAATGGGGGGACAGGTCCTCACATACTGTGTCAGATGTCAACGCTGTCTTAGAAACACAACATGCGATCTGCTGACGCTGTCCAGCCCTCAATCAAGTGCTCGGTATTAACCGCAACGCGGATCTCCACAAACTCCGGATATCTACCCTGGGTCTCTATCACTATGGTCGGGGGAGCTGGGATGCTGCAAACATCAAAGGGGAAGTCATCCAGTATCTGATCCTTGAAGCTCGACCCACCTAACCGTCTGTCTCCGATGCGTTGACAAATAGGCTAAACCTGCTTTAGCCTCTCCAACGACTGCTAATGGCTATTACCCTTAAAGGCACTGACGCAGTGACTTTAAGGCAAGAGCTCCGGTCTTCTGGTCACTCTGGTCAACGGTCCCACGGTCCTGGACATGCCTTTGCTGAATATCGAACATCATCCTGAATCCTGCCTCTGAAGGCCCAAACCTCGCACTGGGAGTCAAGTAACGTCGAAGCTACCTCGGTAGTGGCGATGCAAACGCCAAATATCGTTCATGCTCCTCCTCGACGCGCGAGTAGATGTGATGCGGTCGACGACGCTACTGCAACTGACCAGGATACGGCCCGAAGATCCTCTACATCAGATCTGTGAACGCCGCTGGTGCGCTCGTCAAGCCGAACGGCATTACTGTGAACTCGTACGGAAGGCTGTCTCCGGGATGTCACAATCCCGAATCCTCAGCTAGTGTAGTCGATGCGAAGGTCAAACTCTGAAGGGGTTGACGAGTCTCTCAACTGCTAATCCATCATCGACCCACTGTAGCGGCACATACTAGTTGCTGAAACGCTGACTGGCGTCCTGACGCCTATGCATCTATGGAGGAAACCATCCACCAAAAGAACCGGAACACACTCTGAGGTAACACATCTGGGCGAACGAAGTCCCGAGCTATCGACTCGGCCTACTGAGTACTCGACTCTCCAAATGCTGCTGGCATCCACATGCAAACTCACAACGCTCAAAACCGCCCAAGGAACCTCGACCTCGAACTCGGTGTCCTGCGAACGCGACAACCAGAAAGCTCCTCAAAAGACATCTGCACAACAACAACAACAACAACACGAGGGAAAACTGCTCTCCAGAGCACCCTCGAAAACCACGGGGAAGGGGTTCACCACAAACCGATGAAAAAACCCCAGCTCTCGACGAGCAGAAGGATCGCTAAACCGTGACCTTCAACGAGAGCAAAACAACGTCGTCAGGTGTACCCACGACACCTTCCCACGGCTAAAGAAGCACAACTCGGTGCGCGACCAACCGACGCAACCGAGAAAGCCATCGAACCCCAACGTGCACCACACATGGGCGACGGACACCTAGAGGTCTCCAACCTCTAGCAAACGCCCCGACAAGAGCAACCAACCCAAGCTCTTGTCCCAAATCAGTGGCTACTTCCAAAGCCACACCCGACTCCAGTCCCAAACCAACACGGCTACACAGGAACGAGTCGCAAGGGAAAAACCCAGAGCCACGAGGAAAACGCAAGCTGCAAGAAACTCCGAAAGCTGAAGACTGAAGCTGAAAGTCGAAGCTGGCGGCTCTGAAACTGGTTGATGTTGAAGATGCTCTCTCTCTCTCTCTCTCTCTCTCTCTCTCTCTCTCTCTCTCTCTCCTCTGGAGTGTGCGAACCGCTGGCTGGACTGGTCGCTGCCTCGTCTCCTGCAAGCCTCTATCTGGAATTTGAATTCTCGCGTCTGCCCTAGGTACCTACCCCAACTGAGGCACTAGTCCACCGCTCTGGCCCACGTCGTGCTTCACGCCTGACTGCTCTGCAGTATGCACCCAGCGCCCCTCGCAACCAGCACCGTCGGCGGAAAAGACCCACGACGGTTAGCACTCGAGCACTCGGTGGAATCCCTCTCAGTATGGCGGTCCATGCTACCTCTCAAAGGACCGGCATGATGTTGCTGCTACCATGGTTGTCGCTGATGCTGAAACCACTGTCTCTGCCAACGGCCAACCTGCTGTTCCCCAGAAGCAGGAACGACAACCCCGAAACTCACAACGACCACCGGCCAACTGCCCGGTGTCAACCCTCAAGTCACCTGTCTCAGTAGCTAGCGAACAGTCCAGGGTGCACCCTGCTGTCACTCTAGCCTACCAAGCCAGATGAACCAGCCAGCCCACGTGTCGCCACGTGGTGTGAGTACCCAGAACCAGAGGAGGGTACTCCCAACTACACCACCCTCCAAGGGTAGGTGCCATAGAACAGTACGCAAACTGTTTTCAACACACAACCAATAGTGTCCCTAGTGGCCCCAACAAGCGCCACTATGCATTGCTTCCAGGGAAGGCAAGGAAACAACGGCTTCCCCAACAAGCGATACTCCAGGATTTTCGAAACATCCGGGATCCGTGTCACCTCCTTCAACCAGTCCTCTACTGTCGAAGGATCTCCAAAATCGCCTCTGGACCACAACGGGTCCACCTCTTGGGATTCCAAGAGCACAGAGGCAACACACGTCCAATCCCTACTAGCTCATCTCCAACACGGGGGGAGACGCTGTCAGGCGAGGGAACGAACAACACCGGTGCGCATGCACATCTCCCCTTGAGACGTCATGACGCAGCTGGAAAACAACAAAACAAGCAACAAGCAACAAAAGGAAAAGCACGCCATACAACGCAAACAGACATGCAAGGATGTTCTAAACCTAGAACTATCCCATTCCACACTCAAAACCTTAACCGCAAGCCTAATCCTATCCCTGGGACCTACAGCCTGCTCTGATACCAAGTTGTCACACCCCGACCCAGAAAACCCATCCAAGACGAGGCGTGAGGGGTTCCTATCACTATTCACATCCAAACGGCACGATACATTTGCAGAAAATAGATAATTTAAACAGTTTAACTTCCAGGAATAAAGCAGTAGATCGATTAATAGAAAAGTCAGGTTGTACTGTCTAAACATATAATACAATTCTTATCAAAATTCCACCAAGGGAAACATAATTATACATTAATCCCAAAATCCTCGAAAGGTGTTTACAATATCTAAATACATCAAAAGTACAACCGCCGTCCTGCAGCAACCTCAAACACCTCTGGATGTAGTCGCGCTGGCGCCTGCACCTGCACACGCAACCCGGGTAGCTGTGAGCGATAAGCTCAGTAGGGTTCTACTCTAACGGCACACTGAAGGGAGGAAAACAACAACTGTGATGTCTCTCCGCCTAAGCCTAAGGAATGCCACGGGGTCCCACGACCCCTATCGATTCCCCAAGGGATCCCCCACTCTTCTCAATCAATCACGCTGGGAACATCAAACAACACGCTGGAAGGACGAGAACCAATAGGGCCACCCTTACTCAGCAGGAAACCACTGCCTGGGGACCATGTCAGGAACATCGACAACCATCCTTAGCACTGTGGCCTTGGGGAGACAACACGACCTCTAAACCTCAATGCAAACATGATCATAGCCAACTATCTCCAATCCTCAATAACATGAGATTCTGATTATACAATCACGCCCTAAACCTTGCTACTCAGCCGCGGTCCTAAGGCTAGATCCGAGCTACCCGAGAGCCTCGGATCGGCGATCAACCCATCGCCCCGCCTAACCTGAGATGCATCTAATGCATACAATGCATGAACCTATGCAAACATCTACCCTAGATGTCTCTACATGCCAAAACATCATTTATAGGTTCAACAGTTATACAATAGCCCTCGGCACACGCCGGTAACGGGCTAAGGTTCCACAATACCACGTTAGCTAACACTCATAGCTAGCTAACGGTTAGGGAAGCAACAAGCATTTTAACTACTTTACAAATAAGTATTAAATGCAAGTCAAAACCATAAACCCGCCAAAACGGATAAACGCGTGGTTCGATTCCCAATCTCAATAGAAATCCATCGGAAATCCCATGAAACCAACATGTATGCTTCCTAATATGATTGGGTATCTATCATGTATGAAAACCAACCAAAGGAAACCAGAAAACAACAGCTCAGTGGCCCACGGTCGATGTGACGGTCGATCCGACGGTCGACCGTGGGGCCAATCGAGGGAAAAGCTTAAGGGCCACGGTTGATCGATGCATCGACCGTGGGGGACCCAAAATGAGATAGAGCCTCATGGACGATGCGACGGTCGATCCGACGGTTGACCGTGAGGCAGAAAGGAAAAGAGAGGGAGTCCGCGGTCGATGGGTGCATCGACCATGGGAGACCAAAAATGTGACAGAGCCTGACGGATGATGTGACGGTCGATCCGACGGTCGACCGTCATGCCCAAAAGAAGCGTATCAACGCTTGACGGTCGATCCACGGATCGACCGTCAGCTCCACGACACAGTTCCTCAGAACAGTGTCGGAAATCCAATTTCTTGGATTTCAACTAGCAAATCTCGTTGGAAAACGATGAAACTTTGCAAGCATGCATAATTTGAGATGGGGAAGCTATTGATGCGAAGAAAACACGATTTCTATGGTTAAATCTCCAATCTAGGTCTAAATGGCCAAAAACCGACAAACGACGATAATACGGAAACCAGCCGATAAAATACAGAAATCACACGGTAGGAATACTCGAAGCAAGCTATACTCCACATGCAATAAGCCACACAACATTCTAACAAGTACTCCTACAGCGAAAGCACAATAAACCTATCCTAGGAGAACCCGACCACAAGATTGGGGTAGAAACACCTACTTGACCAAGTAGGGCAGCTCCTCCACACGTCCCCCAAGTCCGATCGCCAAGATCCGCTCCTTGAAGATCGCGCCTCCAAGCCCTAGCTTAGCCGGTTGGAGGGAGGAAGGGAGAGAACGACAGGAGAAGAAGGAAAGAAAGAAAGAAAGAGAGAGAAAAGAAAGGGTTACTTATAGAAAGCTGGAATCGATCTCAGCCGTCCGATTCGATCCCTTCCGATCGAGCTCCGCCCTTAGGGTTCTAATTACTCACATACATCAATCCAAGGCCGTGTGTGTAACGCGGGTGTGAAACCGACCACCAGGGGGCATATTTACCAAAATGCCACTGGTGTCAAAAATAGCGATGTGATCAACTGATCGCATCCCAAGGCCGACCGGGCCAAACCACAAAACCGGACCCTCGACCTAACGCGGTCGGACCCGGTTGGAGGTACGGGTCCTCACAAGACTCGCGGCCCGTAACCTATTCCGGCGCCGTCCTCTTCACCGCCGATGCCTTCCGATCCCTTCCCTCATCCCTCTCGGCGAGATCCGGCCCGATCCGAGGATCGGGCCTTCCTCTCAGAAGTCAGAACCAGGTGCCGCCTCCATCCTCAACCCACCGTCTTAAGCTAATCTGACCTCCACACTCCCCAGATCCGAAGTCCCCGCCGGCTCATAGCCCCTCCTTCATCGTTGATTTGTTTCCGGTGAAGAACCGGCATCGTCGGCCTCTCCCTAGCTCGTGGCTCCTCTTCCTCGCCGCCGCATGTCCGCCGTTTAAATAAACTAGTCAACCCAACCCGACCCAACCCGTTTAATAAACGGTTTAGACGGGTCGGGTCAACCCCCAACCCGTTTATAAATGGGTCGAGTTCGGGTTGAGAAACCTGACCTGTTTATTAAACGGGTTGGGTTTAGGTTTGGCTTTTATTAAACGGGTCAGCGCCCTACCCAACCCGACCTGACCCGTGAACCCGAATTGCCACCCCTAAATACAGCATGCCAAAACACGGAGGGTAATGGCTACACTTAGCATTTGACATAATCAGCATATCATAGTAACAATAAGACCACCATAACAATGAAATCTACAACGGACGAGAAATGGAATGCCCAGTGAAGGGCTCTCCTCTCTCAAAGATTGGATCTCAAGCCAATAATGGCCTAAAATGCTGAAAGCTTAGTCCGTCCCTAAATCAACGTGCTATGAAACAATTAAAAACACGTAGAAATAAGATAACAACCAAACATGTAAAACTTAACATGGGCTGCTGTAAAAAAATTAAAAGGCTCACTACTGCACTCCTAAAATAAGTCAAACATGTACAAATTAATCATAGCAAAACATGTAGAAGTAAGATAACAACCAAACATGTACAAATCAGTAGGGGCTGCTGTAAAACAATTAAAAAGATCACTACTAAACTCCTAAAACAAGTCAAGCATGTACAAATTAATCATAGCAAAACATGTAGAAGTAAGATAACATCCAAACATGTACAAATTAGTAGGGGCTGCTTTAAAACAATAAAAAATACCACTATTACACTCCTAAAATAAGTCAAGCATGTACAAATTAATCACAACCAAACATGTAGAAATAGAATAACCGTGAGGGCCCGTTCCTCCGACCTGGCTCGACCCCGCGGGTCGAGAGCCGTTTCCTGTTGCTTTGGTTCAGCGTCGGGTACGATCGAACGATCGTATGGCGGTTTTGACCCCATGGGCATTTTGATAAATATGCCCCCTGGTGGTCGGTTTCACACCCGCATTACACATACGGACTTGGATTGATGTATGTGAGTGATTAGAACCCTAAGGGTGCTTTCGATCGGAAGATCGGAGCTCGATCGGGAAAAATCGAATCGGACGGCCAAGATCAGTTATGATCTCTATATATATACCCTGCCCCTTTCTCTCTCTTTCCTTTTCTTTGCTATCATTGTCCCCTTCTCTCTCTCTTTCTCTCTCTCTCCTTCGGCTGAGCTAGGGCTTGGAGGCACGAGCTTTGAGGAGCGGATCTTAGCGGGTTGACTGGTTGGACGCGTGGAGGAGTTGCCCTACTTGATCAGGTAGGTGTTTCTACCTCGATCTTGTGATCGGGTTATCCAAGGATAGGTTTATTGTGTTGTAGTTGTAGGAGTACTTGTTAGAATGCTTTGTAGCTTATTGCATGCGTAGTATAGCTTGCTTCTAGTATTCCTATCAGTCGATTTCCATATTTTATCGAACCATTCCTGTATTATCGCCGTTTTGTTGATTTTCGGCCATTTAGACCTAGATCTAGGATTCAACCATCAAAATCATGTTTTCTTCGCATCAATAGTTTCTCCATCATTAATTATGCATGCTTGCAAAGTTTCATCGTTTTCCAACAAGTTTTGGTAGATCGAATCCAGGAAATTGGATTTTCGGCACTGTTCGAAGGAACCGTGCCGAAGGCCTGACGGTCGATCGTCGGATCAACCGTCAAGCGTTGATACGCTTTTTCTGGGCCTCACGGTCGACCGTTGGATCGACCGTCACATCGACCGTGAGGCTCTATCGCATTTTAATTTTGGCCTCCCACTGTCACACCCCGCCCTAATTTAATATAAAATAACCCAAATTTCTCAAAAATTTCGACATGACCCTTGGGCACGGGCACGTGAGATCACTATTACAACCTGTCAATAAATACAACCACACATCCTATAATAACTCAACTAGTATTTACAACATTCACATCTCTTTCATTCACGTACACAGGGTTATAGTCATCAAATACAGGTTTGAGCCACGAGATAACAATATACAATTTCTCCAGATTTTTTTCAACACATATATAGGCGTCAACAACACAAATTGAGAGTTAAGGTAGAGTACAAACAAACTTTGGGATACAATCCATATCTCTCCACCTACTACAAAACTAACTCTCAACAATAAATACAAAAATGACGCCTCGTCACTGTTCACCACCTCCAAGGGGTGTACTGGCCTCGGGCCTACCTCCTGCACAACAAAAACCCAAGCAACATGAGCTCGAAAGCCCAGTAGGAGTCACCTGACACACTCTAGGACACTGGTGTACACCCACCTATCCTAGTATACTGCCCAGGTACGGTCTGGCTAGTATGGGTAAGTCTTACACGCACAGTCGCCGCGTTCGGCCGTCAATGCTCGCCCATACCCCTATAGACTCTATACCCAACCCCAGTATACTAGTATAGGTACAACATCCTATACTAGTTCACTGATCCTAGTATGGTCTGGCTAGTCTGGGTAAGTCTTACACGCACAGTCGCCGCGTCCGGTCGTCAATGCTCGCCCAGACCCCTATAGACTCGATACAGGCCTCAATATACTAGTATAGGCAACACACTCTCAAGTCAGATCAAAACCTCGAGTCAAGTCAAAGTCCTTGATCGACATACGGAGATCAAAATCCATCCGTCAACTCGTCGACATATCCCCTAGACTCTGACTAGTCTAGCTACAGGACATGACTAGACCCAACCACAATCCATGTCCTAAGACAGCCTGACATTCCTAGCATGTATGCATAAATCAGATACATAATAATAAACAAATATAATAGTTCATAAGTTCTCAATGCATACAATACCGGAATAACATAGCATAACCTTCATTCATAGCTCATATTTTCAGGTAGTTATATAGCATAACATACCCTTAATTGTAAGTATAAGGCTCTGCCAGCCCCAACATGTTATAACATCATATAACTCCAAACTTCTCATAGTATGACATCACAGCACAAGGAAAACATAACATGCATGATGGCATACATAGTATAATCCAGCAGATACAGGGCTTAACCAGCCCAACAATTCACAGTCCAGCTGGAACATAATTCATCATAAACACATCTCAAACAGAGTGCACACACAATAACACACTGTCACATAAATCATCATAGCAACACAGCATAGCATAATTCATACAAATCCCTAAGAGGTAACTCCTACCTCAAAAGAACAGTCGATGCGCTCCTTAAGTCCGGGGGTCCACGCCCTGCTCCAACCCCTCACGGCCGCTCACCCGATCGCCTAAAGCACAAGAACACCGAAAGCGGTCAGGTAGAGCTAGGAAGACCGATTGAAACAACCCAGAAAAAGACGAAGACGGGCGTCGGAAGGCTGCGCACAGGGTGCTGGCCAGCGCACCAAGGCAGCAGCTGCGCACCAAGGCAGCATCGCCATCCTCCCCAGGAAGATCGCCGGAGCTCGCGCCGGAGCTCCGTCGGATCTCCAAACCGGGGTGCTCAAGCACCGGGAAGACCACAAGAGGAGAAGAGGAAGCTACATGCTGTCCCTAGCACAAGGTTGGCGGTCACGGCGGCCGGAACCTCGCTGGAAACCATGGCAGGGACGGGGATCAAGGATCCCCCCCCCCCCCCCCCCCCCCCCCCCCACCATGGGAAACGCCCGGACAGGGCTCGGAGAGAGATGCCCTGGACCATGGGGGTCCTTCGCCGGCGCTGTAGTCGCCGAGGGAGGTCCCCGTCGCCGTCCACGACACCTTCTCCGGCGACCCATCACCGGAAGACCGCGAAGCTCCCCAAAACCCAACGGAAAAGTGACGGAAAACAAGGGAAAACGAAGGGGAAAAGGGCTAGAAGCTTACCTTAGTCGAGATTGGGAAGGAATCCGACGAAGATCTATTGGATCTTCACCCCCGGCGAGCTCCACCACTCCTCCCGATTTCTTCCTCCCTTCCTTCTTTCATCTTCGGCGCCGGCGGACTCCCTTCTCTCCCTCTCCCTACCGATCTCTCCCTCTCTCTCTCTCTCTCTCTCTCTCTCTCTCTCTCTCTCTCTCTCTCTCGATCTCTCTTCCTATCTCTCCCTCTCTCTCTCGGTTTGGCAGCCAAGAATGGGAAAGGAGAAGAGACTCGATGTCTCTAGAAGGAGGGGGGTGGTTTTTGCAGAATCGTGTTTGTTTAATCAAAATCTCATGTTATTGAAGATATGTAGTAGCTGGCTATGATCTTATGGTTATTGAGGTTTAGAGGTCGTGTTGTCTCCTCGAGGCCAAAGTGCTAAGGATGGTTGTCGATGTCCTTTACATGGTCCCCAGGCAGTGGTTTCCTGCTGGGTAAGGGTGATCCCTCTGGTTCTCGTCCTTCCAGCATGTTGGTTGATGTTCCCAGCGTGGTCGGTTGAGAAGAGTGGGATCCCTTGGGGAATCGATAGGGGTCGTGGGGCCCCGTGGCATTCCTTAGGCTTAGGGGGAGACATCACTGTTGTTGTTTTCCTCCCTTCAGTGTGCCGTTAGAATAGAACCCTACTGAGTTTATCGCTCACTCCTATCCGGGCTGCGTGTGCAGGTGCAGGCGCCAGTTCTTCCTCAGTAGAGCCGACGGGATTGACCTTTGGCGGCGCGACTACTTCCAGAGGCATTTCAGGCGGTGGCTGGATGACTGTTGTACTTTGATAGCTTGTAAATTGTAAACACTCTTGAGGACTTTTGGACTATATGTATATTTGTTATCCCTTGGAGGAATTTTGATAAGACTTGTATTATGATCAAACTGTACAACCTGATATGTCTATTAATCGAATTACTGCTTTATTCCTTGAAGTTAGAATTGTTTAAATTATCTGTTTTTCCACAACTGTGTCGCGCCATTCGGATGTGAATAGTAGTAGGAACCCTCACGCCTCGTCCTGGATGGGTTTTCTGGATCGGGGTGTGACAATAACAACCAAACATGTAGAAGTAAATTTGCATCATGATCATACTCCACAAATTTGCCCTACTCCTATACAAACATTTCATTCAAACAATACATTCAACATCCATGATCATGCTACACAAATATGCTATCAAGTGTAGATCTAAACCAACATATCAAAATCAGACAAAATTATGGAAAAGAAAAGATGCCAAACATTTCAAGCAGCAGATGGAAAGTAAAGAGGCACCATAAAACCCAAAAGGATGGTGAATGCATGGATCAAAATCACACAAAAGCACGTATAATACCACAGCTATAAATTTCAGTACAACAAATGAGGAACTTTAGAGGTAAATTTCAATCGAAATCCTCAACTGAAAACTTCAGGAAATTGAACTGAAAACCTCTGCTAATTCATCTGAAGACCTCAACTGAAAACCTCAATGTAGAGCAACTTTATAAGAATAATCATAGCTATGAGCATACACAGCTACAATCACAACTGAAGACCTCGACTGAAAACCACAGGGGTACATTGATGTGGGGATCAGTACCAGGGAAGAAATGAGCATACAAAACCACATTGAGAGATCAAACACAAAAAATCAACAGTTCTCATTTAAGCTCTCCTTTTTGTTATTTAGACCATGAGATGGTTTTTGGGTTTCTCACTTGTTCATTGGGAATCTATCATACTTGCTGAAAAATGCAATAGTTCTGGTCAGGTTGATCTTGCGCCAGCCTTTTTTTAACTTTGCTCTATTTATGCCTTCTTTTATTTGCTTTATCTATGCATACACATTTTTCTTCTGAGCTTACCTCACTCGCATAGACACTAATCGTAATATGTTCTTGACATTGTTACCTGTTTCATACGAGCTATTGTGTGTGTCACTTTTAAGGTTTTTTGCCACTTCTTATAATACAATCTAGCAAATTGGCAAATTGCAGAGAATTATGTGATTTAAAATAACATTGTTGTGCTTAAATCAACACTATTACTGGCAGGTCTGCATTTTTGCTTACGGGCAAACTGGTTCCAGAAAAACTTACATGATGATGGGTAACTCAGAAGCTGACGTGCAGAGAGGACTGATTCCACGGTCATTAGAACAAATATTTGAGACCAGCCGATCCCCGCTATTTCAAGGTTGGAAGTACAAAATGCAGGTACAGTTTTATTTCATGTCTGCTAAACCTTTTCTTGATATATGTTTGGTAGTGAATACTTTTTATTTACCATTTGCAGGCTTCAATGCTTGAAATTTACAGTGAGACAATCCGTGATTTTATATGCTCAACTCATCTAGGCAGCGTAGACTTTACTAAAAGTGTTAACAAGAAATATAACATTAGACATGATTCAGCGGGTAACACACGTATCTGACCTTACTATTGTAGACGTCTGCAGCATCGAGGAGGTTTTTCCCCTTCTTCAGCAGGCTGCACGAAGCAGGTAAATCTTTTTTTAATTGTCGGTGCTTCTTCAATAACACTTTACCTGAAGCAGCGAATGGTAGTTGCCCCCAGGAAGGGGGTCATTTTTAACATCTTTCCTTGGAATGAAAGTCAATATTTCTGATTTTATTGTTTGTGGTAGGTCTGTTGGTAGGACACAAATGAATGAACAATCATCACGAAGTCATTTTGTCTTCACCTTACGGATATCTGGTGTCAATGAGGTAGGTGGCTTTTTGCTCGTGATCTTTAGTTTTTAGATTAAGTATGCACGTCCTGATACTTTCTGATGATGATTGTGTTTCTTCATAGAACAAAGCAACATGTTCAAGGAGTTTTGAATCTAATTGATCTTGCTGGAAGTGAGCGTCTTGACAAAAGTTTCTCAGTTGGGGATCGTCTAAAGGAGACTCAAGTAACCATTCTTAGCATAATGAGTAATATTCAACTCAGTTCTTTTCATGCATGCTGTTTAAACTTCTACCTCTGCTGTGTGGCTTTAGGCAATTAACAAAAGCTTGTCCACTTTAAGTGATGTCATATTTTCGATTGCAAAAAAGGAGGATCATGTGCCTTTCAGGAATTCAAAGCTAACATATCTTCTACAGGTGAAATATTATTGATATGCCGAATAGTACGAAAGGATGTTTCAGTTTCCCTCTGAGTTTTGATTCTGATGATAATTCATGGGTTTTAGTGCTTATACTTATCATGTTCAATGCAGCCATGCCTCGGAGGTGGCTCTAAAACATTGATGTTTGTCAACATCTCCCCTGAAGCATCATCAGCTCCAGAGTCGCTCTGCTCTCTTAGATTTGCTGCTAGGGTCAACTCCTGTGAGATTGGGATCCCTCGACTGATAACGAGCAGTCTCGCAAGTCCCATTGGGCATGGCAGTCGGGTGCGGTTGTAAAGAAGAAGGAAAGGTCCGGCAAGAAGAAGATTATTATCGAATCTAGCATCACCATTGTATCAGGTTTATTATCGAATCTAGCATCATATTCACTTTTTCTTGCTTTTCAGAAGATTATTGATCTGCAAAAATTGTCTAACGTAGTAGATTATGGAATGGTTATAAACTCTGAAGGCACTATGACAATTATTGGTACTTTTATGGTTCTGGGAATTTGTAAATTGTTGTTCGCAGAATTGAGGTAACTGGGAATTTGTAAATTGTTTTCTCTCAAGTATTGTACTCGACCGTGTCTAATGTACATCTTTGAGCTAAGAATTTCTCCTTTTAGCTTTTTCTCTATTCAGTTTTGTTATTTTCCTTTCTATGCTTGGCTACAATCCATTGACATACGTCGAATATTCTGCATTTATGAACTTATGATTCATGCTCATGCTCTAAATCTGCATATTGCAATTCTCATGTCTATCCATCTTTCTTTACAGCTGGGATGTGGTTGTACACTGTGATTCTCGTAATCCTAGGAATCCTGCTAAGTTTGAACTTGCTCTGTACCCCGATCTTCAGGTATACAGAGCATTCGCTTTTACTGGTTCATGTGTTCATAATATAACAGTTCCAAACTTTTGAAGCAAATTTGTGTTTATTGCATGTTTTATATTCTTCTTCAGTTGTTTTATGAGCTTAAAAGAGTTTTTCAAGTTTCTTGATTTAAAGTAAGGTGTAGCGGTTATTCAATTCATCTTCAAAGGCT
The DNA here is from genome assembly GCA_963920575.1 of Narthecium ossifragum. Classification (NCBI taxonomy): domain Eukaryota; kingdom Viridiplantae; phylum Streptophyta; class Magnoliopsida; order Dioscoreales; family Nartheciaceae; genus Narthecium; species Narthecium ossifragum. Next base: position 10,587,161 of record OY986965.1, on the reverse strand, counting down.
AAACCAAAAGCAGTCTAAGCCATAATCTTCTTTGAGCATTTGTTGCCAGTCACGTCAAATTCTAGTTCGTCACACCACTTTACTAAGCCTATTGGACTTTAGACCACATTCTGATAGTACAGTGCTGAGGAATTTTATCGCTAGGTCATTTGAACTTGTCAGGATGCGGGTTTGTATGTTTCGTAGTAAATTATCAGTTGTGTATGGCTTTTCACCCTTGCATATTTTTGCTTTTCCCACTGTCTGTAAGAAGACTAATTGATTCATTTGGCCAGATTCAGCTGTTTTTTGGGCAGAATATCTCAAAATCAATTTACTTAGCGCGCTTATCTTCTAATGAATATATACCAGAGGCAATGGAAAACTTCAGTTTTGGAACCGCATGCTTTTTTGTTGCAATCCATTTCTCAGTTCTTTATTCAATCCAAGTAGGCTTCTTTTTGAAAAATCAATGTGTGAATAGGAAGATGCCAGTGCATTCTTAGTTAATAGGTAAGTTCTTGAGATGTGCTTTACCAAATATGGCTAGTATTGCTATTGAACTAGAGCAAATTTATGGATCAGTGCTTATAATACATTGTCAGCTAGGATTCTCCTCCATCATTTAGAGAAGCTATATATGTATGTGTACATATACGTCTATGTTCATGATATGCAGCATCTTTATGTTATTTTTGGCCATTATTAGTGAGTAAATATGGCTAGTATTGCCTGTGTGCTGTTCGACCTTAATTGCATTCGTTATGCAGTTTCTACTTTTTGTCATTATTTAGTCTTGCTTCAACAAGAATCTAATCTAGATGTCCACTTTCATTTTGTTGGAAGTTCACTCCTTTAATTTATTGCAAGATGTCATAGCATTAACCTGCTCTAGTTGGTTGTGACATGGCACAGCATTTTGGAATGCAATAATGATATGCTTTTAGTTCAGTAACAATTAGTTAGTAAGAGTGTAGTTCGAATGATTGTTTTTTAATTGCATTAGAAAATGTTAAGATCCTTCAATTCAGGTGCCACATCTGTCATGGTGGGTAGAGGTGCTATGTGGAATGCATCAATATTCTGTGCCGAAGGCAAGTCAGCTTGGGAGGGTGTCAAAAGAGAGTATGTAAGAAAGGTCTTAATGAAGAACCTTATCTTGTTCCTTTTGTGGCATTTTAATTTTCCAAATATTCTTTGTGCACACTGCTAGTTATCATTTGTGTTTTCCTAAGTTTAGCATGTTGAGTGTCCACATCCCCTTTAACGTTTCCTGCCTAACAGAGCATCTTATGGGACAACGATATCAAGAGCACAAAGCACACTTTGAAGGAAATGATAATGCACTATTCTTCCCTTGAGCTTGCAGAAGGGAAAGCTGTGATCAAATCAGAGACTACAGCAGACGTGGCGTAAGTATTTCTTCCTCTTATTAATTACCTTCTAAAAGATAGGCTATTTCTTCCTCTCATTAATTATCCCATCCTGGGCAACTAGCACAGATGCTTGCTGCCATCGCGTTTCGCCCCTCATGCCCTAGATTCTAAGGTCTGACAGTAGGTAACCAAGGTTTCAGTATTAAATGTTAGCATCGTCGGGCAGGACGTGAATGACATAGGTTTTTGGCCCTACCCAATGCAACACCATGAGGGGACCAGCACTATGAGCCTCCAAATTTGTGAAAGATCCGGTAGAAAGTAGCACAGATGCTTGCTGCCATCGCGTTTCGCCCCTCTTGCCCAAGATGTTAAGGTTCTGACGTAGGTAGCCAAGGTTTCAGTATTAAATGTTAGCATAGTCGGGTGGGATGTGAATGACAGGTTTTTAGCCCTACCCTATGGAACACCTTGAGGGGACCGGCACTATGGGCCTCCAATTTGTGAAAAGATCTGGTAGAAAATGCTTATGTCGAGAGAGAACCATCACATAATCTCCTAGTTGAAGCGTTCTACATCACGAAGCATGTTCATGTCCTATTTTCTATTTCCATCCGAGTCTAATTTAGTTTCTTAGGTTTGAAACCTAAAACCTCCATATGAGAGGCCACCTTCAGCAAATATTGTTTTGGTGGCTCATCAGTAGTAGATGGTTTGCTGAGGCATTTTGTGGCCGACCAAATCCATGTCGATTTTAGTTCCTATATTGCTAGCATCAATGTAGTAGGATCTAGTAAGTTTTATTGTCTTCAAGTATCAAAATCTTTCCGAGCTGTAATTCTGTATATGCTTATCATAGTCTTTTTCGGTGACTGATTAACCAAATTTCAACTTTTACTATCTCCTCACTGTGGGGTTTATATGCCTTGCTATAGTTTGAATGGATACAGATCTCCATTATTCTTTCATTAGATTTCTCAAGTTAAAGCATCTCATTGTTTCATATGTTTACTCAAATATAATGGATTTGCAACATCAACTCTCCAGGTACAATGTTTTTTCTGGTTCAAATGAATATTATGTCAATGTCCTTCCTTTTCTTCTAGAACTAGAGAAATGCATATTTAAATGAGAGATGTGCAATACTCTAGATCATGGTTACGGTAACATTGATTTTACCACAACTGCTTCTTGACTACACCCTATGCTTATTGACTCTTTCAGGTGTCAAGTAAAGAGCAAGTCAATGCTTTATCCAAGGAATTGCAAAGTCATTCTATTGTTCCAGGTCTTAGCTAGAAAGCTCAATCTCTTCATGAGTCATTCATAGATCACAAAATATTACAAATAAGGCTTATCGCATGTGTTTGGGCTCACACAGTATGGTTCTCTTTGCTTCTGATATCTTTGCAGCTGTGCTGATCTGGCATGCACTCTTGCTTTGTAGCATGGTTTTTGCTTCATAGGAATAACGTACCTTAATTGTGACTGGTGTGAGGGAATCAATTATAGTTGCCTTGGAATTCATATTCTGATCTAGGATCCCAACTGATGAGCGCAGAGTCCAGATCCATTGGTAAATAGGGGGTTCGGGACGGACGGCTTAAATATATGGGCATACAATTGCATGTTGGATTTATATTTGTTGCGCAATGTACATCATGGCCTGCATGTCCACTCGTAACTTTGGGTTGCATGTATGTGTGTCACACATAAACTGACCAGTGCCCTGTCTGTACATGCAATTTTGACTGCAATGTGCTTCTGTATCAATGCAACTATAACTGTGAAATATACAAACCTCAAGAAATATGTACAGTCTTACAAATAAGTGGATGCTGCCTTTTATGGTTTAAAAATGCAGTGAATGTGTGCCAAATGTGTCCTTTATTCCTTTTTTCATTTGTCACATGGTGGATAAATTTGAGTTCACTTCATAAACATTTTGTCAACATGCAATAGATTGATTGAGTTTCAAACTCTACCATGTTAGTTACACTTTATAACCACTGAATTTAACAAAATCATGTCGAGCAAGATAATAAGTATATTGATGTTCTAAATCTGTCAGTTATGTTTATTTGAGCCTAGCTGTACAGCTATGGCCATTTTCTTAATATATGCTCCTTAAGTTTGTCAATGGTTTCTTTTATATATGTATATATAGTAAGTGACGAAATGATGGTTTAAATTCTAGTATCTATATGGTCAAAGTTTATGTTCATACAATTACAAAATTGCATGCAGAATCAAGCAGAAGGGGATCAATATTCAAGAAGTTGAAGCCGATCATTCTACTTGCCCTAGAGGAAAGCACGAATTTGTTCTTGATGAGCAGATTGGCATCAAATGCAGATTTTGTTCTTTAGTGACCCTAGAAATCAAGTATGTTCTGCCAAATTTGGTATGTCATTTCATTACATCCTCATTTCTGACTTTCTTGTTAAACTTCAATTGGCATTGTCTAGTGATTATATGTTTGTTTTGAAGGTATTACACAGCAGGGGAAGATCAGGCAAGAAGGTTGCAGCTTTTGATGAGGGCCTCCAATTTATGAATGACTTCTCTATGCATTGGAGACAAGGATAAAGGACAAGATTCCTGCAGCCATGGAGATGAAACAGTCTGGGACCTTCTTTGAAATTGAGTGTTGGAGCAAGGCTATGGAGGAAGAACTTGATGCCATGAAACAGTTTGGGACCTTCTTTCCAGTTGAGATCTACAGTTGGGGTTGCTCATAGTTCGAACCAAGAAGTTATCAGATTATGGTATTCGAGGGCGATGTGGAGGAACACGATAGCGGTGCTGGACACCGGCGTGGGGAAGACAATGATTGTGGTGATGCTTATCAAGGAGGTCACAAAGGAGATCAAGATGACATGTGATCAGAAGATCGTCGTCTTTCTTGCCCCGACCGTCCACCTCGTCGTCCAACAAGCGGAGATGGTCAAGGAGCATACAAATCTCAAAGTGCAGTGCAATTATGGCGTGAAGGGAGTTGATGACTGGACTGCGCAATGTTGGAAGAAAGAGATTTCTACTTACCAAGTTCTGGTTATGACACCTCAAATACTACTGACTGCTTTGAGGAATGCTTTGATGACATTGGACATGGTGCATCTATTGATATGTCATCGTGCTTCTAGGAGCCATCCTTATTCTCGAATTATGAAGGAATTTTACCATAAATAAGTGCAAAAGCCAAATGTCTTCGGAACGACTGCACCACCAGTAATAAGAAAAGGTGTATCATCAATGACAGACTGGGAAAATTAGCTCTTCGAGTTTGAAAGCATCTTAGATTCAAAGGCAGACAGAAGTGAATTGGATGTCTTTGTTTCTACTGCTAAAGAAATCACTAAATGTTGATAATGCGTGAAAAGTGCACAAATCGCCCCTTTAACTAGGTCCTGTTAGCCTCCGAGCAATGCGATTTTGATGGTATATGGTGCATTTTAGGTATAAGAGCCTTCAACGAAGGTTAGATCAAGTTTGGTGCTAAAACGAAGTGATTCTGGCAATCCTGCGTGAAGGAGATCGATCTGCATCCTGAAGGAGATCGATCTCATTATTCCAGCAAGAAGCGGTCCAGTCGAAGCAAAGGAGATCGATCTGCATCCTAAAGGAGATCAATCTTGGTCGGGCATAATCCAGATCTTGAGTTCGCAGGATGAAGGAGATCGATCTGCATCCTAAAGGAGATCTATCTCAGTTGATGCTGGGAGAAAAATAAAGGGCTGAGATCTAATCCGAGTTAGGGTTTAATGAAGGCCTATAAATAGACCTTGTGAGAGGATTTTTGGCAGCCACTCATAGACGAATTTTCCTCTCCTCCTGGGTGTTTCCTTGGTTCTTCTTCCTCAATAAACATTAGGGTTAGGTCTTGAAGATAGTTCCATGGCGGGAGCGCGTCATCAACCTTCCCCGATGGATCGTTTCTTCAAGATGAGGAGCTAAATCTTTATTCTAGGAAATTCTATGATGTAATAGGGAGTTTATTTCGGTTTTCCTATGGATCAGAGCATGTATTTTATGATGGTTTAATGGATTGAATTCAGATTTTATATATCTGTTGGTAATCTTTCTTATGGTGAATGTATTGTTTGCTCTTTGTGCCCTAATTTTGGTCTGTCTTGTCTCGGTTTATCCGTGGGTATGCAGCCGGATTTTGTGAAAACTCAAAACATAAAAGTTGTAGATCTCTATCTTAGCTTTCCAACGAATCTTGAATCGCCTCGTTTCGAGTTCGGATGTGAAAGTTACGCTGAGATTACGCTCACTGGTTTTGAGCATTGCATGTTAGAGGCTAGGATTAGGACTTGTTCAAGTTGCTTTCATGCTAGAACCATGTTAGATCTTTGGATTGGATTCTAAACCCTAGCTTATGATTGTAGGAGTGCTAGAACCACTGCCTTAATGCTAGAACCATTAAGACCTATGATTGTAACCTACGATTCATTCTTTATCTTTATCGATTAGGTGATCTCAAAGTGCTAGAACCACTTTGATTATTATCATACCAATTATCCGCTGATATGATCTTCATTCCGACATAGACTTCTAATAAATCTATGTTGAGTGATAGCAGACCTAGCCGATCTTCTATCAATTTTAGAAAACCATCTTGAACTTATTGAATTACTCTTGTCCTAGGAATGCCTAGATAACTCTCGATTACGGATTAGAACTTCCTAGCCTTTTTCTCCCATTGTTATTCTCTCGATTTAGTTTGATTTAAGTTAAAAGTAGTTTATAGACCAACTGTCATCCATCTTCCGTAACTTTTGATTTAGAACTATGCACGGTAATTAGACTTAATCATGTTTTCCCTGTGAACCGACCCGGACTCATAGCTATCTACCCCTTAAGTAGTTAGTAGTGTCTCGGATTATAAATTTGTAATTTTGGCGTCCTTGTTAAGGCTGCGACACTTTTCAAGGCGTGTCAAAATTTTCGCGCCGTTGCCAGGGATCACGGTTTATTGAGATTAATTGCCTAGTGTAGTTTTATTTCAATTAGTTATCTTTATTTCTGTCATTTATTATATAAAAGACCAAAAATAGTACCAGTGCTAATATTTCCTATCTTTTTGATCGTGCATTAGGGACTTTGACGAAGCACCTTCCAAGCGGAGAAGGAGCATCAGTCAAAGCTTCACCGAGATAGCACTGTGAGTATCTCTAAACCTTGATTGTTCTGGTGATGTGGTATATGGATGAATGTTAGTGAAGATTCAGATTTAAATATTACATTGCAAGAATTCTTGAATTCTCGTGCTGCATTGCTTAGACCTGTGAATATTTCATCTGATTCATCCATGGAGAACAATAACTTAGAGGGTCATCATTATCATGATGAAAATCCGACCCATCATGAAGATCAAGGTCGCATGAATATGAAAGATTTTTACATTCCTACTTCATTTACTTCAAATTCATGCATTCAACCCCCAGTAATAGGAGCTGCCCACTATGAAATCAAGCCTCAGTTCCTTCAATCTCTTCCTGCCTTTCATGGTCTGTCTCATGAAGATCCCTACAACCATATAGAAGAATTTATCTTGATCAGTTCGACTGTGAAAGTCAATAATTTCACTGATGATGCTTGGAAATTGAAACTCTTTCCCTTTACTCTCAAGGGTAATGCGAAATATTGGCTTACATCTTTAGAGCCCAGATCTATCACGACTTGGCCTCAACTTCAAACCCAATTTCTTGCTAAATTCTTTCCAATTACCAAGACCAGTGATCTTAGGAAAGAGATTTCATCTTTCAAGCAAGCTGATGATGAACTTTTCCATGAAGCATGGGATAGATATAGGGAACTCCTTTGGAAGTGTCCTCACCATCAATTCCCTCAATGGGCTATCATAGAGAATTTTTATAATGGGCTTAAGGAGAGACACCAAATGACTATTGATGCCGCCTGTTGAGGAGTGTTTATTACGAATCCTCTGGATGATTCGTGGAGGCTTTTTGAGAGATTAGCTGAGAATTCTCAACACCATGCTTCATCTTCTAGGAATACCCGTGTTGTCAAAATTCCGTCTAAAATTCAGATCTAAGAAACAAAAATTGTAACGCCCCGGCCCACTGTAACGCCCCGGCCCTCCACTGGGCCCCGGCCCGCGGGCTCCCGGTCCGACCAGGATCCACCCGAGGGCCCCCACCCGACACAATATTGTCCGCTTTTGGCTCGCCGCAGCCGATCGATTGATAAACCCACCGATCGATCGGACTTCCCGGGAGGTCACCCCTCCCAAACCTACTCCAGCCCAATCACGCTTAACACTGGAGTTTTTCTGCGGTTCATTGCCATCACAGCTTTAAAACGCGTTGTGTCTATTAAGGGGTTACTATATACTTATATCGAACCTCGGACCATACCCAGGCGTTGTGGAATTGCTTACCCGGCTACCCGACTCAGCCCCGCCCTCCAGGCGCAGGCATCTTGTCGCTGGGTGGCCTCACAATCCACCCCCCTTGGAGGCCCAGCGTCCTCGCTGGCACAATTTCCGGCTGGGTTCCGGCTCTGATACCATACTGTAACGCCCCGGCCCTCCACTGGGCCCCGGCCCGCGGGCTCCCAGTCCGACCAGAATCCACCCGAGGGCCCCTACCCGACACAATATTGTCCGCTTTTGGCTCACCGCAGAAAACCGGGCTACATCTCCCTTCCCAGGAGGTCACCCATCGCTCCATGGTCAAGCTCCTTAACCACGGAGTTTTCTGACGGATCACTGCCATCACGGCTTTAAAACGCGTTGTGTCTATTAAGGGGTTACTATATACTTATATCGAACCCCGGACCATACCCAGGCGTTGTGGGATTGCTTACCCGGCTACCCGACTCAGCCCCGCCCTCCAGGCGCAGGCATCTTGTCGCCTCGGTAGACCCAGTGGGCCTCACAAAAATGTTCCAGATAAAAATCATAAAACAAACTTTAACTCTTAAAATATTATAAGTTTAGATCTAGCCTGGGAGGCGCGTAGAACGCTGCCCTAAGAGTAGAAAACGCCCCCACATGCGGAGTGAATCGTCGTCCTACTCCCAAGATACAACCCTTGGCTTGTCCTCGTCGTTGGCACGGTTCGGCGAGGACCCACAGTGAATCAACACTCTTCTTGATCTCTTTGTAGGAATTAGTAGTATATCTTTTTTGTAGAGAAGAAGAAGAAGAAGAAGAAGAAGAAAGCCTTTTCTTTTTGCAGTGAAAAACAAGTAGACAGAATGCCGTAAGATATATAACCGTCCGATAGATGCCGAGCGTAAAAGAGGGACACGTTGTTACTCCCGTAACAATAAAGGGGACACAGAAGACATATAAAAATAAAATAAGGGCTTTTAAGTCCTTTTTCTATTAACATAAATCCAACGTTAATAGAGTCGCCCAATCAAGCTAGACCTAGAGGTACCCTGGAATTAAATGAATCTACTCGTTTAGCTCAACAAGTAGATATTCTAAGTAGGAAGGTTGACCAAGTTTTGACTCAGACTACAAACCAAGTAGCATCTTCAAATCCTCCATTGCCACCGCAGTCAGGAGATATTTGTTTCTTATGTTCAAATTCTGATCACGATGTCACGGACTGTCATTTAGCACTTCAATATCCTGAATTAGTTCAGGAACATGTGAATGCAATTTATAATCAGTCCAAACCAGCGTATGATCCATATTCTAATACATATAATCCTGGTTTATGCAATCACCCAAATTTCTCTTGGAGAACACCTAGACAGCAGCCTGATTCCTTTAATCCAAGACAACCTAGTGTGAGGACCTGCCCCTCCATCCCTGTGGCTTGTTGTTTACCCCAAGGGCAATTTGGAAAATTGCGCCTTGGCGGTCGTTTCACACTGGGTGTGTACACACAGACCTTGTTTGGTGCATGTGGTTGTTAGAACGGTTAGGTGGGACCTAGTTTGGGAGTTATGGGCTTGGGCCCGTTTTCCAGCCCAAGTTTGCACTTCTGGGCAGGGAGGATCGATCCTTTGGTCGTGGAGGATCGATCCTACCTGTGCCTGGAAGTCTTTGGCGGTGGCTTTCGAAGGACGGCCACGGCGATGGCCGTCGCTTCCCATGTCAGGGGAGGGAGGACTTTCCCTCCCCTCCCCCAGCTTTTCCCCGCCTTCGCCGGCTTTCCCCCGGCCTTACCCCTTCCCTTCCTCCTTCCTTTCTTCTTCTTCCCTCTTCTTCTCGCGGCTCTGCTTCTTCCCCTGTTCCGGCTGAGAGCTCCCGCTCGCCGTTCTTCCTCCTCCGGCCACCTTTCCTGGAGCTTAAAGGCTCGTTGGGTTCGTGACGAGACGAGGAAGATCCTTAGCTAGACCTTGGGGATCGAAGCTGCGTTGAGAAGGTAGGGTTCTCACTCAAAGCTCCGGCTGTTTTGAGGGTTTAAATCCGGTTTTGTTTTTCGATGGATCTCCTTGTGGAGTTGTTCTTTTCCGGTTTTGAAGCCTTGAGTAGCTTCGTGATGCTTAGATCTACCAGCCCACCAAGTTTGGTGAGGTTTGGTTGCGTCTTCCGGCGGTTCTCCCGGCCGGAAGTACGCCGGAACCCATTAGGATCGATCCTCCTGGGAGGAAGGATCGGTCCTTCTGGTGTTGGCTTGCTGCGCCCAGCACATGATCGATCTTCTTATGGGAGGAGATCGATCATGGGGCCTGGGTTAGCAGGGATACCCTTCGTCCCGAGAAAGATCGATCATCCTGGGAGGAAAGATCGATCTTTTTGGGAGGAAGGATCGATCCTTTGTGTCTCGACAGTGAGGGAAGCTCACTGTTACTTAAGTGATTGATCCTTCCCTTGGTGAGGATCGATCCTTTAGTAGCAGAGAGGGTTTTCATGGGTTTTGCCCGCGGGGCTTTGCATGTAAGCAGTTTTGACGGTTTTGCCCTTGGGCTTATCATGTTGTTCATCATGCTTGAATGTTTACTGCTTTGTGGGTAACCGAGGGAGTAATGAACCCTCGGGAATGCTTAGTGTAATGGGCCATGGGTTATGCCCCTTTATCGCTTTATGGTGAACCGATGGAAGTCATGATCCTCGGGAGTGCTTAGAATAAATGGGCCGAAGGTGTGCCTTTGCTGTGTTGCATGTTACCGCTTTATTTAATATCCTGCCCTACTTCCTGTGCATTAGACATGTTAGGCTAGACTGGGTGGGTTTGACCCGTGGACTCTGGTGATCTAAGGCTAAGCGTGGGATGTCGTTACCCCGGTAAGGGTGTCCTACAAGTATCATCTGGGCCACCCTGTGTCAAGGACCGTCGGAGGTAGCCCAGTCCTTGAGCAGTGGCTATCGGAGGGACGTAGGTTGGACAGGAACCCTTGGGGGGGAAGACATCGATGGGATCGATGGACTCCCTGGCTAGGCTTACTCTTTGGTCAGGAGTTAGGGGTCCTGTTGGCTCTGTGGCTTGGAGTAGTGGGAGGTGGTAGTCTTAACCTCGGTCGTTCCGCCAAGTGTGGAGATCCCGCTTGGGAAGGGGTGTCCTACCAGTAGCGTCATGTCCACCCTGTGTCAGGGATTGTCGGAGTTTTCCACCCCTGAGCAGTGGTTGTCGGAGGGGCGTACTGGGACAGGAGTCCTTCGGGTTATTGACGGGTTATGGGATCCTTGGCAAGCCTCAGTACTTGGCTTCAGGGTTAGTTCGTTTGGGTTTGCCTTCTTAGCGAGAGTGGTAGAGTAGGACCCTGCTGAGCTGTTGCTCATTCCTACCTGGACTGTGGTGTTTGCAGGTGCGGGTCCTCATTCTCCTCCGGTGCTTCCCCGTCGCCCGTCTCGTGGTAGCGCGCCGGCACCTGACCATGTCTGAGGGTCAGGATGGTTTCGTTTGTGCGTTCGCGGAGACCCCGGTGGGTAGCGTAGCTTCTTTTTGGGGACTGTTGATCCCTTGTAGCTTGTTGTACTAAACTCTGTTTAACTCTATTATTCTTGTTTTGTAATAGATGTTAATAGATGTTGTAGTAGCTTGCTTCCGCTTGTGCTTGCAGTTAGCTGTTTCCGCCAGCTGTGCGTTAGTCTCAATTGTTTCCGCCAGTTGAGGCTAGTTGGTGTAGGTTTTCCCCCTCGTGTCCCGGCCCGGTCTGGGTCCTGCGGGTCGGGGCGCGACACCTAGGAACAATCAAAATCTGGGTTTTCCTCCTAAATTCCAACCTCAGTATAAGCCTCCTCAAAATTTTCCTTCCCAAGGACCATATCAATCTCAACAGCCTCAACCTTGGGGAGGCACGTCATATGGAGCGTCGCTACCTCAACAACCTCAAAACCAACCTTCTTTTCCCCAACCGAACCAAGGTCCAGCTATGGATGAGTTTACCAAAGTACTCCATTCTCATACTCAAGCATTTGCTAAGTTAGAAGCTCAAATGGGTCAAATAGCTAACGCCTTGTCTAAAAGGGAAGAAGGTACATTGCCGAGTCAACCTATTCCCAATCCTAGAGGTCAACATTTGATCGAGTCTTCTCATGAACAAGTTCAAGCCGTTACGACTCTTCGTAGTGGTAAGACCTTTGCGAATGTTGAAAAACCGGCCGAGGAATGTTTAGATCATAACTCTACTTCTCAACCTCTCAGTGCAACTCCATCTACTTCTCAAGTGCCATTAGATAGAGACTTGCATGCATCTGATGATGAGGTGTTACCCAAAACTTCAATTCCTGCTCCTCATGATTCTACTTCATCGCCTGAGCCGAATCCTAGGACCTATGTTCCGAAAATTCCTTTTCCTGAGGCCCTGGTAGATCCGACTTCACGTCCTTCCAAAAATTCTAAACTTGATGAGATGGTTGAAGTTTTCAAGAAAGTTCCTATCAATCTTCCTCTGTTGGATGCTATCAAACAGATTCCGTCTGATGCGAAATTTCTGAAAGATTTATGCACTCAAAAGCGTCGATCTAGATCTCATGTTTCCAAAAAGATTTTCTTGATTGAACAAGTAAGCTCAATCCTTCGTAGTGATATTCCTCCTAAACTTAAAGATCCAGGTACTCCTACTATTTCTTGCACTATAGGAAACCATTTGATTGATGGAGCTTTACTTGATTTAGGAGCTAGCGTGAATCTCATGCTTATTCGTTATATTCCAAGTTTGGTATAGGAGAACTTAAACCCACTGCTATGACTCTTCAGTTAGCTGATCGTTCAATTAAAACCCCACGGGGTGTGCTTGAAGATGTTCTAATTAAAGTTGGTCAATGTGTGTTTCCTGTGGATTTTGTGGTGTTGGATATGGAACCGAGCTTGCAAACTAAGAAAAATGTTCCTATAATTCTTGGTCGACCTTTCTTAGCTACAGCTAATGCTTGCATTAATTGTAGGGATGGTATTATGACACTTACTTTTGGGAATATGGAATTGAAATTGAATATTTTTCATACGTCAAAACGCCATGCATATGATGATGATTGTTTCGTGGTAAACGCTTTAATGAACAATGATGATATCGATATGTGTGTGGATGATGCGATGTATAAGATAGTGCATGATGATGATGTATCAAGTGAAAGTTATGTAAGTGCATGTGATACTTCATTTTTCGATGATGATGATGTGGTAACTAGAGATGATTTACCAGATATGAATATTGATTTTCCTGAATTACATGGTGAGATATTGGATGAGCAGAATGGTATACTGATTGGTGATGTTGATGATCTGATTATTCTTGAGGATGTGAAAGGTTATGACTTGTATGAGGATGTGTGTAATATTTCTTGGAAAAGGATTCCAATTGAACCTCTACCGCTTACTTCTTCAACTCCAGCCTTACCATCCTTGATTATGCCACCTCAGCTTGATTTGAAAACACTACCTTCTAATCTTAAATATGTCTTCCTTGGAGCTGATTCTACGCTTCCTGTGATTATTTCCTCTTCGTTAACCAAAACTCAGGAATCTCAATTGATTGAAGTTCTTAGGTTGCATAGGAGAGCCATTGGATGGTCCATAGGAGATCTTAGAGGTATTGACCCTTCTATCTGCATGCATCGTATACATTTAGAGGATGAAACTAAAAGTGTTAGAGAAATGCAGCGACGTCTTAATCCGTTGATGAAGGACGTGGTCATGAAAGAGGTAGTGAAACTCCTAAATGCTGGTATCATATACCCGATCTCTGATTCTAAATGGATTAGTCCAACTCAGGTGGTTCCTAAGAAATCCGGGATTACGGTAGTTAAAAATGAAACAGGAAAAGAAATTGCAACCCGTCAGACTACAGGTTGGAGAGTATGCATAGACTATAGGAGACTGAATGCATTGACAAGAAAGGATCATTTTCCCTTGCCTTTTATCGACAATATTTTAGAAAGATTAGCGGGTCAAGCATACTACTGTTTTCTTGATGGTTACTCAGGTTATAACCAAGTAGCTATAGATCCAGTCGATCAAGAGAAAACGACCTTCACTTGTCCCTTTGGAACCTTTGCATACATAAGAATGCCTTTTGGGTTGTGCAATGCTCCAGCTACGTTCCAACGTTGTATGCTTTCAATTTTTGGAGACATGATTGAGCAGTTCCTAGAAATATTTATGGATGATTTTTCTGTCTTTGGCAAAACCTTTGAATCTTGTTTATCAAATCTTTCAAGAGTTCTTGCTAGATGTGTCGAAACAAACCTTGTGCTAAGTTGGGAGAAGAGTCATTTTATGGTTAATGAAGGAATTGTGCTTGGTCATGTGATTTCGAGTCGGGGGATAGAAGTTGACAAAGCAAAACTGGAATTAATTTCTAAATTACCGCCTCCTTCCTCAGTACGTCAAATCAGATCCTTCTTGGGGCATGCTGGATTTTACCGTAGATTTATCAAAGATTTTAGTAAAATATCTCGTCCTCTCTGTGCCTTGCTTGCGAAAGATGTTCCTTTCGTGTTCGATGAATCATGCCTTAAAGCTTTTAATATCCTTCGGGACTCTCTTTCTTCAGCACCTATTTGTCATCCTCCTGTGTACGATCACCCTTTTGAGATTATGTGTGATGCTTCGGATCGTGCCATGGGTGCTGTTCTTGGGCAAACGATTGATAAATTGCCCAGAGTTATCTATTATGCTAGCAAGACTTTGAATGAAGCTCAGCTTAATTATACCACAACTGAGAAGGAGTTGCTAGCTGTAATCTTTGCCTTGGAAAAATTCCGTTCATATCTTCTTGAATCCAAGGTCATTATATTCACCGATCATTCCGCTTTAAGATATCTTGTAGGGAAGAAAGAACTCAAACCAAGGTTAATCCGTTGGATTATGCTTTTGCAGGAGTTTGATCTTGAATTAAGAGATAAAAAAGGAGCTTTGAATGTAGTGGCTGATCATTTATCTAGATTGCCCTTAGATGTGATCAACGATTCAACTCCGATTAATGACACATTCCCTGATGAACACCTTTTTGTTGTTGATCATCCGCCTACACCTTGGTATGCACATATCGTGAACTATCTTGTTACAGGATTCATTCCTTCTCATTGGACCAAACAAGACAAAGATAAATTTTTCTCTCGAACTAAATCCTATGTCTGGAATGATCCAATTCTTTTCAAACATTGTCCTGATCAAATTATGCGATGTTGCGTACCTGAATCTGAAATTATTTCTGTCTTAACCACTTGCCATTCTCATGCTTGTGGGGGGCATTTTTCTGGCCGGAGAACTGCAGCCAAAATCTTCCAATCTGGTTTCTACTGGCCGACTATATTTCGTGATGCTCATAGTTTTTCCCAAGCTTGCATTAGATGTCAACAGCTTGGTAATATATCCAGCAGAAATGAAATGCCACAAACTCCTATCATTGTTTGTGAAATTTTTGATGTTTGGGGCATTGATTTTATGGGTCCTTTTCCTCCTTCAAACGGCTTCATGTATATCCTAATAGCAGTTGATTATGTTTCTAAGTGGATAGAAGCTGTAGCTACTAGGACAAACGATCATCGAGTTGTTATCAAATTCCTTCATTCGAACATCTTTTCTCGATTTGGTCACCCTAGAGCGATCATTAGTGATGGAGGATCCCACTTTATGAATAGGTACTTCCGCCAAACCCTTAATAAATACGGAATCTCTCATAAGGTTGCCACACCTTATCATTCGGAAACTAGTGGCCAAGTAGAGGTGTCAAACCGAGAAATTAAGCGAATTCTAGAAAAGGTTGTGCGGGCCGATAGAAAAGATTGGTCTATGCGACTGGATGAGGCCTTATGGGCATACCGTACAGCTTATAAGACCCCGATTGGTATGTCCCCATTCAGAATGGTGTATGGCAAACATTGCAATCTCCCAATAAGCCTCATGAATAAAGTCTGGTTAAATATTCATAAAGTGAACTGGAACCAAGGGACTGGGTGTAGTACCCGCTTGCTTCAATTGAATGAACTAGAAGAAATCCGTAATGAAGCCTATGATAATTCTCTAATTTATAAGGCCCGGACTAAAGCATATCATGACAAGTTCATTCATCGAAGAGTTTTCAATGTTGGTGATAAAGTTTGGCTTTTTAACGCCAAGCTTAGACTCTTCCCCGGAAAACTTCGGTCTAGGTGGAATGGTCCATTCACAATAAAACAAGTTTTTCCTCATGGAGCATTTGAGATTTGGAATCTTAAATCTGGCTCTATTTTCACAGTGAATGGTCATAGATTGAAACCGTACATCGAAAATCCTCCACAGCTGGACCCTACAATGACATTAGACGAGCCACAGTATCGGTGATCGGTCCTTAACTTCGTCGAGCTAGCGACGTTAAACCGAGCGCTTGGTGGGAGGCAACCCATCGATTTCTAGTAGTTACTTGCTCTTTATTTCTTTATTTGCTTTTCGTAAGTTTTGTCGTTTATTTTTTTTATCACTGTGTGCATGGTTGCTGTATGTTTAGACCTTGGGGGTAGTGTGAGTAGATTCTGATTGAGGGTAGAATCTACGTTAATCACGCTGGTTCTGCAGTTCTGGAGAAAAAGGATCGATCTCCATGACTTTGGAGATCGATCTTCTTGGACCAAGCACGTACCTAGGTGATAGACTAAGCCAGATCGATCTCATGCGGACTTGAGATCGATCTCTATCGGGATCCTTGCAAAATAAAAAAGGAAACAGAGCAACCAAGCAGAAGCAAACTCAAACTCGGACCGCCGGCCTTCCACTGCCTTCCTTACAACCGGCCTTCCTTAATTCCTTACCTCCTTCTGTCCTTAATTCCTTTTCCGACCAAGTGTCCTAAAGCCTATCTACCACTCTTAGAGGCAGTGAAATCCTCTATTTATACACCCATTAGCCGTGTGTTTCACTACTTCCAACCATAGCCTCGGGTGTGTTCTTCGAGCGTCTTCTCCGGTTCCGGCGTGGAGAGCAGCTTCTTCGGCGTTTCAACGAGGATTCTACTTGCAAGTCGTCCACGGATTATTCGGTAGGGATCCCATCTTTTCCTTCTTCCAGTTTCTCTTTTCGTTCTCAGTTCCTGTGTCTCTACCGGCGGAACCCATGGCTTTCGCCATGGATTCCGACCACTGACGCCGGCGACCAAGGCCGGTGTCCTCTGTATCCCTTTTTCCTTCGTAATCTTCGACTTCCTTTCCCTTCTTTGATTTTTCTTTCGTTCCTTCTCCCCATTCACTTAACCATCCCCTGTTTCTATCTCCCAGTTAATGTTATTCTTCTCAGTCTGGAGAGGTGAGATCGATCTCCTTACCCCTTGAGATCGATCTCATCCTTCCACTTACGGGATCTCTCATCTTATCATCGACTAAACTAATCGACAAATTTATTATAGTCATGTCTGATTCTGGATCCGACGACCACTCCTACAAGTCCCAGGACGACATCATGGATCCCGGATCGCCAGCATCGCAAGCCTCCGATTCGTCACATGACTCAATCGACATTTTAGTACTATACCTAGGTTCATAGGCCTATACCTAGGTTCATAGGCCTATACCTAGGTTCATGACTTTTGTGGTTGAGCACTGTGTTTTTGGTCGTTTGTACGACATTTTAGTACTTAGCTCATCTCTGTTTCTGGCTTGACATTTTGACGTATATACGAGCTTACTTTGGACTCTGGGGTGGGTACTGTGGGTGTGCATACATGATTCGATGGGGATGTGTAATCTTGTGATTGTACTTATGATAAAATCTTGTGTTCATGCAGGTTGAAGCATATGGTAGTTTTTTTTTTTGTCAATGTGTAATGAATGTTTGTACTGCCCTTGGGCTGACTGAATAAATAAAGGAGATGCTGGCCAATTTTTCTCTAATTTTGCATGCTTATTACATTATTTTCTTCTGTGCGATCACGGGGTATTTCTTCTAATATTCTCCAGGCTTCTGCTGTTATGATCCGCATTTCATAGGAATGTACGCCCCGCACATACTAAGTCTTCCCGTTTCACTCTGATTGGCACATATGGTTTTACCTCTCTGCAAGGATACTACTTTATTCAGGCTTCTGACAACAATGCTTCATCAGGTTATCTCTACCCCTTACCCTATTTATGTGCTTGAGGATAAACCCGCGTAAGTTGGGGGGTGATGTTGCATTCATAGATTTCATGTTTAATATTTTAAGGTAACAACATATTGTACATCCCTTTAATTGTGCCAAAGGAAGGAAATTATGAGAGTATTGACAAAGATGCATGTTTTAGAAATTTATTTTATGAATTATTCTGATGCTTGTATGGCCTATAAGGGACAGTAAATTTTTACAATGCCTGATATCACTTCTATACTTTAACACTTTTACCATGGTTTAAGGATAGCTTGACATATCTTACTGCACATGTTCACTTTCACATGTCGAAGAGTTGACATTAGATTCTAAGCCTGAAACTGGGATAGATTTGCAGTTCTTTGTCATGTCATAGAAGATACATGAATGCATGTAATTTTCTGTTCGCAAAAAGTATATGTGTCTGAAAGAGTAGGGTGTTCAACTTAGTAACCGGGCAGTGTGCCTAGCCAGCGTGCTGTTCACGTAAAATAGTTGAATTACCTGAAAAGAAAAAAAACAAAAAGAAAAGGACTTCATACTTAGTAACCGGGCAGTGTGCCTAGCCAGCGTGCTGTTCGCGTAAAACGGTTGAAGTTACTTGAGAAAAAAAAAGGAAAAAGAAAAAGAAAAAGAAAAACAAAGAACAGAGATTGTTATGTGATAAGTGGAAAATATATGTTGACTCAGGATAGTGATCTTGAATAGTTGAATGTTTGGATATAATGGAGACTCAGAAGCATGTGGAACTCTATTCACACACGGGAGTGTTAAAGTTATTTTTGATCATGAGTAAATATGTTGAAGTATTGGAAGTATGTTATGGCATGTTTTGCTTTGCTATATCTTTATGTGACTAGAAGTTGAAGGGTACGTTCATGGGTAATATTTTTGATTCATGCATTAGACTTGATGATTCTTATGATGGATTTCTAATGGCATAGTTAAGGGGATGTATTGATGTTTGTGGGTATCATCACTGGAAACCCTCAGGAGACTATAACTCCTCCATTGGGGCCACCCAGGGGTTTAAAGGCTTGTTACACATGCTAAGTGTAATCGTGAGACCTACGAAAGTGGCTAGTTAGGTTTACTGTTGTATGTTTATTTTTATCTTGCTTTGCTCGAGGACTAACAAAGATCAAGTTGGGGGATGTGATAACGCGTGAAAAGTGCACAAATCGCCGCTTTAACTAGGTCCTGTTAACCTCCGAGCAATGCGATTTTGATGGTCTATGGTGCATTTCAGGTATAAGAGCCTTCAACGAAGGTTAGATCAAGTTTGGTGCTAAAATGAAGTGATTCTGGCAATCCTGCGTGAAGGAGATCGATCTGCATCCTGAAGGAGATCGATCTCATTATTCCAGCAAGAAGCGGTCCAATCGAAGCAAAGGAGATCGATCTGCATCCTAAAGGAGATCGATCTTGGTCGGGCATAATCCAGATCTTGAGTTCGCAGGATGAAGGAGATCGATCTGCATCCTAAAGGAGATCGATCTCAGTTGATGCTGGAAGAAAAATAAAGGGCTGAGATCTAATCCGAGTTACGGTTTAATGAAGGCCTATAAATAGACCTTGTGAGAGGATTTTTGGCAGCCACCCATAGACGAATTTTCCTCTCCTCCTGGGTGTTTCCTTGGTTCTTCTTCCTCAATAAACATTAGGGTTAGGTCTTGAAGATAGATCCATGGCGGGAGCGCGTCATCAACCTTCTCCGATGGATCGTTTTTTCAAGATGAGTAGCTAAATCTTTATTCTAGGAAATTCTATGATGTAATAGGGAGTTTATTTCGGTTTTTCTATGGATCAGAGCATGTATTTTATGATGGTTTAATGGATTGAATTCAGATTTTATATATCTATTGGTAATCTTTCTTATGGTGAATGTATTGTTTGCTCTTTGTGCCCTAATTTTGGTCTGTCTTTTCTCGGTTTTTCTGTGGGTATGCAGCCGGATTTTGTGAAAACTCAAAACATAAAAGTTGTAGATCTCTGTCTTAGCTTTCTAACGAATCTTGAATGACCTCGTTTCGAGTTCGGGTGTGAAAGTTACGCAGAGATTACGCTCGCTGGTTTTGAGCATTGCATGTTAGAGGCTAGGATTAGGACTTGTTCAAGTTGCTTTCATGCTAGAACCATGTTAGATCTTTGGATTGGATTCTAAACCCTAGCTTATAATTGTAGGAGTGCTAGAACCACTGCCTAAATGCTAGAACCATTAAGACCTATGATTGTAACCTACGATTCATTCTTTATCTTTATCGATTAGGCGATCTCAAAGTGCTAGAACCACTTTGATTATTTTCATACCAATTATCCGCTGATTTGTGATGGGACGTGGAAAGTGTCGCGGCTTAACGCGCCCGATCAAAATTAGAAATTTATAATCAAACTCTCAAGTAACTACCTTTCGGGGGTAGCAAGCGGTGAGTCCGAGTCGAATCCACAGGGAATGTGTATGGAAACAATTAAACTACTTGGCCTAATCTAAGTGTTCCTACAAGGATAATAAAAGAAATGGTTTTTGGGTTTTATGATAAGAAAACTAAGAAAGCATGTAAATGATTCAATGGATAGAGAGAGGTCCTAGGGAATCCCAATCCGGATTAGGCTCAATCATAGCTTTCTAATGGATCAAGATGTGCAATCCTATCGAGACATTACAATATCGACTACCTTGTGGCTAACAAAGGTCGTCGCTAACGAATAGCCGGTTAAGGACTATCCGTCGCACTAGGTGTATGCTAGAAAGTTGACGATCGAGGGATTAGCTACGATCATCGCCAACGAGAAGTCGGGTTAGGATCATCTCGTCGCAAGGAATTGGGTTGTATGGAATATGATAATGGATCGAGGTGGTTCTAGCATCTCGAATCCAAAACACTATAAAAGATAGGATAGATGCTAAGTTAGATGTGGATTGGAGTGGTTCTAGCACAACCAAGTCCCTAACCTAGAGCCAAGACTCCCTTCAACACAAGTGGTCATGGTTCTAGCACAACCTACTCATTGGGGAATATCAACAAACACCTATTGGGCACAAGGTTCTAGCTTATGCAAACCAAAGAATCCATCCATCCAACATTAGAATCCCACTACAAAGATATAGAAATGAAGAATAAATCCATACAACTTGTCTCATAAGGATTACAACATCCAAATCCAATGAAAACTACAAATAAAAACCTAAAACATCATGGTATTCCACTAGGTAAATAGATTAGCTACTCATCTTCGATGAAGAAGCCATGGAGAAGAGATGGATCCTCTTCTTCATCAATCTCCTCCCTCTTGGATGAGAGCTCCCTTCCTTGCCCAAGGGGATTGCCCCATTCCTTAGCCTCTTCTTCTCCCAAAAGAATCCCAAAATCCCCCAAAATGGGTCTATTTATAGCCTCCAAGCATCCCCCACTCGGATTAGATCTGGACCATTGATTTTGCTCGGCTGGCACAAAAGGATCGATCCTTATAGGGTAAAGGATCGATCCTCCTCTTGAGTTCTGGCTGCGCCCCGACGAAGATCGATCCTTCAGTAGATAAGGATCGATCCTAGAGAATGTTGCGTTCTGTCACTGGAAAATGTGCAAAAGGGATCGATCCTTCCCATAGTGAGGATCGATCCTTGTTTTCTGCATATTATCTCTTTTGTTATTCAGCACTGCGCATTGGTACGAAAAATGCCATAACTTCATCTAGGAAACTCGGAAATATGAACCGTAAAATTCTTCAGAAACTAGACTTCCAGAGCTTTCCAATGATATATGGCACATTATCTGGTTCTTCCTGAGAAGGTACAGTTTAATCTTTGAAGTTGACCCATGTACCTAAATATGCTCGAATATGCTCGTTTACGCTCCAAAGTTGATCTAACTTCTGTTGAAGGCTCTTGTACCTGAAATACCATGAAGATTATTAGAAATACCTTGCTCAAAGACTAATAAAGGTAAATTAAGGGGTTAACTTGTGTACTTTTCACGTCTCATCAATTTGTTCTTCATTCCGACATAGGCTTCTAACGAATCTATGTTGAGTGATAGTGGACCTAGCCGATCTTCTATCAACCCTAGAAAACCATCTTGAACTTATTGAATTGCTCTTATCCTAGGAATGCCTAGATAGCTCTCGAATACGGATTAGAACTTCCTAGCCTTTTTCTCCCATTGTTATTCTCTCGATTTAGTTTAATTCGAGTTAAAGGTAGTTTAAAGGCCAACTATCATCCATCTTCCTTAACCTTTGATTTAGAACTTTGCACGGTAATTAGACTTAATCCTGTTTTCCCTGTGGACCGACTCGGACTCATAGCTATCTACCCCTTCAGTAGTTAGTTGGTGATTCGGAATATAAATTTATAATTTTGGCGTGTCAAATACTACATCAAAGGTGGAACATTAGCTTGTTGGATGCCGATCCGGATGCCTCCCTTTCCTCCTCGTTATCGTCATCAAACACGATTTCACCAACCGGAACCCTAGAGCGTGTACCCCCATCGAACAAGGTCGCCTCGCCTCCACTTGTGTCGTTGCCACTGTTAGAGCTTGACATGAGAGGCACAACGGGACTGGAGGTGTCTCACCACCTTCTTTTTAGCTTTAAATAGTAACTATACCTATTAAGCGTGTATTTATTTCTTTTAAAAAGTAACTACCAGTATGGGCCAAGGAAGCTGAGAAGTCAGTCTACTAATAGGTCTGCCTTTTTTATGTTTTTTAAGATAGATGTTGATGTTGTTGTAAGAATGAGGAACTTTTCATTAATAGCTTTTTTGCATCCATTTTAAATGGAAGCAACACTACAAGAATAAAGCTCCTTTACGGCAACGCCTTGTTGCCACTTAAGCCTTTAATATTGCCATAAAAAGCTTGTTACGGAAACAATTTAAAGTTGCCGCACCCTGCCGTAAAAGAGTGTGTCACAAAACAAACCCATGGCAATATCAACATGTTGCCGTAAAATTGTCTTCATACGGCAATATGTTCTTGTCATATTAACATTTATTTATTGCCAGTAATGAGATGTATTTCTGGCAACGCCGGTTGCCATAAATAATAATTTTTTAATGGCAAAAATATTGCCATATAAGGCAATAATATATTGCCGATAATAAGATGTATTTCTGGCAACAACGGTTGCCGTAAATAATATTGTTTTAATGGCAAAAAAAAAAATTTCATATAAGGCAATAATATATTGCCGATAATAAGATGTATTTGTGGCAATAACGGTTGCCGTAAACAATAATGTTTTAATGGCAAATTATTTTTGCCGAATAAGCCAATATCATATTGCCGATAGTAAGATGTATTTCTGGCAACAGTGGTTGCCGTAAATAATATCTTTTTAATGGCAACAAATATTGCCATATAAGGCAATAGTATATTGCTGGTAATAATATGTATTTATGGCAACAACAGTTGCTGTGAAAAATATTTTTTAATGGCAAAAAAATATTGCCGATAATAAACTGTATTTACGGCAACCATAAGTGCCATATAAAATATTCATTTAATGGTCGTATTAAAGACTGTTAGCGGTAACTTGTCTTGCTGTGTTTAGAATATTTAAAATGGCAACTTTTATATGCTATAAAAGATTAATATATTATGGCAGCTTCTACATGCCGCATATACATAAAAATGGCAGCATTTCAATATTTTAATAACAAAAAAAATTCAATTTACCCACATATATTATTTTTTCCTGTACATAATACCGAAATTTTAATGACACCAAAATGCATAAGAAATACCACCATTGCATTGATAATATATATCAAATTCCACATAACCGTTCATGTATTGGTTTCAAGTTCATTTTCAACATCAACACAATCAACATAGGAACACCACTAAATCACAAAAGACAAGCCATAAGTTGTACAAATATAGCTTCTAATATCTAAAAAGAAGTGCCGCTGAAGATTAGTTGATTATGATCCTCCAAAACGAGTTGTCGAGGATCCATTTCTCTGATATATACCTAAGAAAAACACATAAGAGAACTTTTAGCAAAGATAGTTAGATTGATAGCTAAGATAAATAAATTTTCCCAAATTATTTTAACAAGAAGAAGAACCAATTTAGTAAGTCAAGAAGTGATATAACAATTGACAAGATAGGATGTAATGATGTCTAGAAACCATAACTCAATTTGCTTAGATGAAATGTGAAAAGCAAGAAAAAGAAACTTAGATTAGCTTAGTATACTAGAAGCAGTTAGGTCAAACAAGGATGCATGTATACCCAACCTATATCAATTAAGAAAGAATATATGATATATAAACAATTAAGAGAGAAGAAAAGCTTATTGAATGCATGCAAAAAGTATTGTCGGACAAACATCTTCTATTATAAGTCAGCCTACGCACAAAGAAGAAGAAAAATAAAACATAAAAGATATTAGAGAAGTTAAGTTCTAATGGGAAATAAGAATTATCATCCTTTTACCAAAATAAAAGATGTATTACTTATATTATGAAGGAATTTTACCATAAATAAGTGCAAAAGCTAAATGTCTTCGGAACGACTACACCACCAGTAATAAGAAAGGTATTTCAACAGTGACAGACTGGGAAAATCAGCTCTTCGAGTTTGAAAGCATCTTAGATTCAAAGGCAGACATGAGTGAATTGGATGTCTTTGTTTCTATTGCTAAAGAAATCACTAAATACTACATCAAAGGTGGAACATTAGCTTGTTGGACGCCGATCCGGATGCCTCCCTTTCCTCCTCGTTATCGTCATCAAGCACGATTTCACCAACCGGAACCCAAGAGCGTGTACCCCCATGGAACAAGGTTGCCTCGCCTCCACTTGTGTCGTTGCCGCTCTTAGAGCTTGACATGAGAGGCACAACGGGACTGGAGGTGTCTCACCACCTTCTTTTAAGCTTTAAATAGTAACTATACCTATTAAGCGTGTATTTATTTCCTTTAAAAAGTAACTACCAGTATAGGCCAAGGAAGCATAGAAGTCAGACTACTAATAGGTCTTCCATTTTCTGTTTTTTAAGATGAATGTTGATGTTGTTGTAAGAAAGTGGAACTTTTCATTAATAGCTTTGTTGCATCCATTTTAAATGGAAGCAACACTACAAGAATAAAGCTCCTTTACGGCAAGGCGTTGTTGCCACTTAAGCCTGTAATATTGCAATAAAAAGCTTGTTACGGCAACAATTTAAAGTTGCCGCACCCTGCCGTAAAAGAGCGTGTCACAAAAAAAACCCACGACAATATCAACATGTTGCCGTAAAATTGTCTTTATACGGCAATATGTTCTTGTCATATTAACATTTATTTATTGCCAGTAATGAGATGTATTTCTGGCAACGTAGTTGCCGTAAATAATAATTTTTTAATGGCAAAAATATTGCCATATAAGGCAATAATATATTGCCGATAATAAGATGTATTTCTGGCAACAACGGTTGCCGTAAATAATATTTTTTTAATGGCAAAATTTTTTTCCATATAAGGCAATAATATATTCCCGATAATTAGATGTATTTGTGGCAATAACGGTTGCCGTAAACAATATTGTTTTAGTGGCAAATTATTTTTGCCGAATAAGCCAATATCATATTCGCGATAGTAAGATGTATTTCTGGCAACAGAGGGTGCCGTAAATAATATTTTTTAATGGCAACAAATATTGCCATATAAGGCAATAATCTATTGCTGGTAATAATATGTATTTCTGGCAACAACAGTTGCTATAAAAAATATTTTTTAATGGCAAAAAAATATTGCCGATAATAAACTGTATTTACGGCAACCATAAGTGCCATATAAAATAATCATTTAATGGTCGTATTAAAGACTGTTAGCGGCAACTTGTCTTGCTGTGTTTAGAATATTTAATATGGCAACTTTTATATGCTATAAAAGATTAATAAATTATGGCAGCTTCTACATGCCGCATATACATAAAAATGGCAGAATTTCAATATTTTAAAAAAAAATTCAATTTACCCACATGTATTATTTTTTCCTGTACATAATACCGAAATTTTAATGACACACCAAAATGCATAAGAAATACCACCATTGCATTGATAATATATATCAAATTCCACATAACCGTTCATGTATTGGTTTCAAGTTCATTTTCAACATCAACACAATCAACATATGAACACCACTAAATCACAAAAGACAAGCCATAAGTTGCACAAATATAGCTTCTAATATCTAAAAAGAAGTGTCGCTGAAGATTAGTCGATTAGGATACTCCAAAACGAGTTGTCGAGGATCCATTTCACTGATATGTACCTAAGAAAAACACATAAGAGAACTTTAAGAAAAGATAGTTAGATTGATAGCTAAGATAAATAAATTTTCCCAAATTATTTAAACAAGAAGAAGAACCAATTTAGTAAGTAAAGAAGTGATAGAACAATTGACAAGATAGGATGTAATGATGTCTAGAAACAATAACTCAATTTGCTTAGATGAAATGTGAAAAGCAAGGAAAAGAAACTTAGATTGGCTTAGTATACTAGAAGCAGATAGATCAAACAAGGATGCAAGTATACCCAGCCTATATCAATTAAGAAAAAATATATGATATATAAACAATTAAGAGAGAAAAAAAGCTTACTGAATGCATGCAAAAAGTATTGTCGAACAAACATCTTCTATTATAAGTCAGCCTACACACAAAGAAACAAAAAAATAAAACATAAAAGATATTAGAGAGGTTAAGTTCTAATGGGAAATAAGAATTATCATCCTTTTATCAAAATAAAAGATGTATTACTTACATCATGAAGGAATTTTACCATAAATAAGTGCAAAAGCCAAATGTCTTCGGAACGACTGCACCACCAGTAATAAGAAAAGGTGTATCATCAGTGACAGACTGGGAAAATCAGCTCTTCGAGTTTGAAAGCATCTTAGATTCAAAGGCAGACATGAGTGAATTGGATGTCTTTGTTTCTTCTGCTAAAGAAATCACTAAATACTACATCAAAGGTGGAACATTAGCTTGTTGGATGCCGATCCGGATGCCTCCCTTTCCTCCTCGTTATCGTCATCAAGCACGCTTTCACCAACCGGAACCCTAGAGCGTGTACCCCCATCGAACAAGGTCGCCTCGCCTCCACTTGTGTCGTTGCCGCTGTTAGAGCTTGACATGAGAGGCACAATGGGACTGGAGGTGTCTCACCACCTTCTTTTTAGCTTTAAATAGTAACTATACGTATTAAGCGTGTATTTATTTCTTTTAAAAAGTAACTATCAGTATGGGCCAAGGAAGCTGAGAAGTCAGTCTACTAATAGGTCTTCCTTTTTTCTGTATTTTAAGATAGATGTTGATGTTGTTGTAAGAAAGAGTAACTTTTCATTAATAGCTTTGTTGCATCCATTTTAAAAGGAAGCAACACTACAAGAATAAAGCTCCTTTACGGCAAGGCCTTGTTGCCACTTAAGCCTGTAATATTGCCATAAAAAGCTTGTTAAGGCAACAATTTAAAGTTGCCGCACCCTGCCGTAAAAGTGCGTGTCACAAAAAAAACACGGCAATATTAACATGTTGCCGTAAAATTGTCTTCATACGGCAATATGTTCTTGTCATATTATCATTTATTTATTGCTAGTAATGAGATGTATTTCTGGCAACGCTGGTTGCCGTAAATAATAATTTTTTAATAGCAAAAATATTTCCACATAAGGCAATAATATATTGCCGATAATAAGATGTATTTTTAGCAACAACTGTTGCCGTAAATAATATTTTTTTAATGGCAAAATTTTTTTTTCCATATAAGGCAATAATATATTGCCGATAATAAGATGTATTTGTGGCAATAACGGTTGCCGTAAACAATATTGTTTTAGTGGCAAATTATTTTTGTCGAATAAGCCAATATCATATTGCCGATAGTAAGATGTATTTCTGGCAACAGTGGTTGCCGTAAATAATATCTTTTTAATGGCAACAAATATGGCCATATAAGGCAATAATATATTGCTGGTAATAATATGTATTTCTGGCAACAACAGTTGCTGTAAAAAATACTTTTTAATGGCAAAAAAATATTGCCGATAATAAACTGTATTTAAGGCAACCATAAGTGCCATATAAAATAATCATTTAATGGTCGTATTTAAGATTGTTAGCGGCAACTTGTCTTGCTGTGTTTAGAATATTTAAAATGGCAACTTTTATATGCTATAAAAGATTAATATATTATGGCAGCTTCTACATGCCGCATATACATAAAAATGGCAGCATTTCAATATTTTAATAACAAAAAAAAATCAATTTACCCACATGTATTATTTTTTCCTGTACATAATACCGAAATTTTAATGACACACCAAAATGCATAAGAAATACCACCATTGCATTGATAATATATATCAAATTCCACATAACCGTTCATGTATTGGTTTCAAGTTCATTTTCAACATCAACACATTCAACATAGGAACACCACTAAATCACAAAAGACAAGCCATAAGTTGCACAAATATAGCTTCTAATATCTAAAAAGAAGTGTCGCTGAAGATTAGTTGATTATGATCCTCCAAAACGAGTTGTCGAGGATCCATTTCACTTATCTGTACCTAAGAAAAACACATAAGAGAACTTTAAGAAAAGATAGTTAGATTGATAGCTAAGATAAATAAATTTTCCCAAATTATTTTAACAAGAAGAAGAACCAATTTAGTAAGTAAAGAGGTGATAGAACAGTTGACAAGATAGGATGTAATGATGTCCAGAAACAATAACTCAATTTGCTTAGATGAAATGTGAAAAGCAAGAAAAAAAAACTTAGATTAGCTTAGTATACTAGAAGCAGATAGGTCAAACAAGGATGCATGTATACCCAGCCTATATCAATTAATAAAGAATATATGATATATAACCAATTAAGAGAGAAGAAAAGCTTACTGAATGCATGCAAAAAGTATTGTCGGACAAACATCTTCTTTTATAAGTCAGCCTACACACAAAGAAACAAAAAAATAAAACATAAAAGATATTAGAGAGGTTAAGTTCTAATGGGAAATAAGAATTATCATCCTTTTACCAAAATAAAAGATGTATTACTTACATTAGAGTTAGAACACTTAGAATTTTGAGACGATTGACGAGATTTGTCTAAGTACTGCTGGACAACAGCTTCCACACGTGCATCAAATGTTTCCTCCATTATAGCCACCCTCTTTGCGAGATCATCACGCTCTTTAATAAGCTGCTCCTCACGCTCTTGAAAATTTCTCTTTGTTCCAATGTTTGCACCCATGGGACCACAACCATAACCTTTAGCTTGGCCTGACCTTTGACCAACGACTCGTACAAAAACCTCACTTGGTGTGAGCGGTGCTAGATCCTCCCCGGAAGCGGAACTTTGTGGCTGATTAAGTAAATTTAGAATTTCTTCCTACAATCGAAGAATAAAATTCATGAAGAAAGTAATATTCAAAAACATTGACGAAATGACGTGGGAAATTTAATACTCGGTGTTGATGCTGAAATCACCCTGGCACCTGAAAAGAAACTGCAATTTGACTAATTGGTTTTCATAGCTTGGTCTCAGATAAGCTATGGAAGAAGCTAAAAAAATTTGAACTGGTATTTCATGGATTTAGCTTAAAGAAACAAAATAACAAGCATCTAAAGAGATATTTTTCCTTCATCTAGACATTTCATCCTTTTAAACTTAACTTACTGTTACAAATCAAGAAGTTGGGTATCAAATGTCTCTCATTGTAACTAGGCCTTCCATATGATTTTCATTATCTTTAGCTACTATGGTTCATTTAAGCCTTTGATCTTTGAATTCAGCACACCACTAGGTTTCAAGTTGCAGTTGATAAACAATTTGGACCAACAAGAAAACCATCCTCTAGCTCAATTCAACTCACTGAAACCTTGAAACATGTCTTAATTGCTTTTAATGGACTTTCAATATTACTTTCCTTTTCTTTCAACATAGTGCAATGGATTTTCTTGCAGCTTAAAAGATGTATGTTCCATATTCCGGTAGTACATTAACTAAAATGGATTTTGTTATAATATTTTCAATACGAAGACTGGTAGTACATTAACTAAAATGGATTAGTTCTCACATGAATCTTGTGTGATCTCTCATCAGCCCAAGTTCCATTTGGCCTTTGATGAGTCCTCTGCCATTATTCTGGCCCATCAAGCTTCTCTCCAGTCTCTGGATCTTGCTGTCAACACATGTAAATATATAGTATCACAATGAGCTATAATACAAGTTACCTATTGCATGCATATTAAATCGTTAACGTACTGTCTCATGAATTATATTCTGGAAGGATGTGCACCCTGTAACTTGCGTAACTCCTTCTACTTCACGGCTTTTTTTGTTCTTCTCCGAGATTTTCTGTTGGAATGAAGGTGATAGTCCATCAGTGAAATAAATAAAATATTTCATCTCTCTTCACATCTTTTAAACAAATTGACCACGCTATACACAAGTAAAAGAGAGAGCTAAATTATAAGGTTTTACCTTATACTTATCACTTCCAAAATATGCCACAAGTGTTGCCCAATCTGAAGAACTAACATTTGAGGGAATATGAAGAAGTCGTGAAGAATCATTTTCATATTTCAGGTAGAAATTTCGATATAGTCCATGACGCCATTCCCTATACAACTTATTTGCTTTATGAAGAATGCATTCCTTTGAATACGGAGTGTCGTCGAATTCAAACTTGGACTACAAAACCATTAAAATTAGTAGTCAACAGCTACAATAAGAACAAATGAATATGAATTGATTAGATATATATATATACAAAAATTGAACTTATACCTGCATGCACTTGTAGATTTTGTCTTTCACCTCCTAATCGACCTCCTTCCACTTAGTCACACCTCTGGAGCTTTTTCCGTTACACCCAATGGAGCATGTTGTTTGACTACATAACTCAGCTCAGAAGCAAAGATTGCTGCATTTTTGCCAACAGGGACACCAACACCCACTGAAATTTGAATTGGCAACTTTCTATATCCATTTGCACGCCATGCATTTGACAGCCTTAAGCCTCTTGATTTCCCACGCCCTACCCTTCTCTGAGGTGCAATGATATCTTCAAACATTGATGGGCCTGTGTCGGTAGGATCAATAGGTGTAACTACTTCATCTTGCTGATTGGGAGTCATATTCTAAAGAAAGCACCCCGCATTACGTTTGGTTACCATTTGAGTAAAGAAACAAAAATAAGAAATCATGATCAGAAGATGGGTCTACAAAAGTTTCATGCAACTTAAATAGTAATTGTATGATAAGATGGGTCTACAAATCAAAACTTTGTCTCCCATGAAATCCTCCAATGCCGAGACTATGAGTCTATGATGTTTTGTTCATGATAGAAAGTTTCTGTTAGTTTCAGTTATGATTATACCTAGCAACATCGCTACTGTTTGCATGGATAATAGGAACACATCAATAAACAAATCCGTTTTGGCTTATAAATATACCTATGCTAGTGTGGCTTTGGTTCTAGGGTTTTGACAGGGACTTTGGTGATCAGATAAAAAGGGATGATAATACAGACTGGTTTGTTGTTCTGTGGCTAGGATTGTTAGATAGGTTCTTAGGTGGGTCATTGTTTCACATGGGAATGATTGATATCTATATAAATCCATGGAATGGCATAGAAAAACAAAACAAAGGGGAGGAAAAGAAGAGACCTAGTCTGCATGACCTCTCCCGAGCGTCTCCTACGATGCTCGTCGTCCACAGCAGCACCGGTGAACAGAGGTTACCTAGGGACAGGGAACGAGGGTTGGGTTATTAGATTGATTGATTAAGTGGTTAACAAATAAACGTAGGGAGAGGGAACGACGCATGGAGGGAACCCAAATTTTTCGTTCGCGCGCTCCTTTTTTATCTATTTACAGAGTCCTAAATAGAGGCTGGTTAATGACGCAAAAAACAGGGCTTGCATGGCATGAAACAAAGCCAAAGAAGGAACCCATCCCTCGCACGCGGCTCTTGATTAAACAGAGGTTGCTGGTTGCTGCTTTAACTGAGGTTGCTGGTTGCTGCTTTAACTGAGGTTGCTGGTTGCTGCTTTAACTGAGGTTGCTGCTTAAACAGAGGTTGCTCTTGATTAAACAGAGGTTGCTCTTGATTAAACAGAGGTTGCTTAAACAGAGGTACGTACGTTGCTGGTTGCTGGTTGCTGGTTCTTAAACAGAGGTACGTTGCTTTGGTTGCTGGTTGCTTAAACAGAGGTACGTTGCTGGTTGCTGGTTGCTGGTTGCTGGTTGCTGGTTGTTGGTTGCTTAAACAGAGCTCGAACTCGATTGGTTTTTGGCTCGGCTCGAAAGCTTGCTAGCCGAGCTCGATAATATTTCATATCTTCGGTAAGCCACATGGTAGGTTTTAATATAAATAAAGTTAGCTAATTTGTGTGTATGTATATATATAATATTTTCTTTTAGTTAAAGGGATTTTCAATTTGTTGGGTGCCAAAATAAACAATTTACGGCAAAACCTACTTATATAGGGCATCGACAATGTTTTTGAATATAAGAAGCATATATGACGATATATTAAAATTTGATTCATTCTAAAACGTTCAGGACATTAACATCAAAGACTCCCTTCGAATACAACTTCCATAACAGAGTTTCTGACAGACATTTACATCGTGAGTTCAGCAAACAATTTAGGACCAAATACATAAGCCTTATGGCATATAGAACTGTCACTGATAATGAATAAGCCCTCGACACTCAACCTGTATATGTTAATAGCCAGAACAATTTTGATAGCCAGCTGAAGACTGATAACCAGATGGTGCTTCAGTACCCTGTTGCTGTGGTGGAGGTCTTGGTCTGGCATATTCTGCAAATATAACCCAACCATCCAGAAACTGCACACAAAGAAAATACAGTGAGAATATGACGATAAGAATTTGGCACTTGCAACATATTTAGAATATTCAGACTATAGAAACATGAACTGTAGTAGTGTAGTTCACAGAGAAAGGCACTCCTCCAGCATGTCTACTCTGGGTTGCAACTGGCAAGAAGAATATTCAGAAGCCTCACACCTTCAATGCCTGTATAGAGAGTTTTACTATCAAGGAATCACAAAGATGGATTTCACGCATTCTATCACCCTGAAGAGCTGGTAAGAACTCTGTAAGCATTACTCTTTAAAAAGTGTACCTAAAGATTTTCTTGTATGCTTCTTCCTCTTTAGCTTAGGAAATACAAAAAAGATTGAATTAATGTTTATTTCATCAAACAAGTTCCAGCACAAGATTTGCCAATAAAACACCGAACAACAGGAGAAAAACTTCACTATGAAGTTCTAACTACATGCAATATCAACAACATTTTATTGATTTTCTTTACAACGGATTGGCTGGACATTATCTAATTCACATGTCTCGATCAAAGATCTCGCCCGAGTTCCATTGTTGTAGAGCGTATCGCATGGCTTCTGTACAACGATATCAGCATTGAAGTGATTCCGAATTGACATGACCCAATGGAAGGGCCATTTCAGAGTGGCAGAAGGTAGCACAGAGCATTTATGGCTCAGCTTAGCCTTGGCCAGTTTTAGGAGCGTAAAATGACCTACACGGATTTTAGACTGGTCATATTTGAATCATCAATTTCAGAATTCAGGATGAAGCTAGGGAATGCCATGGTGATGTCCCTGAAAGTGAAACAAACATAGGTAAACATAGTATAGCAAAAACATTGATAAAAGTAATTGTATAGACGAGTAACAGTTATGCCACACATTTTAGTATTAGGAAAAACCATCAATAACAGTTCCTTTTTATTAAGGAGACAAAAAGGAACAAAAATATAGAGCAGGCTAGATGTAATTGTTAAGAAACTGGAATTAGGAGAGAGCAATCAACATGGGCACTATTTGATAACATAATTTCGTGTTCAGCTTGGCTCATATTTCTTATTAAAGCATTATCTGCACTATTTTCAACCTTGAAAATGTTAATAGAGATAAGTCATCAGTAGATACAACCATTTCATCCAATAAAATGCTCTAAATAGTGTCATAAGAGCCGATAACTCCAAGATCTCTTAAGAGTAAAACATGAATGGAACCTAGATAAAAAAACATGTAGTAGAAACTGAAGAAAGCAAGGCAAAGCTGAAGTTTGGCATTTGAAGCAACTGCTCGAGTTTCATAATAGCAGCTCAACCTGTACTTTTGCTGGTTCTGATTGCTTTAAGAAGCCTGCATCTAGATATGTCTAGGTTCCACTATATTTCCCAGCCCTACCTTTTAATGTTCTATGCAACTAGATTTTACTATCTGACTCGATTTTACTAGATTTTTCTTTTCAACCCACTGATTTTACTATCTTTTACATTTATGCAACGAGATATATTTGATGGATAGCGATCTGGAAATTTCACCTCATTCAAGAATTTACACAAAATTCTTTTTTCATTCGTAGACAAGGTGTAGCGTGTCGTTGGTAAAATGTATTTATCACCTGACCGACTTGGATGAAGATCCTTCATTATGCCCAAATGTTGAAGATCAAGACGGGACTTCAAAGTATCTTTTGACTTACCATCAAGTCCCATCAATGTTCCCACAACATTGTCACAAATGTTCTTCTCTATATGCATCACATCCAGATTGTGCCTTAATAAATGGGTACCCCAATAAGGAAGCTCAAACAAAATACTCTTTTTTCTCCAATTGCCTATAGCAAGCCCATCTCGTTTTCTCTTTCCAGTAGCTTTCCCGAATTTGACTTGTTCAAATTTGGAATATTGATCAATAACTGAAGCACAGGACAAAGACTTAGGAGGAGGTCTAAGCTCATGCTTTCTGCCCAAAAATCCTTTACTCTTCCGTAAGGGGTGCCAAATTGGCAAGAAACGACGATGATCAAGGTAGCAATGTTTACCACCATGCTTCAACCATAAAGAACTGGTATTGTTGCCACAAGCAGGACAAGCTAATCTACCTTTTGTACTCCAACCAGAGAGTGATCCATATGCAGGAAAGTCATGAACACTCCACATTAATGCTGCACGCATTTGAAAATTGGATTTGAGTGATGCATCATATGTATTAACACCAAATTCCCATAATATTTTTAACTCATCAATCAATGGACGCATGTACACATCAATGTCATTCCCTAGGCTTTTAGGGACTGGTATAATTGAGGAAATCATGAAGTATGGTTGCTTCATACACAACCATGGAGGCAAATTGTATGGAATCAATATAATTGGCCATGTACTGTACGATGTGCTCATATTTCCAAATGGGTTGAAGCCATCGGTTGCTAATCCAAGTCTGATATTTCGAGGATCCATAGAAAAAGCCTTGTGCTTATCATCAAAAGATTTCCATGCTTGAGAATCAGCAGGATGTCTCAAAATGCCATCATCATCACGTTCATCTTTATGCCATCGCATAGCAGCAGCTATCTGTTCCGACATGATCATCCTTTGTAGTCTTGGTATGAGAGGAAAATACCGTAAAACCTTTCGATGAACCTGATTCCTTGCCCTTGAGCTGCTGGACTCTTCATGAACCTTACTTTTCTTCCACCTTCCCTCACCACAAGATGGGCACTTGTCAAGTGTAGCAAATTCCTTGTGATAGAGTATGCAATCATTCACACATGCACCAATTTTCTCATAATCAAGGCCAAGATCCTTAATAGTCTTTCTAGCCTCGTAAAAAGACTAGGGTATTTTGTTGCCCTTTGGGCTCATCTTCTTCATATACTTGAGCAATGGATCTATTGATGCATTACTCCATCCGTTAAGGCACTTCATGTGGAATATATTAACAATAAATGACAACTTAGACTCACTACACCCCGGATAAAGTTAGCATCATCATTAGGATCCTCTTCAACCTGCTTGTGTAATTGTTCACTATTTCCCATTCCACAAGTCTCTCCTCTATACATGTCATACACTAACTGATAAGTATCTGCATCATCACTTCTTTCTTGCATGACATCACCTGACAATTCCTCCTCTTCCTCCTCCGGTTCTGGAAAATCCTCACCATGATATATCCCAACATGTGTAAATAGTTTCAAAACCATTTTTCAACAAATGTAATTCTACCTCCCTCCTTGTATGTTCATATCCATTATTACATTTCCGACATGGGCATTTAATTTTATCTATGACCCCGGGACGTGAAAATGCATCGTCAAGAAATTTCAGCATGCCCCTGTCATATTCCTGTGTTCCTCTACGTAAATGAATCCAATTCTTATCCATTCTGCAAGATTGAAATGGTCATATACAAACACGCTCACCATGACTAAGTAAACACCGTAGGAAAAATTAAATGAAAGCAAGGATGCACAGCCTTGAAACAGCATGGAACAAGATTAAGGAGAAGAATGACAGAATAGAACAACATACATCCAAAGAAAGACTGAATAAAAATAGAACAAGAGGGAAGGAGAAGAAGAGACACAGACATGGACTCACAAATGCGTCGTTGACTGTCCGGTGATGCTCGCTCTCGGATCACCCTTGTCCGGATCTCAGTGGAGCTCCGGGTCCTGAAGTTTCTAATCGATTTGCTTCTCTACAGACAGAGGAAGACACTCATGAAGTGTTGGCTCTTGCCGGTGATGATCGCCGTGGACGGTCTCGGCTGTCTATCCGGATAAAGGAAGGATGTGCATCCTTGAAACGGTTCAATCCAACTCAATCTGACTCGATGTGAATCGCTGGTGCTGGATTAACGGCGATCGGTGCTCGCCAGCGCACGGTGAGGACACAGAGGTCGCATGCCTCTTGGGATTCCTTGGGTTGGATCGTTGGATTGGTCACCGCAGGAGGAGTATTTGAGGTGGCGCCAGTGGTGGGTTTGGAGGAAAGGTGAATGGTGGCAAAAGGGGCTACTCATTCGAGAAGGAAGGAGGGGGGCGGCCAAAGGGGGCTTCTCGTCCGGGAAGGAAGGATGGGGGCGGCCAAAGGGGGCTTCTCATCCAGGAAGGAAGGAGGGGGGCGGCCAAACGGGGCTTCTCGTCCTGGAAAAAGGAGGGGGGCGGCCAATGGGGGCTTCTCGTTGGGGAAGGAAGGAGGGGGAAGAGGATTCGGGCCGACACTTGGTAGGTGATTAGCTTGACGAAGAGTGCGTTGGGCGCTCGTGATCGTGAGGGGGATCCTTCGTGGAAGAGAGAATGAGAGGGCAAGTGAGGTGAGAGGAGGGGGGTGATGATGAGCTCAAATTTTAAGCAAACTTTGGGTTCGAGCTCGACCAAGTTCGTGGAAGAGAGAATATGATTAAGCCTAAGCTCGAGCTCTTCAAAGCTCGGCTCAAGCTTAAACTAGAGAATATGATTAAGCTTAAGTTTAAGCTTATGGAGCTCGAACTTGATCCCAGCTTAAGCTTAATCATATTGGAGCTGGGCTTAATCGATCTTTAGCTTGAGCGATTAAAGCTCGGCTCGAACATAGTCCTAGTCCTTTACATCGATCATCGTGTAACTTGATGGATTGGTTGCTTCATAATTTTGATTAGGATCCAGTATGAGCTGGCATTGGGTTTGATTTGGAATAAGATTGATAATAGCTCGCGTTTGAATTTAAATAGGAATTATATTTTCATGATGGGTCCAATCCGATTTAAATTTTCATGATTAAGCTTATGGAGCTCGAACTTGATCCCAGCTTAAGCTTAATCATATTGGAGCTGGGCTTAATCGATCTTTAGCTTGAGCGATTAAAGCTCCAATATGATTAAGCTTATGGAGCTCGAACTTGATCCCAGCTTAAGCTTAATCATATTGGAGTTGGGCTTAATCGATCTTTAGCTTGAGCGATTAAAGCTCGGCTCGAACATAGTCCTAGTCCTTTACATCGATCATCGTGTAACTTGATGGATTGGTTGCTTCATAATTTTGATTAGGATCCAGTATGAGTTGGTATTGGGTTTGATTTGGAATAAGATTGATAATAGCTTGCGTTTGAATTTAAATAGGAATTAAATTTTCATGATGGGTCCAATCCGATTTAGAATTGGAACCCACATTTTTCTCAATATAATGAACAATAATTCGAGCCTTTTAACTTACCAGCAACAAACCCTTATGGGATGCAAAGAGTGTATGAACATCTTTAATATAAGTAACTTTAGCAAATTTGAATAAGAGTACAAACAGTGTCGTTTCCTATTGTGTTAGATCCTATGGAATATCCATGTGACCATGCAAGATAAAAAGATAAAAAGATTGTCATTATATTGTATACATTTTATAGCCAAATTAAACATTGTCATTAAAGAAAAAAAAGTATATAACGTTTAATATTATCATCTAATGTGGCTACAAACTGAATTGACATATAAGAATTTACTATTTCCCGGCAAGAATTAATGTTGCGGTAAAAGCGGTTTGAAATTGCGGTAATATTTCCAATGGCCGTAACATATACAAACTATATGCGGCAATAAATCCATTTGCCGTTAAATATTAAACCATTAAATGGCAACACATGAATTTGCCATAAAATGTTCTCACAATTTTTGGCAAGAATTAATATTGCCATGAAAGCAGTTTGAAATTGCGGCACTATTTCTAATTGCCGTAAATGTCTTACTTCTTTTATGGCAATATCTTTAATGGCCGTAAAAGTCTTACTTCTTTTATGACAATATCTTTAATGGCCGTAAAATATACAAAGTATATGCGACAATAAATCAATTTGCCGCTACATATCAAGTATTAAATGGCAACACATGAATTTGCCATAAAATGTTCCCACAATTTCCGACAAGAATTAATATTGCCATGAAAGCAGTTTGAAATTGCGGCACTATTTCTAATTGTCGTAAATGTCTTACTTCTTTTATGGCAATATCTTTAATGGCCGTAAAATATACAAAGTATATGTGGCAATAAAACAATTTGCCGCTACATATTAGAGTATTAAATGGCAACACATGGATTTCCCATAAATATTCTCACAATTTCCGGCAAGAATGAATATTCCCATGAAAGCGGTTTCCAATTGTTGCATCATTTCTAGTTGCCATCAAAGCCTTATTTCGTTTCTGGCAACATGTTCAATTGCCATAAAATATACACACTATAAATGGCAACAAATAACTTGCCGTTAAATATCATAGTATTATATGGCAACACATGGAATTGCCGTAAAATGTGTTGATAATTTCTGACAACAATTAATGTTGTCATTAAAGAGGTTACCAATTATGGCAATGTTTCTAGTTGTCATAAAAATACATTTTGTATGGCAACTAGTTCATTGCCGTACATAGTTGTCGTAAAAGACGAGGGTTTATATGCCTTGCTATAGTTTGAATGGATACAGATCTCCATTATTCTTTCATTAGATTTCTCAAGTTAAAGCATCTCATTGTTTCATATGTTTACTCAAATATAATGGATTTGCAACATCAACTCTCCAGGTACAATGTTTTTTCTGGTTCAAATGAATATTATGTCAATGTCCTTCCTTTTCTTCTAGAACTAGAGAAATGCATATTTAAATGAGAGATGTGCAATACTCTAGATCATGGTTACGGTAACATTGATTTTACCACAACTGCTTCTTGACTACACTCTATGCTTATTGACTCTTTCAGGTGTCAAGTAAAGAGCAAATCAATGCTTTATCCAAGGAATTGCAAAGTCGTTCCGCTGTTCCAGGTCTTAGCTAGAAAGCTCAATCTCTTCATGAGTCATTCATAGATCACAAAATATTACAAATAAGGCTTATCGCATGTGTTTGGGCTCACACAGTATGGTTCTCTTTGCTTCTGATATCTTTGCAGCTGTGCTGATCTGGCATGCACTCTTGCTTTGTAGCATGGTTTTTGCTTCATAGGAATAACGTACCTTAATTGTGACTAGTGTGAGGGAATCAATTATAGCTGC
Source organism: Narthecium ossifragum (assembly GCA_963920575.1). Taxonomy (NCBI): domain Eukaryota; kingdom Viridiplantae; phylum Streptophyta; class Magnoliopsida; order Dioscoreales; family Nartheciaceae; genus Narthecium; species Narthecium ossifragum. The sequence continues at coordinate 10,547,469 of OY986965.1, read as the reverse complement.
CTTGGAATTCATATTCTGATCTAGGATCCCAACTGATGAGCGCAGAGTCCAGATCCATTGGTAAATAGGGGGTTCGGGACGGATGACTTAAATATCTGGGCATACAATTGCATGTTGGATTTATATTTGTTGCGCAATGTACATCATGGCCTGCATGTCCACTCGTAACTTTGGGTTGTATGTATGTGTGTCACACATAAACTGACCAGTGCCCTGTCTGTACATGCAATTTTGACTGCAATGTGCTTCTGTATCAATGCAACTATAACTGTGAAATATACAAACCTCAAGAAATATGTACAGTCTTACAAATAAGTGGATGCTGCCTTTTATGGTTTAAAAATGCAGTGAATGTGTGCCAAATGTGTCCTTTTTTCCTTTTTTCATTTGTCACATGGTGGATAAATTTGAGTTCACTTCATAAACATTTTGTCAACATGCAATAGATTGATTGAGTTTCAAACTCTACCATGTTAGTTACACTTTTAACCACTGGATTTAACAAAATCATGTCGAGCAAGATAATAAGTATATTGATGTTCTAAATCTGTCAGTTATGTTTATTTGAGCCTAGCTGTACAGCTATGGCCATTTTCTTAATATATGCTCCTTAAGTTTGTCAATGATTTCTTCTATATCTGTAAGTGACGAAATGATGGTTTAAATTCTAGTATCTATATGGTCAAAGTTTATGTTCATACAATTACAAAATTGCATGCAGAATCAAGCAGAAGGGGATCAATATTCAAGAAGTTGAAGCCGATCATTCTACTTGCCCAAGAGGAAAGCACGAATTTGTTCTTGATGAGCAGATTGGCAGCAAATGCAGATTTTGTTCTTTAGTGACCCTAGAAATCAAGTATGTTCTGCCAGATTTGGTGTGTCATTTGATTACATCCTCACTTCTGACTTTCTTGTTAAACTTCAATTGGCATTGTCTAGTGATTATATGTTTGTTTTGAAGGTATCACGCAGCAGGGGAAGATCAGGCAAGAAGGTTGCAGCTTTTGATGAGGGCCTCCAATTTATGAATGACTTCTCTATGCATTGGAGACAAGGATAAAGGACAAGATTCCTGCAGCCATGGAGATGAAACAGTCTGGGACCTTCTTTGAAATTGAGTGTTGGAGCAAGGCTATGGAGGAAGAACTTGATGCTATGAAACAGTTTGGGACCTTCTTTCCAGTTGAGATCTACAGTTGGGGTTGCTCATAGTTCGAACCAAGAAGTTATCAGATTATGGTATTCGAGGGCGATGTGGAGGAACACGATAGCGGTGCTGGACACCGGCGCGGGGAAGACAATGATTGTGGTGATGCTTATCAAGGAGGTCACAAAGGAGATCAAGACGACATATGATCAGAAGATCGTCGTCTTTCTTGCCCCGACCGTCCACCTCGTCGTCCAACAAGCGGAGATGGTCAAGGATCATACAAATCTCAAAGTGCAGTGCAATTATGGCGTGAAGGGAGTTGATGACTGGACTGCGCAATGTTGGAAGAAAGAGATTTCTACTTACCAAGTTCTGGTTATGACACCTCAAATACTACTGACTGCTTTGAGGAATGCTTTGATGACATTGGACATGGTGCGTCTATTGATATGTCATCGTGCTTCTAGGAGCCATCCGTATTCTCGAATTATGAAGGAATTTTACCATAAATAAGTGCAAAAGCCAAATGTCTTCGGAACGACTGCACCACCAGAAATAAGAAAAGGTGTATCATCAGTGACAGACTGGGAAAATCAGCTCTTCGAGTTTGAAAGCATCTTAGATTCAAAGGCAAACAGGAGTGAATTGGATGTCTTTGTTTCTACTGCTAAAGAAATCACTAAATACTACATCAAAGGTGGAACATTAGCTTGTTGGATGCCGATCCGGATGCCTCCCTTTCCTCCTCATTATCGTCATCAAGCACGATTTCACCAACCGGAACCCTAGAGCGTGTACCCCCATCGAACAAGGTCGCCTTGCCTCCACTTGTGTCGTTGCCGCTGTTAGAGCTTGACATGAGAGGCACAACGGGACTGGAGGTGTCTCACCACCTTCTTTTTAGCTTTAAATAGTAACTATACCTATTAAGCGTGTATTTATTTCTTTTAAAAAGTAACTACCAGTATGGGTCAAGGAAGCTGAGAAGTCAGTCTACTAATAGGTCTTCCTTTTTTCTGTTTTTTAAGATAGATGTTGATGTTGTTGTAAGAAAGAGGAACTTTTCATTAATAGCTTTGTCGCATCCATTTTAAATGGAAGCAATGACCATAATCCTTTCAAATAAGATCGGTTCTCAGTTCTCATTGCATGTATATGAAATGGTTAAACTAAAATTCTCAATAACAAAGGGTGAGGTAGTTTCCTTTAAACAAGCACAGTGAGAAATAATTGAACTGTATGACCTCTTTTTTTCATATAACTTCATTGAATTAGAAGGATATATTTATAAGAAGATATGAGGAGCAAATGTATATAATCGAGATTATATGGGGATACATATGCAATTGACTTGATATTAAAAGTAAATCAACTCGAGTTGCTGATAAAATTTACAGTAGAAACTGGTTGTGCACCGGATAGAGAACGGTTCAAGTAGGAGATGTATACAATCTCAACCTTTGATTATGTCGAGAGGTGGCTCATATTTTGCAGAGTATGTGAGATACACCCCAGAGAATTAGTAAATTGGACAATGCTCGAAAGTAATTTTGTACCGTGGGAGGGTAATTAAGTAATTTTGTTCAGCATGTAAACCCTAATATTCGACTTTTTTGACCTAATAAGAGAAATATGTCACGCTCTCTCTCCCATGGATGTACGCCATATGCCAGATCACATAAATCTCGTGCCCTTCTTTTTTATTTAACTAATTGATACCACCAAAATTCGGCATATTTCGTGGGTCAAAATATGGGTCAAAATTGGGACATAGTGGGACCCAACCAACGTTGATCATGGATGACAACCGCCAAGAGATCATTGTGGACAAAGTGGAGAGCAACCGTCATAGGTCTTGGGATCATGGGAAGGCAACCGTCAGAGGTCATGGGATCATGGGAAGTTACTTGTTTGAGAGGTTGTATAAATGTCTTATGGAAGAAAATGATGAGACCACAAACAAGAACCGAACAACTCTATCAATGAATTCTTCTTTTATTTCTATTGTGTCTTCTACTTAGGAGTAGTGTAATCAGTTCTTCTTCTACCTAGGAGTAGCATAACCAACACTCTTTCTACCTTTGAGTAGGATAGCCTTACTCTACATAGGAGTAGGAATAGTCTCCAACCTTCCATAGGAGTAGCCACAACCATAACATAGACTTAGATTTAAAAATCTCAAAAGTCCTCTTAATTGAGGCGCGACAGAACCCATCATCCTTATGATCTTATCCCTACGCTACGGTTGGCACACCTCACATGCCTGGCGACCACGCGCCCATCATCAGCGCATTTCTTTTTTTGTTATTTTTTCAGGTAACACTAACTAAGCCAGAAGCGGGGGAAAACAAAGTAACAACCTTACAAAACTCCTCACAAAATTGGGATCAAACACCTATGCTCATTGGACTGCGACCACCAGACGCCAATCTCGCAAGCCCATCTGCTACTCCGTTCTCCTCTAGACACGTCAACCCCCCGAAACCTCGGCCTACAAAAAAGCACCGTTTTTACTTTTTACTTTTTACCTTTTTGCCTTTTCCTTCACTTTTTGATACTAGACCTTCCTTTTTCTTTCTTATTTCTCATTCGTGTTTTTGCTGAATCTTACTTTATACTTTGGCTGGTTGGTCTTCTCTTCTGCTTTCAGTCTAAACACCCACTTATTTTTCAGTGCTTTTCTCCCCTTTGGCAGTTTGATCAACTCATAAGTATTATTCTCATGCAGTGATTTCATCTCCTCATGCATGGCTTTCATCCACTCACTCTTCTTTTCACTGCTGACAACTTCTTAATAGCACTCATGCTCTCCCCCATCTGTCAGTAAACTGTACTGGGAGGCTGAATATTTGGTAGATTGCACTGGAACTCTGGAAGAGCGACATAGCTGAGGTTCGGGTGGTAATGGTGAGGCCGAGTGACTTGTCGACGATGTTGGGTAACTCGTCGACGATGATGGAACTTCCTCTTCACCTTCATCAACTTCAGTTTCTCTGGTCGACGGCTCTATAAGTGTTGACTGGTCATCTCCTCCGTCATTGATATGATAAGCGGGCAGATCTAGAGACAAGGGAATATCTATCTCTGTTGGAGTTCGAGGCTCTGGTTTTGACTCCCCTATTTTTCCTACATGTTGGTTCTCTGAAAAGACCACATCTCGACTACTTACTAGCTTCCTCTCCTCTGGGTCCCACAGTCTATACCCAAGTTTATCTTCTTTGTAGCCCAGAAATATGCAGAGCTTCGACTTCTGATCCAGCTTGTCTCTGTTCTCCTTTGGTATGTGAACTGAGGCCTTACAACCAAAGACTCTAAGATGGGCATAAGACACTTCTTTCTCTGACCAGACTTTTTCAGGAACATTTCCTTCCATAGGGATTGACAGGAATCTGTTGATCAAGTAGCACGCTGTCAGGACTCCTTCTCCCCAAAAGTGCTTCTACAGCTTCACCATCGACAATAGGCTTTGAGCCTTCTCCATGATGGTCCGATTCATCCTTTCAACCACTCCATTCTGTTGAGGTGTTCGAGCAACTGTCCTCACATGTCTGATGTCGCGCTTCATGCAATAATCTGTGAAGCTCTTGGAGGTATACTCTCCCCCATTATCAATGCGCAGACATTTCAACAATCTTCCAGTTTCCCGTTCAACTTTAGCGTGAAAATACTAAAAGACTTCAAATACTTCAGACTTATTCTTAATCATATAAGCCCATACCTTCCTCGATGCATCATCAATGAAGGTGATGAAGTAGGCATTGCCTCCCAAGGTCTTCACCTGCATTGGTCCACAGATGTCAGAATGTACAAGCTCCAGCAACTTCTTCTTCCTCCTAGCAGCGGTCCTGACAAAAGACACCCGATGTTGTCTTCCAAACAAGCAATCATCACAAGGTTTCTGGGAAGTACCTTCGATGTTGGGTAAAAGCTTTTTCCTTGCCAGAATCTTCAGCCCCTTTTCACTGATGTGGCCGAGCCTTCGATGCCACAACAGAGAAGTATAATCATGCTCTGCTACTAGTGTCGAGCCCATCTATGTTACCACTCTTGTTTTGTAGAGAGAGCAACACTTCTTACCACATGCAATTATTAGAGATCCTTTGGTCAGCTTCCAGACTCCTCGACCAAAGCTGGACATGTATCCTTCATCGTCCAGGCATCCTGGTGAGATCAGATTAAGACGTAGGTCTTCCACATGGCGAGCATCTCGAAGTACAATCTTCATTCCGGTGTTCGTCTCAATGTGAATATCGTCTCTCCCAATAATCTTCGACATGTCTTTGTTGCCCATTTTCACTGTGCCAAAGTCCCCCGACTTGTAAGTTGTGGAGAATCGTCGAAGAGATGTTTCATTGAACGAGGCTCATGTGTCGACTATCCAGTCTGCTTGAAGGGGATTGATGATGTTGATGCAACTCTCCTTACAGCATGCCAGGATGGTGACGTCGCTGTCCAACTCCACCACCGAAGTGTCTTTTTCTCCCCCATTACCTATGACCTTGCCTTCTTGTTGATCTCTTTTCAGCTTTCTGCAATCTCTCTTGAAGTGTCCTTTCTTCTTGCAGTAGTAGCACTGCATATCTTTTCTAACCCTTGGCTTGGTTCGAGACTTGGATCTATCTCTATGTTCCTGATTCAATCCTCTGCCTCTGGCGTCAGATTCAGGGCGATTTCCAAACTGTTTCTTCTCCATCAGATGTGCTTCTGAGACAGCTTCCTCAATGGTTTTCCTTCTCATCTCATTGGATAGAAGTGCAGCCATGACTTCTTCAGTTTCTAATGTCTCCTTCCCCGTACAGAAGTGTTGTTACCAAGTGCTCGTATGAAGGAGGAAGAGAGGCTAGAAGAAGTAGCACCTTGTTTTCATCTTCTACCTTGGCATCCAGATTGAGCAACTGACTGTGTATCTTGTTGTAGATATTGATGTGCTCCATCAGGTCGGCTCCTTCCTTCATCCTTAGGGTATAAAGCTGTTGTTTGAGAAACAGCTTGTTGGTGAGCGACTTGGCCATAAAAATACTCTCCAGCTTTAACCACAACTTCATCGCTCCCTTCTCGTTGATCACAATGTACATGACCTCATCTGTCAGGCAGAGTTTGATGGTGCTCCTTGCCTTCATGCTCATGTCCTCCCACTCTCCATCTATCATATCATCTGCCTTTTTTTCAAGAGCATTGTAAGTCCTCTGCTGCACCAAGATGTCCTTGACTCTTTCTTGCCATAGACCAAAGTTGGTCTTACCGTCGAATTTCTCGACATCGAACCTAGAGATTAACGCCTTCCCTGCCATCACGATAGGTTGAACCTGGCTCTGATACCACTTGTTGGGATTTTGGTGGTGAATTGGATCACCCAAATCCCTCTCCGATGGCCAAACAAGAAAAGAAAATCAAGAATCCAAACCAAAACAAGAACACAAGATATACGCTGAAAACCTCACAGCAAGTAACTGAGAGGAAAAACCACGGGGCAGAGGAGAAGGATTTCACTATGAATCAAAAGGTTACAAGGGTTCCTCTAGAGGAGACATGTGAGGACCCGTCCCTCTACTCCTGTGGCTCGTCGTGGACCGCAAGGGCAATTTGGTAAATTGCGCCTTGTCGGCTTGTTTCACACCCGCATGTGCACACACTGGCCGTGTTTGTGGTAATGTTTGGTGAGAATGGTTAGTGGGACCCAGGATCGAAAGATCCGGACTTAGGCTTGAGTTCTTGCCTAAGTTTAGCTTTCAGCACAAAAAGGATCGATCTTCTCTAGCTAAGAGATCGATCTTCTTGTGCCAGAAAGTCAAAGTACGATCGTCATGAAGGATCGATCTTTGCCTAGGGAAAGATCGATCATTCATAAGTCGGTTCGTTTGCCTATAAAGCAGACGAGACTTTCTTCCTTGAATCCTTTTGAAATCCGGAGATCCGAGCTCAGATCTTGCGATTTTTGAGGGCGTTTGAGGACGATCCAAGGCCTAGCTGCTTGGATTTAAGCTGCTCTTGCTTAGGTAGGGATTCCTACCTACAATCTTTTCGGGTTTTTGGTTTTTCTGGTTTGTTTGTGTTCTTATGCTTAGATCTCTCTATATACATGTTTGTTTGTTGAGTTTTCACCGGTTTTGGACTCGTGGTATCTTGATCTATCAGATCCCAGAGTTTGGTTAAGTTTGGATGTATCTTCCGGCGGTATTCCTCGCCGGAAGTGCGCCGGAGAACCCATCCAGATCGATCCTTCTAGAGAAAGGATCGATCCCTCTGGGTTGGTCATGCTGCGCCCGATGAAGGATCAATCCTCTGCTTGGAGAAGATCGATCCTGGGTCTTGGGTAGCATGGATACCCTGTGTCTCGAGGAAGATCGATCTTCCTGGGAGGACGGATCGATCTTTCTTGGCGCGACAAGAAGGGTGCCCTCTGTCTCAAGAAAGATCGATCTTCCTGTGAGGAAGGATCGATCTTCCTTGGCTCGACGGTGAGGGAAGCTCACTGTTACTTAAAAGATCGATCTTTTCTAAGAAAAGATCAATCCTTTAGTAGCAGAGAGGATTTTTCATGGTTTTTGCCCGCGGGGCTTGGTATGTCGGTTTTTCTTACCACTTTATACCTTGTACATATGTTTAAGAATGTTAGCCTTATAATAGGGCAATGGTGAACCGGGGGAGTGATGACTCCCGGGATGTTTAGAATAAACGGGCGAGTAGCCCTACAGCTTTCCTTAGCCTCGCATGCCGGCGTGCGCCGAGGGCTTTATCTGTGATATCTATGAGCTGTTGTTTGCGGGGCTGCTTCCCGATGAAGGTGCTGTGGTGGACTGCTGGCAGTTGGTGGTTGTACCACTGCAGCAGCTCCTGAGACCTTATTTACCTATTCACCACCCCGGACCGGCAGGGTATCGTGCCCATACCTTGTTATTTATATCATCACATATTGTTGCATGCTTACATGCTTTATCCTGCACATGTCATAGCATGCATTGTGTTGTGCATTAGTTGCATCTGTGTAGGGCGTTGCCGATCCGGGGCTTTCGGGTAGTCCGGATCTAGTTCTAGGACCGTTGCGGATAGCTTGGTCCAGGACTCGATTTGTAGTATTCAGTCGTTTTCGATGATAGGATTAGTTTGACCTGAATACATGTTGTTTGAGGTTTAGAGGTCGTGTCGTCTCCAAGGTCGTATCCGAAGTGTAGTCGGAGTCTGGTGTCCCTAAACTCTTGGGAGGAGGAGTGCCTGCCCAACGGTGTCCTGGCCCGCCAAACAGTGTTCTGTGTCTTGTTGAGAGTATGCAGTGTTTTGGGCCTGCGTTCACGGACTTCCGGTAGGGTTATGGAACCCTAGTATACACCTAGGATAGGCTTGGGGGACGACACTGTTGTGTTCCCTCCCTTGTGAGTGTCATAGTGTAGTGTCCCTACTGAGCTTAGTGCTCACTCCTACCCGGGCTGCGTTTTGCAGGTGATGGCGCTAGCTCTTCTTCGGTCGCCCCTGCCCGGCAGGTGTTTGGTGACGTGGCGGCGTCTGGCGGTGCTTGAGGAGCGGCGATCCAGTCTTATCCTTTTTGTTATAGATAGTCTCCTACGGGAGTGATAAATGTATAATTTCCATGTTTTGAGGTTTTATATTATATATCAGTTTCAGTCTTTGGTTTTGTTACATGATGTTTAAGAATTGCTAGGGTAATCACTATGATTAGAGGGAAACCTCGCCAAAATTTCCGCAGTAGGTTAGGTTCCGCTTCGCGTCGCCCGGCCCGGTTGGGCCTACGCGGGTCGGGGCGCGACAAGACAGGTTCTCTCTCTAGGACTTCTTCTTCTCTCTCTCATAGAAGAAGCTCTCTCAACGATGAAAAACATCACACACCCATAATCAACCCTAACTACTAACCCACCCTTATATAGTAGTTTAATTTATACAAGGAGTTTTACAGCCATTTGATCAACCACCTTCATAGTTAGCCAGCCGCCCGATCAAGAAAGGAAGGATGCGCATGGATCTCTTCTCTTCGGATGCACACTAACAGCCAAGGGGCATTTAATGCCCAACCCAATCATTGATTATTTGCCATGCTGTCACATGTCTCTACGTGCTCTCATGCACCCTCGAGCTTCAACCTTGACTTCGATGCCTCGTCGCCTCCAGAGCTCAACGCCTCAACCCTCGATGCCTCCAAGCTCGACTTTCAATACCTTGGGGCTCGACGTCTCCGAGCTCGACGCCCTTGACCTCAACTTTCGATTCTCGACGACTCGTCGCCTCAACGCCTACGAGCTCGACCTTCGACTCTCGACGACTCGTCGCCTCGACGCCTATGAGCTCGACCTTCACTTTTCTCTCTGTCGCATCCGGTTGCTTCGATCAATCGGATCCCGTTTGTCGAGGCCTCGTGAGGAGAGAACCCCAACAGATGATGCTTCCTTGTCGTCACTGTCTTCATCACCGTGAGCATGGTCTTCATTGCTAGACATCCGGGCAGCAGCAACAACAACTCTCCGCCTTTGCGCCATCATTGTTAACATCGCCGGATGGTGGTCGGGGGAGACCATAGCCACATCTGTCGGTGACGATATCCTCGACATCTCTGGCTCCATCGGCCATCTTAGGACGGAAACCATGTGAGAAGTGGCCAAGTGATGCAGCTACAACCTTGCCCATCATCTCCTTTGGTCCTCCCTTTTTGGGTCGCCTACATGATGGAGTCTATTATGAAGAAGGTGAACCATAGCCTAACCATAGGATATGAACTAATCAGAGAAAACTTTAATTTGTGCTGCTCATAAAAGCCCACAAAAAACTAATAATAAAAAAAGAAGCTGTTAGCTGAAAATGCATTTTAATCTTTCCTGCATATTCATCTTTTCAACTTCATTTTTATCAATTAAACTTTATTTTTATCTTTTTAACTCCATTTTCATCTTTTTAAATGTATTTTCATCTTTTTTAAATTCATTTTCATCTTTTTAAGTGCATTTTTATCATAAAGATGAAAATAGATCAACAAACATGAAAATAGATCAGAAAGATGAAAATAGATCGGAAAAATGAAAATAGAACATAAAGATGAAAATAAACAAAAAGATAAAAATAAACAGAAAGATGAAAATAGATGAACAAAGATGAAAATAGATGAGAAAGATGAAAATAGATCAAGAAAGATGAAAATAGATCAGAAAGTTGAAATGATTATAAAGATGAAAATGCATTTTTATCTTTCATGCATTTTCATCTTTTTAAATGTATTTTCATCTTTCCTGCATTTTTATCTTTTTAAATTCATTTTCGTCTTTCTAAATTCATTTTAATCATTTTAAATTAGCATTTTAATATTTTTCAATGTATTTCATCTTTTTAAATTCATTTTCTTCTTTTTAAATGTATTTTTATTAGAAAGATGAAAATAGATCAACAAAGATGATAATATATCAACAAAGATGAAAATCGATCAAGATGAAAATTGATCAGAAAGATGAAAATGCATTTTTATCTTTCCTTCATTTTTATCTTTTTTAACCCCATTTTTATATTTTTAACTCCATTTTTATTTTTTTAACTGCATTTTTATCATTCCTCCATTTTTATCTTTTTAACTCCCCAAATCATAACATAATGCTCAATTGGCCGAGATTCTCTATCAAGGGTCTCTTCAATCATCTCCACTTTTCTTCCATAATTTTCTCCAGTTTTCCCATATTTTCTACCCTTTTCCTATTTTTTCGGCTTTTCTCTCTCCTTTTCCTAGTTTTCCCTATTTTTTCCTCTATTTTCCAGACCTTTTCCTATTTTCTCTGTCCTTTTTCCCTATGGGCTCGCTCGCAGCTCACCTGCGACTCGCCCCCGGATCTCGGTGGAGCAATGCCAGATCGGAAAGGAAGGAGAGAGCTCAGGGTGCGTCTTGCGATGAGGAGGGCAGCGGACAATGTCGAGCTTCGTTGGGCGGCGTCGAGGCTTGTCAGTGACCGCCATCGGGGAAGACGGGGGTTGTCTGGGTGCTGGATCCAAAGGGGGCGGAGGATCTCGGTGGCGGTCGAGCTCAAAGTGGGGATGCTGATGACTGGGAAGGGCCTCATCGATTTGGAGGACCTCGGGGAGGTCGCGATGGTGTCGGGACGGAGAGGAGGAGCCACGAGTGGCTGTGACTTCACCGGGGAAGGAGGAAAGGAGCTGCGGTAGGGTTTTTCGTCGGGATTAATGGAGAACGGGGGTCGCCGGGGTTGGAGATAGTGGTGATGGCTGCGGTTGATGAGGGAGTGGTGGCTGCGAGGTTTAGAGGGAAGATGAGAGGGGAGGGATGGAAAAGGTGGTGATGGTGTTGGAGAAGATGAAAGAGGGAGATGGGAGATGAAGAGAGAGGATGGTTGTCAGGGCAGTTTAGTCTTTTTTTTATTATATCAGTCAGATAAATATATCAAATGGGGTTTTAACCTTAAAAATACATCAAATGAGTTTTTAGCAAAAATCTTCTCTAAATTGGTGTTATCACCGCTTGTCTAGTTTTCAAACCCCTTTAACTATCCTTTAAGACAGGTGATCCGAGTTATGAATTTGAACACTGCATTGCTAATTGTCTGGATAATTAAGAATCATACCACTTATATTATAGATCAGATGATACATAACAAATAGTTGTTTGCCATGGCCATTTTATCAAAACTCCTGAAATTTAGCATAGTTTTGAGTAAAAATGGTGATCCAGGATGGATCCTTTAGCAAGGAGTACAGTCCCTTTTTTCCGTAAAAGGAAATTAAGTAAAATTAGAACCTTTGATCTGGCAGCCTTAGACAAACGCGGCCCAATGACTCAATCCAAATGGTAGAGCTTGGAGGGGTTGACCCTCTGAGTCACATTAAAGTAGCTCAACACATGCAGCTACCGATCCCATCGCTTGAGCCGGTGCACCGCCACCGTCGCCGGAATGAGCTCATGGGAGCACCACCCGTTCGTCCCGGGGTAATCGTACATCCCCGGCTTCTCCGTGAACCGGTTCTTCCCCTTCCCTCCCTTAGCCAACCAGCTCGATCCCCACCAGCTTATCCTCCGGCCCGACCGTGTTCCTCGCCGGAGTCTCCGACGCCGATATCCACTCTACCAGATCCCGCGACAGCACGAACCCAACCCGGACATGTACTCCTTGAACGGATCCATGCTAGTGCATGGCACCACAAAGCCGTAGTAGAGATCTCTACATACCAGCGGCCGGAGAGAGGCGGCGAGAGGCTCCAAGCCTCCAACCTTATGAAGATGTCGTCGTCGGCCTTCATCACGTAGTCGTAGCGGCGAGGGAGGATGCCGGGGAGCGACGAGAAGTAGATGTAGGTCTCTCCGGCATTCATGTTCTCGGTGCAGTTGAGGATGATGATGTCGTCGAACCGGAGGATCTCCAGAGCGACGAGGATCCGTTGCTCCACCTTGGTTTAGCTGCAGAAGACGAAGTTGACGCGGATGTCGGCTGGGGCGGAGGATTGGGCGCCGTAGACGAGGCGGAGGAAGTGGCGGCGCTCGTAGAGGTCGGCGCGGGTGAGGATTCCGATGAGGAGGCTGAACAGCTTGGTAGGCTGCGCGCCTGGGACGACGTCGGTGGTGGCGAGGTTGTTGGATAGGAGGATCGATGTGGGCTTCATGTGGAGGTTGAAGAGAAGGAGGAGGAGGAAGACGACGGCGGCGAGGGAGTGAACGCCGGCGAGGACGAGCCACCGTGGGCGCATCCTGTTCTCTTCTACCATTAATTCATCTCTTCTTCATTAATCTTGTGTCGTTCTTTGATTATATTAGTTAAAGTTGATACAAGAAGCTAGAGCTCATGCATTTCTTGTTGCATATGAATGAGGAACTCGATCGTAACTTTAGTTAACAAGTGTTTACATGCATGCCTTCCCGCGTGAGTTCAGAGATCGGTTATATATTCTAATTGAGTCAATTTCTAACTAAACTCCAGCCTTTAATTACCGGAATCTATCCCAATTCATCTCTTAATTTCCTATATGAATTTTCAGGAGGAAATTAGTTCTCTAAGTCTTATACAGAGAACCAACATCCTGACCGTCAGATCTATTTCGGTCCTGATCATCAGCTCACATCATCATCTTCCCCGTTCCTTCTCTCCCGTACCCAAGCTCTAGCCCACCGCCGATCACCACCTCTACCTCGCCTTCCCGGCCATCCCTGCCACTATCCAAGTCCCCAGTCCTCTTCCCCGAGCTCGCTCCCACGACCCCGTCCCACTCCTTAGCCACCGCCCTCGTCTTCTCCGGTGAACCCCATGGCAACCCAAAACCCACAACCACCGCTGTTAACTCGTGCCCGACCCGATCTCGCCCTAAAACTACCCTAGACCTCCCCTAAACCTCTCCACAACTCTTTTCCCGTTGATCCCCAACCAGATACGGTCTCGCCGAGCTTGTTGTCGTCCTCGACGCCGTCCTTTCTTAACCCGACCGCCGGTGTACCTCCAGATCCCGCCAATTACCACTGTTCCACTAGCCAATCAAAACCGTTGGATTGGTTCCCCTCATCCCGACGACCCTTCCGGCAGAGTTCACCATCGCAGATGAGCCCCTACGCTGGTGCTGGTGACGCGTTGTTGGAGAAGTTTGCGATCGGGCTGATAAGATCAAGGCCGCAGCAGACGTCTGTGGCACAAGATCGTTCCTCTATTAATGGCGGAGGCACGCCCTTGCTCCAATTAATGGCTAGAAAACCCCTGCCTTTTCTATTATGAAGATGATGAAGAATTACATAACTTCAACTCTTAAATACCCCAACCCTAATGACCAACTCAACTAGGAACCCTACTACATCACAGCCGTCTAATAGACCAGCTGATCCTTCCTAAGCCGTACGCCACAAACAGCATAGGCCTCAACCCAATTAAGATAGCTACCACATACTAATCCAGCCCTTTTACTCAACTACTAGCAATAGTGATCAACTAAGACTCTTGACAAAAACTAAAGATAACGTGGGTTAGGCTTGCGCGACCGAACTGGTCGTGGTTGCCTATCATCCACCCCCCTGGAAGACTGTCCTTGTCCTCAAGGACAAAAGTAGGGAATTGGCGCCGTAGTACCTCAACTTCCTCCCACGTCGCGTCTTCTAGTTCGAGGCTCTACCATTTGACGAGAGCTTCCGCCACATAGTGCCTTCCTTGTTTCACCCAGCGGTAGTCTCGAATGAACTCCGGTTCTAGGACTGGTACACCATCCTCAGAACATGGTGGCGCTTCAATAGCTATTGGCTCATCTCATCCAACCCGTCGCCGCAACAATGAAACATGGAACACCGGATGAATTTTTGCCGCCTCCGGCATGGCCAAACGGTACGCCACTACTCCCACTCGGGCGACAATCTGATAAGGCCCGAAGAACCTGCTGGCCAACTTTTGGTGTGCTCTGCGAAAAACGGTATGCTGACGATATGGCTGAAGCCGCAGGTACACCCAATCGCCGGCTTCGAAGGCCTCCTCCCGCCGATGCTCGTCTGCCCGTTGCTTGGTTCGATTGACAGATTTATGAAGGTTATCTTTGAGGAGCCGAATCACTTCATCTCGTTCGACCAAGACCCGATCCACTTCAACTACAGGGGAAACACCGGCCAGATAGTGAGGAATCCCCGGCGGAGGTCGGCCGTACACTGCTTCGAAAGGTGTCATACCTGTCGAACTATGATATGTGGTGTTATACCAATATTCCGACCAAGGTAAGAACTCCGTCCACCGTCTAGGTTGCTGGCTTATAAAGCATCTTAGGTACTGCTCAAGTGTTCTGTTAGTTACCTCTGTCTGACCATCCGTCTGAGGGTGATATGTTGTACTCATCTTCAGACTGGTTCCCTGTTTTTTGAAGAATTCTTGCCAAAAATGGCTCATGAACACCTTATCTCGATCACTAACAATGCTTCTTGGGACTCCATGTAGCTTGACAACCTGTTGTATGAATGATGTCGCCACCTTGTCGGCCGTGTACGGATGGCCCATGGGAATGAAGTGAGCATACTTTGTTAGTCGATCCACTACCACCATCACCACTTCCAACCCTGCCGACCGTGGTAACCCCTCGACGAAATCCATCGAAATCTCTTCCCAAACTCGAGCTGGCACTGGCAAGGGTTGTAACATTCCCGCCGGACTCCTGGTGTCGTGTTTATTCCTCTGGCACACATCGCAAGTAGCTACATAATCCTTGACATCCCGGCGCATTCGCTCCCAGAAAAACTGTTGCACTAGTCTCTTGTAGGTTCTCAAGACCCCGGAGTGACCCCCAATAGGCGAATCATGGCACTCCCGTAGTAACCGGGGGCAAAGTTCTTCCCACAACGCGCTGTGTGCCCTTCCTGTGACTCGACATTCCGAGGCTATCTCTCCGCCCGGCGCCCGTCGATGCAAATCCAATAGATACTCGTCCTCCTTGTTGGTGACTAGTAGCTCTTCCCAGATTCCGGCCGTTGGAGCTGAAATAGCCAACGCCTCAGCTTCCTCTTCGTGACGAGACAAAGCGTCCGCCGCTGAGTTTTCCTTGCCCGGTTTGTAACGGATCTCATAATCATATCCCAGGAGCTTTGACACCCACTTCTGCTGTTCCGGCGTCACCACCCGTTGCTCCAAGAAGTATTTAAGGCTTCGTTGGTCCGTCTGAATAATAAATCTGCGCCCCATCAAATATGGCCGCCAGAGCCGGACCGCCTCCAAGACTGCCAGCATCTCCTTAGCATACGCTGACCAAGTCTTCTTAGAGGTTGCAATAGCTTTGCTGAGGTACGCTATCGATCGTCCTTTTTGCATCAGAATTGCCCCAATGCCTATCCCAGAGGCGTCTGTTTTCACCACAAACGTATCTGAGAAGTCTGGAAGAGCTAGCACTGGTGTCGTCACCATCGCTGTCTTCAAAGTACTGAAGGCAACGGTAGCTTCTGGATTCCAAGCAAACTGTCCCTTCTTTAGTAGCTTTGTCAGGGGCGCCGCTATTATCCCATAGCTCTTGACAAATTTTCTGTAGTACCCTGTCAAGCCCAGAAATCCTCGTAGCTCCGTCACTATTTTGGGTGTCGGCCACTCCTGCATCACTTCAACTTTCTTGGGGTCTGCTCTAACGCCTTCTCGTGAAATTAGGTGGCCCAAGTACTCCACTTCCTTCGTCGCAAATTCACACTTGGAACGTTTGAGAAAGAATTTGTTAGTGGACAAGATGTCGAGAACTAACCTTAAATGTTCCAAGTGGGCGCCCATTACTTGCTGTAGACCAAGATGTCATCAAAGAACACAAGAATGAAACGTCAGAGATGCGACCGGAATAAGGTGTTCATAGCAGCCTGGAATGTTGAGGGAGCGTTGCACAGTCCAAACGGCATAACTACGTACTCGTAGTGTCCGCTATGGGTACAAAAAGCGGTCTTATGGATATCCGCCTCAAGCACCAGTATCTGATGATACCCAGCCCGCAAATCTAACTTTGAAAAATACCTGGCGCCATGCAGCTCATCGATCATGTCATCCACCGTAGGAATAGGGAATCGATCCTTCACTGTTACCGTATTAAGCCCCCTATAATCAGTACAAAACCTCCATGTGCCATCCTTCTTCCTGACTAGCAAAACCGGCGACAAGAATGGGCTTGAACTCGGTCGAATCAACCCGGATTGTAGCATGTCGGCCACCTGCCGTTTGATCTCATTCTTCTGGAAGTGAGCATACCGGTAGGGTCGGACATTCACAGGCCCGGCTCCATCAGCCAATGGAATCCGATGCACGAATTCCAGTTCTGGCGGTAGTCCGGTTGGTTCGGCCATCACATGCCGAAACTCTTCCAATATTTTCTGCACCTCCCCAGGTATCTCTGGCTGCAAGTCTTCCTTTTGCTCGGGTACTACTTGGAGAGCAAAGAGCTCCCCTCCTTCTCTGAACTCTCGCTCCAACACCTGTAAGGGCACTGTTCGGCTAGCTCCTAATGCTTGGCTTGCTTGGATTGTATGCTCCTTGCAACCGGTCTTGAACTTCATGCACATCTTCTTCCAGTTGCACGTTACCCAACCCAATTCCTCAAGCCATTGGATCCCCAGCACCACTTCGATGCCCTGCAGTGGAATCGGATAAAGAGTCATCGCGAAGATGTAGCCTTGAATCTCCATTGGTACTCCCACGTATTTTTCTTTGCAAAATAATCTCTCCCCATTAGCTACCCGTACCGCAAACTCTTCGATCGGCGTGACTTCCAAGCCCAGGCGGCTTGCTACATCCTCGTCGATAAAATTATGGGTTGACCCACTGTCGATCAGTACTGTCATCTGTTGTCCGCCAATACTGGCCACCACCCGCATCATCCTTGGCCCCGAATAACCGGTCAATGCATGTAATGAAATAGTGGGCTTCTCCTCCCCACTGGACTCCCCCACCGGCACTTCCCTATCTGGCCCCCAAGACTGCTCAAACTCATCCTGGTCCTCATCTATCGTATCCGGGTCGTCTACTTCAACCCAAAAGGACTGTGGCCTCTGGCACTTGTGCCCAGGCGTAAACCTCTCATTGCAGTTAAAACACAAGCCCTTCTCCCGTCGTTGCCGCATCTCTTCCACGAACAACCTTCGTACTCCCGGTGGTGGCGCTCGATTAGGTGGATTGGAGTTAGAGGTCAGCCGGTTCCGGCTAGGTGCCGGAAGTCTTTTCTATTATGAAGAAGATGATGAATTACATGACTTCAACTCTTAAATACCCCAACCCTAATGACCAACTGAACTAGGAACCCTACTACATCACAGCCGTCCAATAGACCAGCTGATCCTTCCTAAGCCGTACGCCACAAACAGCATAGGCCTCAACCCAATTAAGATAGCTACCACATACTAATCCAACCCTTTTACTCAACTACTAGCAATAGTGATCAACTAAGACTCTTGACAACAACTAAAGATAACGTGGGTTAGGCTTGCGCGACCGAACTGGTCATGGTTACCTATCACGGGCTTGATGAAGGGGAAAGGAGATGGTGGCAGGTGGGGTTGGAGGAGAGAGAGAGAGTGGGAGTTGATGATGTGGATGATGAGATTAAGTTGGGGTGATGATTTGACGGCCGAGGTTAAGTACAGGATGAGATAAATAATTGATCCCTTGAAAATTCCTCTCTCTCTCTATATATATATATATACTAGGGAATGCCCGTGCCTACGTCACGGATATATAGAGTTTTTTCAAAAAATTTCGGTAGAACCTCACCTGTACCGAGGCAAACCTTATAAGTGCAACATTATCCCTCAAATGCAACATTATCCCTCACAAACTTTGTCCCCGGGGCAAACCTTGTCCCCACAAACTTTACAAACCATAGTATTCTCAAATGAAACATTATCCCTCACAAACCACAGCTTGGTTAAGAAGAAATATAAAATATTCATCACAACCTTCGAATGAGAACTGATGCACTTCAAATGCTCACCTTTTATACATTGGACATAATAAAAAGAGTGATAATGATCTAGTTGATGGTTATAGTGGGTAATCATTAAAGCCAACACGTTAAAAGCAGCTGCATATGCCATCCCAAATAGCAGCTTTTACCCATAACAGACTTTAAGTGTTGATTAGATCTACCAATGTTATGCATGACTTAATAATCTTTCATGAACTCTATCAATACTTCAGCTATAACCTTCTGATAAACTCTAGTGTTTACCCGTGCCCCTGGCACGTTGGGCACGGTTCTCTCTCTCATACCTCCCCCGACCCGTTCTTATTAATACAAATCTGCTTGAAGAATCTCCTCTCAGATGATGTCCGTGCCCCTGGCATGGTTTAAATTTATTTATGTTTTTTTAGTTACCCCTGACACAGATTTTATTTGTCGAAGTTATTAGTATTTATAGTTCTTTTTCTGGATCATAAGATATATTTTTTTTGTTGATTTTGCTAGTTGAGATTATTTTGCGATAATGGCCCGCGTGATATAATAATAGATGATTTGATTAGGTTTCCTTTCGTTCGAAATTAACGATGGATTCCTACCTGTTCACTTCGTTTAAAATTAAAAGATTTAAATGTAATGTCCACATGTATAAAATAAATCAGTTATTTTAACTATTAATTTTTTAAGTGGATAAATAGCCAAGACCCTTGATTCAAAGTTCTATTATCATAAATGAAATCAGTCATTTGAATTCTGATGATAAAAATAAAATCTTGCAATATGTATGCTTTCTCTCTCTAACGGTCTCAATACATAATAAAATAATGGATTAAACACCTGACCCAATTCCCAAGATCAGTACATATCCATATGCCAATGATCCTTCAATGAACAGAACATTTCAATATTGATCAAAAGGAATCATTGAAGCGCCATAATTCTCCGATAAACACGATCAATATACCATCCAAAACCCAACCAAATAACATAACAAATTAAAAAAATCTGAGCTTTCCCCATCCAACTCGAAAGAGATGTGATCTAAACCTCATTCTCCACTATTTAAAAAATTAATATTCAGTAAATAACGGTTTAAAAAAACACATGAGACTGAATTACTTAATCTTCAAGCTTCTAGAGAGTTTGTGTCTCAACAGAAACAAATGTTGAAATGCTTAGAATACAAAAAAAATGGTGCAAAGAAGTGTTTGCTTTATTGGCATTCTTGATCAATGCAACTGCTAAATGACCATCAAAGCTGGAATTGAGTGAGAAGCATTCCATGAGAGTCATGTGAACTTCCAATACATTTTATTACACGCTTCACCACCAAGCTTTTTTTTCCTTCACTAACTTGAGTTTGTATGTAGTAAGAAGCACTACTTCTTTCCAAGTTATATATTTGATGAACTGTGTTTGAGCATTTATAACCTTCAAATCAGAACTTACAAAGCAAAACCTACAAAGCAAAAGGAATTTAGCTACCAAGTAAAATAGCAGAATGTATTAGCGCCATAATCATTGATTCCCTTCTCTATTCTATTAGAGATTCCCCCTCCTCTCTCTCTCTGATATCGCACCAAGAAAGCAACGAACTAAACCCTTTCGCCTTAATATCAGTATCCGTTCTTCAATAAGTAATATTCTGCTTTTTTTTACATCCTAATCTCATTTTTGATCATGCAAAAGAACCTCAATGCAATATTCTAACAAAACTTTTCAGATAAAACCAAACGCTGCAATCAAAAATTAAACTGGGACACATAAAGCATAGGACTCCCAACATCTTGGACGGATTGTTCTATCAAACAGATTTCATTGCTGCCAAAGTTCAATCATGTCTCTATAGATAGTTTTCTCTCTGTCAAATAACTACCGAAGTTTAATCAAATCTCTACAGATCAAAGCCCATCGTCTAAACATCCCATTAACCTCCCCCCTCACATGACCTTATCCACAAAACCTCTCTTCAGAGCTATATATGCACCTGGTTTAATTGCTGAACAGTTAAACACCCTTACTTGTAGATCACACTCAACATAGTAGGAGTTCATTCAGATATTTTCATTCTAGACTACTATAGGATTTAATCTGAACGTGGTGGATACGTACATGGTACTCTCATTCCAATTGCAAAGCAAGAACATGCAAAAGAGTATTTAAAATGTTTGTTAAACAACATATTGAAAATTCACCTGACACATAAATATCTTTATCTTCAACATAAATATCTTCATCTTCAACATCAAGTTCCTCAAGTGGTCCAATTCCAAAACCCGTGCATATTTTCCTGCTGAAAATTGACATCATGATTATCTTCAATATTCAAATATTAACAGGCACTGATTATTAGTAAAAAAAACCTCGCTAGAGAACAAAGTTGCACAGATGATCTCAATGTTCATCAAACATCATTTCTTTAAATGCACATTATTAAAGAAAGGCACTCAGCTCTGATGCTATGTTCAAAAGATTAATAAGATGATAATTGAAAGAGGTGAATTTAGCATATGATAATTAACAAATACTTAAAAACCTCCCCATCTCCGTATCCACCCACACTGTATACCACCATAACCCATCTTACAAATAGCTGCTTGATATAACATCATTCAAAAAAAAAAATTAAGTTTTACAGCATTGGCAAGGACAGTTTCAAGTCTATTGTCCTAAACTTTCTAAGAATTAGTGTGGGATCTATGCCGTTCATTCTCAACCTTGTAGTTCTAGTTGTTTTCATTTTAAAAATAATTCTCCCATCTTTCAACTTCATCTGATAAGTTTTGTAGCTGTTTTCTTTTTTGGCTCCATGACATGACATCTTATCAGGGTAAGGTACACATGAGAGGTTAAAGCCCCTTTGTTACTTACTTTTCTCATATAAAATAAGCAAAAGGGGTCTTCCTTTAACTTCAAATTCCTTTACATCTTATACTAAAGAATCATCTCAGAATAATTATAGATGTTTGTACATGGGCCATGCTATGTTTATTAAGGTAAGATTATTTAGGTTGATCAAGGGATGAATTTAGATAAATGTTAAACAGTTGTCCAATCCTTTGTTGTGCATTTAGAACGTCTAGTTGCATAGATCTAAGTTGTCCCAAGTAAAGTGATATTGATTGTGCAAGTTGAAAACCGTGCCTTTACAATAAAACATATTTGACAAATTTGCTTCATTCCAATTAAGACTAAGAACGTGGAGCAATGGCTGTTGAAGCTCGAAAATAAATCAAGAAGTCAACTACAAAGATATGATTTGAATAAACGGATATATTGGATTTTCACGCTTTTACTGAAGCAGATCAGCTCATAAAATGCATCAGTGGTTGTAGTTTCCAGGAGCCCTGTCAAATGACAATTATGGATACCATGAGAGAAATACAAATAAGGGCTTCTTCTGATCGTGACAATTACGAAAGCTGCAAAAACAAATTTCAACAAATCTATCCCTTCCCCTCTCATGTACTCAATCAAAATATGCATCTCAGGCCAACAAATGCAATTTAGTTCTTGAAGCAAGTAAACAACAGAAGTTAAGCAATACTGAGAAAGATGAGTCACTTCCATGAAATGGATATTACACGGTAGCGTATCTAAAACCCAAATTTCTAATGAAAAGTAAGAAACTGTTTCATGGATCAATAGTCAATTACCATACGAAAGGAAACACATATGCATCTAAAGAGCACAAACCAAATACTTTCAGATTAGCACAGAACGTGAACATTTAAATTTACCACAACATTAGGAACTGCCAAAAAAATATGAAAAATTGAAGACCAAACACTAAAGTATTGCTTACGTTTGGAGAGCATGCCTATGCAGCAAGAAACATGTTTCCAGCAGCCCTTCCAATGCTTCTCATAAATAAAACATGGATTTACATGGAAAAACTCGATCTTCTCAAACCTGAGGTGAAATTCCATAAGAAATCATTCTACATATGGAGCCAGCTCAAAAAAACCCAACTTTCTATTGAGTATTCTGTTCTAAATAGTGCAGCAGCCCTTTAATCAAGATATGGAAAACCAAAAGCAACAAAAGCACCTTAGATTTTGTCCATAGTGCATCAAAACCATCTAAAACACACATTCATCGCAAAAAAAAAGAGCAACAACACAAATTTGAAACAAAAGAAGGAAAAACTATTAAAGCCACCAAAAGAAATAGAGAAGAAAGAAAGTGAATTAGAGAAGTGTGCTTGAACAAATTAATGGTGTGAGAGCATCACTCAAAATTTGATGTGTTGTCGCAGGCACTCAAAAGTAAAATCAATACTCTTTAAAACAAATGTAGTACTGCGAGTACGAGTCGATCCCACGAAGAGTGTTTAGCCTAATTTTGTGCTAAGTGAACAAAGATAGGGGGGTTTTAAATGTGAGGAAAAACAGTAAAGAAATAATCTAAAACGAAGAAACAAGTTGAATCAAGAGAACAAACCTTGGTCTGAGTCAACATCCACCATCGGAATCCAACAGCTGATCATAGATGCAAGTATCAATCAATTCATACCATGAATATTCACCGTTCGAATTAAATTCGAAGTTCTCCTCGATCATAGTTAATTAGAAACAAGCGATCTAATCAACCCTAACTACTAGACAACCTAAGACAAGCGCTGTAGATTTAATCTAGTAGCAGCATTAAGAATAGGGAGATCGATGAAGCTAAACAACACAAGCACAAGCGGTTGCATTTAATCTAGTCAAATATTCTTTCTAAGACCTAACAATCTCTGAAACGCAGTAGATTATTAAACCCTAGTTGCTTCGTAAATTAGAGGGATCAAACAATTCCGGATTTGATATCCAACCTAGCAGTAGATCGCAATGAATAATAAACTAGTAGCGCTCCTAGTAATTAGACAAGACAATCATGAATATTTAATAACAGAAGAACATTCAATACTCATCTATAAACTGAACAATAAAAATAAATTAGATCTCACAGTTTCATTGATTTCGAGGTTTCAGTCTCCTCGACCAAGGATCAAGATTTAGCCACGCAGGGCCATCGAGACCAATCCTCAAAAGATTCTAATAAACAAGATAAAACCTAGAAAAAATATAAAGGAGGAGAAAGAGCAGCCAAAAGTGTCCAAGAATCCCACTCAAACCCTAGAAAGAGTCCTATTTATAGCCCCAAAGTCTCTCCATCCACGGATTAGATCAAAACCGTTGATTTTCTTTACTGGGAAAGTCCGATCGATCCTCCTCGGGATGTTGGATCGATCGGTCTCATTAAAAATCTTCAATTTCTAGTTACGCCCGAGTCCGATCGATCCAACTATAGGTGCCGGATCGATCGGACCCCTTAGGATGGATGGATGGATGGATCGGACCATGTTCAGCCAAAAAATACATGTTCTGTTACGATTCTGCATAGTTGGATCGATCCCACCAGGGTGTCGGATCGATCCAACTTTCCAGCGTATTTACTGTTCTGCCATCTAGACTGCGCCATCGGTACTGAAATTGCCGTAACTTCCTCTAGCAAACTCGGAATCACGAACCGTAAAATTCCCCAGAAACTAGACTTCAAGAGCTTTCCAACCATATATGACACATCATCTGGTTCTTCATGAACAGGTACAGATTAATCTTTAAAGTTGATCCATACACTTTTTTCAGCTTCTTTTCGACTTAAGGACTTCAATTGCATCCTAAATCAAAATATAAGAATAATGAGTGTATTTAGGAACTAAATAAACACAGGAGACTAAGTATTAAGGGGTAAAAATATAACATTATGCATTCTCATCAATTGAAATCACCTTTCCAACAGCATGCAAAGCGCCACATTTTTCTTTAGCCTTAGAGAGACTCCTTTTTGAGCCAATACCAGGCCAGATCCAGTCGGATAAGAAAATATGCATAATAAAGCATCAAACATGGACGACAGATTAGTGAAATATTTTTGTCAAGAATACCAAAAGTCCTGATTTAGTCGGTAAGACAATAAAATATATCAAAAGAGGGGTCTAATATCATAAGAGGGGTCTCATTTTCTTAATTATTTAATAAGTATAAAATCACACTCAATAAGAAAAAATAAACACATAGATATGAACAGAAATAAGCAAAAAGAACAAAGCTCACATATTTTCATGTTTCATCCACCTTTGTTATGTTAAAAGAAATTCCACAGAGGATTGAAATATTCTGCTGGTGATTATTCAATAGTGTATTGGAATGTGAAACATTGTCAGAGTATAATTTTATAAACCCTGTGATCAAATGCAAAAACTTATATCTTGGGACTTGGGGGCAGATTACTAACCCCTATAAAGGAGGATAAGAAGAGGCAGAGGATTTGCAGGACAAAAAGAATTGACACATGAGAGCCAGAAAACCCAAAACAGTATCTTTCACACATGAGAAAACTATAGTTGCATTTTGGACTTGACTGTTTAGAACCCAAAATAGAGAGGGAAAAGAAACAGAGATCAATGGATCAAAATACATCTCCACTCTCCTCTCCTCCAGAATTGGATCAATGGAACAAAATAAGTTCATAATTCAATTGGAAAAGAATGCAGCAAAACCCAGCCAAGAACAGAGGAGGAACAAAGGAAACATTGGCAAAAACCCAAAGAACTACATCACCGCAGCAAGAGAGAAGAGAAGAGCATCACAAAGCTCCTAGGCTACCAAGCATCAAAGCAAAAGAGAAGAGAAGAGTACCTCGGCTTTCTTCTACCGCCACCGGAACCCTCTTCACCGCCGGTTCCCTTTCCCCTCACCGACGGTTTCTTCCTTCAACGCCGGGCGCCGGTCTTAGGAGGACGAAGGCTGCAGAAAAAAGAAAGGAAAAAAAAAGAAGGAAGAGGAGGGAGGAGGGAGCCGCTCGCCTGACTCGAGCCGGGCCCCTTCTTCCCCGTCGTTGTCATCGCCCAAAGCCCCGGACAGTTCTTCTCCTTGTCCAACAAAGAACTCGACGGAGAGGGTGCTGAAAGAGGAAAAAAAGAGAGAAAGAAGAAAAAATAGAAGAGGAGAAGAGGGAGACGTCGTGATGCTTACCTTCACTGCCGCCAAGCCCGAGAGTCCTCGCCGTCGACTCGCCGGCCTTTTTCCTCCCCCGTCAGCTTTCTTTCCGAGAAACGATCCGAGAAGCTCAAAGGCTCGGAGTAGAGGCGGTCCGAGAGGCTTCCCAGGGAGGGGTTAGTGGCTAGGATCGTCACCGGGAGACTCGAGCTCTGGGAGGGAAGAGAGAGTGAGAAAGGGGGTGGGAGATGGGAGATGGCTCGGAGAGGGGGATGGGATACATACCGTAGATCGAGGAGCTCGATGGTGGCGCCGGGACGATGATCGGAGCAGAGGCTCGATGGCTCGAAGTAGAGGCGATCCGAGAAGCTCGATGGCTCGGAGCAGAGGCAGTCCGAGAGGCGGTGCCGAGACGATGATCGAGGAGCTCGATGGCATCGGGACGATGATCGAGGAGCTCGATGGAAGTACCTCTACTACTCACCGTCGCACTCAAGCTCAAGTCGCGGTCTCCTCCGGCCACGGTCCCCATCGTGATCTCTCCTGTGGCCGCGGTCTCCCTCTCTTCCCTGATCGGGTCGCCGCTCTCCTCTCTTCTCCTCACGATCTCTCTCTCTCCAGTCACCCTCTCGACGCCTCGGAGAGGAACGGGGTGAATGAGCGGAAGGGCCAAGGGGCCGGAGACGGGAAGAGCGGGGAGGTTAGAGCCGGTAGAGGGGGCGTGGGGGCGTGGCCGACGGACGACGGACGACGGACGACGGAGCCGGTAGATGTGAGAAGAGAGGGAGATGGGAGAAGAGAGAAGAGAGGGGGATGTGAGTAGAGAGGGCGATGGGAGATCAGAGAAGAGGGAGGGGGATGAGGCGGATGGGATAGCCGGTCACATCCCATCCCATCCTGTCTCCTCTCTCTCTCTCACACAGTTTAAGTGTAGGCTGAGAATTTTGGCGGGAAGTCTAAATTTTCGCTGCGGATCTTAAAGCTGATCATGGAATCACAGCCATTGGATGTGCTTGTAGGCAAATCCTGACCACTCTTTATGTTTTATAGGAGGGACATTTCAAAAAACGTCCTTCCTTATATAATAGATCCTATTTGAACTAAGATATTATCTTATTATTTCTTTCCTTATTTAAACTCAAATCACCTCATAACCTAGGATTGAGGTATACTACTCCAATTAATAAGAGTCTCACGTCATTAAAAAAAAACTAATGCTATTTCTATCTTCCTTCGTAGTTGTCCCCCCGTTTGGTATGGGGTTAAGCTATTTCGGGTTAAGAGATTTTGGGGTTAGAAAAATGGGGTTAATGAGTGGGGATAAAGTTATTTCACTTTTGGTGTTTGGTAGTAGGGTTGGGTTTTTGGGGTTAGAAAAGTGGGGTTAAGGAAATGGTGTTTGGATGTAAAAGGTGGAATAAGTGTAAGAATTATAATTAATTAATATTAAATACCGAAAATGCCCTGAATTATATAATTTGAGAAATTGATCATGAATTATGAAAATCAAGCGATGCTTCGCGTTTTAGATTATAATATTTTAATAAATGACTAAGTTCACTTCTGGTATTTTTGCGTAAACCGTACAAATTTTATATGATTAGATTGTTGCATAGAATAGAGTAAAATACATTATAATAAAGTATAATATTAAACTTCTTTGCTAAGTCAGATACATCAACGTAACAGGAAAATAGCAAATACGACAACAAATATCGCAACAACTAGGTAGCAAACGGTAGAGGAAAACAGCTGACGCGGGACAACAGGTGCCGTGTTGGACTCCGCGTAAGATATCGTCGCCACTTCCTCGTAATAAGTTTGCAAGTTGTAATCTTCAAAAGATTGTGATGCTTCATCCAAAGATTTAAATTTACGGTAACATGCACTTGGGTACTTGTCGACTTGTGCATGACACTCATGCCACGTTGCATAGATTCATGTCCTCCGACCTCTGTAGACCACATAATAACTCATCTGCGAAAAATAATTTACAATGCAATTTAATAGTAGTCCCGCACAATGAATAGCATCATCAAATATAATAGCTAAAATACTCGAATGAAGGAAAGTTTATAATTAAATTAATTACTTTGATAGATAAGATAAACATATGTGTTAAGCAGTAAATTCTATACTATGCAAACCTCACCTATTCACCCACAATTCTGTTGCAATTCTATCATGTAATAAATCATTATCACGAGATTCTTCTAACTGGGACGTAGATTGTGGATGTCCATGCATATGTTCATCATCATTAGCTACTGCAGGTTCCATAGCAACAGATCCTCGTAAAAGACTATCACGTTTATGATTTGTGATGATATAGTTATGAAGTATGCAACACGCCATTACTATCTTGCGTTGCGCTAACTGATGTCGCTCAAATGTGTCACGCACAGCGGTCGCGGTGCAGTACAGCATAAGAGAGGTCGAATCCCACAGAGAGACAGGCAGAAAGGATCCAGAAATACAGATAATAATATATTAAAGACAATCAAGAAAGCTAACTAAATTAAATTAGATCAAAGGATTAATGATAATGTAATGTTAACTAAAGATATCAGGCTTTTGATAAGGCTAGGCTTCAGGAATCACTTCACTCGGATTTAGGTCCTTCTATTCTCAGTGGTTCATATAAAACTCAGTTAAGGGATTCACATCCCAATCCCCTTAACCGGAAGATATAGAATTATGAATCTGATAAAATATAAATGTCTCTTCCTATGATTGGTTCTTACTTTTTATAGTTCTAACTTCATCCAACCAAACCTAAGAATACACGATACCGGCTGTCACTACAGGCAACGCGCAGTAAAAGTTCATCGGGATAAAGCCCTAACTCTAACCGGATCTCTAAGAATACACAATACCAACTCTCACAATCGGCAATGCATAGCAAAGATCTCACGGTATAGAGCCCCAACCTTATCTAACCAGATCCCTAAGAATATACAATACCAGCTGTCACTACGGGCAATGCATAGCAAAGGTCCCACGAGACTCGGTAGGAGAATCAAAGGAGATAACTATGGGATCACAATATCATAAAAGAAGCATGACTGGATTTATAATAATGTTTAACCACAAAGCAATCTGTGAAGATCCAATACATAAGAAGAGTTTAACAATAAAGATTAAAAACATGAACCATCGTTGGAGAAGAAACCCTAATCCTCGCTAGATCATCCGTCCGCCATGCCCGTGGATTACTCGGCCATGGATGGAGATTCCTTCATCTTCTTCCCTTGAGAAACACCCAGAAAAGAGCCTCCAAAAACGTCTAAGAAGTCCCCCTTGATTAGCCCTAAGTTTCCTATTTATAGGGTCCAAGAATTAGTAAACTCGGATTAATCAAAACCGTTGATTTTCGTCACTGGGCAAGTCCGATCGATCCTTCTCGGGATGTTGGATCGATCGGTCTCTTGAGATCTCCAATCTTCTAGCTTCGCCCGTGTCCGATCGATCGGACTAAGGGAGTCGGATCGATCGATTTCGTAAAAACCCTTCGTCTCTGGCTCTTCCCGAGTTCGATCGATGGACGGATCGATCGAACTCTGCTCCTCTAAAAAGCATACGTTCTGTCACCCTTTAATTCCCAAGTCCGATCGATCGAATTATGAGTGTTGGATCGATCGGATGCATAAAAATCCACATTCTCTGGGTATTTTTGAGTCCGATAGATCCAACTCTAGGAGTCGGATCGATCGTGCTCAGTAGGAGTGATGGTTCGATCGATCGAACCATATTCAGCCAAAAACTATATGTTCTGTCACGGTTTTGCCAGGTCCGATCGATCGGACCTTCGCTCGGACTTCCAGCTTATTTTCCTTTCTGCCATTCAGACTGCGCATTGATACTGAAATTGCCGTAACTTCTTCTAGGAAACTCGGAATCACGAACCGTAAAATTCCCCAGAATCTAGACTTCAAGAGCTTTCCAACCATGTATGGCATATCATCTGATTCTTCATGAGCAGGTACAGATTAATTGTTGAAGTTGATCCATATACTCTTTTCAGCTTCTTTTAGCTTTAATTTCCTGCATTTTCCAAACAACCATGTGAAGCAACATATAGATATAAAAATAGTAATAAAGATGCTGATTAAGGATAATAATCTAGCAATTGAGATGGTTTTAAGGTTGTTCAGAGTGCACTTTCATGCACTCATCACACCCCCCAACCAGCTTATTGCTAGTCTCTAGCAATTCAAAGCGCATAGAATATAATTAAGCACACTAACGGTTCAAGGATGTAGACATGCATGATAAAAATTCTACCTTATCAAGTCGATAGTGTTTTATGAAGTACAGAGCATGGAAACTTCTTATACTCATACACATACTACCAACACATGAAATCAACTTCTACACATCAAAACATGCTAATCACCATCCAGAATAATACATGTGATGTGACAAATAAGTGTTACGTACAGAAGCAACTTCTACCCACCATTAGTCCAAACACACTACTATCTTCATGACCAATCATCCAACCCTCACACTTTAAGTATAGCATGCTCTTTCTTTCTTTCTTTTTTCTTTTCAACTATCAGACATTTTGCCTTTTTACACGAGCACTCTCCGCTTCTTGAGGCGCAGAGACCCGGTTACTTAGCAAAATACTTAATAGTTTTTTTTTTTTTATAGCTATAAGTGGTTCTACCTTTTTACGCGAGCTCCCCGCTTCCTGACGCAAGAACACCCGGTTACTCAGTAGATCACTTAATAGTTGTTTAGGCACAGCTTGATCAAGCTCCAGAACTTTTTCTCTCTTTTTTTTCTTTTCTGCATGCAATACTCAACACTAGCTAATGTTGAAATCATGGTCTCGATTGACAATAGCATGCTCATTCCTCTAGTGAGTATAATTACCACTGCACATAAAGTGTTCGTGTGTGGATCACATGATGTTATACTTTCAGGTTATCACACATGCAATCAATGTATTGGTCAATCCATATGAAAGCAACATGCATAATAAGCATAAAAATTTCAGCTCAAGTACAATTTCTAATAACATAATCAATTCAACACTACTAAACTCAATAAGGTAGCATGCATAAGGTCATGCATGCCTACACCCCCCAACCTGAAATTCACATTGTCCTCAATGTGTGCTAATCATGTAAATAAGCAGAAGGGTGTTGGCTGAATTTTCATATATGACAGAAATAAAAATAGGAAATCGAAATAGGAGCGATGCCACCTCATAGAATAAGTGAATATCTCCTCAAGGCTCCTCATGGTGGCCGAATTTCTCATCTCCAGAATAGTGGTCGAATTCCTCAAGCAAGGCAAACGGTGGTCCAACATCCTAAGAAATAAGAGAGCAAACAAAAACAAATGAAAACAAAAGCAAATAAACTAAAACAAACTATCCTAATCAAAAAGGGAAATGATAGATAGGAGAAAGATCATCCCTCGTAGACAGGGTCTACGAGAGAAACGGTGTGCTCCTCAGGGTCCGCTTTCTCTGGAATCTGTTTCAAACGCTGTCCATTAACCGTAAATAATCTCCCATCCTTTGGGTCTTCAACTTCCACAGCCCCGTTCTCAAATATTCTGCTAATGGTGAAGGGGCCTGTCCAGCGTGATCTCAGCTTCCCAGGATGGAGGTGCAGTCGTGCGACATACAGATAATCTTGTTGTCCGATTGCAGAAAATTTTAACATCATTAAACATGGTAAGCCAGTAAAAACCACATTGAAGAATTTTAGCATCAATCTTTTTCATCGAGAAATGGCCTCCACATGCATGAGAGTGACAAAATATAATGATGCTTTCTATTTCATAATCACTAACACAACGACGCATGATCTGGTCAGGACAATACTTAAACAGACAAGGATCATCCCAATAAAATTTCTTTACCTCAACAAAAAATCTACGCTTATCCTGCGCACTCCAAAAAGAAGGGATCTCACCTGTCGCTAAGTAATTAACAATGTGCGTATACCAGGGCAACCGTGCAACTGAAAAGAGTTGCTCATCAGGGAAGTCATCCATAATTTGTGGCTCATTTTCCGCTACTTCCACCATCAACCTTGATAGGTGATCAGCGACAATGTTCTCCACGAGAAAGCAGGGACTGATCGAGCACCTAAGAACAAAAGCAAAACAAACCAAAAACAAAAGCAAACATGCAAGTACACAACATAAAAATAACTCAAGCATTCTCAAGCATACAAGAAAGCAAATTAAGGAAACTAAACTACTATATACGAGACAAGGATTTTTAACCGCGCCCTTGGCGGCCGTGCCCTAGCACGATGATATGCAAAATCAGTAAGTGATATGACCTGAAAGGTTAACCTTAGTAGTGTCACCAAGGGTAATTTACCATGTGAATCTAAGTGGCATATGACAAGTGGGAGAACTAGCTTTTGCATTCTAACACC
Organism: Narthecium ossifragum; assembly: GCA_963920575.1. Lineage (NCBI taxonomy): Eukaryota > Viridiplantae > Streptophyta > Magnoliopsida > Dioscoreales > Nartheciaceae > Narthecium > Narthecium ossifragum. The sequence continues at coordinate 10,515,559 of OY986965.1, read as the reverse complement.
AATAAACAAAATAGCTAGATCTCTCAAATAGAAATATGTATCATCATTATGCTCAAGTTTCAGTGACTCATCCAATGACCTATCAATAATGTCATCATGCTCGTGGTCAAGGATGGTAAGATCACAAAATCTGAAATAAATCCGTCGAAGTTTAAAAATATCTATCAAGGTCATGTTCTTCCTGACTATCCAAGGAGATGAAATAAACACTGGAAATATACCTTGCGGCTTAGAAGCAATGACTTGAAGTTCAGCCGATGGAGGTTCAATGAATACCTGGTCCTGGTGGTCTTGGAAGTCTTCCAGATCTTCCTCATTGCTGGCCGGCCCGTACTGGAGTACATCGTCTTCTTCCATATGATGTGTCCATCCGAGTTCGTGCACGCTAAAAGATGTGATTACCTCGCATAGTTGGCGTGCTTTCTCCTCGTCCTTCATAAGTAACTGCAGAAGGAAAGAATCAAAATTAGGCTTGGTTTTAGCCTCCTTAAATAAGTCCAAAATCTCTGTCATAGAAAGTTGAGCTTGAGCAGAAACATGTGCATCTTCAGCATCAGAAGCATAAACATGTGCATTACTAACATTGGAATCATGATCATAGGCATAGTGAATGTTAGTATCATGAACATGCGTATGAGCACTAAAATCATGTGTATATGCATCACATACATTAGAATCAATAGCTTGTGCATCAATAGGACTAGAATTTTGAACATGCACACTAGCACTACAATCATGAGCATATGCATCATCAACATGAGCATCTTGAGCATGTGCACCAAAAGCATTAAAATCATGGACGTATGCATCACAAGCACTAAAGTCATCGACACATGCATCATACGTGTTAGGCTCATCAACATCCACATCATGGGAAGTAGCAACATAAGTATCATGCACATAATCATCATAAGTACTAGGATAAGAGTAGAAAGGCTCATTGTGTTGCTGATAGCTGCTGGACGTTAAGGCGACATTGGAATGCTTGTAGGATTTGGCATTGGAATGATCATGATAACCATCCCAGCGCCCCGGAACCGTCTGTGTATAAGTTGTCTCCACAAGCTCATCCAAATACCTCATAGCTTCATCAGAATCAATCTGCAAAAACTCACCCCTGCATCTTGTTTCAAGAATTTGACATTCATGCTTAGTTAATCCATAATAAAAATAGCTAACTAAACGCCAATTAGGATAACCATGTTGAGGGCATGAAGCTATTAAACTGGTAAATCGCTGCCATGCATCACATAATGACTCATTATCCTTTTGTGCAAAGGATGAAATTTTTGTTTTCAATGCATTACTCATATAAGTAGAACGATACTCATTGACAGAAACATGACTCGCTCTATTCTCCTCTCTCAATTCGTAAATGCTTTTCTTACGAACTGTTGTTTGAGACATTCCATCTCTCGACTTCATAGAACATGATCTCAAATAGTATTGATATAATCCATTTTCCATCTTTTCTTATTTTTCAGTTTTTGTTTTTTTTTTTTTTTTTTGGTCAGTTTTTTTTTTACCAAGTAAAAATAAAACGAAAATTCAAAACAAAACTAAAAAGAAAATAAAGAAAACTAAGGAAAAAGAAATAAAAATCCAAAGAAAAGGGAAAAAAAAAAGTTACCGCCTTCGATGTCTTCAATCATCATGATCTGTTGATTCTGGCGCTTTTCTGAACCGTCTCCCCGGCAACGGCGCCAATTTTTGATGTCGCTCAAATGTGTCACGCACAGCGGTCGCGGTGCAGTACAGCATAAGAGAGGTCGAATCCCACAGAGAGACAGGCAGAAAGGATCCAGAAATACAGATAATAATATATTAAAGACAATCAAGAAAGCTAACTATATTAAATTAGATCATAGGATTAATGATAATGTAATGTTAACTAAAGATATCAGGCTTTTGATAAGGCTAAGCTTCAGGAATCACTTCACTCGGATTTAGGTCCTTCTCTTCTCAATGGTTCATATAAAACTCAGTTAAGGGATTCACATCCCAATCGCCTTAACCAGAAGATATAGAATTATGAATCTGATAAAATATAAATGTCTCTTCCTATGATTGGTTCTTACTTTTTATAGTTCTAACTTCATCCAACCAAACCTAAGAATACACGATACCGGCTGTCACTACAGGCAACGCGCAGTAAAAGTTCATCGGGATAAAGCCCTAACTCTAACCGGATCTCTAAGAATACACAATACCAACTCTCACAATCGGCAATGCATAGCAAAGATCTCACGGTATAGAGCCCCAACCTTATCTAACCAGATCCCTAAGAATATACAATACCAGCTGTCACTACGGGCAATGCATAGCAAAGGTCTCACGAGACTCGGTAGGAGAATCAAAGGAGATAACTATGGGATCACAATATCATAAAAGAAGCATGACTGGATTTATAATAATGTTTAACCACAAAGCAATCTGTGAAGATCCAATACATAAGAAGAGTTTAACAATAAAGACTAAAAACATGAACCATCGTTGGAGAAGAAACCCTAATCCTCGCTAGATCATCCGTCCGCCATGCCCGTGGATTACTCGGCCATGGATGGAGATTCCTTCATCTTCTTCCCTTGAGAAACACCCAGAAAAGAGCCTCCAAAAACGTCTAAGAAGTCCCCCTTGATTAGCCCTAAGTTTCCTATTTATAGGGTCCAAGAATTAGTAAACTCGGATTAATCAAAACCGTTGATTTTCGTCACTGGGCAAGTCCGATCGATCCTTCTCGGGATGTTGGATCGATCGGTCTCTTGAGATCTCCAATCTTCTAGCTTCGCCCGTGTCCGATCGATCGGACTAAGGGAGTCGGATCGATCGATTTCGTAAAAACCCTTCGTCTCTGGCTCTTCCCGAGTTCGATCGATGGACGGATCGATCGAACTCTGCTCCTCTAAAAAGCATACGTTCTGTCACCCTTTAATTCCCAAGTCCGATTGATCGAATTATGAGTGTTGGATCGATCGGATGCATAAAAATCCACATTCTCTGGGTATTTTTGAGTCCGATAGATCCAACTCTAGGAGTCGGATCGATCGGGCTCAGTAGGAGTGATGGTTCGATCGATCGAACCATATTCAGCCAAAAACTATATGTTCTGTCACGGTTTTGCCAGGTCCGATCGATCGGACCTTCGCTCGGACTTCCAGCTTATTTTCCTTTCTGCCATTCAGACTGCGCATTGATACTGAAATTGCCGTAACTTCTTCTAGGAAACTCGGAATCACGAACCGTAAAATTCCCCAGAATCTAGACTTCAAGAGCTTTCCAACCATGTATGGCATATCATCTGATTCTTCATGAGCAGGTACAGATTAATTGTTGAAGTTGATCCATATACTCTTTTCAGCTTCTTTTAGCTCCAATTTCCTGCATTTTCCAAACAACCATGTGAAGCAACATATAGATATAAAAATAGTAATAAAGATGCTGATTAAGGATAATAATCTAGCAATTGAGATGGTTTTAAGGTTGTTCAGAGTGCACTTTCATGCACTCATCACTAACCAAGGATATGGTTGCATTATTCGTAGTATCTTAAATCGCTGCTTCAGAACACCAAATGCCCTTTCAACGTGATTGCACAATTGTGCATGACGGTGGTTGTATATGTCCTTATAGCTACTGTATCCATGAGTGCGGCCACTACGGACATTTTGGAATTCTCCGATATGATATCATGATCCTCTGTATGGCGCCAGAAACTTTTTTGAATTTGCATAACCAGAATCAACTAAGTAGAATTTACCTACAGGTTATCACATTGTCACTGTTAGATCCACTACAAGAAAAAGATGTTATACCGGCACTTAATTACCGACACTTAACTAAAAATGCCGATGTTGGATATCAAGGCCAATACCGGCACTTTGAATAAGTGCCGGCAATTAACAAATCTCCGGCACTTTTAATAGACCTGGCCGACATTTGTCAGGAAAGGGCCGACGATATGATCTATTTCACGACTGGTCAAAAACGTGTGCCGGTTTTATAATCTATTTCACGGCATTATTGTAAAAGTGCCGGCGCTGTCCAAATCTTTAATCCCAACCCGCGAACTCCATTTCTATTTCGTCCTCTTGCCTCCAAAAATTTTTGTTTGCCTCCAAAGCCCCTCTTTCCCCAAAATCTTTAAACCCTAATTACCCCCTCCATCGGATCCAGTTCTTGGTAGATCCAATCGTCTCCTCCGCCAACTCCGTTTCCGGCATCGCCAACGCATCTTTCGCAAACGCTGAGTAACATAGGGAGAGAGAGAGAGGGAGAGAGAGAGAGAGAGAGGAGATGGGGAGCAGCGGAGGCGGATGGATGGCGGACTTGGTGGATGTGCCGACGCCGGATTAGATGTCCGAGCTGCTCCGCCGCATGTGATGCGCATCCAAGTCCGACAGGCGCCTCATCTTCATCGGTATAGATGCTCCCATTTTATCTTCTTTTATCCTCGTATCGTATAATCGGCGAAGGTTTTCAAGCTGATGTGGACTTCGTGGTTCTCGCTCGCATCAATGTGTGAGCTAATTCATCTCCGGACGCAAAGTTTAGTGATCGTTATGGTTCTAGACGAGATTCTAATACGATCCATATGCATCAATTTAGTGATTAGATGGATTTTTTAGGCATTGGTGCTTGGAAGAATTTTTTTGGAGAGAGCTATTTGATTTTATACGGGGAGCTAAATTGGCCATTGTTGACTCGGCATCTATTGCATATGCACACATATATGATCCTTATGTGTGTAGATTGGGTGATGGGCAGCACATTGCTCGATTCCTTGTTCCCTGCCCCCCCCCCCATAAAAACGTGATATTTATTTGATTATTGCGAATTAGCATTGGGTCCTGTAACTCTATGTTATTTGTTTTCCCTGAAGTAAAAAGTTTCTATTGTCATGATGATATAAATATGAGGAATTGCCACCTTTTATGCTAAAATTAACTCACTACAAATCCTTCGCAAGCATTTCTCTCAATCCACCCTGACCAGCCATTGGTATGTTTGCTTCTTATTGTAGACTTCTTGTTTGGATAATCTGTAGAAGAGATGAAATTTCTGGGGAGATCCTCCTTAAGTTTCTATGATTTAGCGCCAATGATGATGTATTTTGAGCAATGACATCTTTTCTTGTCTGTTGTTTCAGTCAATGCTTCACATTTATTTTTAACTCTCAAATTTGTGATAGAGCTTTAGTGGATTTTATTTGTGATCTATGGTCTTAGATCATAAATTGTACAAAGCTATAGGGCAAAAGAAATTATAAACCTAGCTAACTAGCACCTTCTTAAAATGTCTGGCTGAGGTATCTTAAAGTTTTTTTTTGTGGCCTATATGAAAACAACACTTTTACTGCGAAATGCATCAGCTGCAGCTATTGTTCTGTTTCTACTGCAGCTATTATTGTGATGTGGTTATTTATTTTGTGATGCATTATTGTGATGTGGTTATTTATTTTATGAAAAAGATGTTAATCGGATCAATCATTGCTTTATATCAAGCTTATGAAGGACCTCCTGGAAAGCTAACTGTTAGCTATGGAATGGGGCATACTTAGTACTTGACACTTTTTTCTTACTGATTTTATGTTGGCTTCTTTCTGTAAAATGCTAGTGCAATCCTTTTGAGTTTTGACAATGAGATGCTAGTGCTTGAGTTACTATCAGTTTATGCTTTACATTATGTATTCCTGCATATTTTAATTTGCTTCTTTTGGCATTCTATGATACGCGCTTTGTTTAATTCCTTGCAATTGATTTATTATATAAGACTTCAAATTGCTTCGCAAGGTCCCATGCTCTCTTCTTTCTTTGTTCTTCCTTCTACCTTGTTCATCATGTTTTGTAGTCTTAGTATAGTCTTTGTTATATTATAATGATGATATTCGAGATAAAGTTAGTTGATATATAGTTGCATGATTACTTGGCTAGCTAGCAGTAATTATGTACATGAATTGTAGTTAAGTTTACAGCGCTGTAGTAAAGTTAGTTGGCATCATTCTCTTTGATTTTGTGTATTTCAATCTTATTTCCTATGTTTTATATGTATATATTTGATTTTAAAGTTAGCTATGTGGTGCTAAGACTTCCATCCGGGTATATACTGCTAAATCTGATGCTTTATTACATTAGAGGACTATCTTGCATTGCAAAGTTGTCGATATTGCCTCCGCGTATACACTGGAGTTGATAACCATTTTTATGATACTCGAAGGCAATGGAAGTAATGTGAGCATGAAGTAATGTGCTTTCATGTTAGCGCTTAAAATCCTATTTTTTTCTAGTTAACCCTGTTATTACTGTAACCATTGCTTTTTAATATCCTATGTTCCTTTTTGAAATCAGGATGAGATTCACAAATTGATTGATTGCAAGGGTCGAACTCCCTTAACGATGAAGAGATTATTACCCTTGCTTTTGGCCAAGAGAGGAATGGGAGGATGCACTTTATGAGGCGAGGACTGAGTTTGAATTCTGTCTTTGAAACTCTACCCAATTGGGCTGTGTTATTAAGGAAGTGGAGGAGGCAAGGAGAGAAGCGCCAAGAAAAAAAGATAAATGGAAGAGTTACAAAGAAGTACTAATGACCACTTGGACAAATGCAATGTGCAGCGTTGGTACAAGATGAAGATATGCATCCATGCTCAGATGGCACAAATGATGAAGACGATAAGGAGAATGGGAGGTGGTAGCTAGGAATGTAATTATTTTTGGAATGAGGTAGAAAATGCCTATTTTTGTTTTTGGTGTTGTATATATTAACAGGTATCAAAGTGTATATGTATTGTTTGAATTATTTAATACAAATTATTTTTGAATGCAGGAAAAAATATTTCCGGCGCTTTTCAAAGGGCCGAAAAAAATAATGTTGACCAAGGTAATTTACCGGCACATTTATAAGTGACGTTGTCAAGGTTATTACCGGCGTTTTATAAGACCAAGTGGATTCAATTTATTGGTTTATTACCGACGGTTCAATCCCGACGCTTCTAGAACTGATGGTATAAAGTGTACTACCGGCGCTTCGTTACAACCCTATCATCCAGCCGTGGGTTAAGATACCGACACTTTTTGTTATTATACCGACGCCTATAGAGTGCTGGTATAAGTGTACATGTACAGGCGCTTTGTAACAATGTCGGGAAATCATTGTCGACACCCACATTTGTCAACAGTTAGGCGAAGCTTTGTAAAGCGCCCGTGATTAGCTATACCGGCGCTTTGCGTCCTACACGGGCACGTTTTAGGCGCCGGTATTGACGTGGTTTCTTGTAGTGATCAAGTCACTGAGAGCAAATATAATAGCGTAAGTTCATGAGACTAAAACCTTCTGGAACTGTGAGATCTCCATCTTCAATTGCCTGTTTAAGACACACATATCTGCCACGGAACCTTCCCATTCAGTAATGACAAGGAGAAATTGTAGATAAAAATCCACAACTCCCATAACATTCTGCGATGTAAACCTCTTGCGGTTACGAAACCGCGGTTGTAGGTCTCTGCTAACAATTGCAGGAATATGCGTTCCATCAATTACACCAATGGCATTCTGCGAAATACACTTGCAGCATTAAAACCAAGCACACGCTAGAACATACCACAATAAGATTATATTCATGCATTTTACCTTAAATGGGGCCCAAGTGGAACCCCCTCAAATAGGTGGTGGACGGGGACATTATCACCAAGGAGTTGCATGTATTCAGGTCTCAATTCTACGACACCATCCAGTACGCGATTGAAAATTCGACTTATTGTTTCTCCAGAGTGTGTCTTTTGTTTCATCAAATAGTCTGAGGTACTGGATGGTGTCGTATAATTGAGACCTGAATACATGAGACATTTCAGCATTCTGGAGAAACAATAAAAATATATATAGGAAGCAGAGTCCATAGACAAACTTCCTCATTACACACACTCATGTCATTATATATAGGAAGCAGAGTCCATAAAAATATCTAACATAGAGACAACATATGTCTTCTTTCCATGATGAACAGCCAGTCACACCTCCCTCTTGTCTTGTCACTTCTATCAACTTCAAAATGTAGGCCCCATTGTTCACATGTTGCAACAACTTTTTGACCAAGAAAGTTATACTTCCATCCATATGAAATATGAAATTTAATCATCACAACCAATTCATGCTTACATTAGCTTTGGATGTAAGCTATACTTCCATCCAAAGCTAGCATGATCAAATCAGCATCCTGCAAAAACAGTAAAAAGGGAACGTTACTTTAACAATGTTGACATGAACAGGCCAAATGAAGGTATATGTCCCATGGCAGTGATTATCATTATTAGGAAGACTACGTGTGAAAAATGGAGAAGAGAATGATTAAATTTAAAACATAAACTTGACAAAGTTATCATCCATTAATAAATGTCTCATTCCAGGATGGAAATTTTTTAGAATCATTACAAATTATGGAGCATACAACAAACTTCTTCCCATGTTCCAAAGAGTGATACTCAGAAGTCACTCAAATGTGTAGAAGACCATGAGTATGGATCTGAATATAATATATCTCAATACATGTATCATCAAATTACGATAAAGCCAAAGTTCAACCATATGTTCAATTTCATTTCAGAATAAACAGAAGCTGGAAAGTATTATGATTAATACGAACATTATCATTGCCGGCAATAAATATACATATCAGTTTGGCAAAAACATGGAAGCACAAAAACAACTAAATTGTGTATGCATGACAATCAAAGTGTAGAGATCTTCAAAAAGAATAAGAAAAAATGGTTATAATTCTCTTCAAGTTTCTATGCAAAGGTATAGACAAATGAAAAAAGAGCATAAGATGGTAGGGTTAAATCAATCTAAATGATTCCAAGGTGAAACAACTAGCAGTACTCCGAACAAAACGAGTCTAGTAACCAGCATAGGCAATTCCTGGAGCTAGTTCTGAATTGTAGCAATCATCAAGACGAAAAAGGGGGGATAACCAAGCTTTAGCTACTACTACAACGAGTCTAGTAGCCAGCATAGACAATTCCTGGAGCTAGCTATACTTCCATCCATATGTTTTTGCAGGATGCTGATTAGCAGGCAATTCATGCTTACATTTAGAAATGTACAGTTCCATCCATTAGAATTTTTCCAGCAGATAACATATTCAAAAGAATTGATGTTCACATTAGAAACCAGTAATTACATTAGGAGCCTTGACAATATGTAGTTTTCCTAGTATCGGATTAAATTCTGTGAGAAATAGTAATACAAACTATTAATTACATTAGGAGCCTTGACAGTATGGCCAAGGTAGTTTTCCTGGTGCTTAATTACTAGATAAAGCCCACAAGCTACTACATTGGTTTCCCCATTGTGTAACTCAGTTAAGAAGATGCAATTGACCCAGATTGCAAAAATTATAAGGAAAGGCACATAAAAGTTGGTTCATGGTGACGAGTCTGCTAAAGCATATCCAATGATAAGAAATCACATCATTAAAGTTAGCAGACTACATACCTAAATAAGTACCGCTTACATGTCTGGATTTGATGTGCCACGTGCGAAGTGGTCATCCTCCTGCGTCCCGTATGGTGTCCAATTCGGATTGACTTGTTCCCCTTCAGGCCGTGGACCTCTAGTCATATGAAAAGTAGGAAGATGTGGACGAAATGGATGTGTATGGCACCTCCATGGACGGAGGCCATATAGGCGGATGGTATGATGGTCCAGGCTGTGTGAAAATTGTAGATGGCTGGCTATGGCTATCTTGACTAGGTAACTCCTTCAACTGATCATCTACCCACATGTTCCTTAGTGTTGCGTCATTGAGAGAAATGAATCCCTACCTATGTGTTTCACTCTCAAAAATTTTCGTCAACTTCACCAACTTGTAAGATGTTATTTCAGGCAATGTATGGGCCACCTCCATACATGTTGGTAGGGAGTAATCAACATCTCTTTGCATCGCCCGCTCTTTGAGATCAAACTTCCTTTGTAACTGCTGTGCAATTAGACATGCACCCTCACCCCTGCCTCCAACCACCTTCTTCTTACATCTGTTTGCATACTCTTGTTGGCGACGCTTGCTGCCGGAAGAACCAGATGCATCCGTGCCAGTACCACCATGCTCCTCTGTGCGTTGTGTCTGTGGCGTGTCTTGCGGAATCGGATCACTGGAGTTTGTATCTTGCAATTCATCAACATATCTCCATGGCCTGGATCCTCCCGTGTAGTCTTCATCTTCACCGATGTTAATACCAGACACACGAGATGGGTAAGTCCGAGGCGGGGGTGAATTAGCATCAGTCGGAGTATCTGATGATCCAATGCTCTCTGATACTTTTTCTTCATTTTTATTCTTCTTATTCTTCATGTTGGAGGAATATCTGAATTCTCCAGTGGCGGTATTCTTGGCTGTCAGGAGATTCATTACTTCATAGAAGACATACAACTTATCTTTGAGGGGAGCAAATTTTGAACTACTCCGGAAGAATGGAAGAATTATAATTGATTAGAATAGGTGTCTTTGGACCAGAATTATGAAAACTATATTTGGACGTTTCTTACCGCAATAACCTCATCCCAAGCTGCTCTATCAGGTGGATCGATCATCTTCGTTTTGGGGTTCCAACCCCATCCACTCTTGCCCTCTAGCTCTATGTAGATAGCATGTGTTTTTTTCAGGTTCTTCCATCTATTCTTGATATGTATCATCTGTAGCTGATGTTCTCGATTTTCATTGCATTTGGCGAGTGCTCTATTCCAGGCATCTTTCATAAATTGCCCATTGCTTCGCGCTTTAGCGAGGTGTTCTAATCTCAAGTGTTCTAGCAAGACATGATCCTCGGCTTCAGTCCAATTTTGTTTCCTTACATTCGGCATATTTCTGTATTAATCGAAGATGTCTTTAGTTTGATAATATTCAGAAGAAATCAATCCAACCATCGACATTTGTTAGGAGGTATGGTTTTAACCATAACATGAGATTTTCATAGATAGATGACAAAGTCACTCGTAATTGCAATCTAGATAGCAAGACTGAAGGTTAGATGTATTCGCTAGAAAAGACAAGGTAGACAGGATGCTACTGAGGAAAACTTTAACCCATAAAAGGGATGGGTACTGATGAAGATAACTTCTTGACGACATTTTCGTAAGGATAGTGAAGATTACAAAGAACAAAGTATAGCTGCCCCATCCATCACAATGTTTACTGATGGAATCAATCCAAGATGGTTTTTACTCACGAAATACCAACTAACAAAAACAAACATGGCCACATCATTCAAACATAGTCACAAACATATAACCAAGCAGCCGAACAAAAGACACCACTACGAAGATCTAAGATGGGTAAAATTTGAAGTTAAAGAAACTGATTGGAAGTAAAATAAAGGCAATGTACCAGGCTAGCATACTAACCATGAACCAACTAGGTCCATGCCTCAGTCATCCCATAGAAATCAAAAGAGCACAGACATGGTTATTTCATCCACTACAAATTAGTCCATCAAAGATGTATAATCATCCAACGATCATAATAAAAGCTAGAGTTAAAATTTGGATGATGAGATTGCTTACCTAAACAGAAAGGATCAACGAAGGGGACTTTGCCGTCAGGGGATTGGGCAATCCTCTTTGTTAGCCTCGGAGCAGAGCAGATGTAGCTTTTTTTTTGAACTGTGCTTGGCTCCAATTGCAGGCCGGCACCGAGTTGGAAGAGAGAGATCGGATCAGACCAGGGAAGGGGAGAAAATAGAGTGGTTAAAAAATGGATCATAAGATTGCTTACCTAGAGAAGAAGGATCAAGGAAGGGGACTTAGCCGTCAGGGATGGCTGCATTCCTCTTTGCTAGCCTCGGATAAGAGCAGATCTAGCTGACAGGACAACTGTGCTCGGATCGAAGGAGTTGCAGGGCGGCAGCGAGTGGGAAGAGAGAGATCGAAGAGAAACACCATCGCCTATGACGCAATACAACAGATCGTGGAGGAGCTTCGCATTCCGGCGATGGCGGTTTCCAGCGTTGGGGAGGTCGATGACGGACGACTTGCTACGGCGATGGCGGTTTGTAGGTGTAGTCAATCCACCTCCATGGCTCAATATTCTTCGATGTTGCGTTGACGAGACAGCATCGGAGCAAGATCTCATCACTTCCGGCAATGGAGCAAAGTAACCCTGACTGGATCTGACCAGATCTGGAATGCTCTTGGCTTCAGAGGCGAGGTAGCGAATGGTGGCGGAGAGATATGGCAAGAAGACCTCACGCGGTGGCGTTGTCTCTCTCACTCTCTCGATCTCTCCTCCGAGCGACCGGATCTGACGGGATGTGGATGGTTTTTGGTTTAGATCCGACGTAGCGGCCGGAGGCGAATAGATCTCGCAAGGAGCCATCACTCGGCGTCGTCGACCTCGCGCGGTGACGCTGTCGCTCTTTCACTCTCTCCATCTCTCCCCCCACTGACCACTCCCTTCACCGCCGACCACATCCCTTCCTCCTACTCCTTGGCAACCCACGCGCCCTTCTACGCCGCCGGCGACCCCCGCGACGAGACGGTCTCTCCCTCACGCAATGGACACCAGCTCTGTGTCGCTTTGCTAGACGCTCGTGAGAAAAGTGGGATAACCTAGAAACCAGGGTTAACCCCACTTTAACCCAGAAATACAAGGCAGCCGTGTTTGGGGATAACACAGGGTTAAGGTGGGATAACCCCACCGTAACCCCGAACCACACAGAGGATAACAAACTAGGGTTTAAGGTTCCTCCTCTCTTCTCTCTTCTCTCTGCTCTCTTCTCTCTTCTCTTCCAATAAATCGCTCATGAGGAATAGCAATGGGCCTTTTGGGGTATGTCATCACCCTGTGTGGTGTTTGTTGCTGCGATCATCGTCTTAGTTGCAGGCTTCTTCATCGTAGACCGACCGATTGTTCCAAGGAAAAATAGTAGCAGAGCTCTTTTTGACCTTGATCGGTTTGCGCCGTTGCCAGAAAGGATGGCAGCCGTCAGTTTATAATTACTGTATCTTTTGGTTTGAAGAAAAATTTCAAGACATCTACTGCATGTCTACTGTGATGGTCTAATTTTTAGTTTTTCTTTTTCTTTTTCTTTCTTGGGTGTGTGATATAATGCAGTTCTTTGTTTTTTTATATGTTTTGTAATTGTTGCTCAAAAATTGTACCCGGGATGGATACGTGGTCGTCAGGCACGTGAGGTGTGCTAACCGTCGTACAGAGATGATCAAAGGGTGTGTGAGTTCAACCGTACCTCAATTAAGAGGATTTTGTGTAAAACTTAAGTCTAATGGAAATGTCGATTTTTGTGGATTTTTGGATTATGGTTGTTAAGAATAGGATGATTGCCATCACAATGTTACTCTACTCCTAGATTGAATGGTAGACTACTCCTAAGGACAGTTGCGCTATTCCTAGAGTAAGTTGATATACTCCTAAGAAGTGTTTGAGCTACTCCTAGGGTTTAAATGCTACTCCTAAATAGAAGACAAGCAAGTAATAAAGCAGATAAAAACTAATTACTTACTTCCATTGAACAACAACGGGGAGATACAGCTCTGATGAAAGCTCCTACGAGTACAAGCTAGTAGAAAATTACAGTAGCTAAAGCTAGAAAACTAGTAGTAGAAGTCTGGATGTGTCGGGGTGGGGGTTCTTCTTCTGCTTTGTCTTCCACCTTTTATACTTCGGGCCGCCGCCTCCGTGTGGTTGTTGCTAGCCATCGTCCATGACCAACCACCCACGATCATTCATGGTTCATCATGGGTCGGATCCCGTTTCCATCTCGCCACGTGGCCCAAAGATAACCGTTTCTCTGTTTTCTCACTCCGCCTTCCACACCTTTGTTTTAGGAGATTTTATAGATCGTGGGATCGTGGTGAGGATCCGACTCCTTCTTGCCATCTTGACCTTGGATCACCTCGACCTCTGATCAGTTACCTCATCTCCTTGGCTTCACACCTCGACCCAGGGGTTACTTGGTTTATATATCTTCTCGAGTCTTGACCTCGGGGTTACTCGGTTTATATGTCATCTCGAGTTTTCGACCTTGAGGTTACTCGGTTCATGACTTCATGACTCTATATATTGCTTCGATCTCAGGGTCATGTGACTTTGTTGTGCTTCGGCCTCGGGATCTCCATATCGATCTCGACATCCTTCTCGAGGTCACTTGGGTTCGACATTGGTGTCACACATCACTTGTCTGTTGTAGCGTGACAGAGTGACTATATGCCTTGGTTAACTCTCTATCGAATCGCTTCGTCATAATGGTGAAGGTGGCGTGATGATGTGTCACACCCCGACCCGCGAAGGCCCAACCGGGCCGGGCGACGCGAACCGGAACCCAAATAAAAGCGAAAAAGTTTTGGCGAGGGTTCCCTCTAATCTATTGGTCTCCCTAAACAATTCAGAAGCACCCTTATTAAAATGATTATCACAAACCTCAACTGATATAATAAAGATATAATTCAAGACCTCAAAAGGGTTAACATTTATATATCATACTCCCATAGCAGACTATCTAACAAAAAGGGATAAACAAATGATCACCGCTCCTCAAGCACCGCCAGACGCCGTCACGCCACCAAACACGTGCCCAATAGGGGCAACCGAAGAAGAGCTAGCGCCTGCGCCTGTAAAACGCAGCCCGGGTAGGAGTGAGCAACTAAGCTCATCAGGAAAACTACACTACTACTGACTCAAGGAAGGAGGGAACAAAACAGTGTCGCCCTCAAGCAAGCCTGGGTGTACACAGGGGTCCCATAATCCCACCGTGTGTCTCTGAACGCAGGAAACCAACACTGCAGACTCACAAGCAGGAAACCAGCACTGTTAGGCGAAAAACGACACCGCTGAGTAGGCATACCCTCTACTCAAGAGTCATAGAACATTGGACACTTGCTACACCTCAGAACCCATCTCAAGGCCGACACGACCTCTAAATCATCGATCAACCTGTATTCAAGTAATCTAAGCTTATCATCGATATCGACTGAATACTACCATCGGATCCTGGATCATGTTACCCGCCACGGTCCTAGAGCTAAATCCGAGCTATCCGAAAGCCTCAAATACCCATCGCCCACGCCTATCCTTATGCATTTAATGCACAATTAGATGTATGCTATGAACACACACAGAAAAGCAGATAAACATGTAACATATGTGACGATAATAAACATGGTCTGGGCTCGGCACCTTGCCGGCCCGGGGTGATGAACAGATAAATAAGGTCAGGGAACTACTGCAGCAATGACACCACCAGCTGCCAGCGAGTTCACAAAGGAAACAAGCAACGGGAAGCAGCCCCAGTTCACAAAGGCCCGTTTAGTCTACAACAAACCTCGAAAAATCCTATCTTTTAATCTAGCCGTCTGATTGACATGAAACTTGATACGCCCACCAAAAAACATACTCCGAATCACATACCCAAAAATCGAAACGATCGGTTAAAAGAAAATTGATGAAAACCTATAATTTCGGTTAACTCGCAGATCTGATAAACCCAATAAAATCCTTTTGAAAATAACTTGGATTTAAACCAAACTTTTCATATCACATTTAAATATCACTAAGATTATCCCCTCTAAAAGTCAGATCCATTTAACGACGAAAAACCACTTAATTACGCTAATTAAAATGACTGCCCAGTTTCAGCACAGACAGACCATTTAATTCACCAGAAAATGTACCTGATCCAAAAATCATGACATCGGTTGGAACTGGATGCTAATGTACAGATATACAACTTTTATTTAGAACACCAACTCAGATCATGCACGTACAGCTCGAAAATCGTGTTAGAACACCACTGTTCTAACTAAACCATGAAATCTGAAAATCGCATATGGAAAACTTGCTTAAATCCATATCAAATCAAAACCAAATCCTACCAAACTTTAATTAGATGATGATCAAGCTACCAAGCATCATCTAGCATAATTTAATTGAAGAACAAACAAATAAAACCATGAAGAACACCTAATCTAACGTTTAATGAAGAATCCTACCAAACCACGCTAATCCACTTTTGATTCTCAATCAAACCGTCCAAGGAGGGTGTAGATATCTTCCTCTAGCTCCTGGCAAGCTTCCCAAGCCGTTGGTTCTCGCTCCAAACGAGAATTTCTAAGGTACGAGGAGAGGAGAGGAAAAACCAGAAAAACAGAGAGGCCATGGGTTACTTATAGGCTCGAGTCCAACCGTTCGGTCCTATGACCGATCGGTCGGACTAGGTCGGTTCATGTCCTTATCCGGACACGCCAGCCGCGACCTTATCTAGACAACGGGCATAGGCCCGATCGATCGCTCTCAGGAGCGACCGGTCGCACATGGGCCGCCAGCTGTCCTAAAGACAAGCTTTCGCGCGCCCGAGCTTGAATCTTTCGATCCAAAGCCCGCCTAAGGTTCTAACAAGCACTTAAAATCAAACATAGGTTGTGTGTGCATACAGGGGTGTGAAACAAACCAACAATACACAATTTACCAAATTGCCCTTGCGGTCCACAACGAGCCACGGGCCCAACCTAGACGGTCGACCCATGAGTAGAGGGACAGGTCCTCACACAACTGGGCCGGGCGACACGAATTGGAACCTAACTAACTGCAAAAAGTTTTGGCGAGAGTTCCCTCTAATCTATTAGTCTCCCTAAACAATCCTCAAAACACCCTTATTAAAGCATCAATTAATGAAACCTCAACAGATATAATAAAATAATTCATTTCATCAAACTCCTCAAAAAGGGTAAATTATACATCACATTTTTGTAGAAGGATAACTATAACAAAAGGGGGTAAACTGAAGATCACCGCTCCTCAAATTCCTTCGTGCCGCTAAACACCTGCCCGGTAGGGGCTACCGAAGAGGAGCTAACGCATGCATCTGCAAAACACAGCCCGGGTAGGAATGAGCAACCCGGGTGTACACTACGACTCACACAAAGAAGGAGAGAACACAACAATATCGCCCTCATGCAAAGCCTGGGTGTACACAGGGGTCCCATAACCCCACCGCGTGTCCCTGAGGTCCATAGTTATGGTCTTCTAGAAGAACTGGTCACATGCCGGGTCACGCTCAGTAAGGAGAAAACCAACACTGCTGACTCACAAGCAGAAAACGACACTGCTGGCAGGAAATGACACCGCTGAGTAAGCACACCCTCTACTCAAGAGTCATAAAAATCGGACACCGGCTACACCTCAGAACCCCGCTCGAGGTCGACACGACCTCTAAACCTCGATCAACAAGAGTATTCCAGTCATCTAAGCCTATCATCAAGATCGACAGAAATACTACCATTCAAACCTCAACCACGCTACCCAGCCACGGTCCTAGAGCTAAATCCGATCTACCCGAAAGCCTTGGATCGGAGATCAACCCATAGCCCATGGCCTAACCTTATGCAACTAATGCACAATCAGATGCATGCTATGAACACATGCAGATAAGCAAGTAAGCATGCAACACATGCGATGATATAATTAACAAAGTCTAGGCCCGACTAATAAGTCACTAATTATTCCTAATTAAACCCCTTAAATTATGTTTGTTAGGACTAGAATAGGTGTATTTGATATCATATTGTTTGATTTCAGGTTTAAGTAGGATTTGAGAAGAAATACAAGAAATTCGGTCAAAAAATCACTAAATTCTCAAAAAGATTGCTTCGTCGACTGTTTGGAAATATATCATCAGAAATGCTACACAATTCCAATATTTTGAATTTTTGGGAAATGAAAGAAGACGTCAAGAGCTACAACTTTCATGTTGAAGACTTTGTGAGATTCTCTATAAATTGGCACCAGTTTTGAAGCAAAGTTGGATCTATGAAAGCTGAAATTAATTAATGACGTAGCAGTGAGGACCCAGTCAGACCGACTTGAGCGATGGATCGGATTTGAGTCCGATCGGTCTCTCCGATGACGTCTTCAACACGAAATTTAGGAAAATTAGAGTTTAAATTCAATTATAATTTCTAATTCCGGAATTAAGGGTTTCTACTATTTAAAAGGGTTGTTCCAACCAAATTTATCATCTTTTTGACATATTTGGAGAGGGAATTAAGGAGAAGACAGTGAGGATGCGGATAATGACAACTTCCTATTCCAAGCCGATGGCATTCATCCAAAAGATGATTTATTAATTATTGTACTTAGGATTATTCATGAAACCCTAGCGTAGATTTCTATCTTCTTTGGTTTGAATCCTGTAATCTTCTCAATACATGATCTTATGAATATGCTTTTCAATATTAATAGAGTTGAGAGAACAGAGTTCCTTGACGTATTTTCAGTCCTACATGATTTCTGTGATTGATTGTAGAGATTCATAGGATGGTTTTCATGTGATTTATGATTTGCTTTTGAGATAGGCTATGCTATGCTAGGATAGGCCGTGCCAAGGTCATTAGAAGTAGAATAAGGTAAGGTAATTGTAAGATCGAAGACAACCTATACCAAGAAAGATAGGCTATGCTGTTAAGAACATAAATCTTATTTTAGGGATTCATGTGAGTTTGTAATCATATGATCTATAATGTTGAGAGAAGAGAACAAGAGGATAACTAAAGAAGATTGAAAACGAAATTAGGGCGGATTGAGTAATTTCTAAGTCACTTATCCATTGATTCAAATTGATCAACCTTTTATTTCTTTTCTTTATTAGTTTAGATAACTCTATTCTATGTTTGATTCTTTTCCTTAATTTTAGGGTTTTGAAAATTGATTTTGATTTCCAACATTTTCCCTGTGGATAGACTCCCGACTTCACCGCTATCCTACCTAGTAGTGTAGTGATTGAATAAGGATTATAAATTTAATACTTGATTGAGTTTGCAACATTTTAACGACGACGTTTGTAAGCGATCACCGACATACTGCCGGGCCGAGGTGGTGAACAGATAAGTAAGTCAAGGAACTATTGCAGTGGTAACCCCACCAACTGCAGCCAGTTCACAAAAGAACAACATGTTACAGGAAGCCACCCCGACAAACACCGCTAATAATACAACATGTTATCTACACATCCTGGGAGTAATCACTCTCCCGGTTCACCACTACCCCTCATTATTGGGTTAACATGCTTAACAATATGTACAAGGTATAAAGCGATAAAGAAAATCCGTACATGTGAAGCCCCGCGAGCAAAAACCATTGAAAACATCTCTCATCCACCAAAGAGATCGATCTTATCCACCAAAGAAGATCGATCTTCTTAGTGTTCGGAAGTCCCCATCCCGGTCAAGCCGGAGAGGATTGATCTTCTCCACCATAAGGATCGATCTTCCTCG
The DNA here is from genome assembly GCA_963920575.1 of Narthecium ossifragum. Classification (NCBI taxonomy): domain Eukaryota; kingdom Viridiplantae; phylum Streptophyta; class Magnoliopsida; order Dioscoreales; family Nartheciaceae; genus Narthecium; species Narthecium ossifragum. Next base: position 10,496,290 of record OY986965.1, on the reverse strand, counting down.
TGACCTGAGACCCTGTCCATGCCAGCCAAGAAAAGATCAATCTTCTCCACTAGAAGATCAATCATGCACGGGCTGGGCATGACGTCATACAAATGATCGATCTCGATGCGAATGGGTTCACCGGTGAACCGCCGGTGAGAAATACCATCGAAAAACTCTACCAAATCCCACAAAACCTTGGGATCTGGTAGTATGAAAGATCACGAGTTCAAAACCGATGCTTTCATTGAAAACAAACATGTATAATAGCATATCTTAGCAAAAGATCATAAAACAAAACAAAACCTCTAAAAATCGGAAAGTCAAGTAGGTAAGATCCCTACATAGACTAGAGCAGCTTCAATCCCAGCTGTTGAGCCTTGGATCGTCCTCAATCTCCTCCAAATCCAGCCGGATCTCAGCTCAAGAACTACGGATTTGAAAAAAAGAATCAAAGAAGGGGTCGCGTTCGTTCTATGACGGACGAACCACCTTATGAGAGATCAATCTTTCCTCAAGAAAATATCGATCCTTCATGACGAATTGACTTAACTTTCTGGCGCTAAAGATCGATCTTCTTAGCTAGGGAAGATCGATCCCTTTCGCCCAGAAAGTCAGACTTGGGCTAAAACACAAGCCCAAGCCCAAACCCAAATCTTTTGATCCCGGGTCCATCTAACCGTTCTAAACAAACATTAACACAAACACGGTCAGTGTGTGCACCCGTGGGTGTGAAACAAACCGACAAGACACAATTTACCAAATTGCCCTTGCGGTCCACAACGAGTCACGGGCTCGACCTAGACGGTCGACTCAGGAGTAAAGGGACAGGTCCTCACATAATGAGTTTTGAACTCGAATGTCGAGCAGCATTTAATGCATGTCTTCCTTTATTGGTCGACGACTCTGCTTTCGTGTGGTCCCGTATGCGGCGGTTCCACTAGCGTCGACATCGATTCGTCCACGTGTCATACATGTACGGTGTCGTGGGTACGTTTATTGTGGCCTGCTGGATGGGCGTCATGTGTCAGTCTCGACGACGGAAATCCCCCAATTGATACTCGAGTATTTTCCTCGGTAACAGTAATGTATCATGTAATTTGAGTTATAGAGACACGTAGATGAGGCTTGATTCTGATGAATTTCTTGTTGACATTACTTATGAGAAATTGGAATACAAGTTTTTGATCAGGGGGCGTTTTGTGCTCCTATTTCTCTGATAATATGTGTGATTCATTTGATGGAAGTAAAGTAATTTACTCCTTCATTGGCCATATATGTTTTGCAATCTTACACCTAAAATTATTAAATTAATTGATCCAATAATCTAATATTTATTACATATATAAACCTATGGATGATCTTTAGAAAGCTGGAGATTTTTGTGTCTAGAACTTTTGTGGATATTATTATTATTGTTCGTAATTAATTGAGCCTTTAAAACGAGTTACAAATTGCCCACGGAATCATAACATGAAACTAATAAAATACTGTTACAAGAAGAAGAATGGGATAGGATCTTCCGTATATATCCACGAGGAAATAAAATAGGGGCAAAAAAGACAGTAGAGATAGAAGAATAAAAATATAAAATAGAGGGAAAATAAAAGTAGTGATAGAAGAAAAAGAGAGATAAAAAAGGCTTGTTTTTTTAGAGCAGCGGATTTCGGTACTTCGGAGCTTCATTACCGATAGCTTACCGGATCTTGATTCGGATCCACAGAGCATCCGACCTGTTAACACATTCTCTCTAAAATAGCCCCATTATATTTGGGCGACGAGGGAGATCTCGAAGCCATGGCAGCTCCCCCCCACTCGCACCACTGCCACTCCACATCTCGATGCTGGCTTCCTTTCCCCACCACCGTACTCGCCATACTAACCCTAGCTCTCCTATACACCGCCTCTCTCCTCCTCTCCCACCATTCCCGCATCCCCTCTCCGATCCACGCGGTTCCCATTTGCCCCGGCTTGATTTCCGGAACCGGCCAATGGGTACGGGACCCCGAGGGTCCTCGTCGTCCGCTCTACGACTCTGCTTGCCCCTTCCACCGGAACGCCTGGAACTGCATCAAGAACGGCCGGGCTAACATGGACGCGATCACCTCCTGGGCGTGGGTGCCGGAGGGCTGCGGGGGTTTACCGGTCCCGCGACTGGATCCGGAGGGGTTTCTAGAGGCGATGCGGGGACGAAAGATTTGGTTTGTTGGGGACTCGCTGAACGAGAACTTTCTCGTGGCGTTCCTCTGCGCGCTGAGGTCGGCTGACTCGTCGGCGCGCAAGTGGAAGAGGAAGGGCACTTGGAGGGGAGGGTACTTCCCCCGGTTCGATGTCACCGTCGCATATCACCGTGCTGTGTTGCTTGCTAGATATGAGTAGGTTCGCGTTCTTTTGCTCGATTTCTTTGTTTGAATTCTATGGATGTCGATGGATTGGTGGCTTTCTTCGTACGTTTACCATGTTCAATCTTGAAAGCAAAAGAACTATAGAGAAGCAAAATAAATAAGATATATCCGCGGATTAACAACACAAGTACAGTCTACAATTTGTGAATAATTACTTCATTTAAATTCATCTCTCGTCATGGTTGTTCTAATTCTTGTCAACTTTGATATTTCTCTATTATATATGCGTGAAATGTCTGGTCTAGTCACGACTGCATACCTCAGAAGCATATGTAATAGAAGAGGCATGATTGAATCTATAATGTGAATGGCTAGTAGATTCATTGTTCTAACTTGTTTATACCTATGTCTTGGTTATGAGTCTATCCGTTTGGTGCATTTTATTTTTAGTATTTGGTGCTCACTCAGTCCAAACTAATTATATAAAGGTGGCAGCCCGTGGAACAGTTGGCTCACCTAAGTAAAGATGGACTGAAAGGGTTATACAAGGTAGATGTTGACGTTCCAGCTGATGATTGGTCGAATGTCACCGATTTCTATGATGTCTTGGTATTTAATACTGGGCATTGGTAATATCCTAAACTCTAAACTCGTCCGTTAAACTTTCCTACTTTATAATCTGCAAATCTATTGTTTTAGTAACGTCCTGTGCTGCATATAGAAAGAGCATGATTTAGTTTATGTTGTAATATCTCTTGTTTGCTATATGGTTAAAAATTAATGTGCATGATGGAAAGTAAAATTTACCAAATACATGACGCCGATAGCCAAAAGATCTAATTGTGATGCGTATATTGGTGAGATAGATTAATAACGATGCATATATTCGTGATGCTGATCATTTTTAAAAAGGTGATACCAGAAAGCCGCAGACGTTATTGAAATGCTTTATCTGATTCCTTGCACTTGGACATTGCTGCTATCTTTCAACTCTTGAAAGTATGGGAACTTTATCAATTGCAGCATCTAGCATCATTCTTTGACCTTGGTAGCTAAAATAAGGAGTTTTTCTCATTTTTTTTTATTTTATGAAATGAGTACTGCAAGACTACAGAGTTCCTTGATGAGTTCTGGACTTAAATTTTCTTTCCCATGTAGTGGTGGCATTCTCACTTTATTAGTTTAGTGCTTTTTCTTGTGTAATATGTAACCTTGGATGAAATTATTTTTCTGAGAATCTGATTTTCTCTGGCATGATGTTTGGAATCAGTTGCCAAACTAAATTTTTGGTCTTAATCACACAGAGAAAATCCTGGCTAGCTTCTGTTTTCTTATAGCACCTTACATCTCATTCTCAATGTTTGCCGCTCATACTTTAACGTTTCTTCTTGTCAAACCTTTGCATTTGGTGGTCTTCAGCTTGCTATCATGCTTTTTTCATTTGTATGCTCTCAACTGGAACTGTTATGTTCCTCGTCAGACGAACTTGATATAATTTAAATGGATCTATTGCTTGGGATCTAGCTAGACAAGTACTAATTTGCTTCCATTGGGCACAGGTGGGGACTTGATAAATTTCCAAAAGAAACTCCACTGGTTTTCTATAGAGAAGGGAATCCAATAGTTCCTCCACTGGGAATTTTTGATGGACTTAAAGTTGTCCTTGAGAGTATGGTCTCTTACATAGAAATGGAAGTTCCAAAAAAGACCATCAAGTTCTGGCGTTCTCAGTCCCCTAGGCATTTCCATGGTGGAGACTGGGATCACAATGGGAGTTGCTTATTCACGGAGCCTCTGAGCAGAGGAGAGGTATTCATTATCTATTTTTCATTCACTGTAAGCGTTATAATAAGTTGCTTATATTTGGCATGATAGTTGAGTCTGAAACTCATGTCTGGACAGCTTAATTCTTGGTTTGATCCTAGGGATAAAGGCGTGAATAAGGAGGCAAGAGAAGTTAATTTTCTAATCCAGCAAGCTTTACGTGACACACATATCCAGTTGCTGAACCTTACTCATTTGAGTGAATATAGGGCAGATGCTCATCCAGCAATCTGGTTAGGGAAGAAGGATGCAGTTGCAATCTGGGGTCAGGACTGCATGCACTGGTGCCTTCCGGGTGTGCCGGACACCTGGGTTGACATCTTGGCAGCACAAATCACATACAAGATGGGAGCAGGATAATCCATTATGCAACTTTGAGAGGATAATCATGCCTCAAATTTCTCTGAGAAGATCCACTTCCTGAAACGAACCAGAGGGGTTGTACATTTGGACAAGGCTGCCTGAAGATGATGGTGACAGCACCTTTCCACATATCAAGGTGATTTGGATGCTAAAGAATGTGATCAAAGTTATAGCATTTTCTGAGATTTGAGGAGACGAAAATGAATGGGAGCGGTGCTGAGTTCATGTACATCGATTCAGTTCGTTTTGGGAAGATTATCCTTGGCCTGTTTTGGAACATCAAAGATGGAAGGATTGCAGTCAATATTCTTTTTTTTGTGTCATGAGCTTGTGGGCTTTTTACATTCATAAGATCCCCTGGACCTCAATTCATTGTTTTTTATACTAATTACACGTTTCGCGAGTATGAAAAAGCTAGTTGTGTGTATCACTATCATTGTATGTGGGACAGACGAGAACCTGGGATTCGTTCAAATAAAAAAACTGAACTCTGGACTAGATCAACCTGACTCTTATCGCAATCTGTACTTGACTAATACAAGCACAGCTCATATGAATTGACATTTTCTACCGAATAATGTTTGCTAGCCAACCCGACCTTTAGGTGGCTATCCTGGATTGCCAACACATGGCAATCCAAGTTTTGAAATTGACGGTGGAGATCGATGCATCATCCAGGATAGCAACCTAGGTCGGGTGAGGGCTTCAGTGCTTCACCCAGGGTGGCCATCGGCGGCTCCTCCACTTGGGCTACGGCATCACCCCTCCTCCCGACGGCTCCTCCACCCGGACTACAGCATCACCCCTCCTCCATCGGCGGCTCCTCCACCCGGACTACATCATCACCCCTCCTCCATCGGCGGCAGCGGCTCCTCCACCGCTCCCGGCAGCGCTTGCGACGAAGCTGCTTGACAAACCCTCCATCGATCTCGGCAAGCGACAGACGACTTCCACTGCGGATGCCCTCCATCGATCTAGGCGAGCGGCGGACGGTTTCCACCACGGACGCCATCCGCCCGGCGTCCGGCTTCAACCTCCATCATTCTCCGATGAACGGCTTCCACCGCAGTGATGTCAGTGCTCTCCGATCGACATCCACCTCAGGTTTGGATTTTTTTTTTTTGTGTAGTATGCACCATTCCAAGAGTTTAGATTTGTTTCGAAGATTAGTTTCAGATTTGTTTTCTACATTCATATTTGTTTCAGATTTGTTTTCCAAAAGTTCAGATTTCCATTCTCATGTTACAGATTTGTTTCGAACATTGGCTTTTATGAGAAATCGAAGCATGTTAGGTTTGAGAAATCAAATCAAATTAATCTAAGGTTTCATTGAACTCCCAAAAGTTTTCCCTATCAAGGGTGCCTATTCCTTTTCGTAAGTATAGTTTAGCTTAAGCACTTAATTGGCACCTTGATACTTATTCTTTTGCCTTCAGTGTTTTGCTGATTTTTTTAATTACATTCTTACTGCTCTTAATTTATACTATCAAGACACTTGGGGCCCCTATTTTCCTCAATTGACGCAGATTGTTTATTCGGAAGCTTGGATAGCATATTTCATATTCGAATCAATGAGCCGATCGATAAATTTATTAGTTCAATTTGACTTTTATATTTCCGGAAGCCAATTAGCTGAAATGGTCAATGGGGAAACTCAAGTCTCTTTCTAACAAATAATACCTGCAGTACTTTAGCTTTTAGAAGGAAATTTATTTTGCTTGCAAAGCTTTAATTTCTATCATCTGCAGTGTTGTACATCACCCACAGGTAGCTTACCTTCTTGCATAGGTTAATGATCCAAAATTGATCATGACATGCATATATGAAAGGGTGATTCCATAGACATGATGAATAGCAATGACATACTAGGTTCTCTTGCCATTTACAAAATTGATCAAATACTGAAGCTCATTCTAGTTTTCTGCTTTGGATACTATGTCATGTTTGTTGCCATCTCATTATACTAGCATCCTAATTGGCATCATTACATATTAATTAATGAAGTTATAATCCATGAAGGTTGTTAGCATTTAAAGCAACTTTGTTTAGCAATTTTTTCCTGCAATAAGACAAGTTATGGCTGATTTAATTACTTAAACAGTGATGTATATATATATGCTAATTTATATGTTTTCATGTAGGAATTTCAACATAGAAGCATGTATGAGTCGTTTCATAATGACAGCGATGGAGAAATGTGATTGTGACTTACTTTCTTGTCAAGATGGATGAGAGAACTAATGATAATTATGTAGGAGTGAAATGATGCTTTATTGTAGGAGCGTGGAAACTTTCTTTCTTGTCAAGGTGAAAATGTGGTCATATTGTCGACGTGGAAAGGTGGTCATATGTGAAAACTGTCAATGTGAAAATGATTCTTGTTAATTCAATGCTTGTGAGGGCGTACAAAGGAAATGCTATCAATTGTATTCAAACACATTAAGTGAATTCAAACAATTGTACGCAGTTGATGCTATATCGAGTATACAAAGAAAATGTTGTCAAATTTTTTCATAAATTCCATTTGTTTTACCTTTTATACTTAGTTTAATACACATACAAATAAACTTCTACCCAACTGCAAGCGAGATAAGATAAGCTTGAATTGAAAATATTAAAACTAAATCTGAAACAAGCAAAAACTGTGGATCAAGAGCTTTCTAAGTTGATCAATTCGATACTTGCTTTCTAAGTTGATTGCGGAACAGAATACTCTCATACTGACGAAAACAAAAGATGTACCAAGAACAGCTCTTAGATCTTCCACGTGAAGTAGACTCTAGTAACAACATGAAACTAGGAAAAGTCAGCACAGGTTGGCAGAGAAGACTAACCTATCCCTATGTATACACCACCTATTTCAAGCATCCGGAGCACAAAATATCATCTACGTGTTGTTTGTGGCTGGGTATTTATACAAGCTGCATTTCCTTTAGAATTTGCAAATGACTATGTATACACAGTTATGCAGTATTTTCTTTAGAACATACATGTGACATAGCACATGGTCTACCACCATACCTAACCAATGTTCTGATTAGAGAGTTCATCACACTTAGATAACTAGCTAGTAGAAAGATCTGCTTGCAATGATCTCTAGGTATTACATACAGAAAGCTACAAATCCCATGAGAATCCACACTACTGATGAAGCCCTCAGTATTTTCCTGTTCATATTCAAAGATACTGACACAAAAGGAATACACATTCACACTCAAGACATGTTCGCCATTAGTACAATGGCTACTACGAGCACTACAATTGTTACATACAACCCATGGACTCTGTTTTGGAGCCTTTTCACATCCATTTTCAAGCCTGCAATAACATGATCAAGATCTCTTGTTTGACGAGAGGATTTATACATTGATTTCACCAATGTCATCGTCCTCTTTACAATTCAAGCTCTCTATAACAGCTTTTAGGCTTTGAATATTCTTGTTCAACCTAGCAATGACTGTCTCTTCGCGTTCACATATTTCTCCATCAACTCAATGAAAGAAATCACATCCACCTTGAGGCTGCAATCAAACAAGATTTATTGCACAGTTAAAGAACCTTCTTCCAGGATTTTCTTATTAAGCTAAAACATTTATTGTCACCAAACATCAAATAGATAGCATATTTGCTTAAAGACTTCTAACTAATCAAGAACTTCTTTTGAGCTAAAACATTTATTATCATTTTCAAGTCAACATAGCATATTCAAGATCGGAGAAGAAGAGAACAATAATAGAGCCAACACTATGATCCAACAAACTGTAAGGAATTTAATCTTGCAGATTAGATAAAAAAATCCATTCTACCACGACTATCTCAGATAGATCTAATCTTGCAGATTAGATAAAAAAATATTTGGTATACTGTGAGAATTTTTCTTCAGAAAACTTCTTAAGACTTGAGGTGAAAGATCTATCAAGAACAAAGTCCCAGAACAATGCAACTTGCCAAAAAAATAAAAATAGAAATATAGGTCATATGCAAAAAAAAATGAGCAAGTCCTATGCTTTAAAAGTAACTACATTATATACAATGGGATAAAGGTAGAGGACATATCTCATGACTTAAAAAGAGTCATTATATCACTATGCTCTGTTCATAGGGCTTAAGAAAATGCCATATTTTTGTACAAAGCTATATCTGGAAAGCAAACATGAAACTGAATGTGCTTAATCAGCCAAGGCAACATGTTAACTCATCCTTCATTCAAATTCACATAAAACAATGGAAATCGAAAACCCAAACAACATTCGAGCATCAAGGTCACAACTTTCAAAAGTACCATAAAAGAAGTGAACCACATTGCTGAGCATCAATAATTTGATAAAGGCTCATCAATTATGAGAGCTTAAAAAAAGCATACTAACCAAGGCAGAGATGCTAGCCTCTGAAGCACCAGGTCTATGACCTTGAATCGAGGAAAATGCAATTACAAGCTTTTGTTTACCCATTAAATTAGTTACAGTTTGTTGATTCATTAAATTCCTTAGAAGAAAAACAAGCAACTAAGAACACCATAAATTGCAACAAAAAAGATGATGCAAATGATAATGAATGCTTCATGACAATAAAAGGATGCCAATGAGCAAAGCTTGAGAAGAATAGTGAAGCTTAGAAGCCTATACAGTTCAAGTGATGCCCGAGGTAACACTCCTCCGCATAAATTTGATGTCGATCGGAGAGCACCGATGGAAGGAGTGATGCCATAAATCGGTGGAGTAGCCGGGCGGGGGTGATGTGTGAAGTCCTCGATGGTGTAGCCGGCCGGGGAGGAGCACTGAAGGTTTGGCCGCCGAGAAAAGGGGTCATGCCCTAGGTCAGGTGGAGGAGCCGCGGGGAAAAGGGGTCATGCCCTAGGTCGGATGGAGGAGCTGCAGGGAGAAGGCCGGGAGAAGCACTGAAGGAGTTGCGGGGTGGGTTAACTGGGCTATCAGGTGATCATCGAATCATAATCTGGATTGCCACGTGTCGGCAATCCAGGATAGCCACCTAAGGTTGGCTGATAGCCAACTAAAGGCAGGTTGCCTATATATCACGACTCTTTTCTACCACAAGACTCAAAACTGATGGTTTGAGTTTCGTGTTTTGACTCAGACACGAGAACGAGTTCTCATCATAGACTATCAGCTTATCACCATTTTCTTGGGGTGTCCGAAAAGCTCAAATGATCTGTCCCAGTCCGGCCAGAGTATTGGTCATGGTGGACCGAGTTTATCCACTTTCAGGCCCGAACCATGGCTCGTCGCTTAAAAACCCAGTCCAACCTGGACCGATCCGTGATTTAAGTCCATTTTATCCCTGCATTGCAACTCGGGCAACCTTCTGCATCGCCCTGGAGCAAGTAGCACACCATGCGCGGCGGCCACTCCTGCCCCCCAGGCTCCCCCCACCCCGCCTCCTCCACGAAGGCGGTGAGGATCCTCGTCATGGCGTCGAGGTCGGCGATGCGCTCGCCTGAGAAGTCGAGTGCTATAGCGAGGAAATCGGTGACGAAGGCATGGTCTAGGGAGGCGGCGATTCGGTGCTCGAGGTCACGACAGGAAGTGGGGGAGGTGGCGAGGAAGATGGTTGCAGAGGAAGCCAACAGAGAGAGGGGCGTCACGGTCAGCGGAGAGGAGGGAAACGATGGAGATCGTTGGACGGTCAGAAGGTCGTCGGCGATCGGTGAGAGGGCTTCACAGCTGCCAAGAGCTCCGTTACCACCACCACACCCGTCACCACGACACGGTACCGGGAGTGACTGCCGAACCACACCGCCAGCATGCGCGGCCATGTCGTCGATGGATGCAACGAGTTCATGGCGGGCGGAGAAGCTGGCACGCCCGAGTCATTTAAGTGGGCGGCATGCGGATCCCACCGAAGCTTCCAACACAGGGAATCCGATAGCCCCCCCGACGGCGACAGGTCCTCGAACTACCAGTTCGTCGACGGAGGCAACAATAAAGTGCCTTTTCTCCTCCCCCCTCCACCTCCCGACCACCAATCCCACTACCAGCACTCCCACCACAAGCAACAGCAAATCCATGTATCCGGGACCTTCCCGTTGAGCTCTCCATCTGGGGTCGTTCCGGGATCCTCCGTAACAGAGTCCTCCAGCGAGGAGCTTAATGCGGGGACAGCCACGACGATGGCGCCTTCGACGGTGTCCAAGAAGCGGTTCAAGACCAAATTCACCGCCAACCAGAAGGAGAAGATGCCAGGATGTGTCGAGAGAGTTGCTTGGAAGCTTCATAGGAAGGACATGGTATTTCCTCCAACCCAGGCCGGCCCGGTTGGACACCCCCTACCATTTTCGCACTCATTATTACATTGCTATCAAGAATCATCTCTGAAGCTGGGAGAATGGTCTTATTAAATCCATGTGCATGTACCTCCCCTGCATTTTGTCCCCTAGGAATATGGACAAAGTAGGGCTGCATCAGCTGAGAGAATATCCACTTGAGAATCCCTTCCATCTCCTATAGCTTTCCTCTGCCTATACCAATTCAAAGATCAGCCGGGCTTGGTATTTCTTCATAAAACCGCATATTTCCTCCTCCAACACCACTTTTTGTCTCACGTTTTCTGGTGCGACACTCTTCTATGACTTGCGCAGGGACAATAAGCCCCTCTTCACGTCTCCCCTTGCCCCCTTTCAGCTCTGCCATCATCCTTTTTTCAATCTCTCACACTATTTTGCCTTGGCCCGATCTCCCTTCTCACCTTGTTCATCCCCTCCAAGCACCCCTCCCCTATCCTCCGTCGACCAGTCTCCGACAGATGCGCTTGAGCTTCTGTAGGCTGATCCCAAGGCAGTTCCAAGAGAACACAATCATGGGAAACCGATAGCAGGAATGTGCAGCGCGCCACCATACTTCGCCAACAGTATGTGTGAGGACCCGTACCTCCAACCAAGTCCGATTGCGTTAGGTCAAGAGTCTGATTGTGTGGTTTGACTCGGTTGGCCTTGGGTTGCGATCGGTTAATCGCATCGCTATTTTTGAACCCCAAAGGCAATTTTGTAAAATTGTGTCTTGGCAGTCTGTTTCACACCCGCGTAGTGCACACACTGCTTTGGATTGATGTATGTCACTGATTAGAACCTTAAGAGCGCTTCCGATCGGAAGATCGAAGCTCGATTGAGAAAGATCGAAATAGACGGCTGTGATCGATTCCAGCTTTCTATAAATACCCCCCCGCTTTCTCTCTCTCTTCCCTTTTCTTTTCTTTTCTCTCCTCTTTCTCGTTGGCTGCCGGATTGGAGTTCTGGCTGTGGCTTTTCGGCATAGATCCGCAACGATCGGTGTGGCGGATCTAGTAGATCGACAACTCTTCTATACATGTTGGTGTTTCTACCGAATTTTACTGAATTTGTAAACCCAGGATTGGTTTATTGTTGATTTGGTGTGTTTGTATTATTTGGAATGTTATGAAACTTGATAGAGTAGTATAATGGCATACTTAGAACATCCCTGTCGAAGTGGTTACGTACTTCATCAGATGAATTTTGTGTTTTTGTCGGTTTTCGGCCCAGATCGGCCTAGATATGATATTTTGTATTTAAACTTGGTTTTTTTTGCATGAATGAATCCCTCACCATCCAAGTTTGGTCGAATTCTATCACCAGTTGATAGATCAAATCCAAAAAATTGTATTTTCGTCAGTTTTCGTCGGCTTTCAATCAATTTGTTTTAGATCTGGATATTTGATCATTCAAAGTTGAATTTTTTAGTACCAATAGATTCCTCACCTCCAATTGCATATCCCTTCCAAGTTTCTTTTTAATCCGACGAGTTTTGATAGATCGGCATATGAAGGATCGATCTTCATGGGCATGAAGATCGATCTTTTATTTGCCACATAGGCTACCGACTATGAAGGATTGATCTTCATGGGTATGAAGATCGATCTCTTCTATTGACAGACGGTGTGCATAGAGAAGATCGATCTTCTTGGGAGAGAAGATCGATCCCCTTAAATAGTTCTTACTGTTGTATGAAAAATCGATCTTCTTGTGTAGAAGATCGATCTCTTATGTGTTGGTAAGGAGATTTTCTATTTTCAGCTGAACAGTCATGTTCATGCTCGATTTCGGGTTTCTGTGCACATGATCTCGTAAAACTTTCAAGATAAAAGTTTTAGATCATCGAGTCTTCTTTCCACGACCGCTGATTTCAAAATTTTATGATATTTGTATGATTTATGGAGAATTGCTTTGTAAACTACGACGAAGCAAAGTTTAAGGGGACGATCGATCTTCTTGTGTAGAAGATCGCTCTCTTATGTGATGATTGCTAAAATTGATTCCGATTTCAACGATTTTAGTTTCCTTCCAATCCGGATTTCTCGTATGTCTTTCCCAATAATTTGTATGATATTTAAATTGGGATTTTGATGATTTCATCTTCTAATTTTGCAACGACTCTTATAATCGATTGGTTTACTGAGAATTGCTGATTTCAAGCATTTTCATGTTAAGCATGCATTTAATAGTTTGTGTTTGCTTTATTTGCTTTCCTAACCATTTGTACATAGCCTTATAGGTCTTAGACCCATATGTGGGGTTGGACCCTTTAATATGCATTGTGGTTAACCAGGAGAGTGATGATTCCCGGGAGTGTGTAGAATAAATGGGCCAAAGGTGTGCCATATTGCTTTAATTATAGCCCAACTGATTGTGGGCGTGCGCCGGGGGCAGTAGCGTAGAATAATTTAATTGTTGCTTGAATGGTTGATTGTTTGGTTATCTGGTTGGTAGTCCTATCATTGTATTTGTAGATCAGTTATCTGCATGATAACTATGGAACCTTAGCCTGTTGTGTGCCTGTGTTGCACCGAAGGCTATTGTATAGCGGCACTGCGATGCCGACTCTTGTTGAGAATCAGATTGGATTTTCTTTCATATTCTATCTGCTTAACCTGTTGAACCTCATATGTTGACGTGACATATAGTGATACCTAGGTTAGATGCTTGCATAGACACATCCACTGTAAGCATTAGAGCCATTCCAAGTTAGGCGTGGGCGATGGGTTATTCGCCAATCCGAGGGCTCGGATAGCTCGGATCTAGCTCTAAGACTATGGTCGGGTAACAAGATTTAGGACGTGATTGTATTACTGGAATCTTGTATTCTCGAGGTTGATGTCTAGTTGGCTACTATCATATTATTATTGAGGTTTAGAGGTCATGTTGTTTCTCCAAGGCCAAGTGCTAAGGATGGTTGTCGATGCGTTCCCGATGTGGGTGCCCAAGTATGGGGATCCTGCTTTGGTAATGGTGATCCTGCATGTTTGTGAGGCCCGCTGGGTCTACCGTGGGACAAGATGACTGCGCATGGAGGGCGGGGCTTAGTCGGGTAGCCAGGTAAGCAATCCCACAACGCCTGGGTATGGTCTGGGGTTCGATATAAGTATATAGTAAGCCCTTAATAGACACAACGTGTTTTAAAGCCGTGATAGTAGTGATCCGCCAGAAAACTCCAAGGTTAAGCGTGCTTGCCTTGAAGCGGTCCCGGCACAATGCATTTTAAAGCCGTGCTGGCAGTGATCCGCCAGAAAACTCCAAGGTTAAGCGTGCTTGCCTTGGAGCGGTCCCGGTATGGGTGACCTACTGGGAAGTTTGCCCAGATTTCTGCGGTGAGCCAAAAGCGGACAATATTGTGTCGGGTGGGGCCCTCGGGTGGATCCTGGTCGGACCGAGAGCCCGGGGGTCGGGCCCAGTGGAGGGTCGAGGCGTTACAATGTTACTGTTCCGCTGCCTCTTGCTAACATGGTCAAAAAAGAGGTTTCATGACAGGAGCCCTTGGGACATTGATAGGGTTATAGTGCCGCGCCCCGACCCACGAAAGCCCAACCGGGCCGAGCGACGCGAACCGGAACCTAATGAAACGCGGAAAACAAAGTTGACGAGGGTTCCCTCTAACCTATTGGTCTCCCTAACAATTCACCAAAAGCACCCTCAATTAAAAGACATTAATTTAACAACATCGAACCACAGATTTCAAACCCAAAAAGTGTTTAATATACATATCCTCGGAGAGGGGAAGATTCAAATACAACACTACTCCCGTAGGAGACTATCTAACATAGGGTAAAAGTAGTAAACGATCACCACCTCTCAAAGTCCACCAGGCGCCGCCGCACCGTCGACCAACTGCCCGGTAGGGGCCACAGAAGAAGAACTGACGCCTGCACCTGCAAAACACAGCCTGGGTAGGTGTGAGCACTAAGCTCAGTAGGGTTCTACACTACGTCACACAGAAGGAAGAGGGAAACACAACAATGTCGCCCTCAAGTAAGACCTAGGTGTATACAGGGGTCCCATAACCCCACCGCATGTCCCTGAGGCCCGGGAACATCACTCAGTAGCAGGAACAACACTGGCGACACACAACTGCAGGGAACGGCACTGCAGGCGGGAAAAAGGCACCGCTGAGTAGACAACTCCTCTACCCCAGAGTCCGCACAGTGGGACACCGGCTACACCTCAGCATCCGATTCAAGGCCGACACGACCTCTACAATCATCAAGCAACAAGTGTACCAGTCCTCTAGGCCTATCATCGAATCGACTCTGGACACCACCATTCGAACCGGGTCCAAACTACCCAACCTCGGTCCTAGGGGTAAGTTCGAGCTTCCAGCCTCGGGACGGCGACCCACAGATCACCCACGCCCTAACCAATGCAACTAATGCACAACAGAGAATGCATGCTATGACATATACAAACAGGAAAAAGGCATGCAACAATATGTTAAGGATAGCATACAAGTCAACTGAATCGCTGCAGCGGTACTACCGACCGCTGCCAGCCGATCCGCAGCGGGTCCCGGCATTACGACGGTACCGCGACCGTCGACTGCAGACTCCTGCAACGGGAAGCAACCCCGAAAACGATGATGAAACAGTAACCAATATAATATTATATTCTGCAATATAATATTATATTCAAAACACCAAAAAATCTACCTAGAGGCTAATTGATCCCGTCGATCCGACGTCCAAACGACGTCGGATTTAAGATCCAACTTAGCCACCAGTAGATCTACATGTCGAGATCAACATATCCAAAATCCATAATCATCCAACGGTTGGATTAACAGGAAAACACTATTCAAAACCACTAAAAAAGTCAATAAAACCCCATCAGTCAGCTTTGGGATCGATCCGGAATGTTTGGATCGATCCAGAAAATATTGGATCGATCCGAAGAGCTTCTTACCAGCTTCAGATCAGCCTCGTCGCAGGTCACGAGAAAAATCACCCACATTCGTACCAAAATCGGAAAAATACGAAATAAGCTGGAATGGAAAGATAACTCAGAGATCTACAACTCTTATATTCATCATAAGTCAATATCATGTACGTACCGGCCGGAAAACTCGCCGCAAGCCGACTGTTTTACAAGAGCAGCAGAAACCGAAAAATCCGAGATTAATCATGCATAAATCCTACTAAAATCTCAACCAAAGATCATGAAACTTATATCAGAAAATCTACTAAGCAAGAGGAAGCCAACAAGACAAAGATCAACAAGATCCAACGGCTAGATCAAGAGAACACCCCTAAACAACTCTAGTAGGTAGAACACCTACCGGAAACACACTCCTTGGTTGGTTCCCCACGAACTGGTCACCAACGCAGCTCCAAAGCACACCAGGGATCTTCCTCAGGCCACCACAGTTCCAACGAGCCTTGGAACACCCGAAAAGGTGGCCGAAGGAGGGAGAACGAAGAAGAAAAAGTGGCTGCCGGGAAAAACAGAGGAAGTAGCGCTTGTGGGAAGAAGAAAGAAACATGAAGATGAGGGAAGAGGAAAGAGAAGGAGAAGAGGAAGAAAGGGGAAGGGGAAAGCCAGGGGAAGAGGGGAAAAGGTGAAGGAGGGGAGGGAAAGTCCTCCCCTTCTGACAGGGGAGAGCGACGGCCAACGACGACTGTCCTCGCAAAGGAAGACACCGACATGCTACAGTGTCTGGATCGATCCAACACCATGATGGATCGATCCAAGAAAAAGATGGATCGATCCAACACAATTGGATCGATCCGAACAGGTCAAAAAACCCCTAACGGATCTAATCGAACACAAATATCAATCAGAGGCTGTGTGTGCACACGCGGGTGTAAAACAAACCGATAAGGCGCAATTTACCAAATTGCCCTTGCGGTCCAAGAAACAATACGATCCACCGGATCGCGCGCTCGACGCGAAACAAACAAACGATTCACGGGTCCAACCCAGCCGATCGACCCAGGAGTAGAGGGACAGGTCCTCACATATAGGACCCTTGGCATACTTTAGACTTAGGCAGAGAGACAACACTGTTGTTGTTTTTCTCCCTTTCAGTGTGGCATAGAGTAGAACCCTACTGAGCTTATCGCTCACTACTACCCGGGCTGCGTTTGTGATGAATAAATTTTATATCTCGCAAGTATATGAATCGGTGTGATCAGTATAGCAGCAAGACGAATATCGTATCCACAGAGATTTGTAGAGATTATTAGAGTAAAGCGCTAAAAAACATAGAAGAAAAAGTAAGAAATATGAAGTATCGAAAATAGAAGATCTAATAACGAAATAAGAAAACGATGAAAATATGATGGATGAATACTAAGGTTCCGATTTCACCATAACATCCTCATTCTATGCATTGAATCAACAAAATCTCAATTTAATACCAAGGGCTCGTTCTTCCGGTATGATGATCCGTTCGATCGCGGTCTTCACCAAGTACCCTCAATTAACCCTAGCTAATGAACCCATAACTAAGTGTTCATCAAGAATCCATTAAGCTATGAAGAACAATTATGAACCAAGAGTTGTCTTAGCTTGAACCCCACTTCGACATAAACTCATTCATTCATAGATCCTGCAAGATTAGGCAATGAACCCTCACCCAATCTCACATAAAACAATCTATAATACTTCTATTGGCCAGATAAAGGTATTTAAGATCTCAGTTATAATAATGAATGAAACAAGGAAAATAAACTGATTAAATAATCATGATCCAATAACATAGAATGATTCAGTTAGGGTTACATCGGTTCCTTAGCAAAGGGATTAGCCACTCATGTTCACAAAAACAATCAAGATATTCATTAGAAAGATAAGAAAGAAAAACCCTAGATCTTCGTGCTGTCTTCTCCCCTCTTTCCGGCCTTCAAAACTCCTCTAATAGTGATGGCCGACTCTCCTCAAAACCTAAAAAGAGTCATATTTATAGCCTTAAAGTGTCTCCATCCTCGGATTAGATCTAAGCCGTTAAATTTCTTCACTGTGAAGGTAAGATCGATCCTTCCATAGGTGTAAGATCGATCCTTTGATATCAAAATCTTCAATTTCTGACTACGCCCGAGGAAGATCGATCCTTTGATAGAAGCATGATCGATCCTTCTCAGTAGGATGGATAGTAGGATGGATCATTCTCAGTAGGATAGATCCTACTGAAAGAGTAGGATGGATCCTTCGATAGGAGAAAGATCGATCCTTCTCCTCGACGATTTCCTCAATATTCTCGAGTGAAAGGAGGATCGATCATTCTGTGATCATCTGAAAAGTATGCGCTCTGTCAAGTCTGTTTGCATAAAAGGATTGATCCTTTTAGAGAAAATGATCGATATTTCTTCCTGGGTATTTACTATTTTGCCATCCAGACTGCGCCATTGGTACTAAAATTGCCGTAACTTCCTCTAGGAACCTCCAAATCACGAACCGTAAAATTCTCCAGAAACTAGACTTCAAGAGATTTCCAACCATGTATAGAAGATGATCTGGTTCGTTCTGAATAGGTACAGATTTCATGTTGAATATGACATATCTTTGCTTCTTTAGCTCCACTTTCCTGCATATTCCAAATAACTTTGTGAAATAACATATAAGTGTAAAAAAGTACTAAAGAGACTGATTAAGGATGACAAATCCAGTAATTAAACTAGTTATAAGGCTATTCAAAGTATACTTTCATGCACTCATCAGTTTGCAGGTGCAGGCGTCAGCTCTTCTTGCGTAGTACCAGCTGGACATACTTTTGGTGGCGTAGTGACTTAAGGAGGCGCTCGAGGATCCTGAGATGTTAGTAGCTTCAGCAGTTACTTTTATTATAGATTACTTTGATAGATGTATTAAATGTATAAATTCCCTCTTCGAGGATTAGATGTTATGAATATGTATTCGAGATTGTATAATTCTGAGGTTTGTATAAGTTATGTAATCTTGTTTAACTCTTATGCTAATATGGAACTATTATAGTTAGTAGTTTATTAGAAATTACTATGTTGCCCCTCTGATAGAATTGTTCATATTAGTTGTGTAATTTGCTATATAAATGTGCCAGAGATGATGGAATAGGTTTAGGACCCCTCATGTCCTAGATTTGATGGGTTTATGGGTCTAGATGTGACAGTATGGGTTTCCCCTCACCAACATCCATCTCTTCGTCCTCTTTACCCCCCTCCTCATCATCATCGACCTCCTCCTCCCCATCAGCCTCATCAACCTTTGCAACAACATCGCCATTGAAAAGGAGGGATGAGAACATATCTTCAAATCATCATCGCCCTTGTTTGGCAACGGGGTTAAGGGGGTTAACCCCACTTTATCCTTATTTTTTCACAAAACACTAAAATAATGATTACGGGGTTACTACTATTCCATCTATCACATTCCTCTTTGCGTTTTCTTACCCCCATTTCTTACCCTCACGTTTTCTAACCCCATATTCCCCTTAACCCCCTTAACCCCGAACCAAACGGGGGTGCGGTGCTTGGATCTCTTCTCTAGACAGAGACGTAGCCTCAGCAGGACCACGAAAGTTCTGGGTAGCATCGAATACCACACCACTAGGTTCCAAACCGATCTCGGGGCCCACAGCTAGATTATCGTCAATTTCCGCAGGGCTAATCAAGCCGATCACACCTGAAAGAAGAGGCCTTACCACATCAGGCTCGATCACGATGGGGGAAGACACGCCCGTAGAGGGAACATCAACGATCAGATTGAGGAGATTGGGCTCACCCAAGGGACCAGTCTCACCACTTGCAGTCATATTGGGGAGAATTGGCTCACCTATAGGACCATCAACACCACTTGAGCCCATCATCAAAGGTGAGCCCAAACTCGAGTCAAATTCAAATTTTGAATTTGAAATTGACTGCCCAGCTAGTTGGATGGCAGGGGGCTCCTCTAATAGCAATGAGACACCCTGGGTGAGGACCCGTACCTCCAACCCGATCCGTCCGCGTTAGGTTGAAGGGCTGGTTTTGTTGGTTTGGCTTTGTTGGCCTTGATTTGCGATCAGTTGATCGCATCGTTGTTTTTGGACCCCAAGGACAATTTAGTAAATTACGCCTTGACGGTCGGTTTCACACCCGCGTAGTGCACACACGGCCTTGGATTGATGTATGTCATTGATTAGAACTTTAAGAGCACTTCCGATCAGAAGATCGGAGCTCGATCAGGAAAGATCGAAATGGACGGCTATGATCGATTCCCGCTTTCTATATAAACCCCCATTTTTCCTTCTCTCTCTTCTTTTCTTTCTCTTTCTTCCTCTCTCTTCTTTGGCTGCAGGCTGGAGCTTGGGCTACGGGATTTTTGACGGCAAATCATCGCGATCAGAGTTGGGTAATTGATAGATCGACATCTCATCTATACATGTAGGTGTTTCTACCCAATTCTACCGAGTTATTTTACATTAGTGTAATATTATGCTTAGAACATTCCTACCGTACTTGTTTTGTATTTCATCGGACGAATTATGCATTTATCGTAATTTCGTCGGTTTTTGTTAGTTTTCAGCTATTTTGGCTTAGATCTGAAATCCAACCGTCAGAAGTTGGATTTCTTGGCACCGATAGGTTTCCCACCTCCAATTGTACCTCCTTGCAAAGTTTGGTTTGAATTTGACTTCTTTTGATAGATCGAATATAAGAAATTGGATTTTCGTTACTATTCATATGAATAATAACCGCCGTTGAAGAATCGATCTTCCTTGAGAGAAGATTGATCTTTTAGCTTGAATATGCCTTTCGTCGGATGAAGGATCTTCTCTCATCGATCTTTTATGGTTAACTGGGCGTGCAAAGAGAAGATCGATCTTCTTGGGAGAGAAGATTAATCTCCTTGGATAGGCCTTATTGTCATATGAAAGATCGATCATCTAGCGTAGAAGATCGATCTCTTCTATGCTAGTAATGAAGTTTTTCGTTTTTAGCTGAACAGTCATGTTCACGCTCAATTTCTGGGTTATGTGTGCATGATATGATGGAACTTTCAAGATAGAAGTTGTAGATCAACGAGTCTTTTTCAATTTCCATTAATTTAATAATTTTAGATTTTTATACGATTTATGGTGATTTTTTTGTAAACTGCGATGAAACAAAGTTTAGGGAAAGATCGATCTCTTGTCCTTAGACAGAGGACGTGCAGAGGGAAGATCGATCTCTTATGCGCAGTTTACTGAATTTGATTCCAATTTCAACGGTTTTGATTCCTTTGAACATGGATTTTTTGTGTCTTTCCCAATGACGAATAAGGACTAAGATGATATTTTAATTGGGATTTTGACGGATTTATCTTCGGATTATGTCGTTTCGTATTTTGGGTTGATTTATCGATATTTACCGATTTCAACTTTCAAGCATGCTATGTATATGTGTGTGTGTGTGTGTGTGGTGTGTGTGTGTGTGTGTGTGTGTGTGTGTGTGTGTGTGTGTGTGTGTGTGTGTGTGTGTGTGTGTGTGTGTGTGTGTGTGTGTGTGTGTGTGTAGTTATATATAGTTTATGATTGCTTTAGAGTTCTCTTAACCACTTGTACATAGCCCTCTATTGTTTTAACTGAGGGAGTGATAACTCCCAGGAATGTTTCATTGAACTGTTTGAATGTTGAACACCCGTTGTATAGTTAGAAATGTTACCCGTTGGATAACATTGGAACCTTAGCCCATTGTGTGCCAGCGCCGCACCAAAGGCTATTGTATAACCGTGTTTCCTATTGTTGTTAAAGAATCAAGTTGGATTCTATATTATAGTATTAGCTTAACATGTGGACTTTGATGTTCATGAGGCATTTCAGGCTAGGCATGGGTGATAGGTTGATCGCTGATCCGAGGGCTCGGGCAGCTCGGATCTAGCTTTAGGATCGAGGATGGGTAACAAAGGCTAGGGCACGATTGTATTGCTAGAATCCTTATGTTATCGATGTTAATGTCTAGTTGGTTACCATTATATTGTCATTGAGGTTTAGAGGTCGCGTCGCTTCTCCAATGTCAAGTGTTAAGGATGGTTGTCGATGCCCCAGACGTGTGTTCCCATGCAGTGATTTTCTGCTGGGTAATGGTGTCACACCCCATGTGAGGACCTAATTGTAAATTCTACACCATTCGCGGGGGGGGGGGGGGGGGGGGGTGGTTTAGCAAAAAGCCTAAACCTAAGCTAAACCGATCGGTGACCTAATTTTTTTTGTTTCCCTTCGATGCGTTCTTCCCCAGCCGTCGTTCGCGAGGGAGAGATCGGAGGGGATCGACGCCGTCGCGAGGAGTGCCGCCGGTGGGGAGGATCTTCACCGGCTGGAGGTTAGAAACCTCCTCTCTATTCCTTTCTTCCTCACCGCGTTCTTCTCCGACGGGTTCCTCTTGATCGTTGGGTTTGGGTTTTCTTTTGTTCTTGTTGCGTTTGATCTTGTTTAGATCGGTTGGGATTTTCTTGAAGTTCTATTTTCTTCTCTTGTTTTGTCTTGAGCTACTGCGAGCTTGGTATGGACCTATGGATGATTGGGTTTTGGGTTACATCGGGTTGCTACCGAGTGTTGGGTTTCTTCTTAAATTTGAGCATTCACTTTGATCCTTTGATTTGGGATCTCTTCTATAATCTTGGACATGCATATATGAGTTTCTCTAAGGTTTCTTCTTCTTGTTGTCCAAGAAGATTTCGTCGGGATTGTGTGACTGCTATTGCCCTGTATTCATGAGAAAAGAAATGAGTTTAAAGGTGATGTCCTGTTTCTATTTGCATGAACAGAATAGGTTGATTATATGGTTCTTATCTTGTTTGGATTTTTGTGAGAGGTCTGGCCCTAGTGGTGGAGGCATGTACATATTATGGTTTGATCTTGGATTTGTTGGGTTGGTGTATAATTGAATATGATGTTTTGGGTATTGTTAACAGAGGAAGTTGAGATGTGATAGTTGCTTGGAGCTTGTGGCTGTGCGAGTTGCTTTAGCTTGTTTATTCTAGTTGTTTGAGGTAGGTGGACTATCCAGACTGCATACTTGAAACTAAATATTGTTGTGCAATGAATGTGATGTAGAATTGCCTATTAGCGTGTAGGTGAACTACACAAGATACTTGATTAGTTATAACTATTGTTTGGCTGGATTATTGGTAGAAGTATACGGCTGCCTGTGATATTGCAAGTTGTGAATATGTACCGGTTATACTTTTATATTGTCTTACTGCTACGTCTCTTTTACTTGATTATGCTTATCCTTTATGGTTGTCATGTCATGCTTGTGTTCTATGCCTTGTCGTATGCATACTTAATCATGAGTCTAGGCCGGGGGTCGGGTCTAGAAACTTGCGATCGAGGCTACTGGTGGATGTGGTCCCCGTGATCGATCGAGGTTTTAGGAGAATGATTATGAAATCCAAATTGGATGAGAGAAGTAAATTGTTATCGTTCGAGGATTTATTGATTCTTGGAACCTTAGTCTTAGTGCCTATTGGGGGGTAGCCTAATGTCTGTTGGTCGACGCCAGTCTAGTCGTGCCCACAGTTGGCAGGGTAATGTCCCGGACTGTGGTGGAGAGCCAGATGTGTCCACGGTTGGCAGGGTAGTCGTCCGAACCGTGGTGGAGAGCGATGGGTCGATTGCGAGCTTGAGCTTAGGTTGTGACTTTCCTTGAGCTAAGACTTAGGGGCCAGATTACATTACATATTCATGCTGGTTATTAATTAGTTTCTTGTGTGTCATTAGTTAGTCTCCTACTGGGCTTTTGTTCACCCCTACTCGGGCTGCGTTTAAAGATCCATTCTCTTTTACAGGACCATCAGGTGATGACGCCCAAGCTTGAGGTCATTGGAGGATTCATCATGGATTTCAATTTATCATTTTTCATTTAATTCATTTGAAGATTGTATTGATGTTGGGATTATTGGGATTAATGAATAATTTGATTCATGTATTCAGATTATGAGGTTTGTAATTAATCATTTGAGTTGAGTATTCGGATTCAATTAAATTATATAACTGAAATCAGAAGTTGGTAATAATTTGTTGGATGGTTCTTGAATTATTTAGTGCATATGAAATTGAGTATATGTAATGATGAGCATAGTGAATTTGGAATGGTTTGAATTGTAATGGTTAAGAACAGGTTGTTCATATTGTATTAATATAGAGCAGGGTTTTCTCGCGTCCCGTGGTCGGGATTAGTATATCCCGGGGCAGGGCGTGACACCCCGACCCAAAAAACCCATCCAAGCTGAGGTGTGAGGATTCCTATTACTATTCACATCCAATTTGGCGCAATACAATACGATAAACAGAGATAATTTGAACAGTTTGACTTCCATGGATAAAGCTATAACTCAAGTATCCAACAACTCAAGACTAGCAGAAACATGATTCAATTAAAATAACATCAAGTTATATTATTTAGACATCCGCACAAATTCTTATAAAAAAAACTCCTCCAAGGGGAAAGATTATACATTTAACCCAAAAATCCTCGAAGGATGTCTATATATATACATAATCTATCAAAAATACAACTGTTCTCCCACAGCAACCTCAAGCACCTTTGGAAGTCTTCGCGCCGCCAAAAGCTGATCCAGCCGGCTCTACTGAAAAAGAACTGGTGCCTGCACCTACAAAACGCAGCCCGGGTAGGAGTGAGCGACAAGCTCAGTAGGGTTCTACTCTACGACACACCGAAGGGAGGAAAACAACAACTGAGATGTCTCTCCACCAAAGTCTAAGGAATTCCAAGGGTCCCATAACCCTATCGATGTCCCAAGGGCTCCTATCATGAAACCTCTCTCCTTAACATGTTATCAGGAGGCCACGAAACAGTAACATGCAGGATCACCCTTACCCAAACAGGATTCCCATGCCTTGGGGACCCACATCGGGAAACATCCATCCTTAGCACTTGACATTGGGGAAACAACACGACCTCTAAACCTCAATAATAATATAATCATAGCCAGCTACATCATATCCTCGATAACATGAAGATTCCAATGGTACAATCACGTCCTAGACCTTGCTACCCAACCACGGTCCTAGAGCTAGATCTGAGCTATCCAAGAGTCTCGGATCGGTGACTAACCCATCACCCCACCTGACCTGAAATGCCTCTAATGCATACAGTGCATGAACATATGCAAACATCTAACCTAGATGTCTTTATATGTCACAACAACATTTATGAGTTCAACAGTTATACAATAGCCCTCGGCACACGCCGACAACGGGCTAAGGTTCCACAATACAAGGTAAGGTAGCACTCATAGCTAGCAAACGACTAAGCAAGCAAGAAGCATTTAAGTTTACCATCCAACTAGGTATTTAAATGCAAGACAAACTAATGATTCGCCAAAGAGGGTAAACCCACGATCAAATTCCCAATCTCGATCGAAATCCTTCGAAAACCCTGTGATAACAACATGTATGCTTCCTAACATGATTGGGTATCTATCATGAACAAAAACCAATCAAATGAAGCCAGAAAGCACTGTTCAGGGGCTCACGGTCGATGTGACGGTCGACGATGTGACGGTCGATGATATGACGGTCGATCCGATGGTCGGCCGTGAGACTAAAATTTAGGGAAAAAACATAAGGGTCACGGTCGATCGGGACATCAACCATGGGAAGCCAAAAACGAGACGGAGCCTCACGGTCGATTCGACAGTCGACCGTGAGGTCAGGTGGGAAAAAGGGTAAAGAGCCACGGTCGATCGGAACATCGACCCTGGGAGGCCCAAAACGAGACAGAACATCACGGTCGATCTGACGGTCGACCGTGAGGCCAGGATTAAGCGTGCCCACACCCGACGGTCGATCGTCGTGCCTGGTGCACAGTTCCTAAGAACAGTACCAGGAATCCAATCTCTTGGATTTGATCTATCAAAGCTATTGGAATTCAATGAAACTTTGCAGGCACACGTAAAAGATAAAGGGGAAACTATTGGTACGAAGAAAACATGATTTTGACGGTTAAACCCCAATCTTAGGTCTAAACGGTTAAAAACCGACAAACCGGCGACAAAACGAGAATCGTCCAATAAATTACGAAACCAACTGGTAGAAACACTCTAAGCAAGCCATAACATTAATGTATTAAGTTACACGACATTCTATCATGTACAACTACATTAAAGCACAATAAACCTATCCTAGGTAAACCCGACCACACGATCAGAGTAGAAACACCTACTTGAACAAGCAGGGTAGCTCCTCCATGTATCCCCCAAGCTCAATCGCCAAGATCCGCACGTCGAAGATCACAACCCGAAGCCCTAGCACAGTCGGCAGGAAAGAGAGAGAGAGACAACGACGGGAGAAGAAAGAAAGAGAAGGAAAAGAGAGAGAAAGTCAGGGTATTTATAGAGATCAGGATATGATCTTTGTCGTCCAATTCGATCTTTCTTGATCGAGCTCCGATCTTTCCCGATCGAGCTCCGATCTTCCGATCGAGATCCGATCTTCCGATCGAGATCCGATCTTCCGATCGAGCTCCGATCTTCCGATCGAGATCCGATCTTCCGATCGAGCTCCGATCTTCTGATCGGAGGCACCCTTAAGGTCCTAATCATTCACATACATCAATCCATTGCCGTGTATGCATTGCGCGGGTGTGAAATCGACCACCAGACGCAATTTACCAAATTGCCCCTTGGGTCACAAGAGCAACACGATCAACCTGATCGCAACCGATGCGAAACCAAACCAACAATGAACGACCCTCGACCTACACGGTCGAGCCAGGTTAGAGGAACGGGTTCTCACAAATGGTGTTTCCACCTCAGTTCTAGTTTCTGTTTCTCCTAGCGTTGTCGCGCCCCGGCCCGGAAGACCCACCCGGACCGGGAAACGAGGGGGGGTTCTTACATCTACTAACAGTAACTGGCGAAAACAGTTACAACAAGCAGTAAGAGGACAGAAGTAAATCTAACAACTCCTATTATTACAAAACTGTACATAAGCAGAGTTACATCAAGATTTACATAAACAATCCTCAAGTACAAAAGATGTTATAAAACTCATAAACGGTTACATCAACAGATGTCTCCTGGAAGGCACAACAGAAACCATCCTGGCCCTCAAACATGTCCTGACGTCGACGCGCCACCGCAGGACGAGCAACTGGGGCCCACCGCAGGAGAGCTGGTACTTGCACCTGCAAACACCACCCGGGTAGGAGTGAGCACTAAGCTCAGAAGGGTTCTACTCTACGACACACACAAGGAAGGGGAAACTGCAACTGAACTAACTCTGTGCCAAGTACTGAGACCTGCCAAGGACCCCATAAATCCCGTCAATAACCAGAAGAGCACCTGTCCAAAGTACGTCCTCCGACAGCCATTGTTCGAGGGTGGACTTTCTCCGACATTCCTTGACACAGGGTGGACACGACGATACCAGTAGGACACCCCTCTCCAAGCGGGACCTCCACACTTGGCGGAACAACCGTGGTTATAACAACCAACTCTCAGCACTCTAAGCGACAGAGCTAACACGACCCCAAACAGCAGACTAACAGCACTACAGTCAAACCCTAAGCATCTAATGCACAACCAACAATGCATGCAACAGTATAAACAAGCAACAATCAAAGGGCATACCTTCGGCCCATTTATATTAAACATTCCCGAGGGTTCATGACTCCCTCGGTTAACCACAAAGCAATGAAGGCATATAGCTAGCCCATTTATTCTACACAATCCCGGGAGTCATCACACTCCCGATTCAACCACAAAGCGATAACAAACAACAGTTATAGCAATACCACTAGGATGCCATTCTCTGCTACCCTCAGGCACTGTTCCTGGAAACACTGGGTCGATCCAAACATACCCATGGATCGATCCGACTTGCCCTCAGTGAACAGACCATCTTCGGTGCAACCTGGATTGATCCAACATACCCATGGATCGATCCTACCTGAAGTCCGATCGATCCAACTTACATGGATCGATCCTACTCGTAGTCCGATCGATCCAACTTACATGGATCGATCCTACGCGCAGTCCGATCGATCCAAAATCCATGGATCGATCCTACTTGCAGTCCGATCGATCCAACTTGTCCTTGGACCCATCGAACTCGGAAAGCCCAAGAAAAGAAACCATTCTCTTGGTCCGATCGATCCAACTTGTCCTTGGATCGATCGAACTCGGAAAGCCCAAGAAAAGAAACCATTCTCTCAGTCCGATCGATCCAACTTGTCCTTGGATCGATCGAACTCGGAAAGCCCTCCAGTAATAAATTCATAACAAATCGTAGGAAAATCAGAAAATTATGAAATCAGTTGGGTTTGAGAGATAACTCAGAGATCTACAACTCCTATGTTCATCACAACCCAAGAACATGCACGTTGATGAGAATGCATAATGTTATATTTTTATCCCTTAATACTTAGTCTCCTGTGCTTATTTAGTTCCTAAATACACTCATTATTCTTATATTTTGAATTAGGATGCAATTGAAGTCCTTAAGTCGAAAAGAAGCTGAAAAGAGTGCATGGATCATATTTAAAGATTAATCTGTTCCTGTTCACGAAGAACCAGATAATGTACCATATATAGTTGGAAATCTATTGAAGTCTAGTTTCTGGGGAATTTTACGGTTCATGATTCCGAGTTTCCTAGAGGAAGTTACGGCAATTTCAGTACCGATGGCGCAGTCTGGATGGCAGAACAGTAAATATGCTGGAAAGTTGGATCGATCCGACACCCTGGTAGAATCGATCCGACTATGCAGAATCGTGACAGAACATATATTTTTTGGTTAAACATGGTCCGATCCATCCATCCATCCATCCTAAGGGGTCCGACCCAACCGACACCTAAAGTTCGATCGATCGGAATCGGGCGTAACTAGAAATTGAAGATTTTTAATGAGACCGATCGATCCGACACCCCGAGAAGGATCGATTGGACTTTCCCAGTGAAGAAAATCAACGATTGTGATCTAATCCGAGGGTGGATACACTTAAGGCTATAAATAGGACTCTTTCTAGGGTTTGAGGGGAGATTCTTAGACACTTTTGGCTGCTCTTTCTCCTCCTTTATATTTTTTCTAGGTTTTATCTTGTTTATTGGAATCTTTTGAGGATTGTTCTCGATGGCCCTGCGTGGCTAAATCTTGATCCTTGGTCGAGGAAACTAAAACCTCGGAATCAATGAAACTGTGAGATCTAATTTATTTTTAATGTTCAATTTATGCTTTGAGTATTGAATATTCTTCTGTGTTTATCTTCATGATTGTCTTGTTTAATTACTAGGAGCGCTACTAGTATATTATTCATTGCAATCTACTGCTAGGTTTGATATCAAATTCGGAATTGTTTGATCCCTCTAATCTGCGAAGCAACTAGGGTTTAATAATCTACTGCGTTTCAGAGATTGTTAAGTCTTAGGAAGAATTTTCAACTAGATTAAATGCAACCGCTTGTGTTTGTGTTGTTTAGCTTCATCGATCTTTCTATTCTTAACGCTGCTACTAGATTAAATCTACAGCGCTTGTCTTAGGTTGTTTAGTGGTTAGGGTTAATTGGATCGCTTGTTTCTAATTAACTAAGATTGAGGAGAGATTCTAATTGAATTCGGACGATGAATATTCATGGTATGAATTGATTGATACTTGCATCGATGATCAGTTGTTGGATTCCGATGGTGGATGTTGACTCAGACCAAGGTTTGTTCTCTTGATTCAACTTGTTTCTTCGCTCTAGATTATTTCTTTATTGTTTTTCCTCACATTTAAAACCCCCCATATTTGTTCACTAAGCACAGAACTAGGCTAAACACTCTTCGTGGGATCGACTCGTACTCGCACTACTACATTTGTTTTGAACAGTACTAGATTTATTTTTGAGTGCCTGCGACAGCACATCAAATTTTGGGGCCGTTGTCGGGGAGTGATTCTAGTTGATTTTTGTGCTTATAGTGATCGTTATTTTCATTAAAAAAAAATTTATATAGTTTCTATGGTTTGAATGTATGGCCAATTATAATATGCCACCGGGTGACATATGGAATGATGATTTGCCTTTTGGTTATGGACCTGTTTACAATAATGACACATATCGTTTCACAACCCCGGCCTATGATTCATATTCATATTCTTATAATTCGGATTTTAGATATCATACCTACCCTAGTTGGCAGTTTCATGGTTTCCTAAACCCGGCCTATGATTCATATTCATATTCTTATAATTCGGATTTTAGAGATCATACCTACCCTAGTTGGCAGTTTCAAGCATCTTTGCAAGAGATTCTGAAGGAAATGGAAGAAAATACTAATTCTTTAAGAGAAATGCGTATTTCTTGGGAGGAAAGATTTCCTAGGGAACGTGACAAAACTGAGAACCTCTTCATTGCTCAGTCACATCAAGAGCTATCTTTGCAAGAGATTCTGAAGGAAATGGAAGAAAATACTAATTCCTTAAGAGAAATGCGTATTTCTTGGGAGGAAAGATTTTCTAGGGAGCGTGACAAAACTGAGAACCTCTTCATTGCTCAGTCACAAATGCAACAAGAGCCACTAATAATTGACCAAGTTAATGTGAGTCACTCTTTTGATGAAGAAGTTAATAGATATGATTCTATACCTCATGTTTGTAATGATAATACTTGTGATGCTTTTGTTTCTGATGATAATGATATATGTCATACTACTTGTGATTCTTTGTCGGTTCATGCAATTAATGATGATATTTCACTGACTGCTGCGGTTGGAGATGCTTCGGGGGAATTTCTACAAAATGCAGATGAAGAAGTTGTCCAACCATGTCCAGTCGATCGCGAGAAAGATTCGGTCTACCGCCGAGAATACCAGGAGCACTAATCCGATGAACCTCCTCCGACTGAAGTTGAAAGCATTCCTGTTACGCCGCGAGATATATTTCCTGTGACTATATCATCTTCATTAGTGGTTAAAAAGGAGATGACCTTAATAGATATTTTCATATCTCGACGGATTTATTTTCGATCATGTGATCTTGACATCCTTGACAATGCGAACGACGACATTATTAATAGATCAATGGATGATTCGATTATAGTTGAGCCTAATGTTGACCCCTTTCTTCTTGATCACCATGATGATAAGTATTTTTGTTTGAGAGATCTAGCTATCTTGTTTACTAGTGTTAGAATGAAAAAGCTAGTTTTCATTTTTGAAATATGCCACTTGGATTCATATGCTAAATTAACCTTGGTGGCACTATTGAGGTTAAATATCCATATTATGGCATCCATTGATTTTGCATACCATCGTGCTAGAGAACGGCCACCAAGGGCACGATTAAAATTTTTTCTATTGTATATAGTAGTTTAGTTTGCTTTATTTACTTTCTTGTGTGCTTAAGAGTGCTTGAATTATTTTTAGGTTGTGTGCATGCATGTTTGCTTTTGTTTTGCTTTGCTTTGCTTTTGCTTTGTAGGTGATTGAGTACCCCCTGTGATACATGAAGAATTCACCCAGACATGCAGTGAACCATTCCTGTGCAACTAATAAACAAAAGCGCTGCTTGGAAGGCAACCCAAGGGGAGTTCGTTCCTTTCTCTTTTTATTTTCGCATTTCCATTTTAGATATTTTTGCTTTTCTTTGCATTCCACCTAACATTGGGGACAATGTCAATTTCAAGTGTGGGGGAGGAGATCTAGGTTGCATTTGCCATAAGCGAGAACTAGTTAAGCTTGACATATTCATAACATGATTGAATGAGTAATTTTGTGACTTAGAATTAATTAGTTGAGTTATTTTCCTTGAGATGGTAGTGACTGAATGAGTAGACAAAAGCCGGTGAGATTTTGAGCCTCTAGACTGACACATTCATTTCAGTCTCACTATTTTCTTTCATGAGAGATATTCTTCCATGGATTTGTTTCTCTAGAACTTGCTTTGATTCTATTCAAGGTCACATTGACACATGCAGACATGAACATGATTAAGGCCATCTTTGTTATAAGTTACATAAGCCAAATAGCCTACCTTGTGATTAATTTTTCCTTTTGCCAAACACCTTTGAGCTTTATCGACTTCATTGTTAACCCACATTACAAGCTTTAAACCTGAAAAAAAAAATATTTCCGTTACCCAAGCCATAAAACTAGTGGAGCATTGATCATCATTATGACATGTATGGGTGCGAAAGTTCAAGTGTGGGGGTGTTTGGATTTGTGGTATGGCTATGATTGGTGAAGTGGAGTTTATTTTTCATACTTAATTTGTGAGTATGTTGGTTCTGGAAAAAAAAAAAGAAAGAAAAAAAAAAGAAAGAAAGAAGAAAGTGAAGGAGGAAATTGTTTCTCATGTTATAAAATGTGTTTATGAATCCTCCTAATACTCCAAAAAAGGGGTAGGTCTATGTATGATTTCTACAAAGGTGGAAGTTTTTGCAAAAGATTGTTCACTATTTCAGTTGAAAAGTATTTCTTTGAACAATCTCTTTGCCAATGTGGTAATGTTATATGGTTTGAGTATGTTGAAGCCAAATTGAAGAAGTTGCTGAATGGAGTGATTGGTTGTACATGTCTTATTGATGCATTTTTCCTCCATTAGTTCCATTGGCTTTTGAGCTACATTCCCAAATATTTCCCACCTTAATCCTGGACCCCATTACAACCTTTTGAAGTCCTTATGATTTGTGTTATGCATGTGATTCTAGTGGTGGAGAATGAGAAGATATGCAAGCCTATGGTAGATCATTTTCATTGAAATGAATTTGAGTGAAATACATACCCTTCAAACACATGAGAGTTGAGTGTTAATTTCCGTGACGGTCTACTTATTTAGTATGCTTCATCTTCAAGTGGAAATGCTTACTGATTGATTTTTATGTTGTCTAAAAATGTTTGTTCATTATATGTTATGAATTGTGAAGAGGTTGATTGTTCTTTGTTAATGGCGTTGCAACCTTGATATCTTGAGTAGAGTGAATTTTAGTTTTGCTCGAGGACGAGCAAAAGCTAAGTGTGGGGGAATTTTATGAGAATGCATAATGTTATATTTTTATCCCTTAATACTTAGCCTCCTGTGCTTATTTAGTTCCTAAATACACTCATTATTCTTATATTTTGAATTAGGATGCAATTGAAGTCCTTAAGTCGAAAAGAAGCTGAAAAGAGTGCAAGGATCATATTTAAAGATTAATCTGTTCCTTCTCACGAAGAACCAGATGATGTACCATATATGGTTGGAAAGCTCTTGAAGTCTAGTTTCTGGGGAATTTTACGGTTAGTGATTCCGAGTTTTTTAGAGGAAGTTACGGCAATTTCAGTACCGATGGCGCAGTTTGGATGGCAGAACAGTAAATATGCTGGAAAGTTGGATCGATCCGACACCCTGGTGGGATCGATCCGACTATGCAGAATCGTGACAGAACATATCTTTTTTGGCTAAACATGGTCCGATCCATCCATCCATCGATCCTATGGGGTCCGACCGATCCGACACCTAAAGTTCGATCGATCCAGCACCCATAGTTCGATCGATCGGACTCGGGCGTAACTAGAAATTGAAGATTTTTAATGAGACCGATCGATCCGACACCCCGAGAAGGATCGATCGGACTTTCCCAGTGAAGAAAATCAACGATTGTGATCTAAGCCGAGGGTGGAAACACTTAAGGCTATAAATAGGACTCTTTCTAGGGTTTGAGGGGAGATTCTTGGACACTTTTGGCTGCTCTTTCTCCTCCTTTATATTTTTTTTAGGTTTTATCTTGTTTATTGGAATCTTTTGAGGATTGTTCTCGATGGCCCTGCGTGGCTAAATCTTGATCCTTGGTCGAGGAAACTAAAACCTCGGAATCAATGAAACTGTGAGATCTAATTTATTTTTAATGTTCAATTTATGCTTTGAGTATTGAATATTCTTCTGTGTTTATCTTCATGATTGTCTTGTTTAATTACTAGGAGCGCTACTAGTATATTATTCATTGCAATCTACTGCTAGGTTTGATATCAAATTCGAAATTGTTTGATCCCTCTAATCTGCGAAGCAACTAGGGTTTAATAATCTACTGCGTTTCAGAGATTGTTAGGTCTTAGGAAGAATTTTTAACTAGATTAAATGCAACCGCTTGTATTTGTGTTGTTTAGATTCATCGATCTTTCTATTCTTAACGCTGCTACTAGATTAAATCTACAGCGCTTGTCTTAGGTTGTTTAGTGGTTAGGGTTAATTGGATCGCTTGTTTCTAATTAACTAAGATTGAGGAGAGATTCGAATTGAATTCGGACGATGAACATTCATGGTATGAATTGATTGATACTTGCATCGATGATCAGTTGTTGGATTCCGATGGTGGATGTTGACTCAGACCAAGGTTTGTTCTCTTGATTCAACTTGTTTCTTCGCTCTAGATTATTTCTTTATTGTTTTTCCTCACGTTTAAAACCCCCCATCTTTGTTCACTAAGCACAGAACTAGGCTTAACACTCTTCATGGGATCGACTCGTACTCGCACTACTACATTTGTTTTGAAGAGTACTAGATTTATTTTTGAGTGCCTGCGACAGCACATCACACGTACTGATCGAAAAACTCGCCGCAAGCCGGTTGTTCTTCAAGAACAACAGAAACCGGAAAATCCGAGATTAAACATGCATAAATCCTACTAAAATCTCAACCAAAGCTTATGAAACTTATACCAAAAATTCTACTATGCAAGAGGAATCCAGCAACACAAAGAATAGCAAGATCTAACGTCTAGATTAAAAGAAACCCATTAAACAAGTCACGTAGGTAGAACACCTACCGGAAACACTAATCCTCGGCTGATTCCCCGCTAAACGGCCGCTAACCAAGCAACTAAACCACGCCATGGATCTTCCTCACGCCGCCACGGATCCAACGAGCTTTGGAACACCCAAAACGGTGGCCAGAGGAGGAAGAACGGCGAAGAAGAAGGTGCTGCCGAAAGAAAAACAGAGGAAGCAGAGCCGCGGAAGAAGAAGAAAGAAGAAGGAAGAAGAAGAGAAGGAGAAGAGGAGGAAGAGGAAGAAAAGGCCGGGGAAAGCCGGGAAGGCCGGGGAAAAGGGGGAGCAGAGGAGAGAAAGTCTCCTCTCCCCTGACAGTCGAGAGCGACGGCCACGACGGCCGTCCTCGCAACTCCACCGACAAGCTACAGTGTCTGATCGATCCAACTCCGAGTCCGATCGATCCAACACACCAAGTCCGATCGATCCAAGACTGGCTGGATCGATCCACAGATCAAAACCTCCCAAACGGATCTAGTGAAACACAACCATCCATCAGAGGCTGTGCGCGCACGCGGGTGAGAAACTAACCGACAAGGCGCAATTTACCAAATTTCCCTTGTGGTCAACAACGAGCTACAGGAATAGAGGGACAGGTCCTCACAAGCGTGGTGGTGCCACTCCCAGAGTGGTCGATTGAGAGAGGTTAGATCCCTTGGGAATCGATGAGGTTATGGGGCCCATTGGCATCCCTTAGACTTAGGTGGAGGAAATGATACTGTTGTTGTTTCCTCCCTTTCTGTGTGACATAGAGTAGAACTATACTGAGCTTATCGCTCACTCCTATCCGGGCTGTGTTTGCAGGTGCAGGCGTCAACTCTTCTTCTGTAGTACCAGCTGAACATGCTTTTGACAGCACAGTGACTTCATGAGGCTCTCGAGGATTCTGAGATGTTGACATATTCAGCAGTTCCTTTGTTATATATTACTTTTAATAGATGTATTAAATGTATAGTTTCTCTCGTCAAAGATTAGATATTTATAAATTTGTCTTTGATGAGTAAATTGTATAACTCTGAGGTTTGTATAATTATGTAACCTTGTTTACTTTGATGTTAATCTATACCTGTTATACATATTACATATTAGTTTATTAAAAATTACTATGTTGCCCCTCTGATAGAACTGTTCAAATTAGTTGTGTTAATTATTATAGAAATGCGTCGTAATGGAAAGTGAACATGTTTAGATCCCTCACGTCCCGGCCTGAATGGGTTTTCTAGGTCGGGAGTGACACCCTGACCCTCCAGCACAGCATTGTCAGGCCGAGGCATCTCCGCCACAAGGTCACCCTCCTCCAGCGCCTCCTCCATCTTCTCCACCACTCTCCGATACCTCCAGCGTGGGTGACGTCGCCGGGGACGTACATCGGTTCCACACGGTTCCCATACGCTTGAGCAGGTGGTTCTTCTGGGATCACCACGTTTGACGCCAAGCTAGGAGGTGTTGGCGGACACACATGCCCAAGGCAGCCACAATCAGGACAAACTTCTTTTCCTTCAAAGACAGAACACTGGAGAACGCCGCCTCACTAGACCCCCTTCCTCTTTAGCCAGATCCCATGCTTCACCGGCCTATCTAAACGGACAAGAACGCAAACCCTGGCGAAACGGCACCAGGACGCTCGTGTCGACGCAGGATCCACCAATAGCGGCTTCCCCACGGTCCCTGCAATCTTCAGCAACCGGTCTTCCTGGAAGTGATCCACCGACAAGGGGGGGAGGAGTCACAGGAGCGCTCATCGCCAGAGCGCTCATCACTTGTCACTCCAAGCAGGCAAACAGGATGAGAGGGGTTGAAGTGGTCCCATACTATACCCCAAGATTGAATTAAGCTAATGTCAAATTTAGTAAACAAAGATAGCAACCATGTGCATCACGGATCCGGGGGCCAGCCGATGCAAGATGCATCGATTAGTCATCCAATGCATCTTGCCAACCGTTGGATGAGTTTTAATTCATCCAACCGCTACGGGCGAAGGATGATGAGAAGGGCGCAGAGGCCGAGCAGGATGACACGGCAGCGGTGGGTTTTGGATCCGACCGGCGAGGTTGGCAGCGGGTCAGTGGGGGCGTGGACTGGCTCGGTTACCACCTCTCACGGCCTCACCTCCACCCATCTTCTCCGACAAACTCCGGCCATCCTCCACCACCAAACCCATCACCCTCAACCTTCATATCTACTACATTTATCACCATCTCCCACCACTATCTCAACCATCCACCATCTCCATTGCCGGTGAGCATCCCACTACATACCATGTCACACCCCGACCCAGAAAACCCATCCAGATCGAGGCGTGAGCCACTTAAACCTGTTTACATTATCAATTGGCGCACCAAGATATAACTGCTATGAATTTAAACAATTTAATTCTCAAGTTCATAAAAATTTTGACATAATCCCCTTTATAATTACAGCACAAGAAATCTGTATATTTTACAATTTTACAATTTCAACATCCTCACATTCCTCAACATTTATATTAAAGAATATTACAATATTTCTCAAATACAACTGAATTATTAATCTTACAATTATATCCTTGAATACATCCTGTTATACATCAATTTGTACATCATTGACTAAAACTGTAAATTATCTGTTGACGAACTCCCCAACGCTCCAAGTCCTCGATCACCTCGAAATACCGCGCCATCTTCTAAAGGAACACCTGAAAAAAAGGAACTGCATCAACCTGCATCGTCGATGCAGCCCAGGTAGGGTGAGCAACAATGGCCAGTAAGGTTCTACTCTACGTCACACTCAAGGAAAGGGAACTGCAAATATGTCGGGTCTCATCACGGGTCAAGGGGACTCTCTCTACGCCCACGACCTACTCCAGGGTACGGACACATGGTTGGTAACTCCTGTACCAACCGCCGCCCTTATTCCCAAGGGTCACAACCCTATCGGCGAAGCAAGGTGGTGAGCACAACGGGCTAGGACACAGTGCGAGAGTATCACCGCTACCCCGCCGCCTACCACATTCTCATCCACCATGCACGGGGAAACATAACAACGGAGGTAGGACACAGCATGGTGCGTAAGCCCTACAGAGCACACCGTTCTGAAACCACGACACGACCACTACACCTCAAGAACCACGATTCAAGTCAACTACTTAATGTCCTCAAATATGATACATGATCACATCAACAGAATCTTACCTAAATCCTCAACTAACCAAAACCCGGTCCTAGGGCTAGATCCGGGCTACCCGAGAATCCCGGATCAGCGATCGAATCCATCGCCTACCACCTAGCCTTAATGCTTCTAATGCATACAACATGCATGAGCCTATTCAAACAACTAGGCCTAGGTCTCTCTACATGACATCTCATCAGGCATGTCCAATCTAACATACAGTATGATAAAAGAGAGCAAAGACATTAACATACAACAAGCTAAGAATACAGTACAACAAGAAATTATAATTACTCATCTGTCTACAGGATACAATCCAACACCTGATCGCCACCAGCAGTATATACACTTCAATCTGAATTTCGGTATTACAACAGCATGCCCTGCCGTTAACCGGAAATTGTACAATGGGACACATCCCCAGCTAACCAATTCACAGGGCACCACTGGCCTGTAAATTATAAACATTCCCACAAAGAAATATAAACGGGCACACCGCCGGCCCTAGGCTTATACATGATATGAGCAAGTATAATTGAGATAATAGATATGAGATTATAGGAATTAATTGAGGGAAAAGATATAGAACATTATAAAGGATTATTCATGAGCCTCAAACACCATTCACTTCAAATGTAAATGCAAAGCTAATCCACCCGTCATGGCATAAACTGGATGAAGCATGGCAGTCTTAGCTCACTTATAGCAGGCAAGCATGGCAGAAAAGAACGTAGGTATGGCATAGCTATGAATACAACATCGCTACCGGAAGCAACACATGGCATGAATAGAGAGACGAATCATGGTAAGAGCATAGCAGTCGCATGAGAAGGAGTCTAAAAAAAATAGAAGATCCAGATAAGCGACAAAGAATAATCAACGGATTACTCAATGACTAAATGCAAGCAGAGCAAAGTAGATCAATCCCATTAGAATTCACACGGTGCATAGCATCATGCACCTTGCATGAGCTCATTTCCATTGTTGTGAATCAAAACCAACCAGAGAAAACAACCGGAGCACAGCAAAGAATCGCAGCAAGGAACTCATCGATCAAGCTAACAAGGAAGGATTTCCTAAAGATAAACAAAGAACTAGCTAACAACAACCCCTGTTTTGGCCACTAAGAATCCATCACCTCTTGGCAAACCAATCAAGGTAGGAGCTAAAGAAATTTAAACCAATAGAAATCCAACTTCATAAATCCGACGATGGCAATAGATCAACCAAACAAGATCTCACACTTTCTAGGAATCAAACTAATCTTTGAAATCCACGAGCAGCCAGAAGAGGAAGAGAAAGCAGGTGGCAAGGGAGAAGAGGAATAGTAGACGTGGAACAGAGCACTACCGGAGAGACGAGAAACAAGGCATGGCCGGAATTATTAGGGCCAGTCTCGCCGAGAACAAGGAAGAAAGGGGACGCCGGAAAAACAGAGTAGGAACAAACCGAAAAACAGAGCAAAGCCTGCAGGAAAACAAAGTAGAGCCAGAAGCAAAGCATCCTGTGGAAATCCAATCGAGCATCGCCGGAAAACCAAGGGGAAAAACGGCACATATCCTCACCGGAAAAACAGGGCAAACATAGCATAGATACATCCTTAAGGCCTAACCAAGGGTTAGGGTAGAAATCCTACAACACCGGAGAAGAAGGGAAGGAAACTCTCATCAAAACCCACCAGAAGAGAAGGAATCCAGTCGATCAACCAAAAACCAAAGAACAGAAAGGAGAAACCTCTTCAGAAATCCAACGGCATGCAAAGATCTAGACTACATCAGTAGAAAAGGAAGAAGAAACATCAATCATAGGCCACGAGATCGACAAAGCATCCAAGGAATCTATGTTACCAAACATTCAAAATCATCCCTATACTAATCTAGTAGAGTCCTAAACCAGGTTTAGGGAAGTAACCCTACCTCTAGCGTCGAGTTCTTCTCTTCTCCAGCCGATCGTCGAGCTCTCTGTCGTCGCCCTCGACCTCTCCGTCTCCAACGCAGTCGCCAGGCTTGTCGTCGTTGAAGAAGAAAGCCCAGCCGCCGTCGCCAAGCTCCTCTCCGGCCGCCTCTTAGGTCGCGGGACTCTCGCCTCCGGTCGCGATCTCTCCCTCTCCTCAGCCGATCGTGTCGTGACCCAAGCAGCTCTCGCGGAAGGGGGGATGAATAGTAGGGTTAGGTATTAAACAATCGGGTTACTTAAGTCCCTATTCGATCATCATCAATTTGATCACAAC
The DNA here is from genome assembly GCA_963920575.1 of Narthecium ossifragum. Lineage (NCBI taxonomy): Eukaryota > Viridiplantae > Streptophyta > Magnoliopsida > Dioscoreales > Nartheciaceae > Narthecium > Narthecium ossifragum. The sequence goes on along the minus strand of OY986965.1, from coordinate 10,456,428 downwards.
CGTTCAGATCTAGATCTACTTGATCAAACCCCGATATTCAGATCCAGAGCACTCCTATGGGTCTAGTCCAACACATCCATCATTATAAGGCCGTGTGTGCGTTACGCGTGTGTGAAACCCACTCCGCCAAGGGTAATTTACCAAATTACCCCCGGAGTCGCAACGATCAAAGGAGATCGTGAGGCGAATCCCACCAAGCCAAACCAAACGAACCAGACCCTCGACCGACGCGATCGGACCGGATTGGAGGTACGGGTCCTCACAACCTGTCGCGCCCCGACCCGCGAAAGCCCAACCGGGCCGGGCGACGCGAACCGGAACCTAACCAACGCGGAAAAAGAACGACGAGGGTTCCCTCTAACCTATTGGCCTCCCTAGCAATTCATCAAAGCCCCCAATTAAAACAATATCAAAAGGTAAAACCTCGAATCTCAGATTAAAACTCAAGTATTAATTTATACAAACCTCGGAGAGGGGAAGTTCAAATACAATATTACTCCCGTAGGAGACTATCTAACATAAAGGTAAAACCGGTAAATATTGCCACCTCTCAAAAGCCACCAGGCGCCGCCGCACCGCCGTCCAACTGCCCGGTAGGGGCCACAGAGGAAGAACTGACGCCTGCACCTGCAAAACGCAGCCCGGGTAGGTGTGAGCACTAAGCTCAGTAAGGATCTACACTACGACACACAGAAGGAAGAGGGAAACGCAACAGTGTCATCCTCAAGTGGAATCTGGGTGTATACAGGGGTCCCATAACCCCACCGCGTGTCCCTGAGGCCCACGATCATGGTCTTCCAGCCGAGCTGGTCACATGTCAGGTCACACTCAGTAGCAGGAAACGACACTGCTAACTCTGAACAGGACACTGAACACTGTTTGGTGGGAAGAGACACCACTGAGTAGGCAAAACCTCTACTCAAGAGTTTTAAGAAGAACCGGACACCGGTTACACCTCAGATCCAACTCGAGGCCGACACGACCTCTACAACCATCAAGCCATAAGTGTACCAGTCATCTAAGCCTATCATCGGATCGACTGGACATCACAATTCAACCGGGTCCTAACAGCCCAACCCCGGTCCTAGGGCTAAGTCCGAGCTTCCAGCCTCGGGACGGCGACCCAAGGATCACCCACGCCCTAACCAATGCAACTAATGCACACAACAACGATGCATGCTATGACATACACAGATAATAAGAAAGGCATGCAACAGTATGTTAGGCATCATAAAAGTCTACTGGATCGCTGCAGCGGTACTACCAACCGCTGCCAGCCGATCCGCAGCGGGTCCCGGCATTTCGACGGTACCGCGACCGTCAACCGCGGACTCCTGCAACGGGAAGCAACCCCGAAAACGATGATGTACAAAACATAATATAATATTATATTCCGAAATATAATATTATATTCAAAAACACCCAAAGCCTCTACTTAGGGGCTAATTGATCCCGTCGATCCGACGTCCAAACGACGTCGGATTCAAGATCCAACTTAACCACCAGTAGGTATATATACCAGGATCATCACATCCAAATTTCATAAACATCCAACGGTTGAATTAACGGGAAACATTAATCAAAAATCGCTGATTAAACCAACTTACCCTTTAATTGGTGCAACGCAGCCCTCCAGGAAACAAATCATAAGAAATCGTAGAAAAATCGGAAAAATACGAAACAAGATGGAATGGAAAGCTAACAAGTAGATGTACAACTCTTATGTTTATCCAAAGCCAAGATCATGTACTCACCGGCCGGAAAACTCGCCGAAAGCCGGCTGTTTCTCAAGAACAGCAGAAAACCAGAAATCCGAGACTAATCTTACATAAAACCTACTCAAATCTCAACTGATTAACATGAAACTTAAATCAGTTATTCTAACATGTATAAGGAACCCAACAAAGCAAGGATCAACAAGATCCAACGGCTAGATCTCAAGAAAACCCGAAAAGAACACAGTAGGTATAACCCTACCTAGCTGCGCTTTCCTCGGCTGATTCCCCGCGATTTGATCGCCAACAAGCTGCCAAACTACACCAGGAGCCTTCCTCTCGTTGTCACGAATCTAACGAGTCAAAGAACACCCAATTTGGTGGCCGGAGGAGGGAGAACGGAGGGAAAGAAGTTCGCCGGCGGAGAAGGGAAGAAACAGAGCACCGCGGGAAAGAGAGAAGGAAGGAAGAAGAGAGAAGAGCAAGAGGAAGATGAGGGGAAGAAAAGGAGGGGAAAGCCTTGGGAAAGGCCGGGAAAACGGGAAAAAAAGCTGGGGAAAAGGGAGGGGAAGACTTCTCTCCCTGACAGGGGAGAGCGACGGCCGACGGCCGTCCTCGCGAAAGAGAAAACCCACCGACTCGATCATGATCGATCTCCAGGGCATGTGAGATCGATCTCCTTGAAATCCAGATCGATCTTCTTTGCAAAAAGGGCCAGATCGATCTCCCTAGCCATCCAGATCGATCTCCTTTACTCAGAAAGGCAAACTTGGGCTAAAACACAAGCCCAAGCTCAGATCTTCCGATCTCGGGTTCACCTAGCCATTCTAAACAAACACGAACACAGACAAGGCCAGTGTGTGCACACGCGGGTGTGAAATAAACCAACAAGGCGCAATTTACCAAATTGCCCTTGCGGTCTACAGCGAACCACAGGTGTAGAGGGGCAGGTCCTCACATCCTATTACCCTTAAAGGAAATCTCGTCCCGAGATTCGATAAGGGTAGGGCTCGGAACAATAAAACAGCTACATTAGAGGACAGAACAAGAAGTACCTGGAGAAGAAAACAACTGCGGAAACTCCTGCCGCATGCGCGCCTCGCGCTCCCAAGTGACCTCCTCGGTGCCTCTGTGCCTCTACAGTACCTTGACCAAGGGAATCGTCTTGCCCCGCAAGACCTGATCCCTCCGATCAAGTACCTGAACCGGTTGCTCAACAAAGCTCGCGTCTGCCTCAAGCTCAATGTCATCCACTCTGATGACATGAGACGGGTCTGGGTGATACTTCCTCAGCATCGACACATGGAAAGTCGGATGCACAGCAGACATGTGATGAGGAAGATCCAGGCGGTAAGCTACCTCGCCGACCCTCTCTAAGATCTCAAACGGCCCGACAAACCTCGGCGCCAACTTGCCACCTCTGCCAAACCTGACAGAACCTCTGTACGGCGACGCTCGCAAGAACACTCGGTCGCCGACTGCAAACTCCAACGGTCGTCGCCTCTGATCTGCATAACTCTTCTGCCGGCTCTGAGCCGTCAGAAGCCTTTGCCTGATCTGTACCAACCTCTCTGACGACCGCCTGACGAGGTCTGGACCGGTGAGTGGAGCCTCTCCAACCTCTGTCCAACATACTGGGGAACGACACGGCCTACCATACAATGCCTCGAAAGGTGCTACTCCAAGACTGGACTGGTAGCTGTTGTTGTAGGCGAACTCCACCAAGGGAACGTGCTCCTCCCAGCTCCCTCCTGCATCGAGGACACATGCTCTCAGCATGTCCTCCAGGATCTGGATAGTCCGCTCTGACTGCCCGTCTGTCTGCGGATGGAACGCAGTACTGAAAGTCAGGAGTGTGCCGACTGCCTCCTGAAAGTCGCGCCAGAACCTGCTAGTGAACCTGGGGTCACGGTCTGACACGATAGAAACTGGAACTCCGTGTAGTCTGACCACCTCTCTGACGTACAAACTGCCCAACCTGTCGGTCGAGTCTGTCACCCGCATAGGCAGGAAGTGCGCCGATTTGGTCAATCGATCAACGATGACCCAAATCGCATCATTCCCCCTAGGAGATCTCGGTAGCCCGGTCACGAAGTCCATCGTGATGTGCTCCCACTTCCACTCAGCTAGTGGAAGTGGCTGTAGTAACCCCGGAGTCCGCTGGTGCTCTGCCTTGACCTTCTGACAGGTAAGGCAGCGCGATACGAACTCCGTCACTGCCCTCTTCATCCCGCGCCACCAGAACTGTCGCCGAAGATCCTGGTACATCTTGGTGCCGCCGGGATGAACTGCAAAACGAGAGTGGTGGAACTCTCGTAGGACGTCGTCTCGAAGAACTGGATCTGCTGGAACTGCTACTCTGCCTCTGAACCGTAGCCCTCCGTCTGGTGATACTGTCCAGTCTCCGTCTGCGCCCTCCGTGCCCGCTGCTGTGCGTAACTCCTCGAGCTCTGGGTCACTATGTTGTGCCTCCAGCACTCTGGCAAGAACTGCTGGCATACTCTGCACTGCGTAGAGGAAGCTGCTGGATCCCCGATCCTCAAACTCGAGCCCCAACTGGCCCGCCGTCTCTAGAGCCTGCCACTGCCGAGCTGACACCCCTGCAACTGCTGCTCTGGTCTCTCTCACCTGCCTGCTCAGCGCGTCTGCTACGACATTTGCCTTACCAGGATGGTAATGCAACGCAAAGTCGTAGTCCTCCAGTAGCTCCATCCAGCGTCGCTGCCTCAGGTTGAGGTCACGTTGGGTGAAAACGTGCCTCAAACTCTTATGGTCCGAGAAGACTAAGAACTTCTCGCCATAGAGATAATGCCGCCAGGTCTTCAGGGCGAAGACCACCGCTGCTAGCTCCAAGTCGTGAGTCGGGTAGTTCCTCTCATGGTTCTTCAGCTGACGGGGAAACTACGTGGCCCTCCGGCATGAGGACACACCCCAAACCCTCACCGCTGGCGTCGCAGTAAACACTGTAACCAACACCTCGCTCGGGGACGATCAGCACTGGTGCACTGGTCAACCTGGTCCTCAGATCCACGAAGGCTCGCTCACAAGCATCATCCCACACGAACGGGACGGCCTTCTGTGTCAGTCTGGTCAACGGTCCGGCAACCTTGGAGAAGTCCCGCACGAACCGTCTGTAGTAACCCGCCAGGCCTAAGAAACTACGGACCTCAAACACTGTTCTCGGTCTCTGCCACTGTACTACTGCCTTGACCTTGGCCGGGTCAACTGAGATTCCTGCTGCCGACACCACGTGTCCAAGGAATCCCACCCGTGCAAGCCAAAATTCGCACTTGGAAGCCTTGGCATAAAGCCGATGCTCCCGAAGTAGCTGCAACACTGTCGCCAAGTGTCGCTCGTGCTCCGCCTCTGACTGGGAGTAGACAAGGATGTCGTCGACGAACACCACCACGAACTCGTCTAGGAAAGGCCGGAAGATCCTCTGCATGAGATCCATGAACGCTGCTGGTGCGTTTGTCAGCCCAAACGGCATCACCACGAACTCGTACAGGCCGTACCGAGTCCGAAAAGCCGTCTTCGGGATGTCGCAATCCCGAACCCTCAACTGGTGGTAGCCGGTGCGGAGGTCGATCTTCGAGAACACTGAAGATCCTCTCAACTGGTCAAACAGGTCGTCGATCCGCGGCATCGGATACCTGTTCTTCACCGTCACCCTGTTGAGCGGCCTGTAGTCTATGCAAAGTCGAAGGGTACCGTCCTTCTTCTTTGCGAACAACACTGGCGCCCCCCAGGGAGACATGCTGGGACGGATGAAACCTCTGCTGGTAAGCTCGTCTAGCTGGGTCCTCAACTCATTCTGCTCTGCTGGTGCCATCCTGAAAGCCGGGAGAGAGATCGGTGCGGCACCCGGTACCAGGTCGATCTCAAAATCGACCTCTCTGGGCGGTGGAAGCCCGGGCAACACCTCGGGAAACACATCGGTGTAGTCGCACACGATCCTGGGGAAACTGCTCTGCTGCACTCCCTCTGACCCAAACAGGGACAGGCTGGCCAGCAAGGCTGAGAGCTCGCTGCCACGCCTTCCCACACCACAAGCAAAGGAATCGGCTGAGAACCGATCCCCCAGCAACACAAACTGTGTCCCATCGGGTGTCCAAGCGACCACCCTCCGGCGACCACAGTCGATGATAGCTCGGTATGCTGCTAACCAGTCCATACCGAGTATCACATCGAAGCCTGTCATGTCTAGCACCCGCAGGTCTAGACAGACACGGAGGCCTCCAACCTCCAAAGAACAAGATCGGCAGACCCGGTCTACCCTGACTGTGCCTCCGATCGGTGAATCTACAGACTGTGCCACCTCTAGCCAACTCGTCTCTAATCCTAGAGATGCCACACACATGCTAGCAATATAGGAATGAGACGCCCCAGAGTCTATCAGCATATCTACTAAAGAACTAGAAAGCTGAAAGATACCTCTAAGGACGGTTGGCTCTGCCGCTGCCTGCTGATACTGCTGCGGTTGCTGGTACGGTGGTGGAGGCTGATACAGCTGGACGGTGTCCTGCCGCTCGCGAACTGGGAGGGCAAACACCCGCCCCCGCTGGCCGCCTCTGCCTCTGGGACGCCCCGGCCCGCGTCCATCCCCGCTCCCCTGCCAGGCACCGGACCCTCCACCTCTACTGCCTTGCGGCATAGCGCCCTGCGCTCCTCGCGAAGTGCAGTCTCTACGGTAGTGCCCCGGCTGCCCGCACAGGTAGCAAGTGACTGACGCGCCCGGCTGTCGTCCCTGGTCCCCCCCTGACGAAGCCTGCCCAGATGGCCCGGCCGTCAGTAGAAACGGGGCTAGTGGACTCGGTAGTGGCTGCTGGTACTGCGGTGCACGCTGCGGCCGCCGCTGAAAGCGCCGCTGACGCCACGGCTGCCCCCTACCGAACCCCCCTCTGCCCTGGGGTCGCTGCTGCTGCGAGCTGGTAGAGACTGCCGGTGGAACTGCCCGGCGTCTCTCGTCCTGCGACTGCGCCTCCACAACTAAGGCGCAGTTCAGAACTGCTGTGTACGTCTAGAAGCGGTGGGAACACGTCTGGCGCCTGATCTCTGGACAAAGACCCCACTCAAACTGCCGTGCCCTGGCCACCGGATCTGCTGCCACTGCCCCCGCAAAACGGACCAAGTGCGTAAACCGGTTGGCATACTGCTGCACGGTGCGAGTACCCTGCAAGAGGGACTGGTACTCGCGAGACAGGGCGTCACGCGTACTCTCCGGGAAGTACGCGTCCAAGAACAACGCCTTGAACTCCTCCCACGTTGGCTCCTCTCCGTCACTGGTGTGCTGGGCAGTGCACCACCAGTCAAGGGCGTCACCATCAAGCTGGAACGCCACAAGGGTGACCCGGATTCGGTCATCCCCGACAAAGAGAGCGTCGAGAACGCGCGTGACTCCTCGGAGCCAGCCGTCTGCCGTGGTCGGATCTCCAGTCTCACCGCTGAACCTAGGCGGGTTCAGCCGCTGGAAGTCCATCATGACCGCTGCCGCGGCCCGCCCGTCGACCGGAGCGAGGACCCCCTCCTCGGCGAGAGGAGCCTCCTCCTGTGCGACCGCAACCGTCGCTGGTGATGGTACAGTCCGTCGAGCTCTGACCGTCCTGACAGGTGCTACCCTATCTGGTCGAGCGGGTCGACCAGGTCGTGCCCCACCTCGACCAACAACCGAAGGTCGGACTCGAGCTCCCGACATCTGTGCAATCACCAACGACAACGAGCGTTCACTCGTAAGAAGCCGCCAGAACAAGGCAACACAAACAAAAAGCGGAAAAGCACAACACATCAAAAGGAGCATGCACGGATGTTCTAGACATAGAACTAACCCATTTCACGCTCAATCTCAACCGAATCCTGATCCTAAACCCTGGGATCTACAACCTATGCTCTGATACCAAGCTGTCGCGCCCCGACCCGCGAAAGCCCAACCGGGCCGGGCGACGCGAACCGGAACCTAACCAACGCGGAAAAAGAACGACGAGGGTTCCCTCTAACCTATTGGCCTCCCTAGCAATTCATCAAAGCCCCCAATTAAAACAATATCAAAAGGTAAAACCTCGAATCTCAGATTAAAACTCAAGTATTAATTTATACAAACCTCGGAGAGGGAAAGTTCAAATACAATATTACTCTCGTAGGAGACTATCTAACATAAGGGTAAAAGCGGTAAATATTGCCACCTCTCAAAAGCCACCAGGCGCCGCCGCACCGCCGTCCAACTGCCCGGTAGGGGCCACAGAGGAAGAACTGACGCCTGCACCTGCAAAACGCAGCCCGGGTAGGTGTGAGCACTAAGCTCAGTAGGGATCTACACTACGACACACAGAAGGAAGAGGGAAACGCAACAGTGTCGTCCTCAAGTGGAATCTGGGTGTATACAGGAGTCCCATAACCCCACCGCGTGTCCCTGAGGCCCACGATCATGGTCTTCCAGCCGAGCTGGTCACATGTCAGGTCACACTCAGTAGCAGGAAACGACACTGCTAACTCTTAACAGGACACTAAACACTGTTTGGTGGGAAGAGACACTACTGAGTAGGCAAAACCTCTACTCAAGAGTTTTAAGAAGAACCGGACACCGGCTACACCTCAGATCCAACTCGAGGCCGACACGACCTCTACAACCATCAAGCCATAAGTGTACCAGTCATCTAAGCCTATCATCGGATCGACTGGACATCACAATTCAACCGGGTCCTAACAGCCCAACCCCGGTCCTAGGGCTAAGTCCGAGCTTCCAGCCTCGGGACGGCGACCCAAGGATCACCCACGCCCTAACCAATGCAACTAATGCACACAACAACGATGCATGCTATGACATACACAGATAATAAGAAAGGCATGCAACAGTATGTTAGGCATCATAAAAGTCTACTGGATCGCTGCAGCGGTACTACCAACCGCTGCCAGCCGATCCGCAGCGGGTCCCGGCATTTCGACGGTACCGCGACCGTCAACCGCGGACTCCTGCAACGGGAAGCAACCCCGAAAACGATGATGTACAAAACACAATATAATATTATATTCTGAAATATAATATTATATTCAAAAACACCCAAAGCCTCTACTTAGGGGCTAATTGATCCCGTCGATCCGACGTCCAAACGACGTCGGATTCAAGATCCAACTTAACGACCAGTAGGTGTATATACCAGGATAATCAAATCCAAATTTCATAAACATCCAACGGTTGGATTAACGGGAAACATTAATCAAAAATCGCTGATTAAACCAACTTACCCTTTAATTGCTGCAACGCAGCCCTCCAGAAAACAAATCATAAGAAATCGTAGAAAAATCGGAAAAATACGAAACAAGATGGAATGGAAAGCTAACAAGTAGATGTACAACTCTTATGTTTATCCAAAGCCAAGATCATGTACTCGCCGGCCGGAAAACTCGCCGAAAGCCGGCTGTTTCTCAAGAACAGCAGAAAACCAGAAATCCGAGACTAATCTTACATAAAACCTACTCAAATCTCAACTGATTAACATGAAACTTAAATCAGTTATTCTAACATGTATAAGGAACCCAACAAAGCAAGGATCAACAAGATCCAACGGCTAGATCTCAAGAAAACCCGAAAAGAACACAGTAGGTATAACCCTACCTAGCTGCGCTTTCCTCGGCTGATTCCCCGCGATTTGATCACCAACAAGCTGCCAAACCAAACCAGGAGCCTTCCTCTCGTTGTCACGAATCCAACGAGCCAAAGAACACCCAATTTGGTGGCCGGAGGAGGGAGAACGGAGGGAAAGAAGTTCGCCGGCGGAGAAGGGAAGAAACAGAGCACCGCGGGAAAGAGAGAAGGAAGGAAGAAGAGAGAAGAGAAAGAGGAAGATGAGGGGAAGAAAAGGAGGGGAAAGCCTGGGGAAAGGCCGGGAAAACGGGAAAAAAAGCTGGGGAAAAAGGGCCAGATCGATCTTCTTTGCAAAAAGGGCCAGATCGATCTCCCTAGCCATCCAGATCGATCTCCTTTACTCAGAAAGGCAAACTTGGGCTAAAACACAAGCCCAAGCTCAGATCTTCCGATCTCGGGTTCACCTAGCCATTCTAAACAAACACGAACACAGACAAGGCCAGTGTGTGCACACACGGGTGTGAAATAAACCAACAATGCGCAATTTACCAAATTGCCCTTGCGGTCTACAGCGAGCCACAGGTGTAGAGGGGCAGGTCCTCACACAACCTATCACCCTTAAAGGAATTTCGTCCTCGAAATTCGATAAGAGTAGGGTCGGAAACAACAAGAACAAGGCACACCTGCATAAGATAAGAAATGTTAGCAAACTCGCAACCCGAGCAACCACACAAGGCACCAGGCATCCAACAAGAAAGATATAAACATTTTTTTACGTCACTCATGGTTGGTTATACATTTTTTATAAATTTTTTGCCCATATGACGACACTAGTCCCTAATCCGATCATTATATAGCTGTATTCGTGAGACGATGCCGGGGCACTGGAGCTCGAGGGTGGTCTTGGAGAGGTTGATGTTCGCGTCGCACTCGACAGTGTTGAAGTTGTTGGAGGTGACGAGGACGGAGGAGGCGTCGCAGCCCTCGATGGAGCAGTCATAGAAGAAGAGACGGATGGTGCCAAGGCCGGTGGTGGGGGTCGAGATCTGCTTGTCGGTCACCACCCCTTACACGATGTCCTCCACACAGGGCCACGACTTCTGGTAGTCCGTCATCGAAAGCTTCGGCTCATCGGAGGCCAGGCAAGAGATGACAATGATGATGAGGAGGCTACCCAGCGGCACCGATGAGGATGAGAAGGGGTGGCAGCGGCACGTCGTGGCAATGTCACCCGACCCTTCTTCCTTTTCCTTCCAAGCTCTCTCTCTCTAACTTATGGGTGGTTTGACACTAATGAATGGTGTAAAGATGCAATTTTTATGAGCTTGGGGAATAATGCCGTAATGGGGAGGAGGTCTGCTCCTTCCGAGCAGAGAGATTTGAGGTGGGTGGTGAGAGGAAGCTGATTGTTCGGTTTGTTTGAGGAGAGAGAAAGAATAGAGAGAGAGAGGCAATGGTTGGAGGAAATGGAGGCTACGATGGGGAGGGTTTTAGGAGGGAGGAGAGAGAGAGAGAGATGGAGGGCGAGATCTTGTGGTCCTCCGTCGTCCTCGGTCTCTGTGATACTGTATTCGGATGTGTAAAGAGTAGGAAAGAGAAAAGAGGAAAGAGAGAAGAGAAAAGAGGAAAATGAAAAAGAGAAAAATGAAGTTGGGAGCTTGTGGTCGGTTAAGACCAGTATAGGAGGGATAGTAGGGCCATCAAAGAATGATTTTGGTGGCTAACCGACGAGAATGACGGCAGAGACGGAGATCGATGGAGAAAAAAATAAAAAGAAACGAGAAAAAATAAAATATAAAATATAAAAGAGAAAACTGATAGGGTATTCCAACCGTGTAGTGGAGCATGACAGCTACGCCCCACGGAAGAAGGGACCTCACGGACCACCCATGCTGCGCGCTGGAGGACGAGTGGACGACGGATGCACCCTGCGACCATCACATTCCACGAGACTACGTTCCTCTACGGCATTCTCCAGAACAGTGAATGAGCTTTGTCGAACCTCTGTTTCACCAACATGAATCTAGATCAAACGTGATGAACAACTTAATTGATGAACAACTCAAAAATCACTCCTAAAACACAAACTTTTTTCTCATTATAGATTAGACCCAAATGATCAAATGTGAGCGCGACTCCATTTCACCAACATGAATCTATATAAAACATGTCATCTTTCTAAAAGTTTACCGCTTTCACACCATGCACCTCTGCTAGTTGCCTTCCGGTGATGGCAGGGCCACCTCAAAACCAAGCCAAGACGTCTCCTTTCATCGACGGAGAAGCCCAGATTGGCACTGACTTCAAATTTGGATCAAAATGGTGGTAGAATGCCGATGCTGCTCCACCCGATGGCACCGCTGGGAAATGGATAGCTACCCATATTGGCACCACCGAGAATATAGAAAGCAAGGCCGCCGCCGCTTCAACCGGCATCCCCACCCCGTGACGCCGGACGACTGCGAGGTTGCTGGCTGATGCGTTGGTGGAGCTGCGGCCTCCTCGTCGCCTTCGAGCGACAGTCTCTCGTAGACGGCGTTCGCGAAGGAGGCTGCCATGAGCACCACAGGCTCCGTCGCCATCAACGGCCCCACCACAATGCCGCCGCCGACCTGGCCATGGCCTTTGGCGAGGAACACTGCTAGGCCACCAGCGCCGGGGGGCACTAGAGACGAGAGGACCGTGTCCAAGAGAGATAAGATCTCGAAGCGGCCGCGGAGGGTCGTGACGAACGACTACGAACGCAGGCGAAGACAACGCCAATGGGCCATGGCTGTCGGAGAGCTACGTTGACTACATCTCCGCCCCCACTTAGCACGCAGACGCCACGGCCACGACGACGAGCGTACTCAGAGAGGATCTCGACGACGTCAGAGTCACAGGCGACTTCCGTGACGCAATTCTTGTGCGTGTCTTTCAAGATGTAGGGTGTTACGAATTAAGATGGTCGTATACGTGTCTTTTGTAGACTAAAATAGTGTTAATGTTTGAAATTTTATAATTAGTGTTTTTTTAATGGAATAAATCCATTTTACGGTGCTGTGTCCTCTTCCGTTTTTAATATACTTTTGTCGAGTAGCAGTTGGTATTAAGGCTCATTATTATTTAAATAAGATTCGAGGTTTCGGCTTTGATCCAATAGAATAATTCTAATATTTTGATGTTTATTTTTTGAAACTTATCAAAAATATAAAGCATGATTATTTTTTGAATACTCTATATACTAAATAAATACGTAAGCTAAAGCTGTCAATGCTGTCTTTGTAAAGTGGTGAGTATTCCCCCCGTCACGCGGATGACCCGGGTTTGATCTTATCTCTTTTTATTATTGATTTTTTAAACAATTTTAGTTCTTTTTATTGATTTTTTTCAAACCATTTTTTCATCTAATATTTCGGTCAAAGCTTTGACGGTTTGCATTCACCAATCAGAGCTAAATTTTCTGGAGAAGAGTCCAGATAGCTTATCTGCTGATTCACTTGCAAGATAATTACTGAAACAACAATTATAAATACCAAGAAATATCACAGGCACTTACTTGTAGAAATATTAAAATATTATCCCCATAGATTGAGATAATAACAAGGGACGTTCCAGATATTTCAAGTAGGCCAACTGGCCTAGTGCCATCTTTTGGTCTTCAGTGGGTCCTATCTGACTCCACTCAATCAGATCCTTTGTGCCCATCCACTAAGACCCAGCTGGCGGCTCACACCCATAGGCCATAGGAATGGGCCCAATACTTCCATCCCCATCTCTCTATCTACCAAGTATAAAGTCTCCACTATGCACCAGTTGGCATTTGAAACAGAGGTTAACTGTGTAGCAATGGAGGCCCAGCAGCAGCAGCAGCAGCTAAACAAGTCTAGAGTAGTGAAGGTGGATTCACAGGAGACATGGGACTTCTTCATCAACCAAGCCACCACCCAAGCCTGCCCTGTGAGCAGCTTCATCTCTCTCTCTCTCTCTCTCTCCCTCTCTCTCTCCCTCTCTCTCTCCCTCTCTCATAGGCCTTCATGGTTTGATGTTTTCTTGAGTTTTAACTATATATCTTTGTTATGACTTGTTTCATGGTTATAAACTCATGAAAAATATTGGGTTTCTCTATCTGAAACCCGCTGCAGGTTTTTGTCCACTTTACAGCATCATGGTGTGTCCCATCCGTGGCCATGAATTCTTACATTGAAGAGTTGGCCATGAATTATCAGAACATCCTTTTCCTTGTGGTAGATGTGGATGATGTCAAGGTATACACTCCGTCATCCTCTGCTTAATTCTCTCTTCTTTTCACCAATTAATCAACGCATAAGAATTCAGATGCCATGTTATAACTGATGGCTTAATTGTTTTGATGGAATTTTGAATAATATATAGGGGGTTGCTTCAAAGATGGAGGTGAAAGCAATGCCCACCTTTGTGCTAATGAAAGATGGGCACGTGATGGATAGAATAGTAGGAGCAAATCCAGAAGAGATAAGAAAGCGGATTGATGGGTTCGCTCAATCCCTTCGTGTCACTACCATCGCTGAATAGCTCCAATATATCTTTGTAATTAATGGCATGATTAAAGTTAAGTTCTTTCTTGAGTGCTGCCTATTTTGATGTAGAGTTTTTTTATGAGTGTTTTGCTGATGAATATTGAAGGTTTCAACTCCTCGCCTGTTTGGATTTGATCTGACTAATAAAGGATTCTAGCTTATCCTGTATGAAATTGACCAATTAACCAACCAAAGGAGAACTCTCTACCAGTAAAAGTTGTAATTCATAATAGAAAAATGATTCGGTGTCGACGTCACGTGGGTTGGCAAGTTGGCGACCCGACGTGGCGTCAACGTGGCATTGACATGGCAAGTTTTGTTTGTTTTTATATACAATCCGCGTCCTAGTTGTATTATTTTTTTTTAAAATCCACCGTCTTTCGATTTGTCAATCGATGAACACTTTCGTATTTGTTTACAAAGCATGTCAAAATCATAAATTCGGGATCAAAATATGAGAGAGAGAATGGAGAAAATTCCTTAGTTATGTAATGAATTCCTTAATGTCACCTGACATAGGTATGCCAATTTTATTCTTCCATAAGTGAGGAATCCTTATCAATTTCAAGCAATCCTTATCAATTTTAAGGAATCCTTGGTTATTACTTAGGAATCTTTAGGGGATGTTTGGTTGCATGTATCAGTTGATACATGCATCAGTTGATGTAGCATTTTGGTCCAAACCAATGTTTGGTTGGTCAAATGCATCAGCTGATACATGTATCAGTTGATGTAAAAAGAGGCTCAGATGCTGCATCAGCTGATGCAGCCAAAATGGTTGTTTCTGCTGATGCAGCATTAGCTGATAAATCACGTGATATCACGTGATGCATCACCCTTCTCTCCCTCCCCTCCCCCCTTTCCCCGTCGCCTCTCTCTCTCCTTTTCCTGTCGCCCCCCGTCGTTGACCGTCGCTTCCCGTTGCCGAGCTCTCCTTCCTCTCTCTCCCTTCCCTCTCCCTCGGAGACCAGATCCGGCGAGAAGGCCGCCCCCTCTTTCCCCGTCGCTTCCCGTCGCCGAGCTCTCCTTCCTCTCTCTCCCTTCCCTCTCCCTCTTGACTAGATCCGGCGAGAAGGCCGCTCTCCCTTTCCCCGTCGCCGACCTCTCCTTCCTCTCTCTCCCTTCCCTCTCCCTCGGAGACTAGATCCGGTGAGAAGGCTGCCCCCCTTGCCCCGTTGCCCCCCATCGCCGAGCTCTCCTTCCTTTCTCTCCCTTCCTTCTCCGTTGAAGGTCAGATCCGGCGAAAAGATCTCCACCCTTTCCCCGTCGCCCCCCGTCGCCGAGCTCTCCTTCCTCTCTCTCCCTTCCCTCTCCGTCGGAGGCTAGATCCGGCGAGAAGGTTGCCCCCCCCCTTCCCCCGTCGCCCCCCGTCGCCGAGCTCTCCTTCCTCTCTCTCTCTCCCTTCCCTCTCCGTCGGAGGCCAGATCCCGCGAGGAAGCCCAGATCCCTTCCTCTCTCCTTCTTCCTGCCAACCAGAACCGGCGAGGAAGCCCATATCCCTTCTTCCCATGCCTTCAGTTCTTCCCCGCCGGCGGCGACCTTCTTCACGTTGTGGTGCCTCCGCCAATGCTCGATCACATTCACCTTCATCAGTTAATACAATACATACCAACCAAACAGAAAATGAGCTAATACTGTATCAGTTGATACAAGCAACCAAACACAAACTGCACACAAACAGTTGTATCGCCCCCTTAGTTATTAATTATTACTTAGAAGATACCGTTCACACGTAGAATAAAAACAGAGTGTCGAGGTTCTTTGGCTGGCCGATCTCTGGCGGGATCTCTCCTGAGAGCCCGCAGTTAGCCATGTCGACCCGGACGAGGCGGGTTAGGTTATCGAGTTCCGATGGGATCCCACCTTCGTAGCTGTTGAAGTAGCCTAGGTAAAGCTCACGGAGGTTGCCGATTTCCGGTGGGATAATGCCGTCAAGAAGTCGTCGAAGACAGCCAGGTACTCTAAGAAACAGAGAGGAAGAGGGAGGAGAGAGATAGAAACAGAGGAGCCGGAGCCGGAGGAGGAGGGAGTCAGGTCCGCCAGCCGCCAGAGGTGTCGGCCTCGCTGCGGAGGTAGGTGGTCAAGGGTGGGGTAGGCGATCATAGGGGCACTCGAGGAGAGAGCGGTGATGACGGGGGTGAGGATGGTCTCAGACTCGGCGAGGGAGAGGACGAGTTGGCCATCGTGGAGGGGACCGGGGAGGGAGGAGGACAAGATGGGAGAGGAAGGGTCGGAAGGGGGGACGGGTGGGAGGCATCGAGCTCGGAGCCTCCGAGCTCGATGCCGGAGAAGACGGGAGCCGGATCCGGAGGGGAGGAGAGAGAGAGAGGTCGGCGTTGACGGAGAGAGAGAGGTCGAGCTGGCGGGGGACGGAGATGGCTCAATAGGCGGGGGACGCTCGAGACGGCGGAGGGGCGGCGGGGGATGAGCTTGGGACGGCGGAGGGGCGACCGGGGACGACCTCGAGACGCTCAGATGGAAGAGATGAGGATGGAGAGAGTGGGAAGGAGAGAGGAGAGAGAGATCGGCTGGAGAGAGAGGGAGGGAGAGAGAGGGGGGGGGGAAGAGAGAGTAGATGGAGAGAGGGAGGGGGGACGGGTGGGAGGCATCGAGCTCGGAGCCTCCGAGCTCGATGCCGGAGAAGACGGGAGCCGGATCCGGAGGGGAGGAGAGAGAGAGAGGTCGGCGTTGACGGAGAGAGAGAGGTCGAGCTGGCGGGGGACGGAGATGGCTCAATAGGCGGGGGACGCTCGAGACGGCGGAGGGGCGGCGGGGGATGAGCTTGGGACGGCGGAGGGGCGACCGGGGACGACCTCGAGACGCTCAGATGGAAGAGATGAGGATGGAGAGAGTGGGAAGGAGAGAGGAGAGAGAGATCGGCTGGAGAGAGAGGGAGGGAGAGAGAGGGGGGGGGGGGGAAGAGAGAGTAGATGGAGAGAGGGGATGAATTCCATAGAATAACTAAGGAATTGGCTAAGTAAGACTAAGGAATTCCTTAGTTATGTGAGGAATTCCTTACTTAGGCTATGAATTTCTTACTCTTACTTAGCCTATGAATTCCTTAGTTATGTGAGGAATTCCTTACTTAGACTATAAATTTTTTAGTCTTACTTAACCTATGAATTTCTTACTTATTCTATGAATTCCCTACTTATGCGAGAAATTTCTTACTTAGCTTATGAATTCCTCACATATGTAAGGATTTCCTCTCTCCTTGACCTCTCTCTCTCTCCTCCCATCTTTCTCTCTCCTCCGCACTCTCTCTCTCGACGTCGAGGGTGGCATGCATGAGAGAGACAGAGAGAGCGAAGGGCGGCAGAGAGAGAGTGCGGAGGAGAGAGAAAGATGGGTGGAGAGAGAGAGAGTACGAAGGAGAGAGAAAGATGGGTGGAGAGAGAGAGTGCGGAGGAGAGAGAAAGATGGGTGGAGAGAGAGAGAGTGCGAAGGAGAGAGAAAGATTGGTGGAGAGAGAGAGTGCGGAGGAGAGAGAAAGATGGGTGGAGAGAGAGAGTGTGTGTGTGGAGGAGAGGGAAAGTGCAGAGGAGATCGAGGACAGAGAGAGTGCGGAGGAGAGAGAAAGATGGGTCGAGAGAGTGTGTGTGTGTGGTGGAGAGAGAAAGATGGGTTAAGAGTGTGTGTGTGTGGAGGAGAGAGAAAGATGGGTGGAGAGAGAGTGTGGAGGAGAGAGAAAGTTGCATCCCTCTCTCTCTCGATGGAGAGAGAAGACCAGGTAGATGCTTGGCTTTGAATACATCAAATTTACAATGATTCCTCACAAGAAGAGGGAAAGATGCTTCAAATTTACAAATAACTAAGGAATACTTAAATATTACCATGTATTCCTTTAAATATTACAAGATATTCTTTAAATATTACCAAAACTGTGGAGAACTGATGCACTGCCCATTCAATATAAGTGGGACCCGCTCCCAACATTAGCGAACCACTCGTGCGGGCGTCGAGCAACTCGAGCTCGAGTTGACTCGAGCGTCGAGCGACTGTCCCCTAGCTCGAGCGTCGAGCGAACGTCCCCAAGCGTCGGTCTCTGTCGGCGACGATGTTGGCGCGACGATGAAATGTCCTCGTTGCAAGCAGCGGGCTTCGGAGGGAAGGAGGTGATGGAGAAGAGAGAGAGAGAAACAGAGGAGAGCAGAAGGGGAGGAGGAGCCAGAGAAGAGGGGAGGAGGAGCCGGAGGGGAGGGGGAAGAGCCGAAGCTGGAGGGGAGGAGCTTCTGGAACTCGACGCCAGCGATGGCAACCTCCATGAACCTTTCCGGAGACGTTGACGGAGAGAGAGGAGCATCAACAATGTTCCCGACGACGGCAATGAAGCTAAGGGAGATCGAGCGGCGTCGGGGTTGCACGCCTGCGCAGGCGCAGGAGGGTGTTCGGGAGAGAGAAGTGTCAACGGCGTTCCCGCGGACGGCGACGAAGCTCAGGGAGATCGAACGGCGTCGGGGTTGCATGCCGGCGCAGGAAGGTGTTCGGGAGAGAGAAGCGTCAACGGCGTTCTCGCGGACAACAACGAAGCTTAGGGAGATCGAACGGCGTCAGGGTTGCTCCGGCCTCTCTCTCTCCTCGCTCTCTCTCACTCTCTCCCACCGGCCTCGCTTTCTCTTTCTCCCGACCTCATTTTCTTCTCCCCCGCCCTCGCTTTTTCTCTCCCCCCGCCCTCGCTTTCTCTCTCCTGTCGGCCTCGCTTTCTCTCTCCCACCGGCCTCGCTTTCTCTCCCCCCCGCCTTGGCTTTCTCTCTCCCCGCCCTCGCTTTCTCTCTCCCCCACCCTCGCTTTCTCTCTCCCCCGACCTTGCGCTCTCTCTCTCTCTCTCTCTCTCCCCGACCACCCCGGCATTGGCGCCAGAGACGAGGACTAAGGCTGGGTGGGGCGGGCGTGGGGGTCGTTGTAGGCGTGGGGTTGTTGTCGGCAAGGAGGGAGAGGCCGGACCGGCGCCATGACGACCTGCCACGGGGGCCGATGGGGCTCGGGGGATCCTGTGCACGGATCTGGAGGGAGGTAGAGAGTGAGAGAGATGGAGAGAGACGGAGGGGGAGAGAGCGGGGGCGAGAGTGGAGGGAGAGAGAGATAGAGGTCGGGGGGAGAGAAAGAGGGCAACGGGAGAGAGTGTGTGGATGGAGAGAGAGATCGGATGGAGATAGTGAGAGAATAGATGGCGAGAGTGGAGGGTGAGCGAGAGAGAGTGTCGGTTGAGAGAGTGACGGTCGTGTATCGTTTCGAATCATTTCAAATTTTAGCTAATATAAGAGATTAAATACTTCAAAATTACAGCGATTCGTTAGTTATTTGTGAGAATTTCTTAGTTATTTATAAGGATTCCTTAGTTATTTGTGAGGATTCCTTTCAATTATTCATGAGGATTCTTTGACTATTTGTGAGAGTGGAGAGAGAGAATGGATGGAGAGGGAGAGAAACCAACTGTCATATTCTCTCTCTCTCCATCCACTCTCTCTCCGACCTCCCTCTCTCCACATGATCTCTCTCTTACTTCCTCGTTCTTTTTCCACCCAATCTTCCTCTCTTCACTCGATCTCTCTCTTAGTTACTCAATCTCTCCCCAACCTCACTCTCTCCACCCAACCTCTCTCTCTCTCTCTCTCTCCGACCTCCCTCTCTCCACCTGATCTCTCTCACATCCTCATTCTCTCTCCATCCTCCCTCTCTCCACCCAACCTCCCTCTCTCCTCTTCCTTGAAGTATCCATTACAAACTGAAGAATTCCTCACTTAAAAATTAAAGAATTCCTCACTCTCTCCCACTCTCTTCCTCCCGGCTCTCTCTTCCTTAATAATTTCCTCCTCCCTTCACCTTCATGCAACCTCCTTCCATCTCTTTATTACACAAAGAGGAACAATAAAGAAAATAATGAAGGAATTTTTTGAAATATTGAAGTATTTCGTCAAAAAATGAAGGAATTTATATAAAAATAAATGGAATCCCACCACTCTCTCTCACTCTCTTCATGCAGAGAGATATCTCTCTTATCTTAATGTAGAGAGATATCTCTCTTATTTTTCTCTCTCGTGCTTGTGTCAGGTGGCATTGAAGGATGAGAGAGAGTTGACGAGGGGTATTTTGGTCCCGAATTTATGAATATGGCCTACTTTGTAAACAAACACGAAAATGTCCCTTGATTGATAAATCGAAAGACATGTGGATTTAAAAAGAAAATAATACGTCCTAATTTGATCCGATTTGTATAAAAAATGGTATGCAAATATACTGTTAAATACAAGCAAAAATAATTATCACGACAGTGAGGCATGAGAGCATCTCCAACGGCCAGCAAATGTACTTTTTGCTTCAAATATGGAGCAATGGAGTTGATGCACTCCAATGAAAGAGCCTCTAAAAAAATGATTTCATCTCAATAATAATATTTTATAGTCAAGGCAATTAATAATAAAAAAGAGTAAATAAAATACAAAAAATATTATATAATTAACTATCATATAGAAAACATTACAAAATTAGAAAAAATATAGAAAAAATTACATAATTAACTAAAATACAGAAAACATTACATTTCAGCAATTAATAATAAAAAAGAGCACATAAAATAAAAAATACTAATATTCTGACAGGTCATCGCCGAATTCACTGCCACTCCTGCGTGCACTTCCTCTGTGCTGACCTCCACCATACCCAGCTCCCCCGTACTGACTTCCTTCGTATTGGCTTCCTCCATATTGGCTTCCTCCGTACTGGCCTTCTCCATAATGATCTCCTCTGTACTGACCACCTTCGTAGCTCAGCTCCTTCGAGTGCATTCATTGGCAATGGAAGAATTGCCCAACGGCATGGGCAGGGCAATATTGAGGACGTCATGGAGAGCCAACTATTATTCTTGAGGCAGTAGCATCATATGACTTGTGGATATGGCATGCATACTTCGGCTTATCAGGCTCGAACAATGATATTAATGTACTACAATCGTCTCATATGTTCGCCAACTTAACACAAGGTATTACCCCTCCTACTTATTATACAATTCAAGGGAAAAATTATGACATTGGTTATTATTTAGCCGATGGAATATACCCGAAATGGTTTGATGGTCGACACTTGTTCAAACCATTTCTCAGTCACAAGATGAAAAGAAACAACATTTCGCAATGGTGCAAGAAGCATGCCGGAAAGATGTAGAGCGGGCATGTGGAGTTCTTCAATCAAGATTTGCCATTGTTAAGGGCCCAGAACGTTTCTGGGATAAACATGTGTTACATGATATCATGACTGCTTGTGTTATAATGAATAATATGATTGTCGAAGATGAACGAGATGAAGATGAAAGTGTTGCCATTTCTACTCCACCACGTACGTACTCAGCATGTTGATGAGATGGAGGCAAGTGAATCCAAACGATTTCGTCAGTTTCTTAATCGACATAAAAAGATCAAGGACAAAGAACCACATTTTGCACTTCGAAAATGCACTGATGGAACATTTGTGGGAGCAGCATGGCAATGAAGAGATGTAACGTTTTTATCTATATTCAATGTTTTTCACATCTTAATGCATATTAAATTGAAATTCTCAATGTTTAGTGTGGAAGATTCGTCTTTATTTTAGTATTCTGCACAAATACCTTTAGATAATGTAATTACAATTAGAATTAATTTAATGAAAAATCCACGTACTGACGTATAATTTAAAAACCCAATGATGAAGAACAAAACCATTCAAAAAATAATTTATTTACAAATAGATAAATAATAATTAAAAAGTATTCAATATTAGTCTTGTTTTGTAGGGATCGACAAGAGTTTTCCATTTAAGTATTATTTATTCTAAATAAATCAGTAATTTTAAAGTTACGTTAATTATTGTAGTTAAGATACTTTAGTTATAACATATATCAGTAATTTGGAATTAGATAGGAAGAATATGAAGGGTAATATGGAAATTATAAAAATAATAAAATAAAAATGCAGTCCACTCTCATTAGCTGCATATATGCAGCTTTGGGGGGGAAGCTGCATCAATACAATCCGAATTGGAGTCAGGTTGGAGTGGGACTAGGCTGCAAACTTGATTTTTACAGTCCAGTTGGAGATGCCCTAAAAAAGTAAAGCAAAATAAAGCAGATGGCGAGGCGCCGAGGCCTAAACGAAGTTACAGTAAAGAAAAATAAATGAGAGAAGAAAGAGAGCGAGGAGAACAGTCTAGTAGCTTCATTTGCCCTACGATGTTGGACAAGAATTCTCTAGAGATGTATACATCCGCCGAGCCGGTGAGGGGTGACGAAGAAAGAATATTGTATTTAGGGTTTCAACTTTCAAGAGAGAAAAGAAGTGCTTATTCTAATTTCCAGGAAGTTTCCAAGTCGGTTCGGCAACCTGCCGAGAGCCACGTGGTGTTGGCCTAGTTTCACGACTCTTTTGAATAGTCATATGATTGCTTCACAACAAAGTTACAATCCATAAAGTATTTATTTTTAAAAAATTATTATTCTAAATATAATTATTATTTAAAACTATTCTTTTACTTCTATTTTTTAGAAATATCATCCAAAATAATAAAGGAAAAAATAACATCTTCAAGCTGACGTGGCAGATAAGAAAGTGTGTGTAAACATTATATTTAAATATATAGTGAATGGGTTTTGGAATTCATATCTTTTGGGATTGTAAAATGGTTTCAGGGATTGGAATGAGAAATCCATTGTGTGATGTTTCTTCGTCATATTCTTAAATAGGGATACAGGAAGAGTTAGGAATCTGCTAGGAATGATTTTTTCTTTTCCAACATCCCACTCCTCTAAAGACACCAAACAAGAGCTTAACAAATTTTAAACACCCTCTTATCCCGCATAATGAATCTAAAACACCTTCAAATGCGTTCTCAACTCAAAAATAAAATAAAATCAAAACGCATCCTTCCGAAGAACCATATATAATTTCACTAAATCCTACTCATTTTCATCATGTGAGACGAGTAGATCACGTACAATTAATGATTCGGGGGGCTGCCAAGAGTAATCGCTTGGCATGCCTTGCCAAGATGAATCATGGCCGTGAATCTCCATCCACTTACGGAGAACGGCAGAGACAGCACCGGCGAAGGTGGAGAAGTGGTGGGCCGACGAGGTGGAGTAGGAAGTGCAGACGCCGCATGCACCAGGCAGTGTGGAGGACGCCTCCGAGTTGAAGAAGATACAAACTCTTGAAGTCTCTAACCAAAAGATGGTTGAAGCAAAGGCCGAGGTTGAGAACGATGCTGATGCAGAAAGGAGCCAAGGCCTAGAAGAGCTCGACGACTAGGAGATCACCTCGGTATCCAAAGCCCCTTCTCATATCATCCCCTTCTTTTCAAATCTTTATTCGTCTTGTATTTCATGTGAGGACCCGTCCCTCTACTCCGTGGCTCGTCATGGACCGTAAGGGCAATTTGGTAAATTGCGTCTTGTCGGCTAGTTTCACACCCTTGTGGGCACACACTGACCATGTTTGTGGTAATGTTTGGCTAGAATGGTTAGTGGGACCCGGGATCGAAATATCCGGGCTTGGGCTTAAGTTTTAGCCCAAGTCCAGTTTCCTGCGAAAGACGGATCGATCCTTCATTGCTAGAAAGATCGATTGGTCAATGCCAGGAATTCGGATCGTTGAGAAGGATCGATCGTTCCTTTTGGGACGGATCGATCGCTCCTCTTGGACGGATCGATCCTGCTTATGTCGGTTTGTTTGTCTATAAAACGGACGCAACCTTCTTCTTTGAATCTCTTTTGAAATCCGAGTTCTTGAGCTGAGATTTTCTGGATTTCTAAGAGGTTGTGGACGATCCAAGGCCTAGCAGCTAGGATTGAAGCTGCTATTGCTTAGGTAGAGATCTTACCTACATTCTTTCGGGTTTTTGGAAGTTTTTCCGGCTGTCTGTGATCTTTTGATTAGATATTGTTATATACTTGTTAGATTGTAGTATTTCCACCGGTTTTGGACTCGTGGTCATTCGTACTACTAGATCCCAGGTTTTTGTGGGATTTGATAGAGTTTTCCAACGGTATTTCTCGCCGGAAGTTTGCCGGAGAACCCAACGCGATCGATCCTTCTGTGAGAGGGATCGATCCTTCTTCGTTGGTTATGCTGAACCCGAGCAGGATCGATCATTCTCAGGTGAAAACGATCGATCCTTGTGCCTTGGGTAGCATGAGATCCCCCTCGTCGCGAGTAGGATCGATCGTCCCTTGGGGGGATCGATCCTCCTTGGCACGACAGTGAGGATGTTCCCTATCGCGAGTAGGATCGATCGTCCCTTGGAGGGACGGATCGATCTTACTCGGCACGATATGGAGAGTTTGTTCTCTGTCACGAGAAGGATCGATCTTCCCTTGGGGGAAGGATCGATCCGACTATGGCAGAGAGAATTTCCTCTTGGTTTTGCCCGCGGGGCTTTGCATGTATAGTTTCTCTACTGTCTTATACCTGGTACATATGTTTAAGCATGGTAGATCCATACTAGGGGCAGTGGTGAACCGGGGGAGTGATGACTCCCGGGATGTTTAGAATAAACGAACGGGTAGCCCTACAGCTTTCCTTAGCCTTGCATGTCGGCGTGCGCCGAGGGCTTTATCTGTGATATCTATGAGCTGTTGTTTGCAGGGCTGCTTCCCGATGCAGATGTTGTGGTGGACTGCTAACAGTTGGTGGTGGTACCACTGCAGCAGCTCCTAGACCTTATTTACCTGTTCACCACCTCGGGTCGGGAGGGTGTCGTGCCTAGACCTTGTTTGATATACAATAACATACTGTTGCATGTTTATCTGTATATTCCTGCGTGTACTCATAACATGCATTGCTTTGTGCATTAGTTGCATCTGTGTAGGACGTTGGCGATGGGTTGATTGCCGATCCGGGGCTTTCGGGTAGTCCGGATCTAGCTCTAGGACCGTTGCGGGTAGCTTGGTCCAAGACTCGATTTTGTAGTATTCAGTCGATTTTTGATGATAGGGTTAGATGACATGAATACATGTGGTTTGATGTTTAGAGGTCGTGTCGGCCTCGAGCCGAGTGTTGAGGTGTAGCCGGTGTCCGGTTAACTGTCTCTTTAGTAGAGGTGGTGCCTACTCAGCGGTGTTGGTTGCCCGCCTAGCAGTGTTGGTTTTTCTGCTAGTGAGATGGCAGTGCCGTCTTCCTGCCTTGCTGAGGGCGACCCAGCATGTGACTAGTTCGACTGGGGGACCATGTCTGAGGCCTCCTTTCAGGGACACGCGGTGGGGTTATGGGACCCCTGCGTACACCCAGCCTTTGGTTGAGGGCGACACTGTTGTGTTCCCTCCCTTGTGAGTGTGGTAGTGTAGTGTCCCTGCTGAGCTAAGTGCTCACTCCTACCCGGGCTGCGTTTTGCAGGTGCTGGCGCTAGCTCTTCTTCGGTTGCCCCTACCGGGCAGGTGTTTGGTGACGTGGCGGCGTCTGGCGGTGCTTGAGGAGCGGCAATCTCAGTTTTACCCTTTTGTTATAGATAGTCTCCTACGGGAGTGTTAAATGTATAATTTCCATGTTTTGAGGATTTGTATTATATCCAGTTCAGTCTTTGAGGTTTGTGAATGATTGTATAATACAAGATGATTATGAATTGCTAGGGAGACCACTACGATTAGAGGGAAACCTCGCCAAAATTTCCGTAGTAGGTTAGGTTCCGGTTCGCGTCGCCCGGCCCGGTTGGGCCTACGCGGGTCGGGGCGCGACATTTCAAATGTTGGAACCCTAGGATTTTCATTTCTTTTTATTTTAGGGTTGGAGTCCCTTGCTCAGTGAGGTTCTCATCAAAGAAACAAAGGAAAGATAAACCAATTCAATTTGAAAGCTGAAATAACTCACTAGAGTTATAAAATGATCATAATAGAAGTTCTATGTCACCCACTAAAGCTAAGAAAGGAAGGTTCTTTCACATCCCAACCCAAAAAATCCATTCGGATTGAGACATGAGCCAACCTAATACGAATCAACCTATGACGCAAGGTTTACATATCCAAAACCGCCACTAATTTGAACAATTTAAAGAAAAGGGCATAAAGGTAATTAAGTATTACATTCCTCAAAATTACATTAATGAATAGTAAAACTTTCCCAAATATAACAAATGAGACTTTATACAAATTCTTCCTTGAATAGAACAATTTATACATCATGATTTCAAATTGTAAGTAAAGCTGTTGGATAAACTCCATGAAACTCCAAAGTCCCCGATCTTCCCGAGAATGTCGCGCCACCGTGTAGAAGACCAATTGAAGATAGAATTGCATCAGTACTTGCATTGTCAATGCAGCCCCGGTAGAGTGAGCGACAATGCCCAGTAGGGTTCTACTCTAACGTCACACGCAAAGGAAAGGTAACAACAACAGTATCGGGCCCCACGAAACAAGATGATGAACCCGATGACCACGGACCCAGTGCGAGTACATCACCACTGCCGCTGCACCGTCGCCGGCTTCATCGTCGACCACAATGTACGGGGTAATAAGAAAAGGGAGTAGGACCTAGGGTGAAGCGTAACTCCCATGTAACAGACGCCGAGCCCGGGGGACCCACGATACAACCTCTACACCTCCATGTATAATAAGATCAAAGGTCGATTATACAACAAGCTCAATTGATAGCAAACATGATCTAAAGACAACAATCACGCCCTAAGCCTCAACTAACGAAGCCCATGTCTTAGGGCTAAATCTAATAATATACAGTATAGTAAAGGACTAAACATTATATAAAGTATAAAAGAGGCTAATAAGGTATAGAGTATAACACAACTAATATTACCAACCCATCAAGGGTTCACAAGCAACCCAGCTACACAAAGCCAAACTCACATATAACCATCTGCTCCTCATGAGTGTACTTTCAAGTAATTCCACATGGATATAAATATGGTATAACAACCATCCACCCCCTCCAAAGGCTCTCTAGCATTCCAACATGTTAAGGCATATCAACAATACAAGATATCCAAACCATACATGTTAAAAGCAATGCATTCCACAACTAGGGAAATTATACATGCCAATAACCATACATACCTCTACAAGGCTAAACATCCAAACTATTCATTCAATTAGACATTCAAAATGGCACACCTTCCACCTCTAACTAAATATTCAATCACATTTAACTATGGCACAGTTGGCCATTTATACTAAACATTTTCGGGGGGCATGACTCCTCCAATTCACCCACAAGCCTACATAAGGCTCGACCAATAGGGCATAATAGATAAAGTATATACTTATATATAGCATGCCTCAATCGACAAAAAAACTGTAACTTACATGAAACTTAGCCAATATGTAAACTCGCCATAAAGCCCAACAAAAATCATCAAAACCGTCTACAATTAAGCACACTGGTATTAAACAAGATTAGGAAGGACATAGCATTGGTTCAGATCAGAAAGGAATTGAAGAAACATCAAATTCGACCAACATACATCCACTCTACAAGGGGAGCGATTGATCACAACTGGGAGCGATCAATTGTTCCAAGCAGTTTCGGGAATTTGAGGGGAAAATCCCCAAAACCCAGTCAAATGACGACAAAACTCGATGAAACTTGGAAGATAGGAAAATTAGGCCTAGAGAAGCACACCAACGAAGAGAAAACCACAAAACAAGTTAAAACCATCCTAATATAGCCTAAACTTAGGTTTAGGGATAGAAACCCTACCTTAATCACTCTAATCCTCTCCCAAACTTCACTAATCCAATCTAGGCCTAGATTGGTGTTTCCTCAAGCTTTAACCTCCTCCAAGCCACTCGAATCCCCTCCCATGAGCTCCCAAAATCCCTCCATCTAAAACCCTAAAGAAATGGGAAGAGAGGAAAAGATCTCAATTGCCATCTACTTATACTCTCACTCCCAAGTCCGATTGCTCATTCCAAGAAGCGATCGACCGCTCGGGGCTAAAAGTTACTCAGTCTCTAGACCGATCGATCACTCCAAGGAGGGATCAATTGCTCTAAGTTGAAAGTTGCCCTAAAAACAAGCTTTCACACTTGAACTCGGATCTCCAAATTCCAGGCTCGCTTAGGGTTCTAACAAGCACATTCATCATTCATGAGGCTGTGGGTGCACTACCACGTGTGAAACTGATGAGTCACTAAATATTCATAATTAAACCCCTTAAATTACTTTTGTTTGGCCCTGGGATGCGATCGGTTGATCGCATCGCTGTTTTTGACCCCAGTGGCATTTTGGTAAATATGCTCCCTGGTGGTCAATTTCACACCCGCGTTTCACACATGACCTTTGATTGATGTATGTGTTTGATTAGAACCTTTAGGGTGCGTCCGATCGGAGGATCGGAGCTCGATCGGGAGAGATCGAATCGGACGGCTGTGATGGATCCCAGGTTTCTATTTAAACCTTTCTCATTCCCTTTCTCTCTTTCTTTTCTTCTCCTGCGTTCTTTCTCCTCTCTCTCCTGCGGCCGGCTGTGCTAGGGCATTCGGAGGCGTGGCTTCGCGGAGCGGATCTTGGCGATCGGACGTGGGGGATGCGTGGAGGAGCTGCCCTATCTCTTCAAGTAGGTGTTTCTACCCCGATCTTGCGGACAGGTTCTCCTAGGATAGGATTATTGCTCTTTCGCTGTAGGAATACTTGTTAGAATGCTATGTAGCTCTTTGTGCATGTAGTGTGGATGCTTTGAAGTATTCCTACCTCGCGATTTCCGTATTCTAACGGCTGGTTTTCCGTATCATCGCCGTTTCGTCGGTTTTTACCATTTTGACCTAGATAGGAGATTTATCCGTCAAAAGTGTGATTTCTTTGCACCATTGGTTTCCCCATCGTTAATTATACATGCCTGCAAAGTTTCAATGATTTCTAACTAGTTTTGATCCTTAAAATTTAAGAAAATGGATTTCCGACACTGTTCTGATGAACTGTGCCTGAGGCTCGACGGTCGATCGGTGCATCGACCGTCAAGTACTGGTTTGCTCTTTTTGGGCCTGACGGTCGACC
Organism: Narthecium ossifragum; assembly: GCA_963920575.1. NCBI lineage: Eukaryota > Viridiplantae > Streptophyta > Magnoliopsida > Dioscoreales > Nartheciaceae > Narthecium > Narthecium ossifragum. The sequence goes on along the minus strand of OY986965.1, from coordinate 10,427,630 downwards.
GTCGGATCGACCGTCGCATCGACCGTCGGGCTCTGTCGGGATTTTGGCTTCCCACGGTCGATGGATCGATCGACCGTGGCTGTACCTTTGTTTTCATCCTGCCTCACGGTCGACCGTCGGATCGACCGTCGCATCGTCCGTGAGGCTCTGTCTCATTTTGGGCTCCCGACGGTCGATGGGCCGATCGACCGTCGCCCATGTGGTTTCCTCGTTTTGGCCTCACGGTCGATCCACCGATCGACCGTGACATCGTCCGTTGCCTCACGGTCGATCGGTGGATCGACCGTGACATCGTCCGTGGGCCCTTGAATGTGGTTTTCTGACTTTTCTTGAATGGATTTGATTTAGGGTTAGTATCTAAACATGCTAGGAAGCATGTACATGGATTCGATGAGGTTTTCAAAGGATTTCTATCGAGTTTAAGGATCGAATCGAGTATCTTCCCTTTTCTAACGAATCTATGGTTTGATCGCACTTAATACGTGTTTGATAAATAGTTAAATGCTATTTTGGTTTGCTTAACCATTAGTTGGCCATGAGTGCTAGCTAATGAGGAATTGTGGAACCTTAGCCTCTTGCTGGCGAGTGCCGAGGGCTATTGTATAAATGTGGCCAGTTACCTACGGGGTAACTGTAGAACCTTAGTCTGTCAGGTGCAAGAGGGCACTGAAGACTATTGTATATCTGTGTTTAATGCTTTGCTCAGATGTTTGGTTGGTTAGCGTAGATTATATGCATTTTGAGGCCCTTGCTATGCTTACCCCTTTGGCTAGCTGTCAGCTATGCTTAGCCCTGTATGATTAATGACATCTTGTTGCATGTTTATATCTCGTTATCTGTGCCTGAGCATTGCATGCATCTTGATTGCATTAGAAGCATCTGAGGTTAGGCGGGCGATGGGTTGATCGCCGATCCGAGACTCTCGGGTAGCTCGGATCTAGCCATTAGGACCGCGACTGGGTAGTCAGGATTAGGGTGATTGTTGAATCAGATCTCGGATGATGTTGAGGATTGACGCTAGTTGACTCTGATTAATGTTTGAGGTTTAGAGGTCGTGTTGGTCTCCCAAGGCCAAGTGCTAAGGATGGTTGCCGGTGCCCTTGACATGGTCCACAGGCAGTGGCTTCCTGCTGGGTATGGGTGATCCTACTGGTTCTGATTCTCTGTTTCCTCCCAGCGTGTTTGGAGATTGTGTCCCAGCGTGGTCGGTTGAGAAGAGTAGGAGCCTTGGGGTAGTCGGCAGGGGTTGTGGAACCCCGTGGCATTCCTTAGACTTGTGCGGGGAGACAACACTGTTGTTGTTTTCCTCCCTTCAGTGTGCCGTAGAGTAGAACCCTACTGAGCTTATCACTCACTCCTACCCGGGCTGTGTTTGCAGGTGCAGGCGCCAATTCTTCTTCAGTAGAGCCGGCGAGATCAGCTTTGGTGGCGCGACTACATCCAGAGGTGCTTGAGGTTGCTGGAGGATCGACTGTTGTACTTTTGGTAGATTTTTGTAAATTATGTATATTCGAGGAACTCTGAGATTATTGTATAATATTATTTCATTGGAAGATTTGTATAAATTATTGAATAGTACAACTGATGTTATATGGATCGAATCTTTGTTTCACCTCTGGAATATAAATTGTTTAAGTTTTTCTATAATTCCGCTTGTATCGCGCCACATAGAGATGAATAGTGTAGGTTTCCCCTCACGCCTCGGCTCGGATGGGTTTTCTGGGTCGGGGTGTGACACCGCTGGCCGGAGCCCAGTGGAGTGCCGGGGTGTTACAGTATGGTATCAGAGCCGGTTCCCAGCCGGAAATTGTGCCAGCGAGGACGCTGGGCCTCTAAAGGGGGTGGATTGTGAGGCCCGCTGGGTCTGCCGTGGGACAAGATGCATGCGCCTGGAGGACGGGGCTGAGTCGGGTAGCCGGGTAAGCAATCCCACAACGCCTGGGTATGGTTCGGATTCGATATAAGTATATAGTAAGCCCTTAATTGACACAACGCGTTTTAAAGTCGTGCTGGCAGTGATCCATCAGAAAACTCCATGGTTAAGCGTGCTCGACCTGGAGTAGTCACACGATGGGTGACCTACTGGGAAGTTTTCCCAGATTTTTGCGGTGAGCCAAAAGCGGACAATATTGTGTCGGGTGGATCCTGGTTGGACCGGGAGCCCGCGGGCCGGGGCCCAGTAGAGGGCCGGGGTGTTACAATCGATCTTCCTAGGAGTAAGAATCGATCTTCCTTAGCGCAGCAAGAGGGGTGCCCTCTGTCGCGAGGATTATCGATCTTCTTGGAAGGAAGGATCGATCTTCTTTGGCTCGACAGGAAGGGAAGGCTCTCTGTTACTGAGAAGATCGATCCTTAATTAGGGAAAGGATCGATCCTTTGAGGACAGAGAGGGATTTTCTTGGTTTTGCCAGCGGGGCTTTGTATGTATAGTTTTCCTTATAGCTTTATATCTTGTACATACTCTTAAGTATGCTAGCCCCATATTAGGGGCAGTGGTGAACCAGGAGAGTGATGACTCCTGAGGTGTTTAGAATAAGCGGGCGAGTGGCCCTACAGCTTTCCTTAGCCTTACATGCCGGCGAGCGCCGAGGGCTTTTATCTGCGTGGTTTGTCTCTATTTTTTGCGGAGCTGCTTCCCTATGTAGGTTGCTAGTGAATTGGCTGGCAGTTGGTGGTGTACCACCGCAGCAATTCTAGACCTTAAATATCTGTTAACCACCCCGGGCCGGCAGTGTGCCGAGCCCAGACCGTGTTATGCTATCATCACATACTGTTGCATGCTTCAACTGTGCTCTATGTGTATGTTCAACGCATGCATCTCTGTTGTGCATTAGTTGCATGGTTAGGGCGTGGGCGATCTGTGGGTCGCCGTCCCGAGGCTGGAAGCTCGGATTTAGCCCTAGGACCGGGGTTGGGTAGTTTAGACCCGGTTTGAATTCGATGATAGACCTAGATGACTGGTACACCTGTTGCTTGATGATTGTAGAGGTCGTGTCGGCCTTGAGTCGGATGCTGAGGTGTAGCCGGTGTCCCACTGTGTTGACCCTTGAGTAGAGAGGTTGACTACTCAGCGGTGCCATTTCCCGCGTGCAGTGCCGTTCCCTGCTTGTGGGCCAGTAGTGCTAGTTCCTGCTTACTGAGTATGACCTGTCATGTGACCAGTTCTTCTGGGAGACCATGATTGTGGACCTCAGGGACACGCGGTGGGGTTATAGGACCTCTGTATACATCCAGGTCATACTTGAGGGCGACACTGTTACGTTTCCTTCTGTGTGTCGTAGTGTAGTTTCCCTGCTGAGCTTAGTTGCTCACTCCTACCCTTGCCTGCGTTTTGCAAGTGCAGGCGTTAGCTTCTCTTTGGTGACCCCTACCGGGCAGTTGGTCGGCGGTGTGGCGGCTCCATACAGAGTCTGAGAGGTGGCGATCTTTTACTGCTTTTGAACCCTATGTTAGTTAGTCTTCTACGGGAGTGTTTATATAAATGTTGTATTTGGATCTTCCCCTCTTCGAGGATATGTATATTAAACTCTTTCGGGATTGTAATCTTAGGTTCGAGGTTTGCTTAATTATTGTCTTTTAATTGAGGGTGTTTTGCTGAATTGTTTAGGGAGACCAATAGGTTAGAGGGAACCCTCGCCAAAATTTTTCACGTTTCGGTAGGTTCCGGTTCGCGTCACCCGACCCGGTTGGGCTTTCGCGGGTCGGGGCGCGACAGACGCGATTGTTCAATAAGGCCAACCGAGCCAAACCAATCATGCCGGGCCCTCGACCTAACGCGATCGGACTAGGTTCGAGGTACTGGTCCTCACAACTTATATATCACCCTTAAAGGAATTTCTTTCTCGAAATTCAGTAAGGGTAGGGCCAAAAACAACAGAGCAGAAACAAAGCACACATGCACAAGAGAAGAGGGTTAGCGAGCTCACAAGCCGAGTAACCACATAACACTGAGCACCAATGCACACAACGGCCACATAACACAGGAGATATACCTTGGGGTAAGAACCACTTGAGGCACTCTCTGCACATGCTCTCCCAGTGCTCCCAAGCCACCCCCTTCAACACCTATGCGCCTCTAGAGGACTAAGCCAACGGAACCGTCTTGTCTCTCAAGACCAATTTCTCCCGCCAAGGACCAGATCTGGCTGCTCTTTGTGTAATGTATCTGGCTCAAGCTCGAATCACCGAATCTGATTGTGCATGACGAAACTGAACGACGTCTCCTCAACACAGGTACATGAACTAAGATTAAATCCAAGGATCTCATATATAAATATTATAACACCATAATTAAAAGTAAATCATACATGTGTTGATCGCCATAGATGATCAGGTCTAGGACTTCATCTCCTTCTCCTCTTCTCAACCAGATGACTCTCAATGGGGCAAGCCAGAAATTAATAATAAAATATGAAGAGTGGAGAGGGGACTTAGCCTATTTATAGACACCTAGTGAGTTCTCCCATCAAGAGAAAACATTGAATTCAACTAGAACTGAAACTCTAACAGAACTAGAATTAGGCCTACACTTAGCAGTCTCAACCACATAAACAAAATATGGTGTGCTCAAGCCCATAAATTTGATGAATTAACAATAGTAGACTTATCGAGCCTATCTCATTGAATCTGGTATTCAGTCCGGTTTTAATAAAACCAAAATTAACTAACAATTAATGGAAACACAATCAAGAAAATTCCAACACATGAAAGGTAGGGTGAGTCTCTACCACGCTCCAATATCTCAAAAGTGCCACCAAACCTCGATACTAACTTACCTTTGATGTCAAAACTAACTAGATCTCTGCATGGAATCATCCTTAAGAACACTTTATCACCAATTGTGACTCCAACATATGTCGCTTCTGAAATGTATTACTTTTCTGCCAACCTTGTGTGGTCGAAAGCGTCTGTATGATCTACTACATAAGGTTTTTCAGGGACTTTTCCAGAGTTGCAGAGCCGTTGACCAAATTGACCCAGAAGGTGGTCCCATTCATTTGGGACGATGCTTGCCAGCAGGCCTTCGTAGAGTAGCGGACCAGGCTGACGAGGTGGGCACCGATCTTGATAGTCCCAAAGCGAGACGTCGGTTACATCGTGTATTGTGACGCTAGTGGAGAAGGTCTAGGCTGCATGCTGATGCAGGAGGGCCATGTAGTGACCTATGGTTCTACACAACTGAAGACCCAGGAGAGGACCTACACTGTCCATCATTTAGAGCTGGCAGCAGTTGTCTTTGCGCTAAACACGTGGCAGCATTACCTCTACGACGAGCAATTCTAGGTGTACTCGGATCACAAGAGCTTGATGCATGTTTTCTCTAAATGTAACTGATGAGTCACTAAATATTCAAACTTAAACCCCTTAATTTACATTTTTTAACCCGAGAGTGCTTGTATTTGATAGTTTGTCAGTTGATTTCAGGTTTAATGAAGATTCAAGTTAGAAAATATAGAAAAGGACTAATATGTAGAAATTACGCCGCTCCGCTAGCAGTTTGAAAAGAATTCTTCAAATTCTTCAGATAAATTCTAAATTCCTGAAATTTCGAGGAATTCTATAAGACATCAAGAAGAAAAACTTTCATGTTGGACACATTGCGAGATTCCTGACAGATTAATACCAGTTTTGAAGACTATGAAGATATTCAGATGCTGAGAAATTGGTCCGTCGAATTTTAGAAGAATATTCACAAAATATTCTATATAAGTTAAAATAATGTAAAATCTTCAGAATAGGATAGAAGACTTCCTAATATATATCTTTCATGTTGAGCACGTCTCCAAATTCAGGCTTGATTGGACCCAGTTGTGACCAGAATAGGACAACCAAGAATTAATCTGAGGAACCCGAGTTGTAGTAGGAGTCCAACTTAGCCATAACCCTAATTCCGGGAATACACCTATAAGAAGGTGTTTGCTGGCCGAAATTGGAGGGCCCCATAGAGAGAAAAGAGAGAATTAGGGTTTGGAAGATTCTCTGGAGAAGATGAAGCCGCGACGTGGATCCCAATCGTTCTTCATCGAATCTATGGCTTCCATCACAAAGATGAGCTCAACTATATCTTCCTTGTATTTTTCTAATTGAATCTTGTATTTTTATACTAGGCATGATCTTATAGATTTGGTTTAATGATAAAACAGTTGAGGGAATAGAGTTCCTTGACGTACTTTTAGTCCAATCTGATTTCGGTGATTGATGGTAGAGATCTATAGGATAGTTTTGATGTGGTTTGTGAATAACTGATGAGATATTTTATGCTTAGTGACGATAGCTTGTGTTAAGGTTACCCCAAAGACAATCTATGCTAATCGAAGACAAAATATGCCTTTGAAAAACACTCACCTTCTTTTAGGGATTCATGTAAACTTAAGAAGCCGTGAATCTATAATGTCTAAATAAGGAAACAAGAGGATAACTAGAGAGTACGGGAAGTGAAACTAAAGTGGATTGAGTAATCCCTAGATCTTCTCTCATTAATATATTTCAATCTTTTTACATCGCTTTCTTAATTAGTTTTAATTAATAAGTTTCGAAAACCCAAATCAATACTTTTCGCTTTAGGTTTAGAGTTCCGAGATTTAATTCTGGTTTCTCCTTCGTAATCAAAGTTTTCCCTGTGGTTCGATCCCGTATTTCATCACTATTCTACCCCATAGTTTAGCATTTTGAATAAGGGTTTATAAATTCTATTTTTGATTGAGTTTGCATCGGATTTAACAATATGTTTGCAAGCCATCAGTGACCTCAACCTCAGGCAACGCCGGTGGATGGAGTTACTAGAGGACTATAACTTCCAGTTGCATTACCACCCTGGTAAGGCAAATGTCATGGCAGATGCACTAAGTAGACAGGCCAGAGACACTAGAGCAATTTTGGTAGGGTTGTCGGGATGACAGTGGCAGGCGATGGAGACCGTTAGTCAGTTCGGGCTCGACTTCGAGGACCATGCATCAAGTGGTTTCCTGTATGATGTTCGCAGCATCCCAATTCTTCTGGCGAGGGTGATAGAGGCACAAAGAAGAGATCTAGAGCTTGTGGAGATCCGTGCAACGGTTAGCACCGGGCACATGATCGAGTGCTGGACAGTTTCAGCGGATGGTGGCCTACATTTCAGCGGCAGTGTTGCAGTGTCAACTGACCCAGTATTGAGGGAGGACTTTCTTCACGAGTTCCATCACTCCAGCTCTGCAATTCATCCCGGGAGCACCAAGATGTACTGTGAGGACCTGTCCCTCTATTCCTGTAGCTCGTTGTTGACCACAAGGGCAATTTGGTAAATTACGCCTTGTCACTTCGTTTCTTACCCGCGTGTGCGCTCGCAACCTCTGATTTATGTTTGTGTTTGACTAGATCCGCTTAGGGGGTTTTTAATTTGGATCTTGGACCGGCGTAGGAGCGGCGGCGGCGGTCGGGATACTTCCAGGAAGGGTCGCCTGGAGGTGGGGATGAGATCTACCGGCTCGGATCGGTCGAGAGATGGCTAGATCGGCGGGATGTAGAGGTCGACGGCGGTAGGATTTGGGTTCACCGGCGTCGGGGACGACGGGGAGGCTCAGGGATGGCTTAGGACGTCGTGATATGGTCTAGGAAGGTCTGCGGGCTACTTTGGAGGGATCTGGGAGTGAGATCTGGGTTGGGCACGGGATGACGGCGATGGGGACGGAGGTCGGGTTGGCTGTGGGAGACGGTGAAGGACGACGGGAAGGGTATGACCGGAGTCGTGGGAGGTAGGGGAAGACGATGGCGGGTTTATGTGGTAGCGGGGGTGGCTGGAGAGAGAACGGGAAGGATGCCGGCGGTAGCTAGGGTACGGGAGAGAGGAAGAAGATGAACAGTGACGATGACGTGGCGCTGACGTGGAGGAGAGAGAAATTTACGGGGAGAGAGAAATTTCGGTGGAGGCGGTGCCGGCTGCGGAGAAGATGACCGACGGGTAAGAAGGTGGATCTATGGTAGATATCTGGTGGAAGCTATATTATCTCTACTCCTATGATATTCTACTCCTATGATAATCTATCAACTATTCTTAATCATTCATCTCATGCATTCCCTAATACAAAACTACTAAGGTCCTTTTATAGAGACCTTGACAGAGTCCTAATCCACTAGAAAACCCCCTTGCTTAATTAGCAAGTAATAAGGTTTCTGACTCAACTCAACTTCCTAACTCAAAAGGGACTCTTAATTAATTCCTAACAATCAACTAGGACTCAATAAAAGAATAATAATAAATCCTAATTAAATACTCTAGTTTGAACTAGGGAAGTCCAAGTCAAACTAGGAAAGAGGCTGAACCAGTTTGGTTCCTCTTCTGGGTTCGGATCCAGTTGGTCGAGTCGGATCGACTCGTATCAGAGACTTCCTCTCCTCTGATTTCGCTTTTCCCCGGCCTTCCCTGCTTTCCCCGGCCTCTTCTCTTCCTTCTCTTCTCTTCTCTTCTTCTTTCCTTCTTCTTCCTGCAAGCTCTGCTTGCTCTGTTTTCTTCCGGCAGCTCCTTCTTCTTCGCCGTTCTTCCTCCTCCGGCCACCGTTTTGGGAGTTTAAAAGCTCGTTGGATCCGTGGCGGCATGAGGAAGATCCCTGGTGTGGTTTAGTTGCTTGGTTAGCGGTCGTTTAGCGGGGAATCAGCCGAGGATTAGCGTTCCCGGTAGGTTTCTACTTACTGATGTTGTTTAATGGGTTTCTCTTAATCTAGCCGTTAGATTTGGTTGATCTTTGTGTTGTTAGATGCATCTTGCCTAATAGAATTTCTGGTATAAGTTTCATGATCTTTGGTTGAGATTTTAGTATGATTTATGCATGATTAATCTCGGATTTTCTGGTTTCTGCTGTTCTTGAAGAACAGCCGGCTTGCGGCGAGTTTTCCGGCCAGTACGTGCATGTTCTTGGGTTGTGATGAGAATAAGAGTTGTAGGTCTCTTAGTTTACTTTCCATTCCAGCTTATTTCATATTTTTCCGATTTTCCTACGATTTGTTATGAATTGATTACTGGGGGGCTGCGTTGCAGCAAGTAATTGGTAAGTTAGTTTGATTAGCGGTTTTGATTAGTGTTTTCCTGTTAATCGAACCGTTGGATGTTTCTGGATTTTGGGTATATTGATCCCGGCATATAGATCTACTGGATTCTAAGTTGGATCTCGAATCCGACATCTTTTGGATGTCGGATCGAAGGGGCCAACTAGCTGCTATGTAGAGAATGTTTGGTGTTTTAGATATAATATTATATGTTCAGATTATAATATTATATTTTTACTGTTCATCAACGGTTTCGGGGTTACATCCCTGTTGCAGGAGTCCACGGTTGACGGTCGGGGTACTGTCATAATGCCGGGACTCGCTGATAATTGACTGGCAGCAGTTGGTAGTACCGCTGCAGCGATCCGGTTGACTTGTATGCTACTTATATAACTGTTGTTTGTTACCGCTTTATGGTTAACAGGGGGAGTCATGAACCCTCGGGAATGCTTAGTATAAATGCGCCATGGGTTATGCCCTTGATCCTTTATCGCTTTGTGGTTAACCGGGGGAGTCATGAACCCTCGGGAATGCTTAGTATAATTGGGCCATGGGTTATGCGCTTGATCCTTTATCGCTCTGTGGTTAACTGAGGGAGTCATGAACCTCGGGAATGTTTAGTATAAACTGTTGCATGTATTGTTGATTGTGCATTAGATGCCTAGGGTTTGACTGTAGTTCTGTTAGCCTGCTGTTTGGGGTAGTGTTAGCTTTGTTGCTTGGAGTATTGAGAGCTGGTTGTCATAACCACAGTTGTTCCACCAAGTGTGGAGGTCCCGCTTGGAGAAGGGTGTCCTACTGGTATCGTCCGTGTCCACCTTGTGTCAAGGATTGTCGGAGGAGGTCCACCCTAAGCAGTGGCTGTCGGAGGGATGTACTTTGGGACAGGTACCCTTCGGGTTATTGACGGGATTTATGGGGTCCTTCGCAGGCCTCGGTACTTGGCACATAGTTAGTTTAGTTACAGTTTCCCCTTCCTTGTGTGTGACGTAGAGTAGAACCCTACTGAGCTTAGTGCTCACTCCTACCCGGGCGGCGTTTGCAGGTGCAGGTACCAGCTCACCCGCGGTGGGCCCCAGTTGCTCGTCCTGCGGTAGAGCGTCAACGTCAGGGCATGTTTGAGGGCCAGGATGGTTTCTGCTGTGCTTTCCAGGAGACTACTGATGATGTAACCCTTTTATGAGCTTTATATCATATGTTGTACTTAAGGACTGTTTATGTAAATCTTGTTGTAACTCTATCTTATGTACAGTTTTGTAATAATAGGAGTTGTTAGATTTACTTCTGTCCTCTTACTGCTTGTTGTAACTGTTTCCGCCAGTTGCTGTTAGTAGATGTAGGAAACCCCCCCTCGTGTCCCGGTCCCGGTGGGTCTTCCGGGCCGGGGCGCGACATGTACCACAACCTACACCGAAAGTTTTGGAAGCGCGGGATGAAGAGGTATGTTGCAGAGTTCGTTTCCATATGCCTCATGTGAGGACCCGGTCCGACCACGTTACGTCGAGGGTCCGGTTTTATGGTTTGGCTCGGTTGGCCTTGGGATGCGATCGGTTGATCGCATCGCTGTTTTTGACCCCAGTGGCATTTTGGTAAATATTCTCCATGGTGGCCAGTTTCACACCCGCGTTGCACACACTGCCTTTGATTGATTAGAACCTTAAGGGTGCTTCCGATCGGAAGATCGGAGCTCGATCGGGAGAGATCGAATCGGACGGCTGTGATCGATTCCGGTTTTCTATTTAAGCTCTTTCTTTTCTCTCTCTTCTCTTTCTTTTCTCTTCTCTCCTCTCTCCTCTCTCTCTACTCCCTTGGACTGTCGGCTGGTGCTTGGAGCTTGGGGCTATGGATTTTTGGCGTGGATCCGTGGCGATCATAGGCGAGAATCTCGTAGATCGCCTGCACGTCTATACATGTAGATGTTTCTACCCAATTCCTATGAGTTGGTAACCCTAGGATCGCCTTTTTATGATTTGTGGCTGTTGTGTGCATTGGAATGTTTTGATTTTCGGTATTCTCATTCCTTAGCATGTTTAGAAGCTAGCTATGGTTTCAATTCTGTATTCTTTCGGACATATTTCGTATTTTTGTCTGTTTTTCGACGGGGTTGGACTCAGATCTGATATTTCATGATCTAAGTTTGGTTTTCATTGCATGAATGGATTCCCCACCATCAAATAGACCTTCATGCAAAGTTTGAATGGATTCCATCACCGTTTGATAGATCAAATCCAACAAATTCAGTTTTTCATCGGTTTTGTCGGCTTACGGGAAATTTGATTTAATTCGGAGGATTTGATCATCCAAAGTTGGATTTCTTAGTGTCATTAGATTCCCCATATCCAATTGCACCTGCCTACCAAGTTTGGTTTGATTTCGATATGTTTTGATAGGTTAAATCTAAGAAAATTGATTTCTGACACTATTCATCTTTCCTGTCGACATATGAAGGATCGATCTTCTTTGGGAAGAAGATCGATCTTTCATTTGTTAGTGTTCTTCTCCGTCTGAAGAAGATCGATCCTCTTCTTGACAGAGGGTGTGTTTGAGGAAGATCGATCTTCTAGTGCTAGAAAATCGATCCTTCTTCCCTAGATAGAACACCATTTTGAGGAAGATCGATCTTCTTGTGAAAGAAGATCGATCCCTCCTCCCCAGGCAGTGAGCCTCTTAAGGAGGATCGATCTCCCTCGAAAGGGAAGATCGATCACCTCTCCTTGACAGGATGTGAGGACCTGTTCCTCTACACCTAGGTCGACCGGCTGGGTCGGGCCCGTGGCTCGTTTGCTTATTTCGCGTCGAGCGCGCGATCCGGTGGATCGTATTGTTTCTTGTACCACAAAGGCAATTTGGTAAATTGCGTTAGTGTTTGATTAGAATGGTTAGGTGGACCCAGGATCGGAAGATCTGAGCTTGGGCTTGTGTTTTAGCCCAAGTTTTGCTTTCTGGGCAAAGGGGATCGATCTTCCTTGTGAGGAGATCGATCGTTCTTGCTAAGAAGATCGATCTTCTTTGAGAAGAAGATCGATCCTTCTGTGCCAGAAAGTCCTGGCAGTTGAGCTTGGAGAGGACGGTCGTCGTGGTAGTCACCCTCCATTGTCAGGAGAAGAGAGGACTTCCTCTCCTCTCCTTCCCCTTTTCCCCTCCTTCCCCGGCCTTCCCCTTCCTTCTTCTTCCTCTTCTCTTCCTCTTCTTCCTTCTCCTTCTTCTTCCTTCTTTCTTCTTCTTCTCGCGGGTTCTGCTTCCTCTGTTTCTCCTGGCAGCCTTCTTCTTCTTCTCCGTTCTTCCTCCTCCGGCCACCATTTTGGGAACTTGAAGGCTCGTTGGATCCGTGGCGACATGAGGAAGATCCCTGGTGTGATTTAGTTGCTTGGTTAGCGGCTATTTAGCGGGGAATCAGCCGAGGATTAGTGTTTCCGGTAGGTTTCTACCTACCTGAGTTAGTTTAATGAGTTTCTCTTAATCTAGTCATTGGATCTTACTGATCTTTGTGTTGTTGGATGCATGTTTCTTAGTATAATTTCTGGTTTAAGTTTCATGAAATTTAGTTGAGAGTTTAGTAGGATTTATGCATGTTTAATCAACAGCCAGTTTGCGGCGCGTTTGCCGATCGGTACGTGTATGTTCTTGGGTTGTAATGAGCATAAGAGTTGTAGATCTTTGAATTTACTCTCAGACCCAACTGATTTCATAATTTTCTGATTTTCCTACGATTTGTTGTGGTTTTCGTACGGGTGGGCTGCGTTGCAGCAAGCTTTGGTAAGTTAGTTTTGATTATCGGTTTTGATTAGTGTTTTCCCATTAATCCAGCCATTGGATGTTTCCAGATTTTGGATATGTTGATCCCAGAATGTTGATCTACTAGAAACTAAGTTGGATCTAGAATCCGACATCGTTTGGATGTCGGATCGACGGAGCCAATTAGCCTCTAGTAGAGGATTTTTGCTGTTTTAATATAATATTATATGTTCGAAACATATCATATTATATTTTACTGTTCATCGAAGTTTCCGATGTTGCTTCCCGTTGCAGGCCGTCGCGGTTGACGGTCGTGGTACCGTTGTAATGCCGGGACCCGCTGCGGATCGGCTGGCAGCGGTTGGTAGTACCACTGCAGCGATCCAGTTGGACTTGTATGCAGCTTATCATACTGTTGCATGTCTATTTCTCTTACTTGTGTATGTTCATAACATGCATTCTCTATTGTGCATTAGTTGCATGGTTAAGGCGTGGGTGATCTGTGGGTGGTCGTCCCGAGACTGGAAGCTCGGATTTAACCCTAGGACCGGGGTTGGGTAGTTTGGACTCGATTCGAATTGTGGTGTCCAGTCAAACTTGATGATAAGCTTAGATTACTGGTACACATGTTGCTTGATGATTATAGAGTTCGTGTCGGTCTTGAGTCGGATGCTGAGGTGTAGCCAGTGTTCCACTGTGTTGACCCTTGAGTAGAGGGGTAGCCTACTCAGCAGTGCCTTTTCCCGCCTACAGTGCGTTTCCCTACTTGTGGGTCAGCAGTGTTGTTTCCTGCTACTGAGTGCGACCATGTTTGTGGGCCTCAGGGACACGCGGTGGGGTTATGGGGCCCCTGTATACACCCAGGTCTTACTTGAGGGCAATACTCTTGCGTTTCCCTCTTCCTTCTGTGTGTCATAGTGTAGAATCCTACTGAACTTAGTGCTCACTCCTACCCGGGCTGCGTTTGCAGGTGCAGACGTTAGCACTTCTTCAATGGCCCCTACCGGGCAGGTGTTGGTGGCGCGGCGGCGTCTGGCAGTGCTTGAGGAGCGGTGATTATCTTTTTACCACTTTTGTTACAGTTAATCTCCTACGGGAGTATGATGTATAAACTGTTGTAAACCCCTTTGAGGTTTTGGAATATTATATTATATTTGTTGAGGTTTGAAATTATTGTATTATTCAAGGGTGCTTATGAACTGTTTAATGAAACCAGTAAGTTAGAGGGAACCCCTCGCTATTATTTCCGCATTTAGTTAGGTTCCGGTTCGCATCGCTCGGCCCGGTTGGGCTTTCGTGGGTCGGGGCGCGACAGCGATCACCCATGTAAGGGATCGATCATCTTGGGTAAGATGATCGATCCTTTATATGTTGATTTGTGTAATTGATCCGAATTTGATGTTTTCGGTCTCTTTTCGACCCTAATTTCTCGTGTGGCTTTCTCGATGATAGGTGGGGATTATTATAATATTTTATCGGGATTTTGATGGGTTTATCTCTGGATTTCGCCGTAAGTTGTATTTCAAATTGGTTTATCGATTTCTACCAATTCTTCAAGCAGTTTCTCGATAAGCATGCTATATATATATATATATATATATATATATGTGTGTGTGTGTGTGTGTGTGTGTGTGCCCTGCATGCTTAGTATAGATTTACTGCTTTGATTAATAGCCCCATTGATTGTCGGCGTGCGCCAGGGGCATAACCCGTTGTACTGGTAGATTATACATATCTTGTATGTGTGCCTTGTTGGCTTGGCCGTGATTGTATCCCCTTGTAGCAATTTCAGTTGACGGCTGCGGACGCCGTTCCAATGCCAAAATTGGCTCTGTTGTTGTTGCTTGGCCGTTGGCCAGTTACCTGCGGGGTAACTATGGAACCTTAGTCTGTCAGGTGCCGGAGAGCACTGAAGACTATTGTATATCTGTGTTTATCGTTTTGCTCTAATCGTTGTATTGTTCGTATAGTTTAAATGTATTTGAGACCCTTGCTATGCTCACCCCTTTGGCTAGCTAGAGGCTATTCCTAGCCCTGTATAATTGATGTCATCTTGTTGCATGCTTATATCTCTTTATCTGTGCCTGAGCATTGCATGGATTTTGTCTGCATTAGAGCATAAGGCTAGGGTGTGGGTGAATAGGGTCTTCGCCGATCCGAGGCTCTCAGGTAGCTCGGATCAAGCTCTAGGACCGTGGCTGGGTAGCAAGGATTAGGGCCTGATTGTTATGCCAAATCTCTGTATTCTCGAGGATGGGTCTAGTTGGCTATCTTCTGTTGTTTGAGGTGTAGAGGTCGTCCAAAGTTCTCGTCTCATGCTCAGTATCCGTGTTAAGGGAAGTTACGTGCTGCCCTGGGTCCTATGATGAGTGCATGAAAGTGCATTCTGAACAGTCTTATAACCATCTCAATTGCTAGATTATTATCCTTAATCAACATCTTTAGTACTATTTTTATATCTATATGTTGCTTCACATAGTTGTTTGGAAAATGCAGGAAAAAGGAGCAAAGAAGCTGAAAAGATTAAATGGATCAACTTGAAAGATTAAACTGTACCTGCTCATGACGAACCAGATGATGTGCCATATATGGTTGGAAAGCTCTTGAAGTCCAGTTTCTGGAGAATTTTACGGTTCGTGATTTGAAGCTTCCTAGAGAAAGTTACAGTGCTTTTACTACAACCAGCGTAGGGCAGAATAACAAAAGAAATATGCAGAGAATAAGAGATCAATCTTCTTTCCAAAAGAGATCGATCCCTTATGCACCCAGAAATGAAAAAGATCCCTGGTCGACCGCCGCATGGACCGTCAGTCAAAAATATACACTCGCAGGGTCGATGCGAGGATCGATCGTGAGGAGAAATCTGAAATCCGGAATAAAGGGATCGATCTTCTTTCCAAAAGAGATCGATCCGAACCTGGAAGCGCCAGTCATCCGTGGGAAGAAGATCGATCCGTTTTCAAAGGAGATCGATCTTTGTCGAGCAAAATCTAGATCCTGAGTTCACGGAAGGAAGAAGATCGATCTCTTTTCAAAGGGGGATCGATCTCTTTTGGCTCTGCTTGAAAGATCAAGAGTTAAGATCTAATCCGAGTTAGGGTTTCATAAAAGCCTATAAATAGTCTTCTTGGGGAGATTTTAGGGGACTTTTGGGCAGTTTTTGGAGGAGAGGAGACTGGTTTCCAGGCTTGGTTTTCTTTTCTTTTTCTCATCTTATTTCTTCATTAGTTTTGTTGCCCTTATAATGAACATGAGTGGCTAGTTTCTTCTCTAAGGTACTGATGTAGCCTAACAGAATTATTCTATGTTATTAGATCATATTTATTTAATCAATTTATATTTCTTGTTTCATTCATTATTATAACTGAGATCTTAAATACCTTTATCTGGCCAGTAGAAGTATTATAGATTGTTTTATGTGAGATTGGGCGAGGGATCATTCCCTAATCTTGCAGGATCTATGAATGATTGAGTTTATGTCAAAACCGGGTTCAAGCTAAGACTATTCTTGATTCATGACTGTTCTTCAGAGTTTAATGGATTCTTGGTTAACACTTAGTTATGGGTTCATTAGCGAGGGTTAATTGAGGGTACTTGGTGAAGACCGCGGTCGAACGGATCATCATACCGGAAGAACGAACCTTTGGAATTAAACTGAGATCTTGATTGATTCAATGCATAGAATGAGGATGTTATGGTGAAATCAGAACCTTAGTATTCATCCATCATATTTCCATCGTTTTCTTATTTCGTTATTAGATCATCTATTTTTGATACTTCATATTTCGTACTTTCTCTTCCTTATTTTCTTTCTTCTATGTTCTTTAGCGTTTTACTCTAATAATCTCTAGAAATCTTTGTAAGTATGATACTCGTCTTGCTACTATACTGATCACACCGATTCGTATACTTGCGAGATATAAAATTTATTCATCATCCTACTCCTTTGTTGTTCTGCCCTGGGCGCTTGGTGGTTGAGAGGGACGGCTATTGACAGTTGAGGTCACAAAGCGCGTGTCCTGGGGTAGGCGGTGGACGTAACGTGAGTTTCCCTTAGAGATGAGACAAAACCCGGGACTTTGTAGTTTCCCCTTCTTCCTGTGCGACGTAGAGGTTGCTCACTCCTACCCGGGCTGCGTTTGCAGGTGCAGGCATCGGCTCTTCCTCGGTGGTTCCAGCTGGATCAGGTCTTGGCGGCGCGTCGACTTCCGGAGGCGTTTGAGGTTTCAAAGGGACAATTGTACCTTTTTGGCAGCTTTGTTTAAAGTGTCTTTTGAGGATGATGTACTTAATGTTTAATATATGAAATCATGTTCTCTCTTTTGATTGAGTTTTATTTCGTAATGTAATATTTAGTTTTACCTTCATGCCCTTGGAAGTCTTTAAGTTCAAATTTATTCTGCTTTGTGTACTGTCGCGTCGTATCGGATCTGAATAGTGTAGGTTTCCCCTCATGCCTCGGCCCGGATGGGTTTTCTGGGTCGGGGTGTGACACCTCACATGTTAGAAGGTGAAGGTTGAGCACAAACGGACTCCGGGCTTGCTACAACCACTTCCAGTGCCAGGGTGGAAGTGGGAGCACATAGCGATGGACTTTGTCACCGAGCTACCCAGGACACCTTGGGGGATGTTGCGATTTGGATTATCGTTGATAGATTGGCCAAATCAGCTCATTTTCTCCCCATGAGGATGAAGATCCAGTTGTCAGACTGAGCCAGAGGTACATTGACGAGGTGGTCAGACTGTATGGCATCCCAGTGTCGATAGTATCAGATAGAAATCCCAGATTCACCAGTAGATTCTGGAGTAGCTTCTAGGATTCTTTGGGGACAACGTTGGCGTTTAGCATAACATTCTATCCTCATACGGACGGACAGTTAGAGCGGACGATTCAGATCTTGGAGTACATGCTTAGAGCATGTGTGCTTGACGCCGAAGGCACTTGGGAGCAACATGTACCACTAGTGGAGTTTGCCTACAACGATAGTTATTAGGCCAGCTTGGGTTTTGCACCCTTTGAGGCATTGTACGACAGATCGTGTCGCTAACCAGTGTGTTGGCAAGGCATCCCATACTGGGTCAGACATCATCAGGCAGTCATCGGAGAGGCTAGCTCAGATCGGATAGAGACTCCTAACAGCACAGAGTAAGCAGAAGAGCTATGCAGATCAGAGCCGACGACCTTTAGAGTTCGCAGTTGGCGATAGAGTGTTACTGAAGGTTTCTCAACGTAGAGGGTCAATCAGATTTGGCAGCAAGGGCAAGCTAGCACCGAGATTCACGGGCCCTTTTAAGATCGTCAGACGCGTTCGAGAGGTCGTGTCACACCCCGATCCAGAAAACCCATCCGAGCCGAGGCGTGAGGGTTCCTACTCTACTCAATCATCACTGGCGCATTTATAATAAAATATAAATACAACTAAACTAACAATTGATATGGGGTCAATATAAAAATTCAAATATAATTCAAAATTCTGATACAATATTTAATCCTCAAAAATCCTTACAGAAGGAATTCATACATTTAAATCATCCAACACGATGAAATAAACCCTAAGTCCTCGAACACATCCAAACCGACGTGCCACCATGTGCCTGTCCAGTTGGGATGTGAGGACCTGTCCCTCTACTCATGGGTCGACCGTCTGGGTCGGGCCCGTGGCTCATTGTGGACCGCAGGGCAATTTGATAAATTGCACATTGTCGGTTTGTTTCACACCCGCGTGCGCACACATTGACCGTGTTTGTGTTAGTGTTTGATTAGAACGGTTAGGTGGACCCGGGATCGGAAGATCCGGGCTTGGGCTTGTGATTTAGCCCAAGTTTGGCTTTCTGGACGAAAGGGATTGATCTTCCCTTGCTATGTGATGAGTCACTAATTATTCCTAATTAAACCCCTTAAATTACCTTTGTTAGACTAAGAGTAGGTGTATTTGATATTCTATTATTTGATTTCAGGTTTAATTAGGATTTGAGAAGAAATACAAGAAATTCGGCCAAAAATCAAGAAATTCTGCAAAAAGACGGCTTCATCGCCTGTTTGGAAATAAATCACTCAAAATTCTACAAAAGTCCACATATTCTGAAATTCTGGTTGATGACAGAAGACTTCAAGAGCTATAACTTTCATGTTGAAGAATTTGTGAGATTTCGTATATATTGGTCCCAGTTTTCAAGCAACGTTGGATCTATGAAAGCTGAAATTTGATAAAAGCTTAAAGTAATTAATGACGTAGCAGTGAAGACCCAGTCAGACCGACTAGAGCGATCGATCGGATTTGAGTCCGATCAGTCTCTCCGATGACGTCATCAACATGGAATTTAGGGAAATTAGAGTTTAAGATCAATTATAACTCCTAATTCCGGGATTAAGGGTTTCTATTATATAAAGGGGTTCTTCCAGCCGAATTTCTGATCTTTCTAACAATCTTTGGAGAAGGAAAAAGAAGACGGAGAGGATGCGGATGGTGACAGCTTCTTATTCCAACCCTATGGATTTCATTCAGAAGATGAGTTGCTAATTATTGTACTTAGGCTTATTCATGAAACCCTAGTGTAGTTTTGGTTTTTCTTGAGTTGGATTCTTGTGAACTTCTCGATGCATGATCTCATGAATATGGTTTTATTGTTAAAAGACTTGAAGGAATAGAGTTCCCTTGACGTACTTTCAGTCCTACATGATTTCTGTGATTGATTGTAGAGATTTATGAGATGGTTTTCATGAAGTTATTGGTTTGCCTTTGAGATAAGCTATGCTATGCGAAGATAGGCTGTGCCAAGGTCATTAGGAGTAGTATAATTTAAGGTTATCGTAGGACCAAAAACAATCTATGCCAAGCAAAGATAGGTTATGTCATTGGGAACATTAACTTTCTTTTAAGAATTCATGTGAGCTTGTAGCCATATGATCCATAATGTTGAGAGAAGGGAACAAGATGATAACTAGAGAAGACTAATATGAAACTAGGGTGGATTGAGTAAATCTTAAGTAACTATTCTATTGATTCGAATTGATCAACCTTTTATTTCTTTTCTTTATTAGTTTAGATAACTCTATTCTATCTTTTATTCTTTTCCTTAGTTTTAGGGTTTCGAGAATTGATTTCAGTTTCCAACGTTTTCCCTGTGGATCGACTCTCGACTTCATCGCTATTTCTACCTAGTAGTGTAGTGATTGAATAAGGATTATAAATTTAATATTTGATTGAGTTTGCCATGTTTTAACGATGATGTTTGTGAGCACTAAGGAGATCGATTTTCTTGTGCCAAGAAGTTGAGATGGTGGATTTTCTGAGTGGACGGCCGCCGTTGGCCGTCGCTCTCCGCTATCAGAGGTGAGAAGAAAAATCTCCTCTCCTCTCCCTTATCCTCTTCCTCTCTTCCCCGGCTCCTTCTCCTTCTTTTCCTTTTTCTTCTTCTTCTTCTTCTTCTTCTTCTTCTCCTTCTCCTGCTTCTCCTTCTCCTTCTCCTCCTCCTCCTTCTCCTCCTCCTCCTCCTCCTCCTCCTCCTCCTCCTCCTCCTTCTCCTTCTTCTGCTCCTTCTTCTTCTGCTCCTCCTCCTCCTTCTCCTCCTCCCCCTCCTCCTCCTCCTTCTTCTTCTCCTCCTCCTTCTCCTTCTCCTCCTCCTCCTCCTCCTCCTCCTCCTCCTTCTTCTCCTCCTCCTTCTTCTTCTCCTTCTTCTCCTTCTCCTTCTCCTCCTCCTTCTCCTCCTCCTCCTCCTCCTTCTCCTCCTCCTTCTCCATCTCCATCTCCTTCTCCTCCTCCTCCTCCTCCTCCTCCTTCTCCTTCTTCTCCTTCTCCTTCTCCTTCTTATCCTCCTTCTCCTCCTCCTTCTCCTCCTCCTCCTTCTCCTTCTTCTTCTTCTTCTCCTTCTTCTCCTTCTCCTCCTTCTCCTTCTCCTACTACTCCTTCTCCTTCTTCTCCTTCTTCTCCTTCTTCTTCTTCTTCTTCCTTCTTCTTTCCCGCGGCTCTATTTCTCTCCGCTGTTCCGGCTGCTTCCTTCCTTCCCTCCGTTCTCCCTCCTCCGGCCACCAAATTGAGTACTTGAGGGCTCGTTGGATTCGTGGCAACGTGAGAAAGATCCGTGGCTTGGTTAGAAGCCTGTTTGGTGCTCGAATAGCGGGGATTTAGCCGATGTTTGTTTAGTTCGGTAGGTTTCTTCCTACATGGGTTTAATTTGGGTTTTCTCTTAATCTAGCCGGTGGATCTGGGTGTTGTTACGTGTATCTAGGTTAGCTTGATTATTGTTTTGAGTTTCATATGATTTGATTGAGATTTTAGTGCGATTTTAGCATGTTTAAACTCAAACTTTTTGATTTTGCTCCTCTTGAAGAACAGCCGGCTTACGTCATGTTTTCCGATCTTCACATGCATGATCTTGATTTATGATGAACATGAGACTTGGCGATCTTTGGATCTACTCTCAGGTCACCCTAGTTTCATAATTTTCCTTTGGATGGGCTGCGTTGCAGCAATTAGAGGTAATTAGTGAAGTTAATGGTTTTGATTAGTGTTTCCCGGTATTCAAGCCGTCGGACGTTTCCCAGTTTTGGATATGTCAATCCCAGCATCTTTTCCTGCGTTTTGTCTAAGTCGGATCTCGATTCCGACGTCGTTTGGATGTCGAATTGACGAGGTCGCTTAGCCTCTAATTAGGGGATCTTGATTATTAAATAATATTACATGTTCATCTGTGTTTTCGGGGTTGCTACCCGTTCAAGGGTTCGCGGTTGACGGTTACAGTACCGTCGTAATGTCTGGACCCGCTGTGGATTGGCTGGTAGCGGTCGTTGGTATCACTGCAGCAGTCCAATTGGACCTATTTGATATCTCATCATATTGTTGCATGCTTACCTCTTACCTACGCATGATCATATCATGTATTTTTTATTGTGCATTAGATGCATAAGGATAGGGTGTGGGTGATGAGTTCATCACCGATCCGAGGCTTTCAGGTAGCTCAGATTTAGATTTAGGACCGTGGCGTGTAGCGTGGTCCAGGTTGGATTGTAGTATTCAGTTGATATTGATGATAGGCTTAGATGACTTGAATACATGTTGATTGAGGTTTAGAGGTCGTGTCGGCCTCGAGCGAAGTGCTGAGGTACAGCCGGTGTCCGGTGATCCATGTCTCTTGAGTAGAGGGTGTGCCTACTCAACGGGTTGGACTCCCGCTAGCAGTGTTCGTTTCCTGCTTGTGAGACAGCAGTGTTGGTTTCCTGCTCACAGGGACACGCGATGGGATTAAGGGACGCCTGTGTTCACCCAGGCCTTGCTTGAGAGCGACACTTTTGTATTCCCTCCTTTCTGTGTGTTGTAGTGTAGAACTCTACTGAGCTTAATGCTAACTCCTACCCGGGCTGCGTTTTGTAGGTGCAGACGTTAGCTCTTCTTCGGTGGCCCCTACCGGGCAGGTATTTGGTGACGCGGCGGCGTCTGGTGGTGCTTGAGGAGTGGTGATCGTCATCTATACCCTTTCTGTTTAGATAGTCTCCTACGGGAGTGTGATGTATAAATGTTAACCCTTTTGAGGATTTGAATTTATCTTATTATATTGTTGAGGTTTGGAATTATTGCTCACTAAGAGTACTTATGAAATGTTTAGGGAAACCAATAAGTTAGGGGGAACCCTCATCAAAATTATTCCGCATTTGGTTAGGTTCCGATTCGCGTCGCCTGGCCCGGTTGGGCCTTCGCGGGTTGGAGTGTGACATGGGATCTACGGAAGAAGAGTTGACACCTGATCGCTTGCAAACGATGTCGTTAAATCATACGCAAAACGCAATTTACAAATTGATAAACCTTTCTTTCAACACAAAATTAATAAGATAGGATAATGGTGAAATACGGGGTCGGTCCTCAGGGAAAACTTTGACTAATAAGGAAAATCAGAATTAAATCTCGAAACTCTTATCCTAAAGTGAAGAAGGATTGATTTGGGTTGTTTTAGAATTATTTAATGAAAACTAACTAAGAAAGCAATGTAAAAAGGATTGTAATAGATTAATGAGAAAGCCTATGGATTACTCTGTCCACTTTAGTTTCACTTCCTGTATTCTCTAGTTATCCTCTTGTTTTCTTATCTAGATATTATAGATTCACAACTTCTTAAACTTATATGAAGCTCTACAAGAAGGTAAGTGTTTTCCAAAGACATATTTTATCTTCGATTAGCATAGATTGTTTTTGAGATAACCTTAGCACAACCTATCATCGTTAAACATAAAATATCTCATTGGTTATTCACAAACCACATCAAAACTATCTTATAGATCTCTACCATCAATCACCGAAATCAGGCAGGCCTCAATATACGTCAAGGAACTCTATTTCCTCAACTCTATTAACAATAAAATCGTATCTATAAGATCATGTCTAGCAAAAGAACACAAGTATCAAACTAGGAAATACAAAGAAGCTACACTAAAGCTTCATGAGATCCCTAAGTAAAGAAACTAGCCACTCATCTTGGTGATGGAAGCCATAGATTTGATAAGAACAATCGGGATCCACGCATTAATTCCTTCGTCTTCAGAAACCTTAATCCTCTCTTTTCTCTCTATGGGAGGCCTTCATTTTTCGGCCAACAAACACCTTTTTATAAGCTAACTCCCGGAATTAGGGTTTTGAGCTAAGTTGGACTTCTACTACAACTCGGATTCTCTGGATTAATTCCTGGCAACCTATTCCGGTCGCAACTGGGTCCAATCAAGCCGGAATTTGAAATTGAGTCCAACACAAAAGATGTACATTAGGAATCCTGAATTTTTGATAAAATTCGAACTTATATGGAATATTTAGCGAACATTCTCCTGAACGTCGACGGACCAGTTTTCCTGCATCTAAATATCTTCATAGTCTTCAAAACTGGTATTACTTTGTCAGAAATCTCACAAAATGTCCAAGATGAAAGTTGTACATCTTGATGTCTTCTAGTAGTCTTCCAAATTTCAGACTATTTGGATTTATGAAGAATATCTGGAGAATATTCTCCTTACAGTTGACAAAGCAGCATATTTCTAACATATTAACCTTTTTCTGTAATTTCTAGCTTGAATCTTCATTAAATCTGAAATCAATTAACAAACTATAAAATACCAACACTCTCGGTCTAACAAAGGTAATTTAAGGGGTTTAATTATAAATATTTAGTGACTCATCAACGCCTGCATCTGCAAAACACAACCCGGGTAGGAGTGAGTAATAAGCTATGGAGGATTCTATGCTACGACACTCACAAAGGAAGGGAACAGTAAAGTTCCCAGATTCTAGCTCATCTTTAGGGGAACCCCACGTTACGCACACCGTCTACCCCAGAGCACGCACCCTGATGACCTCTGATACTGTCATCACTCGTCCCTCTCAACCAAGCGACTCAGCGCTGAAACAACAGGGCTAGAACACAGGGTGATACGTAACTCCTCTTATCAATGGAACTGAGACTGAACCTGAAACCTTGAACAACCTCTAAACCTCGATCAAGCATAATTTGCAGTCGACTAGACAGTAACATCAAATCATCATATTATTATAACAGATTAAATCCTAGACCTTGCTAATCCACCTCCTCCCTCGCCGTAGGGTGCCTCCAAGCCGCCGGGGAACGCCGGAGCTCTGCCTCACTCGTGACGGGAAGAAAGAAGGGAACAAGAAGGTCGTGGGAGCAGGGGAAAGATAAAAAATAAGAAGAAGAGCGGGGGGGTACTTATCGGGTCGAGAACCGCCTCACTACAGGATCGATCGATCAGTCCAAGGACCGATGGATCACTCTAGGGCTAAAAGCTGTCCTAAAGACTAGCTTTCACGCCCGAGCTCGGATCTTTCGATCCCAAGCTCGCCTAAGGTTCTAACAAGCATAGAAATCAATCATAAAGCTGTATGTTCACCACGCGGGTGTGAAACCAACCGCCAAGGCGTAATTTACCAAATTACCCTTGGGGTCTTCGCGATCAACCCGATAGCGGAACAAGGCCAAACGAGTCAGACCCTCGACCTCACACCGTCGAACCGGGTCGGAGGAACCGGTCCTCACAAAATTTGATAAGGGTAGGGCTGAAAACAACAAAAAGGGAACAAGCACACATGCACAGGACAAGAAGGTCAGAGAGCTCACAACTTGAGCGACCACACAAACAAATGGCACCAATGCCCACAACAGCAACAGAAGACAAGAGACGTGCCTCAAGGTGAGAACCCCTTGGGACACTCTACACACGCGCCCCCAGCGCTCCCAAGTCACACCCCACAACACCTCTGAACTCCAGAGGACTAACACTGACGAAACTGTCATGTCTCTCAAGGCTGGTCTCTCATGTCAATAATCTGAACTGACCGCTGATAAGACGTGAAAAGTGCACAAATCATCCTTTTAACTGGGTCTCGTTAGTCTCCAAGCAATGCTATTTTGATTGTTCTCTCCCCATTTTAGGTATTAGGACCCTCAACAAAGATTAGATCAAGTTTAGTGCTAAAACGAACAAATAAAGAACTTGTGAAGTCAAAGGAGCAAAGATGGGCCATCTTTGACATCAAAACATTATCTGCTCAAAAAGAACCAGATAATGTGTCATATATTTTTGAATTTTACTGTTCGTGATTTCGAGTTTCGTAGAAGAAGTTGCGGTATTTTTAGTATCAATAGTGCATAACAAATGATGGATCATCTTCCCCTATAATGATCAATCATTGTACCGTAGTAGAGACAACAGAGAGCCATGTTTTAAATGATCGATCATCCTTAGGCACAGCCAGTTTTTTGGGATCAAATGATCGATTTTCACCCCTAAATGATCGATCATTTGATAACAGTTAAGAAAAATCAAAGGCCCAGATCTAATCCGAATTAAGAGAGTACCTAGGCTATAAATAGGCATCTTTTAGGGTTTTTGGGGGGCTCTCTAGACTCACTCTCTTGGTTGCTTGGAGGCCAAGGAGAGGGAGCACTCTTTCTTTGTTTCTTTTTCCTCTTCTTAACTTTTCTTTTTAGAATCTTTTGGGAAGAAATACATGGCGTAAGAGCTTCATCAAACTTCATCTATGGATCAAACCCTCAAGATGAGTAGCTAAACTCCTCGCCATAGGATTCTTATAATGTAACTAGGGTTTCTATTAGGGATTCCTCATATTTAGGGCTTGTATACCTCTTTGAATGGTTTGTATGGATTTATCTTAATTTCGTTATGAACTTCGTATGATTTTATTATTAGTGGATGAATGATTTGTTCCTTTATGCCCTAAATCTAGGTCTTGAGCATGTTAAGGTTTGAGATTAGAGATTCTCATTAAAACATTCATGCTAGAACCATGGATGTGAGGTTTTCTTCTCGAGATTAAGAGTCTTGTCATGCTAGGACCATTACACGTAATGCTAGAACCATTATGACCATTACACGTAATGCTAGAACCATTATGACCAACTCTTAATCCGTTATTCATCTTAATTAAAGATTAGGAATTTTGTAGTGTTAGAACCACTAGGGTAACTTCTAATCCTTGATACATTCTATTTGGCAATCTCAAGGTGCTAGAACCATATTGATCTTACACCTAAATCCGTATTATACTATTTTCTCACGATGAATTCATCCTAATCATAGGATTCATTAGCAGTGATCATAACTAATCATTAGGTCACTGAGTTTTAGATAATTGCTCTCACCGACAAGAGATCCTAACCGAAACTTGTTGAGTGATAGGGAGAACTAGTTATTCACCTATCAACCATTAGGAAAATCATTCAGTTTGGTTAGCTCGTTCTAATTCTAGAAAGACCTGGTAGAATCCTATTTATTGATTAAGAATTCCATGATACCTTTGCTCGTATTTATCAATCCTTTAGTGTAAAGTTAGTTTAATTTCAATTCTGAATCGTTTCTCAACTTCTTGGTAGGATGATACGGTTCGAAGTCCAGCTCAACCTGGGCTAGACCAACCCAAGCCCAATTCTGGGGCAGGGCCCACTCGTGGGGTAGGCCCAGGAGGAACCCACGCAGGTCAGGGCCCAGGAGGGACCCACGCAGGTCAGACCCCACATCCTAGGAGGACCAGGCCTTGGACCTGGTCCCAAGCCAAAGCCAGCCTTAAGGAATCCTATTCCTAGCTGGTTACTTCCTTAGTTAGTTCTTAATTGCTTTCCTAGTTGATTTCCTAGTTTGAGTCCAAATTATGCTTTGCTTTATTAGTTCCTATTTTGAGTCCAGGTTGTAGGAAGTTTGAGTTATGATTGAGTCTTAGTAGGAAAGGATGTTTACTTGCTGATTTCAGCGAGGTAGTTCTCTAGTTGGAGTAGAACTCTTTGATACCTTTATAAAAGGACCTCCATAGCTTGTATTAAGGTTTATGCATTGAAGAATAAAGCTAAGAGATATTATAGGAGTAGCTGTAACCCTAGGAGTAGCCATAACTTAAATATCCCACTACATTATCTCCCTACGTCCTCCTCTCTCCCTATGGTCGGTTCACCTTCTTCCACCAACCGGCCACCACCATCATCACCGCCGTCCGCCGCTACCAGCCACGACTCCAATCCTCGGCGTCCTCCTTGGCCGCTGCCCCTCTTCTTCTACCTTCCTTGGCGTGGATCTCCAAGAGTAACCAGCCAACCACAAGAGGATCTGCAAGGTATCCTCTTCTCTTCCATCTCCTACCTCCAGTCTTCACCTTCCTCATCGAATACCTAGGGTCCTTCTCCTAAAACTCTAAAGGTATCTCTCGACCTAGCCATAGATTTGGCTAAGGAGGAACTAAGACCAAGAAAGAGACCAGGTACCCGTGCCTACGAGAAGGCTCGGAGTAACAACTTGGTACCATAGCCCCGTTCCGTCGGCTGTGCCGCCCAAAGCCTTCCAAAAGCTGCGATGATGGCAGGAGATACCACCGCGAGTACTTCC
Organism: Narthecium ossifragum; assembly: GCA_963920575.1. Classification (NCBI taxonomy): domain Eukaryota; kingdom Viridiplantae; phylum Streptophyta; class Magnoliopsida; order Dioscoreales; family Nartheciaceae; genus Narthecium; species Narthecium ossifragum. Next base: position 10,399,990 of record OY986965.1, on the reverse strand, counting down.
TAGGAGCGGGAAAGCCCCGTAGCCAGAGGAGAGATAGAGGGTATCCATGGGTCGCTGCGGACGTTGGAAGCCGCACAGTTGGAGATGCGGGATGCACAACGGGAGATGCAAATCATCAACCTAGGGATTTCGGAGAGACTTGCCATCCTGGCCATACAGTTGCAAGGGCGAGATCTGGGAGCCACAGGAGAACCTGGAGGTAACCCTAACCCTAATCCACCTCCTACCATGAATCCCACTACTCCTAGGACTCTACCTGAAGCTAGGCCAAACCCAGGAGGACCCGGGCCTAGTCCCAACTATGGCTTGGTTGGACCAGGTCCTACCCCTCCTACCCAACACCTTGCTCATCCGGCCTACACCACCCCCTTGGCCGGCCCCACCACCTTCCCACCACCACCTGGCTCCACTATCCTTCCACCTCCACCATACCAGCCCCTATACCCGACCTATCACCCCCTCCATACCAGCAGCCTGCGCCCTCTCCATATGTCCCCTACAACCCAGCTCCTGCACCACCCCATTACTACCCTCCTCACACCCCACCTACATATGAACAGCCCCATGACCTAATCCATGAGCCACCCTTGGCTGCCCGGATTCCCCGCATGGATTTCCCCCGCTATGATGGTGCTACAGATCCGACTCACTGGATCCTCAAGGCGGAGCAGTTCTTCTCTTACCACCCTATCCATGAACGAGAGAAGGTCCGTTACGCCGCCTATCACTTCGATGGGGATGCCCAGACATGGTACCAGCTGTCGAAGGATACGGATGAGTGCGCAGCATGGCATACCTTCCAGCATGCCTTGCACTTGCGCTATGGACCGACGACCTACGAGGACCCCATCGGCGAACTCACTCGGGTTCAGCAAGATGGCGCAGTGATGTCGCTCAAATGTGTCACGCACAACGGTCGTGGTGTAGTACAGCATAAGAGAGGTCGAATCCCACAGAGAGACAAGCAGGAAAGATCCAGAAATACAAATAACAATGAATTGAAAACAATGAAGAAAGCTAACTAAATTAAATTAGATCAAAGGATTAATGATAATGTAATGTTAACTAAAGATATCAGGCTTTTGATAAGGCTAGGCTTCAAGAATCACTTCACTCGGATTAAGGTTCTTCTCTTCTCAATGGTTCATATAATACTCAGTTAAGGGATTCACATCCCAATCGCCTTAACCAGAAGATATAGAATTATGAATCTGATAAAATATAAATATCTCTTCCTATGATTGGTTCTTCCTTTTTATAGTTCTAACTTCATCCAACCAAACCTAAGAATACACGATACCGGCTGTCACTACAGGCAACGCGCAGCAAAAGTTCATCGGGACAAAGCCCTAACTCTAACCGGATCTCTAAGAATACACAATACCAACTCTCACAATCAGCAATGCATAGCAAAGATCTCACGGTATAGAGCCCCAACCTTATCTAACCAGATCCCTAAGATTACACAATAGCAGCTGTCACTACGGGCAATGCATAGCAAAGGTCTCACGAGACTCGGTAGGAGAATCAAAGGAGATAACTATGAGATCACAATATCATAAAAGAAGCATGACTGGATTTATAATAATGTTTAACCACAAAGCAATCTGTGAAGATCCAATACATAAGAAGAGTTTAACAATAAAGATTAAAAACTATGAACCATTGTTGGAGTAGAAGCCCTAATCCTCGCTAGATCATCCGTCCGCCATGCCCCTTGATTACTCGGCCATGGATGGAGATTTCTTCATCTTCTTCCTTTTCTTTTCTCCCCTCCAAAGCTCTGTAGAAAACCCCCTTGGGACCTCCTCAATTTCGGATTAAATAAGCATATATATAGGGGAACCCCGAAATTAGGGTTTTAGTTGAGTTGGACTCGGATTTCCTGAAGGCAGCCCTATTCCGGTCACAACTGGGTCCAATCCAGCTGGAATTTGGAACCTTGCTCAACAAGAAAGTTGTATATTTGGAAGTCTTCAACCAGATCCCAAAATTTCGTAATATTCTGAGTTATATAGAATATTTAACGAATATTCTTCTCAGCTTCGACAGAACAGTTTTCCAGCCTGTGTAACTTCATGTATTCTTCCAATCTGCTATCACACGGTCCAGAATCTCACAAATTATCCAACATAAAAGTTGTAGATCTCTGAACCTTCTATCACGTATTCAAATTTCAGAATATTTGGACTTCTAGAGAATATATTATGAATATTTTCCTACCAGTGCGTCAAATCAATCTTCTCCTTCCATAATTGCTTTGTCTGCACATCTCGTATTCAGAATAGCATATCTTCCTCTAGGAAACTCCAAATCACGAACGGTAAAAACTTCCGAAAACTAGACTTCCAGAGCTTTCCAACCATATATGACATGTCATCTGGTTTCTTCCGAGAAGGTACAGTTTTGACGTTAAAGACCCATCTTTGCTTCAATTTCCTGCATAATACAAATAACTTTGTGAAGCAATATATACGGACAAAATCACCTATATTAATCATGAAAACTAAGCAAATAAGCTGCTATTAGTCATGTTCAGAGTGCACTTTCATGCACTCATCACACCCCCCAACCAGCTTATTGCTAGTCTCTAGCAATTCAAAGCGCATAAAATATAATTAAGCACACTAACGGTTCAAGGATGTAGACATGCATGATAAAAATTCTGCCATATCAAGTCAATAGTCTGTTACACAGTACAGAGCATGAAAACTTCTTATACTCATACACATACTACCAACATATGAAATCAACTTCTACACATCAAACATGCTAATCACCATCCAGAAGAACACATGTGACGTGACAAATAAATGTTATGTACAGAAGCAACTTCTACCCACCATTAGTCCAAACACACTACTATCTTCATGAACAATCATTCAACCCTCGCACTTTAAGTACAGCATGCTCTTTCTTTTTTTTTTCTTTTCAACTATCAGACATTTTGCCTTTTTACGCGAGCACTCTCCGCTTCTTGAGGCGTAGAGACCCGGTTACTTAGCAAAACACTTAATAGTTTTTTTTTTATAGCTATAAGTGGTTCTACCTTTTTACACGAGCTCCCCGCTTCCTGAGGCAAGAACACCCGGTTACTCAGTAGATCACTTAATAGTTGTTTAGGCACAGCTTGATCAAGCTCCAGAACTTTTTCTCTCTTTTTTTTCTTTTCTGCATGCAATACTCAACACTAGCTAATGTTAAAATCATGGTCTCGATTGACAATAGCATGCTCATTCCTCTAGTGAGTATAATTACCACTGCACATAAGGTGTTCGTGTGTGGATCACATGATGTTATACGTTCAGGTTATCACGCATGCAATCAATGTATTGGTCAATCCATATGAAAGCAACATGCATAACAAGCATAAAAATTTCAGCTCATGTACAATTTCTAGTATCATATTCAATTCAACACTATTAAGCTCAATAAGGTAGCATGCATAAGGTCATGCATGCCTACACCCCCCAACCTGAAATTCACATTGTCCTCAATGTGTGCTAATCATGTAAATAAGCAGAAGGGTGTTGGCTGAGTTTTCATATATAGCATAAATAAGAATAGGAAATTGAAATAGGAGCGAGGCCACCTGATAGAATAAGTGAATATCTCCTCAAGGCTCCTCATTGTGGCCGAAATCTCCATCCCAATGATGGCTGGCCAAAATCTCCAACGGAAGGCAGGGACTGCTCGAGCACCTAAAAACAAAAGCAAAACAAACCAAAAACAAAAGCAAACATGCAAGCACACAACATAAAAATAACTCAAGCATTCTCAAGCATACAAGAAAGCAAATCGAGCAAACTAAACTACTATATATAATACAAGGATTTTTAATCGCGCCCTTGGCGGCCGTGCCCTAGCACGATGATATGCAAAATCAATAAGTGTCATGACCTGAAGGGTTAACCTTAGTAGTATCACAAAGAGTAATGTACTATGTGAATCCAAGTGGCATATTATAAGTAGGAGAGCTAGCTTTTGCCTTCTAACTCCAATAAACAAGATAGTTGGATCTCTCAAATAGAAATATGTGTCATCATTGTGCTTAAGTGTCAGTGACTCATCCAATGACCTATCAATAATGTAATCATGCTCGTGGTCAAGGATGGTAAGATCACAAAATCTGAAATAAATCCGTCGAAGTTTAAAAATATCTATCAAGGTCATGTTCTTTCTAACTATCCAAGAAGATGAAATAAACACTGGAAATATACCTCGTGGCTTAGAAGTAATGACTTGAAGTTCAGCCGATGGAGGTTCAACGAATACCTGGTCGTGGTGGTCTTGGAAGTCGTCCAGATCTTCCTCATTGCTGGCCGGCCCGTACTGGAGTACTTCGTCTTCTTCCATATGATGTGTCCATCCGAATTCGTGCACGCTAAAAGATGTGATTACCTCGCATAGTTGGTGTGCTTTCTCCTCGTCCTTCATAAGTAACTGCAAAAGGAAAGAGTCAAATTAGGCTTGGTTTTAGCCTCCTTAAGTAAGTCCAAAATCTCTGGCATAGAAAGTTGAGCCGAAACATGTGCATCTTCAGCATCAGAAGCATGAACATGTGCATTACTAACATTGGAATCATGAGCATGTGCATAGTGAATGTTAGTATCATGAACATGCGTATGAGCACTAAAATCATGTACATATGCATCACACATACTAGAATCAATAGCTTGTGCATCAATAGGACTAGAATTTTGAACCTGCACACTAGCACTATAGTCATGAGCATATGCATCATCAACATGAACATCTTGAGCATGTGCACCATAAGCATTAAAATCATGGACGTATGCATCACAAGCACTAAAGTCATCGACACATGCATCATACGTGTTAGGCTCATCAACATCCACATCATGGGAAGTAGCAACATAAGTATCATGCACATAATCATCATAAGCACTAGGATAAGAGTAGAAAGGCTCATTGTGTTGCTGATAGCTGTTGGACGTTAAGGTGACATTGGGATGCTTGTAGGATTTGGCATCGATATGACCATGATAATCATCCCAACGCTCCGGAATCGTCTGTGTAAGATTTGTCTCAACAAGCTCATTCAAGTGCTTCATAGCTTCATCTGGATCAATCTGCAAAAACTCACCCCTGCATCTTGTTTCAAGAATTTGACGTTCATGCTCAGTTAATCCATAATAAAAATAGCTAACTAAACGCCAATTAGGATAACTATGTTGAGGGCATGAAGCTATTAAACTGATAAATCGCTGCCATGCATCACATAATGTCTCATCATTCTTTTGTGCAAAGGTTGAAATCTTTCTTTTCAATGCGTTAATCATATAAGTAGGAAGATACTCATTGACAGAAACATGACTCGTTCTATTCTCCAAGCTTAATTCGTATATACTTTTCTTACGAACTGTTGTTTGAGACATTCCATCTCTTGACTTCATAGAACATGATCTCAAATAGTCATGATCTAATTCATTTTCCATCCTTTCTTTTTTTTCAGTTTTTTTTTTTTTTTGGTCAGTTTTTTTTTCACCAAGTAAAAATAAAACGAAAATTCAAAACAAAACTAAAAAGAAAATAAAGAAAACTAAAGAAAAAGAAATAAAAATCCAAAGAAAAGGGAAAAAAGTTACCGCCTTCGATGTCTTCAATCATCGTGATCTGATTTTGGCGCTTTTCTGAACCGTCTCCCCGGCAATGGCGCCAATTTTTGATATCGCTCAAATTTGTCACGCACAGCGGTCGCGGTGCAGTACAGCATAAGAGAGGTCGAATCCCACAGAGAGACAAGCAGGAAAGATCCAGAAATACAAATAACAATGAATTGAAAACAATGAAGAAAGCTAACTAAATTAAATTAGATCAAAGGATTAATGATAATGTAATGTTAACTAAAGATATCAGGCTTTTGATAAGGCTAGGCTTCAAGAATCACTTCACTCGGATTAAGGTTCTTCTCTTCTCAATGGTTCATATAATACTCAGTTAAGGGATTCACATCCCAATCGCCTTAACCGGAAGATATAGAATTATGAATCTGATAAAATATAAATATCTCTTCCTATGATTGGTTCTTCCTTTTTATAGTTCTAACTTCATCCAACCAAACCTAAGAATACACGATACCGGCTGTCACTACAGGCAACGCGCAGCAAAAGTTCATCGGGACAAAGCCCTAACTCTAACCGGATCTCTAAGAATACACAATACCAACTCTCACAATCAGCAATGCATAGCAAAGATCTCACGGTATAGAGCCCCAACCTTATCTAACCAAATCCCTAAGAATACACAATACCAGCTGTCACTACGGGCAATGCATAGCACAGGTCTCACGAGACTCGGTAGGAGAATCAAAGGAGATAACTATGAGATCACAATATCATAAAAGAAGCATGACTGGATTTATAATAATGTTTAACCACAAAGATATCTGTGAAGATCCAATACATAAGAAGAGTTTAACAATAAAGATTAAAAACTATGAACCATTGTTGGAGTAGAAGCCCTAATCCTCGCTAGATCATCCGTCCGCCATGCCCCTTGATTACTCGGCCATGGATGGAGATTTCTTCATCTTCTTCCTTTTCTTTTCTCCCCTCCAAAGCTCTGTAGAAAACCCCCTTGGGACCTCCTCAATTTCGGATTAAATAAGCATATATATAGGGGAACCCCGAAATTAGGGTTTTAGTTGAGTTGGACTCGGATTTCCTGAAGGCAGCCCTATTCCGGTCACAACTGGGTCCAATCCAGCTGGAATTTGGAAACTTGCTCAACAAGAAAGTTGTATATTTGGAAGTCTTCAACCAGATCCCAAAATTTCGTAATATTCTGAGTTATATAGAATATTTAACGAATATTCTCCTCAGCTTCGACAGAACAGTTTTCCAGCCTGTGTAACTTCATGTATTCTTCCAATCTGCTATCACACGGTCCAGAATCTCACAAATTATCCAACATAAAAGTTGTAGATCTCTGAACATTCTATCATGTATTCAAATTTCAGAATATTTGGACTTCTAGAGAATATATTACGAATATTTTTCTACCAGTGCGTTAAATCAATCTTCTCCTTCCATAATTGCTTTGTCTGCACATCTCGTACTCAGAATAGCATATCTTCCTCTAGGAAACTCCAAATCACGAACGGTAAAAACTTCCGGAAACTATACTTCTAGAGCTTTCCAACCATATATGATATGTCATCTGGCTTCTTCCGAGAAGGTACAGTTTTGACGTTAAAGACCCATCTTTGCTTCAATTTCCTGCATAATACAAATAACTTTGTGAAGCAATATATACGGACAAAATCACCTATATTAATCATGAAAACTAAGCAAATAAGCTGCTATTAGTCATGTTCAGAGTGCACTTTCATGCACTCATCACTCAGTCCGAGACTACTAGATCCGGTTCGACCGAGGTCTAGGTCGTGTTCCACACTTGGCTCGGGATGTTGTACTGAGTCTCTTCATCAGCGGATTGAAGCCGACCATCAGGTACGACATTCAGCTCGCTAGACCAGCTACCATAGCCGAGGCCATCAGCTACGCCAAGACTCATGAGGTGAAGCAGTACGCGATCCGGCATGCTACGGCAAGGACAATACCTGCACCTACCCGTCCAGCCCCCGCTGCCCATGCCGCGCCCGCAAACTGGAGTTCGAGTAAGACTAGGACTCGTAATCCTACTCAAATTAGGACTCCTAGTCAGACTCAAACTATAGTCCAACCTCAACGGAGACAGCTATCTCTAGCTGAACTGCAACAACGAAGATCACAAGGACTTTGCTTCCAATGTGACGAGCCCTTTACACCGGGGCACCGCTGTAAGCAGTTGTTGAGCATTGAGATCGTCAATGAGGAACCATCCATGGAAGATCTGGTTGGAGCTGAGCTTGAAGAGGAGACCACAGTCCTAGCCGAGCACGGAGAACCCTCACTTGGCATGATGATTGGGCAAGTGCTTATGGCTCTTCCAGCTACCGAGTCCACGATAGAGGACCCACTGCCGACGCCTACTTCTAATCCTCTACTACCTGATCCGGACAACATCTCCCACGACCAACCTAAGTGCAGTCCAGCTCTCATGGCAGCATCAACCCCCTCAATAGCTGCCATCTCTAGTCCGGTTCCTCAATGGTTGGAACCCATTTAGGAGGATGTCAAAACTAATGTGGAGATGCAGAAGCTTGCCAAGGACATCCAAGATGGAATCATCAAGGGCCCGTGGACAGTTCACAATGGAGTCATCTTCCACAAGGACCACATCTTCTTGAGGAAGAACTCCCCAGTCATCTCAGAGATCTTGACGACCCTACATTCCAACACACATGAGGGGTTCGTCAAGATGTGGCATCGGCTACGAACCACCTTCTACTGGAAGGGAGCTCAGGCGCGGATCAAGGACTTCATCCGCCAATGTGACACCTGCCAGCGACACAAGGCCGAGACCTTGAAGCCAGCCGGCCTACTCCAGCCCCTACCCATCCCTCATGAGGTATGGACTGATGTCTCTATGGACTTCATCGACGGACTTCCATCTTCTAGAGGGTACACAACCATTCTAGTAGTCGTCGACAGATTGTCCAAATATGCACACTTCGCTCCCCTACGGCATCCCTACACGGCATACTTAGTGGCTCGAGTTTTCTTCAACACTGTGTTCAAGCACCATGGCATGCCAACCAGCATCGTCTGTGATCGAGATCCTACCTTCACCAGCAACTTTTGGTAGGAGATCTTCAGATTGCAAGGAGTCAAGTTCAGATTCTCCTCAGCATACTACCCCTAGACGGATGGCCAAACTGAGGTAGTAAACCGATCCCTGGAGATGTACTTACAATGTTTTTCAGGTGATCGTCCTACACAATGGACCCAATGGTTGACTTGGGTGAAGTACACCTACAACACTAGTTGGCACTCCAGCATCCAGTGGACACCCTACGACGTAGTGTACGGGCGACCTCCACCGTCTCTCCTCTCCTATGTACCCGGGACAGCCAGATCAGCAGCTGTAGATCACTTCCTAGTTGAACGGGATCAAGTGATAGCAGATGTTAAGTCAAGGTTAGCAGCTGCCCAGAATAGGATAAAGCAGACTTATGACCGTGGACATCGAGACGTGAAGTTTCAGATTGGTGAGATGGTCTACGTCAAGTTACAGCCCTATCGACAGAAGTCCGTGGCCAAGCGCAAGTCACAGAAGCTCGTCGCGAAATTCTATGGGCCGTACGAGGTACTGGAGCGTATAGGAGATGTCGCCTATCGCCTCCGCCTTCCATCAGATTCCAAGGTGCACCCCGTTTTTCATGTGTCACTTCTGAAAAAGTACATTGGAACTGAAGTACCTGTCATCACCGAGATTCCGGACCCCTCAGAGGAACAGCCCAAGCTGTATCCCCAGGCTATCATCGACCATCGGCATCCTCCCCGTCACCAAGAAGAAGTTCTAGTGCATTGGAAGGGCCATAGTCTAGCTGAAGCCACATGGGAGGTGTCGCGCCCCGACCCTCGGACGCCAAACCGGGCCGGGACACGAGGGGGAAGAACCTACAACTACTAGCCTCAACTGGCGGAAACAGTTGAGACCAACGCACAACTGGCGGAAACAGCTGACAACAAGCACAAGGCGGAAGCAAACTCAACAACATCTATTACACACGGATATAATAGAGTTCTAAAACAACTGGTTTACAAGGGATCAACACAGTCCCCAAAAAGAGCTACAACACCCACCAGGGTCTCCGCAAAGGCACAAACAAAACCATCCTGACCCTCAGACATGGTCAGGAGCCGGCGCGCTGCCACGAGACGACCGACGGGGAAGCACCGGAGAGGAGCGGGGACCTGCACCTGCAAACAACACAGTCCAGGTAGGAATGAGCAACAACTCAGCAGGGTCCTACTCTACCACTCTCGCTAGGAAGGCAACACCAAACGAACCAACTCTGAAGTCAAGTACTGAGGCTTGCTAAGGATCCCATAAATCCCGTCAATAACCCGAAGGGCTCCTGTCCCAAGTACGCCCCTCCGACAACCACTGCTCAGGGGTGGGCAACTCCGACAATTCCTGACACAGGGTGGACATGACGCTACTAGTAGGACACCCTTCTCCAAGCGGGACCTCCACACTTGGCGGAACGACCGAGGTTAAGACTACTATCTCTCAGTAATCCAAGCCACAGAGCCAACAGGTCCCCTAACTCCTGACCAAAGACTAAGTCTAGCCAGGGAGTCCATCGATTCCATCGATGTTTCCCTCCCCAAGGTTTCTTGTCCAACGTACGTCCCTCCGATAGCCACTGCTCGAGGACTGGGCTACCTCCGACGGTCCTTGACACAGGGTGGGTCAGACGATACCTGTAGGACACCCTTACCCATGCTGGCCACCAGCAAGGGGACACGAGTCGGGGTAACGACATTCACTACTTAGCTATTGATCACCGAAGTTCACGGGTCAACCTCACCTAGTATAACCTAGCATGTCTAATGCACAGGAAGCAGGGCAGGATATGAATGAGGAAAACAGTAACAAACAACATAGCAGGGGCACACCTTCGGCCCGTTTAAACTAACCACTCCCGAGGGTTCGGTTCACCACAAAGCAGTAAAGGGCATACTGTCAGCCCATTTATTCTACACATCCCGAGAGGCATCACCCTCTCGGTTCCACCACAAAGCGGCAATCATTCAAGCATGATAAGTAACATGATAAGCCCCAAGGGAAGAACCGTCAAAACCACTTACATGCGAAGCCCCGCGGGCAAAACCGCATTAAAACAAGTAAAGTCTTCCATGCACCGAAGGAGATCGATCTCATTTAGGAATGAGATCGATCTCATTTAGGAATGAGATCGATCTGCCTCGAGGCTAAGGGCACCCGTCCTGGTCACTCCAACGGGATCGATCTCCACCCATATGGAGATCGATCTCGTACGTGACCCTTGACACGCCGACGCCAACCGCCAAGAGATCGATCTCCCTCCCATGGAGATCGCTCTCGCTCGGGCGGGGCGTGCTACCCCAAACGAGATCGATCTCATCCCATGAGATCAATCTGGATGGGTTCAGCGGCGGGCGGACGGCGAGGAAAGCCGCCAGAATCCGCAACCAAACCTCACCAAACTAGGTGGGCTGGTAGATCCAAGAACCACGAAGCTACTCATGGCTTCAAAACCGGAAGACATCAACTAAGCATGAAGACTTATTGAAATCAAAACCGGATTCAAAACCTTCAAAGCAAGCCGGAGTCTTTGAGTAAGAACCCTACCTCCATAGAGCTGCTTCGATCCACGAAGCCTAGCCTAGGATCTTCCTCACGCCGTCACGGTTCCAACGAGCCTTCAAGCTCCGAGAACGGTGGCCGGAGGAGGGAGAACGGAGGAGGAAAGGGCTGCCTGAACATGGGAAGAAAACAGAGCTCTCGGAGGAAGAAGAAGAAGGAAAAACGCAGCCAAGGAGAAGGGAAGGAGAAGGGGATAAGGCCGGGGAAAGCCGGCGAAGGCGGGGGAAAGGCGAAGGAGGGGAGCAAAAGTCTCCCCTCCCTTGACAGGGGAAGCGACGGCCATCGCCGTGGCCGTCCTTCGAACGCCACCGCCAACGACTTCCAGGCACAGAGAGATCGATCTCCATGCCATGCAGATCGATCTCCATTGCCCAGAACGGCAACCTTGGGCTGAGACTCAAGCCCAAGCCCAGAATTTCCGATCCCGGGTCTACCTAACCTTTCTAAACAAACACAAGCACCAAACAAGGTCTGTGTGTGCACACCCAGTGTGAAACGACCGCCAAGGCGCAATTTCCCAAATTGCCCTTGGGTCAACAACAAGCCAAAGGAAAAAGAGGGGCTGGTCCTCACAGGAGGTATTCACAGATTTCTTGGATCGTTATCCCAACTTCGGTCTTGAGGACAAGGCACTTTTTGAAGGGGAAGGGGATGATACGGTTCGAAGTCCAGCTCAACCTGGGCTAGACCAACCCAAGCCCAATTCTAGGGCAGGGCCCACTCGTGGAGTAGGCCCAGGAGGGACCCACGCAGGTCAGACCCCACCTCCTAGGAGGACCAGGCCTTGGACCAGGTCCCAAGCCAAAGCCAGCCTTAAGGAATCATATTCCTAGCTGGTTACTTCATTAGTTAGTTCTTAATTGCTTTCCTAATTGATTTCCTAGTTTGAGTCCAGATTATGCTTTGCTTTATTAGTTCCTATTTTGAGTCCAGGTTGTAGGAAGTTTGAGTTATGATTGAGTCTTAGTAGAAAAGGATGTTTACTTGCTGATTTCAGCAAGGTAGTTCTCTAGTTGGAGTAGAACTCTTTGAGGCCTCTACAAAAGGACCTCCATAGCTTGTATTAGGGTTTATGCATTGAAGAATAAAGTTAAGAGATATTATAGGAGTAGCTGTAACCCTAGGAGTAGCCATAACTTAAATATCCCACTACATTATCTCCCCCACGTCCTCCTCTCTCCCTACAGCCGGTTCACCTTCTTCCACTAGCCGGCCACCACCATCATCACCGCCGTCCGCCGCTACCAGCCACGACTCCAATCCCCGGCGTCCTCCTTGGCCGCTGCCCCTCTTCTTCCACCTTCCTTGGCGTGGATCTCCAAGAGTAACCAGCCAACCACAAGAGGATCTGCAAGGTATCCTCTTCTCTTCCGTCTCCTACCTCCAGTTTTCACCTTCCTCGTCGAATAGCTAGGGTCCTTCTCCTAAAACCCTAAAGGTATCTCTCGACCTAGCCATAGATTTGGCTAAGGAGGAACTAAGACCAGGAAAGAGACCAGGTACCCGTGCCTACGAGAAGGCTCGGCGTAACATAGGAATACTTAGATTGAGTTTAGTAGTTTAATTATTTTTCTACGCATTTTCTGTGGATTCGACTCGAATTCACTGCTATCTACCCCCAAAGCAGTTGGTTTGAAGTTCGATTATAAATTTATAATTTTGATCGTGCGCGTTAAGCTGCGACACTTTTCAAGCGCTATCAACCACCCTCTTGTGCAATATATCTGACCCAACCTCAAATCATCACCTCTGATGATGCCGGGCGAAACTAAATAACGTCTACTCTGCTCTTCCGCTGTCAAACTGACTGGACCTCTGCGTCGTATCATTCGAAATGATACTCTGTCGGTAACAGTGAACTCCAACAGCTATCACCTTTGATCCATACAAACCCTTTGTCACTCTGACATGATCCACGCTGATCTTCTGGAGATCGGGTGACGATATTTGGATCGATGTCTGAAGTCTCTGCAAGGTCTGCCCAACAAACCGGAGGCATCATGGGGTGTCGTACTGTATCTCAAACGGTGCAATGCCAATGTTGAGCTGTCAACTGCTATAGTAGGCGTACTCCACCATGGAACATGATCTTGCCATTTGACATCTGCATGAATGATACATGCTCTAAGCATGCCACCAGAGATCTGACTGGTCCTCTCTGACCGTCTGTCTATCTATGCTATGAGTTGCTTCACTAGAATCTGTCCATGATCCTGGAATCGTGGCTTGAAGCGATCGAAGCTGAAGCGTCATGCAATCCGATCAGTCCTCTGACATGTGAACTGCTCAGTGGCTTCTGTACTCCTCAGAGATAGTATATGTGATGTCTCCTCGGCATCTTCCATATGCTGGTGATGAAGTCTTTCGCGCCATGATGTCCACCCTGACACAAGAAGGGCTGCAACGAGCCTGCTATCTGTCGATACTCTGCCTCCACCTCCTGACAAGTGAGGTAAAGAGGAAAGAACTTTGCATCTGACCTCTGCATCTTGTGCCAACTAAGCTGATGACGAAGTCCATAGTACTCCCTCATTCCTCTGGGATTAATAGCATTAAGGAAAGAGTGAGCCTCTCGCACAATGTCCTCGCGCAACTCTGGAACTGCTACTCTGCCTATGGAGCACAATCAACTGTCTGCTAATGCCGTCAGGAATCTCAGTGGGCTCGGTGTCATCGTCGCTCCACGTCATCATGGCTCTTGTGCGGACTCTAGGGGTAGGGCTGCCTCGGCCACCACCTCATCTGGCCTCTGCTCTCTGCCAACCCTGACTAATCCTTTGTGTGGAGGAACCTCTTGGAGCACCCTATCATCAACTGGGAATTCCAAAGGACATCACCGATGACCCGCATAGCTCTCTTGCCTGCTCTGCGCCATCAGGAGCCTCTGCCAGATCTGTGCTAATCTCTCTGAGGACTATCTAATGCTATCTGAAATGGTGGGTGATGTCTCGACAACCTCTGTCCAGCAATTCGGAAGAACAACGCGAACTGTGGTACTACGCCTCGAATGGCACCGCATTAGTTTGGACTGAGGATTGCTGAAGTAGACAAACTCCAGCAAAGGGACATACTCCTCTCAGCTACCTCCTCCAATCTGGTGATGACGTCCGCCATGGTGTGCTTCCACTCCCACTCTGACACTGGAAGGGTGGTTGTAATGGGTCTGCCGGATCCGTAACACTGCTACCGAAGTACACTCTACTGTATGTTGATGATGTCCGACCCTCAATCACGTACTTGCTACTAACCGCAACACGGATCTCTACAATCTCCGAATATCTGCCCTGGGCCTCTATCACTCTGGCCAGGAGAGCTGGGATGTTGCGGACAGCAAAGAGGATATCATCTAGAACGTGATCCTCGAAACTCGACCCAACTAACTATCTGTCTCCAATGAGCTGACAAACCCACTGAATCTGCTCTAGCTTCTCTAGCGACCACTGATGGCTATCACCCTTAAAGGCACAGACGTCGTGACTTTAAGGCAAAGAGGTCTGACCTCCTGGTTACTCTGGTCAATGATCCCGCGGTCATGGAGATGTCTTTGCTGAATCTCGAATACCATCTTCAAACTCTGCCGTTGATTATCTGTCTATCGCCGGCACAGCTCATCCGCCGAGTCCTGCCTCTAAAGGCCACACCTCGCACTGGACGCCAAACAACACCAATGCTCCCTCAGCAGCTGCGACACGAACCCCAAAGGTCACTCCTGCTCCTCCTCAACGCTTGAGTAGACATGATGATGTTGACGGACGCCACTGCAAACTGATCAGGGTACGGTCTGGTTCGGAAAGCTATCTTCGGGATGTCGAAATCTCGAAGTCTCAACTGGTGTAGTCGACGTGAAAGCCAATCTCTGAAGTGGTCAATGAAACTCTCAGCTGCTAACACATCATCGATACACGGTAGCAGACACGTGCTTGCCATTGCAACACTATCCAACTTCCTGAAGCCTATGTATGTAGGGAGGAAATTACCTACAAAGTGAAGCGGAACACACTCTGATGCAACACACCTGGTCGAACGAAGTCCTGAGCTACTGAGTCGGTCGACTGAGTCCTCGACTCTCCATATGATGCTAGCATCCACATGCAGACTCGCAACACTCAAAACCACCTGCAGGGCCTCGACCTCAAATTCGATATCCCGCGAAGATGATAACCCGAAAGCTTCTCAAGGAACAGCTGCACAAACAATACGAGGGGAAAATCGTGCTCCCGAGCACCCTCGAAAACAAAGGGGAGGGGTTCACCACAAACTGGTGAACATGCCCCAACTCTCAACAACCAGAAGGATCGCCAGCCCACGACCTTCAACGAGAGCAAAACAACGCCGTCAGGTGTACTCACAACACCCTCCCACGGCCAAGGAAACACAACTCAGTCTGCGGCCAACCGACGCAACCAAGAAAGCTGTCGAACCCCCCAAAGTGCACCACACGTGGGAGACGGATACCTAGAGGCTCCCAACATCTAGCAAACGCCCTGACAAGAGCTACCAACCTATGCTCTTGTCCCAATCAGTAGCTACTCTCAAAGCCACACCTGACTCCAGTCCCAAGCTGGCACGATTACACAGGGACAAGTCACAAATGAAAAACCCAAGCCACCAAGAAACTGCACGCTGCGATACACTCTGAAGCTGAAGGCTAAACCTGCTCACTCCTCAGGAGTACGTGGACTGTTGGCTAGACCGATCGCCACACTGTCTCCAGCAAGCCTCTACCTGGAATCTGAACTCCCGCGTCTGCCACAGGTACCTACCCCACCTAAGGTATCAACACACTGCTCAGGCCCACGCCGTGCGTCACACCCAACTGCTTTGTGGTAAGCATCTCGCACCCCTCGCAGCCAACACCGTCGGCAGAACGACTCCCGGCGGCTAGCACTCGAGCACCTAGTGGGATCCCTCTTAATATGGCGGTTAATGCTACCTCTCTAAGAACCGGCACAACACTGCTGAAACACCTGAACTCTGCCAACGGCTACCCTGCCATTCCTCGAAACCCGAAACAACAACCCCAAACTCACAATGACCATTGACCAATAGCCTGGTATCAACCCTCAAGTCACCTGTCTCAGTAGTGTGAGCACAGTCTAAGGTGCACCCTATTGTCGCTCTAGCATACCGAGTTAGATGAACCAGTCAACCCGCGTGTCATCACAAGGTGCGAGTACCCAGAACCAAAGGAGGGTACTCCTAACTACACCACCCTTCAAGGGTAGGTGCCCTAGAATAGTACGTAAATTGTTCCCACCACACAACCAACAGTGTCCCTAGTGACCCTAACAAGCGTCACTATGCATCGCTTCCTGGGAAGGTAAGGAACCAACAGCTTCCCAAGCAAGCGATCCTCCATGATGTCCAACACATCCGGGATCCGGGACACCTCCTTCAACCAGTCCTCTACTGTCAAAGAATCTCAAACATAGCCCCTGAACCTCAACTGGTTCGACCCTCGAGATCTCGAGAGTACAAAGGCGACACACATCCAGTTCCCTACTCACTCATCTCTAGCACGAGGGGAGACACTGTCAAGCGAGAAAATGGACGACACCGGCATGCATGCACATCTCCCCCTGAGACATCATGCCACAACCGGAAAACAACAAAACAATCAACAATGAAGAAAGCGGAAACACATCACACATGAGCGCAAACAAAACATACAGGGATGTTCTAACCCTAGAACTATCCCAACCCACATTCAACCTTTAACTGCAAGCCTAATCCTATCCCTTGGACCTACAACCTGCTCTCATATCAAGTTATCACACCCCGACCCAGAAAACCCATCCGGGCCGAGATGTGAGGGTTCCTACTCTACTCAATCATCACTAGCGCATTTACAATAAGATAAGGCAACTAATTGACAATTGAATCTAGGGTCAATATAAAATTTCAAATATAATTTAAGATTCTGATACAATATTTAATCTTCAAAAATCCTTACATAAAGAATTTATACATTTAAATCATCCAACACGATGAAATGAACCCCAAGCCCTCGAACACCTCCAAGCCGACGCGCCACCATGTGCCTGTCCAGTTGAGATCTACGGAATAAGAGCTGATGCATGCACCTACAAAACACAGCCCGGGTACGAGTAAACAATAAGCTCAGCATGATTCTATGTTACGACACTCACAAAGGAAGGGAACAGTAAAGTCTCAGGTTCCATCTCATCTTTAGAAGCTGAAACAACAGGGGTAGAACACAAGGTGATACGTAACTCCCTCTATCAATGGAACTGAGACTGAGCCTGGAACCTAGAATGACCTCTAAACCTCGATCAAGCATAATTTGCAGCCGACTAGATAGTAACCTAAAATCATCATATTATTATAACATATTAAATCCTAGACCTTGCTAATCCACCTCCTCCCTCGCCGTAGGTTGCCTCCAAGCTGCCAGGGAACGCCGGAGGTCTGTCTCACTCTCTGCGTCACTCGTGACGGGAAGAAAGAAGGGAAGAAGAAGGTCATGGGAGCAGGGGGAAAGAAAAGAAAGAAGAAGAAGAGGAGCCGGGGGGTATTTATCGGGTCGGGAACCGCCTTACTACAGGACCGATGGATCGCTCCAGGGCTGAAAGCTGTCCTAAAGACGAGCTTTTGCACCCAAGCTCGGATCTTTCGATCCCAAGCTCATCTAAGGTTCTAGCAAGCACAGAAATCAATCATAAAGCTGTGTGTGCACCACGCGGGTGTGAAATCAACCGTCAAAGCATAATTTACCAAATTTCCCTTGGAGTCTTCGCGATCAACTTGATAGCGGAACAAGGCCAAACGGGCCAGACCCTCGACTTCACACGATCGAACCGGATTGGAGGAATGGGTTCTCACAGGTCGCCTACCAGTTGGCCCAACCCCCGTACATGGCAGCGGTCCACCCCACATTCCATGTGTCGATGCTGAGAAAGTACATTCCAGATCCAACATATGTGATCAGACTCGACAACATCGAGATAGAGCAGGATGCCACCTACATAGAGCAGTTAGTGCAAATTCTGGACAGACGGGATCAAGTACTAAGAGGCAGATCGATACCGTTAGTGATGGTCAGATGGAGGCATGGTAGTACATAGAGCTTGACTTAGGAGTGAGAGGATCGCATGCGTCGGGAGTTTCCCCGATTGTTCGACCCAGCATGTAGTTTTCCATGTTGTGGGTGTTGGTGCCTCTAGGACTAGTTGGTTCTTCTTTCCCGGCCTTACCCTTACTTGAATTTCAGGGTGAAATTCTTTTAAGAATGTTAGATTGTGACGACCCGCTCCTCTAAACAGGCTCGACCGCGTAGGTCGAGGGTTGTTTTCTTGTTGGTTTGGTTTCGTGTCGGGTGTGATCGAGTGATCGTATTGATGTTTTAGACCCCAAGAGTAATTTGGTAAAATTACTCCATGTCGATCTGTTTTACACACTATCTTAGATTGATGTATGTGATTGATTAGGACCTTAGGGGTGTTTCTGATAGAAAGATCAGAGCTCGATCAGGAAAGATCGAGTCGGACGGTCGAGATCGTTTTAGATCTCTATAAATACCCCTGCTTTCTTCCTCTCCTCTTTTCTTTTCTCTTTCTCTCCTCCTCTCTGCTCGTTGACTGCCATTTGGGAGATCCAGCTGTGGTTTTTCGGCGCGGATCCGTGACGATCGGAGTTGAGGATCGTGTAGATCGCTTGCTTGTCGATACATGTAAGTGTTTCTATCCAATTCCAGCGAGTTGGCTTACCTAGGTTTAGTTTAATGTTGTTTTTGCGTGCTTGTATTGTTTGGAATGTTCTGAAAGTTGATAGAGTAGTATAATGGCACGTTTAGAACACTCCTATCGAGTTGTTTCATATTTCATCAGACGATTTCCATATTATTATCGTTTTATCGGCTTTGTCGATTTTTCGGCTGAAAAAAGCCATATATGATAGTTTACCAGTGAAACCTTGATTTTTTTCTATGAATAGATCCCTCACCTTCAATCCCACCTCCCTACAAAGTTTAATCAATTTCTGGTGAATTTTGATAGATCAAATCCAAGAAATTGAATTTTTGACACTGTTCGTAAGAACTGTTCACGCAGGTTCCAAGGTAGACCGTCGCATCAACCGTGAGCCTTAGATCCCCAAATCGCACATTAAGGTCGATCCGCGCGTCATTCATGATACCTTTTTACCCATGGTTCACGGTCGACCGTTACCGTGAGCATAGAGGAGAGGAAATAACATCGTATATTTACTAGAGGGGTAATTTTGTCGATTTACACAGAAAACTGACGGAATGGAACGGCAGTTTACCGGATGTAATTTTTTATAAATTTAATGAATAATAGAGATGGTGAAATATAATAAACGAAAATGTATGTGGTTTTATACAAATTCTGTAATGTTGTAAACTGTGTGCATGTGAATGAGATCACATGCCCACTATTGATGAATGACTAGTCTAGTTGATAGAAATTGGATTGAGACAAAAGCATTCAATGATGCTTTGTCTTCATATCATCCCATTTGCCTATAAATAGGCATGGGGTGAACGAATGAAGGGGAGTAGTGAGATTGAGCTCTTATGTTCTCATATTGTTTCCTCTCCTTTCTATCTTCTTGTAACTAGTAAGTGTTAGAGTCCCTCTTCTCATATCCCTTCTTCTTCTTATTTTCTCCTTTCATCCACTTGCAACTAGTATGAATTAACAAGTTAGTAGTAAGCAAGAAAGGGGATTACCTATTTCCTTGATACATTTATAAGACGTTATCAGCACGAGTCTCTACAGCGTAGAGGAAAGGAGAAAACCAGTCAGCCTAACCATGTCTAGCCTGAAGCTGGAGTTTCTTCCCTTGGAAGTTACTCTCCAGTAACTTCCTGTCCTGGGCACTAGATGCTGAGCTCCATCTGAATGCCACAAATCTGGGGAATGCAATTAAGGAAGGGAATACAGCCACGCAGATTGAAAGGGACAGTGCCCTGATCTTTCTCCATCGTCACCTTCATGATGATCTAAAAAATGAATACCTCACTGTGCGGGACCCACTAGTCTTATGGAGAAACTTAAATGATAGGTTCTAACATCTAAAAACTATCGTTCTTTCCACTACCCAGTACGAGTGGTTACACCTTCGCCTCTAGGATTTCAAAACCATTAGTGAGTATAATTCTGCACTCCATAAGATCACCTCACAACTAGAGTTATGTGGCCAGACCATATTTGACTATGATAAACTAGAGAAAACTTTCTCCACATTCCATGCCTCCAATCTAATTTTACAGCAGCAGTACCGACAATGTGATTTCAAAAATACTCTGAACTCATTGATGCCCTACTGAAAGCTGAGAAACAAAACCAGATCCTGCTGAAAAATCATGAGTCTCGTCCATCTGGTTCTGCCCCATTTCCTGAAGCAAATGCTAATGTCCATTATGGACATGGCCACGGACGAGGGCGTGGCCGTGGCCGTGGCCGTGGACGCGGGCGTGGACTAGGCCGTAGTCGTGGGCGATAGAATGATAGGTTCCATTACTACCGCGAAGGAAATAGTGATCCTACTCCCTACCCTAAGAATGATCAAGTGGAAAATAGAAAGAGAAAGGAGCCTGAAGACGGAACCTCCAAGAAGAATGATGATGAATGCTACCGATGTGGGGGAAAAGGGCACTGGTCTCGCAATTGTCGTGCGCCCAAGCATGTTGTGGAGCAGCACACAGCCAAGGGAAGGAAGAAATGTGCTGAAATGAACTTCACAGATTTTGATGGCCTGGCTGATATTCCCTTTCCTGGTAACCTCATAGTTGGTACATCTCTAAATGTATCGGACTTCCTCGTAGGATCTGAGGAATGGATGGACACCTACTAAAATCATGTATTATAAGTGTGCTTACATCTACTAATATATACTTGGCTTGTTTTCTCTATGTATCTTTGAACGCTTTGTAATTTATGCATATTTCTATGAATGCATATATTGCTCTAATTGTTTCCCAGATGGATAGCGACGCATATCTTGCAGATAGTGCAACCACAAACACGATCCTCCAAGATCATAAGTGCTTCTCACAATTAACATTGAAAGAGTCGAAAGTTAATACAATATCGGGTCCTGCAGACCTGATAGAAGGCTCCGGGAGAGCAACCATAGTTTTGCCCAGAGGAACAAAACTATCTATTGATGATTCACTATACTCTACTAAATCCAGAAGAAATTTACTCAGTTTCAAGGATTTACGTCGTAATGGATATCATATGGAAACGACGAATGAAATTGGTAGAGTATTTATGCATCACACTTACAGTTTCATGCCAGAAGCATGTACTTGAGAAGCTTCTTGCCCTTTCTTCTGGTCTATACCATACGAAAATAAGACCAATAGAATCACATGCTGTGATGCACCAGAAGTGCACTAATCCAAGTAATTTTATACTTTGGCATGATCGACTTGGTCACCCTGGATCGGTGATGATGCGTCGAATCATTGAGAATTCACATGGGCACAATCTTAAGAACCAGAAGATTCTTTCAGCCAGTGAATATTCATGTGCTTCTTGCTCCCAAGGAAAGCTAATAGTGAGACCATCCCCTTCTAAGGTCACCTCTGAATCTCCAAATTTCTTAGAGCGAATTCAAGGTGATATATGTAGGCCCATTCATACTTCTAGTGGACCATTTTGATATTTCATGGTCATAATAGATGCATCCACAAGATGGTCACATGTATGTCTTCTATCCACTCGTAACATTGCTTTTGCTAAACTTTTAGCTCAGATCATCCGATTACGAGCCCAGTTTCCAGACTATCCCATCAAGACAATTCGTCTTGACAATGCTAGTGAGTTTACATCTCAAGCATTTTTAGATTATTGTGTATCAATAGGGATAAATGTAGAACATCCTGTTGCGCATACACATACTCAGAATGGCCTAGCAGAATCATTTATCAAACGCATCCAACTGATAGTTAGACCATTGCTTATGAAATCCAAGTTACCTGTCTCAGCTTGGGGACATGCTGTATTGCATGCAGCATCTTTGATCAAAGTCAGACCATCTGCATATCATAAATTTTCACCAGTACAACTTGTCTTTGGCCAGCAACCAAATATTTCTCACTTAAGGACTTTTGGATGTGATGTTTATGTTCCAATTCCTCCACCTCTGAGAACCAAGATGGGTCCTCAACGTCGGCTTGGTATTTATGTTGGTTTTGACTCTCCTTCTATCATTAGGTACCTAGAGCCTTTAACAGTGGATTTGTTTAGAGCACGTTTTGCTGACTGTCACATTGATGAGTCAGTTTTCCCACCATTAGGGGGAGACAAGAAGAAGCCAGAAACTCAAAATGAAGTTCTATGGAATATTTCGACGTTGTCTCATCTTGATCCTAGAACAAGTCAAACTGAACTCGAAGTTCAGAAGATTATACATTTGCAAAAAATTGCGAATCAGATGCCTGATGCATTTACTAATTCACAACGAGTGATAAAGTCACATATTCCAGCTGCAAATGCTCCAGCCCTGATTGATGTTCCTGAAGAACAATCCGAGGATCATAAAGCATGTGAATCTAAAGCACGCCAGAAGCATGGGAGATCTATTGGAGTCAAGGATAAGGTCCCAAGGAAAAGAATGGTACAAGGACAAACTAGCTAGAAAACTGATACCCCTGAAGAGACATCCCCCGAAGAGGTTCAAGCACCTCCCGAAGAGGTTCAAGCACCTCCAGAAGAGGTACAGATATCTGAAAATCATGAGATCTCGATAAATTGTGTGCACACTAAGAAAAGGTGGAACAGAAATGAAATTGTTGTCAACAACTCATTTGCATATGCAGTTGCTCTTGACATTACTAAAAGTAGTGAAGAGCCTGAGCCAAAATCTGTCGAAAAATATCGGCATAGAGTTGACTGGCCAAAGTGGAAAGAAGTCATTCAAACTGAATTAAACTCACTGACAAAATGAAATGTTTTTGGACCTGTGGTCCAGACACCAGAAGATGTCAAACCTGTGAGATATAAATGGGTATTTGTGCGCAAGCAAAATGAGAAAAGTGAAATAGTATAATACAAAGCGCGACTTGTGGCACAAGGTTTCTCACAGAAACCTGGTATAGACTACGAGGAGACGTACTCTCCTGTAATGGATGCAATAACCTTTCGATTCTTGATTGGTTTAGCAGTTTCAGAAAAACTAGATATCCATTTAATGGACGTAGTCACGGCATACTTGTATGAGTCACTAGATAGTGACATTTATATGAAAGTCCCTGAAGGACTTAAATTACCTGAAGCAAATAAACCCCGGGATCTATATTCTACCAAGCTTTAGAGATCTCTATATGGGTTAACAATCTGAGCGGATGTGGTATAATCGGCTCAGTGAATACCTCCTGAAAGAGGGATACATAAACAACCCAGTTTGCCCATGTGTCTTCACCAAAAAATCAAATTCCGGATTTGCCATTATTGCAGTATATGTCGATGACCTAAATTTAATTGGGACTCCTGAAGAACTGACAAAGGCATCTGACTATTTAAAGAAGGAATTTGAAATGAAAGATCTTGGAAAGACAAAATTTTGTCTCGGCCTGCAGATCGAGCACTTTCCAAGTGAAATATTGGTCCACCAATCAAATTATACGGAAAAGGTCCTGAGACAATTTTATATGGACAAAACTCATCCATTGAGTTCCCCAATGATTGTCCAATCTCTTGACCTGAAGAAAGACCCTTTCCGCCCTCATGAGGATGGTGAAGAACTCCTTGGTCTTGAAGCACCATATATGAGTGCAATAGGGGCTCTCATGTATCTTGCAAATTGCACAAGGCCCGATATAGCTTTTGCAGTTAATCTACTGGCAAGATACAGTTCTGCACCAACTCGAAGGCATTGGAATGGAATCAAGCACATATTACGCTATCTCCGTGGAATTACAGATCTTGGACTATTTTTCTCAAATAGTTCAAGACCACAGTTGGTTGGCTATGCTGATGCTAGTTACCTTTCTGATCCACATAAGACCAAATCACAAACCGGTTATATCTTCCTTTATGGAAACACTGCTATATCTTGGAGATCTATGAAGCAGACACTAACCGCCACCTCTTCCAATCATGTTGAGATACTTGCCATTCATGAAGCAAGTAGAGAATATATCTGGCTGAGAAGCATGATACAAAATATTCAAGACAGTTGTGGATTATCTTCAATCAAAAACACTCCAACAATATTATATGAAGATAATGTTGCATGCATCACTCAAATTAGAGGTGATTATATCAAAGGCGACAGAACCAAGCATATATCACCAAAGTTCTTCTACACGTATGAGCTCCAGAAGAACGGCGATATTGATATTCAGCAAATACGCTCCAGCGATAATTTGGCCGATCTGTTTACCAAGGCATTACCGACGACAATATTCAGGAAGCTAGTGCATGGCATCGGAATGCGTCACCTCAAAGATCTATTTTGCTAAGCACCAGAAATTCATATTTCCATGAGGGGGAGTCATAATCTTAGAAGGTATTCAGGTACTGTACTCTTTTTCCTTCGCTAAGGTTTTTCTCACTGGGTTTTCCTTGGCAAGGTTTTAACGAGGCAGTCTTTATAGCCTAATACCTTTCTAAGTAAAAATAGTGTACTCCTTTCTTTCGCTAAGTTTTTATCCCACCGGGTTTTTCTTAGCAAAGATTTTTAACGAGGCATATTTTTGTCATTCATGGGGGAGTGTTGTAAACTGTGTGCATGTGAATGAGATCACATGCCCACTATTGATGAATGACTAGTCTAGTTGATAGAAATTGGATTGAGACAAAAGCATTCAATGATGCTTTGTCTTCATATCATCCCATTTGCCTATAAATAGGCATGGTGTGAACGAATGAAGGGGAGTAGTGAGATTGAGCTCTTATGTTCTCATATTGTTTCCTCTCCTTTCTATCTTCTTGTAACTAGTAAGTGTTAGAGTTCCTCTTCTCATATCCCCTCTTCTTCTTATTTCCTTAATACATTTATAAGATGTAAAACATAGCTGCCGATATCCAAAAAAAAACCTTTAAGCTATAAAGAGTCACTTCGAATTCAGCATGAGGCTCTGGCTGCTTCCCCGTGCTCTTTAAATTCAGTTGTATAAAATGACGTAAGCAAGTTGATGCAAGATCTTGACGATCTTCACACATGAAGGACTTGAGAAGGAGGAGGGGGGGGGGGGGGGGCCATAGAAAAATAGAGAGGAGCAGATAGTTGCCAGAAACTACATCAATGCTTTTTGAATGAATTTTAAAATTTTAACATTAATTTTGATCTGACAACCATTAAAAAAAATGCCAATCAGGCTAATTCATAATTTTCAATGTACAACAAAATTTTTCCCTCTTTGTTATACAAGATCTTTTCTTCAGTGCATTACAAAGAACTGAATCGATAGAGCATGCAAAATACTAATCAAATCTGGATAATAACAATCCATCAAGTGTAGAAAATTGATTTGTTGTTATTTTTAAGCACCATCTTCGGTCAATTTGGAAAAAAAATTATTTGTTTCGTGTGTGCTTTGTTATTCTTGTAAGAGTTCTTTTTGAATGGTTGGGAATTTTTTATGTTTGTGATCCTATCGATCTTATGTAGATTGAAAATTTGGAAATTCACAGTTTTTCTTATTCCTATGTTTGATTATCTGACCAGGTGTGCTTGTATGCCAGACGTTACTGGTGACACTGTGTCCTCATCATATATGAAGTTCAAAGATAATTTTCCTGATGAGCTTATAAAGGGTTCTTCATGTTGAGATGAATTTCAATCAGCCCAGCAAGAGGTTGTGACATTTCCTACGATTTTAACTCCGCTCCATGAGAATCTTATGGCCCAAGTTCACAATGGATCAGGAAAGACAACATGCTTTGTTCTTGGAATGTTTGGTCACAGGCTCACAATGTTTGGGCAAGATTATTGCTCAACTGGATTGTTTGGCAAGACTTTTCTGAAGAACTCGAGAGCTATTATTGTCTTATTAGTATGTAATTAATGTTCAAATTGTACTGTAGTATAATGAGTGAAGATCTAAAGAGTTTTGTGAAGATCTCGATGTTCAAATTGAATTGTATTTAAAATTATAAATGGAAATGATTGTATTGTTAGTGTACCAGCTGCTTGTTCAGCTTTTGTAAGTATAATTTGAATGTATTGTGAATGCGAATTGAAATGCTAATGTTAGCCTTGTTGTTCAGCTTTTATAAGCATAATTTGAATGAATTGTGAATGTGAATTGGATTGTATTATGAATGTGGATCAAATTTCACCATTGTACAAGAATGTCGTATATGAATGCAATGTGTTACAATTCACATTCAAAACTTGTTTTATTGGTCGATTCAAATGGAGACAAAAGTCTATTGTATTCACATTTGAGATAGAAGCTGATTGTATTACAAAAAATTATCTGTTCAGCACATGAAGGACATAAAAGCTACTGCTAAGCTTTCACATGACATAATAGTTGATTGTATAACAAATATTTCATGACATTTATATGTTATCTCTAGACGCTTCTGATGAATAAATTTTATATCTCGCAAGTATACGAATCGGTTTAATCAATATAGCAGCAAAACGAGTATCGTACCCACAGAGATTTGCAGAGATTATTAGAGTAAAATTTAAAAGAACGGAAAAGAAAGAAAATAAGGAAGGGAAAGTAAGATATATGAAGTCTCGAAAATAGATGATCTAATAACGAAATAAGAAAACGACAGAAATATGATGGATGAATACTAAGGTTCCGATTTCACCATAACATCCTCATTCTATGCATTGAATCAATCAAGATCTCAGTTTAATTCCAAGGGTTCGTTCTTCCGGTATGATGATCCGTTCGGCCGCGGTCTTCACCAAGTACCCTCAATTAACCCTAGCTAATGAACCCATAACTAAGTGTTAACCAAGAATCCATTAAGCTCTGAAGAACAATCATGAACCAAGAATAGTCTTAGCTTGAACCCGGCTTTGACACAAACTCCTTCATTCATAGATCCTGCAAGATTAGGGAATGAACCCTCGCCCAATCTCACATAAAACAATCTATAATACTTCTATTGGCCAGATAAAGGTATTTAAGATCTCAATTATAATAATGAATGAAACAAGAAATATAAACTGATTAAATAAATATGATCCAATACATAGAATGATTCAGTTAGGTTACATCGCTACCTTAGAGAAGAAACTAGCCACTCATGTTCATCATGAGGGCAACAAAACTAATGAAGAAATAAGATGAGAAAAAGAAAAGAAAACCAAACCTGGAACCCGTCTCCTCTCCTCCAAACGCTACCCAAAAAAACCCCTCAAATCTCCCCAAGAAGTCTATTTATAGGCTTTTGTGAAACCCTAACTCGGATTAGATCTCAGTCCTTGATATTTCCCGCAAAGCCAAAAGAGATCGATCCCCCTTTGAAAAGAGATCGATCTTCTTCCCACGGATGACTGACGCTTCCAGGTTCAGATCGATCTCTTTTGGAAAGAAGATCGATCCCTTTATTCCGGATTTCAGATTTCTCCTCACGGTCGATCCTTGCATCGACCCTGCGAGTGTATATTTTTGACTGAGCCTGACGGTCGATGCGACGGTCGACCGTGGGTCTTTTTCATCTCTGAGTGCATAAGGGATCGATCTCTTTTGGAAAGAAGATCGATCTCTTATTCTCTGCATATTTCTTCTGCTATTCTGCCCTGCGCTTGTTGTAGTAAAAGCATTGTAACTTTCTCTAGGAAGCTCCAAATCATGAACCATAAAATTCTTCAGAAACCAGACTTCAAGAGCTTTCGAACCATATATGACACATCATCTGCTTCTTCATGAGCAGGTACAGTTTAATCTTTCAAGTTGATCCATGTAATCTTTTCAGCTTCTTTGCTCCTTTTTCCTGCATTTTCCAAACAATTATGTGAAGCAACATATAGATATAAAAATAGTACTAAAGATGTTGATTAAGGATAATAATCTAGCAATTAAGATGGTTATAAGACTGTTCATAGTGCACTTTCATGCACTCATCAGCTTCCAAGACATTGTTCGTTCAACTCAACCCTAATCTACTACCTAGCTTCGACTTGGGAAGCTTAAAGTCCAATCTTCCTTCAATGCAGGTTCAACACTAGAGTTCCAATAGAAAGAACTCAATCCTCTCATAAATTTTGCTCCAACTACATATTATTAAAAAGATGAGCCAATTTAGCTCAAAATGGTAAACATTTAGGCTGACATGATTGATTTTTAATACTAGCTCATGTAGTAATCAAAGGTTGTTACAACATATATTCATGTTAATTACATGAACTGATGAGCTCATGTAGCAATCAAAATCCACTCCAAACTAAGAAACCACACATAGTTAATTAGTTGGGATGATATTCTTTCACTCCAAAAAATGCTCATCACTCCAAAGTTATAAAATTAAGGACGACACAAAGCAACATGTAGGAATTAAAATCTACTAAAAAGCTATAATGTTAGAAACTAAGCATCTCAACATCCATCAAGCATTCATTACCTCTACTTTTTTTTTGAACAGATAAGCCCGAAGGTTATGTATTTACAAAGTACTAGTAACACTTAACTTTCATCGGGACATACCCTGGTGGATCCAAACCCTCCACCATATTTGCTAAAATTTGGGCTTTGTCCAACAACAAAATCAGCTCTCTGGTTTTGCTCTCTTGGAATCAATGAGACTTGCACATCCTTTAGTCACCCCACTATCCACCATATTATCTGCAATAATGTTAAAACATTCACTGTACTGGAAAAACAACCGTTAATTAGACCAATAACCATTGCAGAGTTACTCTCCACGAGCACCAACCTGATACATATCCCCACAACCTCCTTCAACGTGAGCTAAATAGCTTCCAATTCCCCAAACAGGACAACATCAGCATCATTATGCAACCATCCGGGATACGGTCCACACAATGTCTCATTCAGTGTCAAAACAAATAGTCCCTAACCTAGTGCAAGTCCCAGTGGCCCCAACTGAGGCATCAACCTGTATACGCAACCCATTCCAATCCATACGATCTCCCCCTGCCGACCCTTTACTTGATTAACTCTACTCATTACCTCTGCTTGATTTTGCAAGTACTGCACATAATTGATTATATCCTGAAATTTGTCTCATGAATAGGCATCATATACAAATAATCTTCCAAATTTCATCTAGTAGCATGCACATTGAATGCATACAAGGCAAAAGGAAGCTCCATATACCCAATTTAACGGTAAAAACACAAAATGCTCGAAATGCTGCATACAAATACATGAAGTTAGGGTAAACAAGTAATATACTATACATGAAAGCATAATCAGACAAACTATGTACACATGAAAGCAATATTAAACTCACTATTGTAGTTATCTAAAATAACCAAAGAGGGATGGTGGGTAGGTGCAGGAGAGGAAGAGAGATAAGGGTTCCTCTCCGGGTTGACTATTGACATCCACATTGAGTTTCTATCTTCTTAAGCTCCGAGGCCTCCCCCAAGCACTCCGGTGCCTGCGGCGTCTACACTTCCTACTCCACCTCGTTGGCCCACCACTTCTCCACCTTCGTCGGCGTCGTCTCCACCAAATCGGATAGGAGAGGGATTCCGAGATATATTACTTCTCGCGTCGGATTGGGGTGTTTTCAAAACTTGAAATCACGATGAGGCCTGACAAATGGAATCCTAACGGTTCTCCATAAATGGATGGAGATCAACAGCCAGGATTCGTCTTGACAGGACCTGCCAAGCGATTCCTGTTGGAAACCCCAGCCCGAATTCTACAATGGAAAATGATTTACGTACATGGCCACGTGGCCATGTACATCACACATCATCTACCGATTGAAGCACATAATCCATCGGTAGTGTTCTACCGATGGATAACACTACCGATGGATTATGTGCTTAAATCGGTAGACATCTACCGATTAGATGATTCATACATTCAATTGATAGATGTATACTGATTGAGTCAACTAATCCATCGGTAGTGTTCTACGGATGGATTAGTTACTAATCCATCGTACATGTATATGCCCTTTAATCAGTAGACCTCTACCGATTGAGTCAACTAATCCATCAGTGGTAACTAATCCATTCGTAGAACACTACCGATGGATTAGTTGACTCAATCGGTAGAGGTCTACCAATGGATTAGTTGACTCCTCTATCGATTGAAATCGGTAGAGATCTACCGATTAAAGGGCGTGTACATATACGATGTACCTGTGACGTGCATGACCTTAGTCATGTACCCCCAATCCCGTCCCTTCTACAATTAAACGCGACACTAAAAAACGAACGCACTGCTACTGCTACTGCTACTGGAATAGTCGAATGGCACCACAAACCACGTACTGCCCATTCAACTGCTACCTGGAGCTTTCTATGCTAATTTAGACCAGACATCACAACTGTCATCCTTCAACCATATTTTCTCTATCTCTCTCTCTCAATTACCACGCTCTATTATATGTACCAGAATTCATGGCATGCCCCCACCATTAAAAGCCTTTAATTTCCCTCCCGGCGAGGCTGCTCACGTGAACCCCACCTCGATCCAAGCCTCAACTTAAATAAATCGAGAGAGAGAGAGAGAGGGGGATACAGAGAGAGAGTGAGATGTTGTGTTACGTGGGGAAGGCGACCAAGATCTTCTTCTTCGTGGTGGCGGTGGTGGCCGTGGCCGGCGTCGTCCTCGGCCTCGGCGTCCTCCACCGCCGCCACGGAGGAAGTGGTGGAGGCCACGGCGGCGGCGGAGGAGTCGCTCCCGGATGCGATGCGTACCACCAGTGCCTGCAGCCAGAGCTCCCGATGCCCGTTCCCGGCGCGGCCACCTCCTCCTCCGCTCACTCCCCCGGCCTCAGCCCACCGAATCCCGCCGGATCCTCCTCCTCCTACGCCGCTCCCCCGACAGTACTCTTAGCCCCTCCGAGTCCCACATCCTCGTCCGACGCCACTGTCGGCCCCTCGCCAGCTTAGCCAGCTTGCCCAGATAATTAGTGTTTTTTGCTTTCTTTTTTTTTGTCCATTTAGACCATTTCTTTTGGATTATTCATTTGTGGTGTATATATTGGAGAGTTTATGAGGAATTTTTTTTTTTGGTTTTGTAATGAGATTTTAGAGTGTAGCTTTGGGTTTTTTCCCCTCTATTTTTTGGCATTTCATTCTTGGAGATTTGGTAGCTAGATTTTGATAATTTCTCAGATGTGGGAATTTTCAAGAATAATGCTTTTATTCTTACCATTCAACTCAACTGCTTTTTCCTTGGTTTTTTTTTCCTTTTTGGGGTCTGTTTCTGAATCCAAGATCAAATGCGTGCCTTCCCTTTTTCCCTTTTAGCTGGAATTTGGTTCCAAATCAGTTCTGCATTTGGAAAAATCTGAGAAGTGCTGAACATTGTTATTCCCCGGGCCGGAAGTTGGGCCTTATTATATAG
The DNA here is from genome assembly GCA_963920575.1 of Narthecium ossifragum. NCBI lineage: Eukaryota > Viridiplantae > Streptophyta > Magnoliopsida > Dioscoreales > Nartheciaceae > Narthecium > Narthecium ossifragum. The sequence continues at coordinate 10,368,273 of OY986965.1, read as the reverse complement.
CTAAGAAATGATCACGAGAGGATCTGTTACAAAATTGAGAGTAATCAGCACATGGAAATAGATCGGGGTGGGATAATTAAGCGAATAGGGGAAAGAGCTTTTGTGTGGGGGGTACGGATCTAGTTATTAAAGGATAGTGGTGGTGTTTGGTGTACATTAATTAAATTTAAAGTTAGCACAAAAAGAGCAAAAGTTTCCTTCCTGGTTCGGGTCCACTTTCTGCCACGAGAGAAGACAGGTGGCAGGATTTGGATGGGTGGCTCCACTAAAACTAAAACTTAGTCGGCGAATCATTTTCCCAGAGAAAACAGGAGCTGATTGTGACAAGATTTACATGGAGTGAATGGTCCCCAAAACACACAATTTAGCAGTCCGAAGTCCCAACCCTCGAAGTTGGTCTTCCGTGGTGTAACACACGTTAGTGTAAAACAGTGCTTGTTGATTGTTTAACGCGGCATATAAACGGCTGATGGGATTATGGGAATGTTCTAAAATCAGGTCTGAAAATTCAAAAAATAAAATTTAGGCAAACAACGAGTTTTGTTCAGAAGTCACTAAACAAAAGAAGGTAATGCTTTGAGTAGACACGAATGCAGCCTTAGCGGGGTGGGGGGTGCTGGGATGGATCACCTCAACCCACCACCCACCAGGGCCACCGGCCAAGCACCCTGACCAAACATTAACCCCACATCTAACAAACAAACAAACCATAATGGCATCAAATTAGGGGTGACAATTCGGGTTCAAACCCATTGAACCCAAACCGACCCGAAAATAACGGATTTGGGTTTAGCCTTTATGGGTTTAGATCAAAAACGGGTCAATCCGTTAATGACCAGTTTATAAATGGGTTAATTCGGTTTGACCCGGGTAAATCGGTATCCCCTTTACCTCTTCGTTTCTGCTAACCTTATCCCCACTTTACCTCCCTTGGCCATTGACGTCGCCATCCAACCTCACAGTCGCTCTCTCCGGCATCCACTCGAAGCTTCGCCGCTGACCCAGCTCGCCATCGCCAGCAACCACCCCTTCTCACTCTGGCCAACACCTTCATTGCCAGGTACATGCAACCCCGACCCCACGAACCTCCCCTTAACCACTTTATCCTCCCAATCTGACCACTCAAAGCCGGAATCCATCTCATCCGACGAACAGCTACTGGATTCAGTCTCGTCCCATTGTTCCCGGCGAGCTACCTCACCCCTCGTGATGACCTCACCACGTTGCGGCCTCATCCCAACATCACCCGAGACCTCGGGACCCTCCTCTCCATTGGAACCCACCCCGATCTCTTTTCCTCTCGCAGCAACCGCCTAAGCCCATCACCTCCGGTCTTCCCCACCTCCAAATCCGGCCTCTTCCTCGATCTCCGAACCTTCCTCCGTCCTTCCTGGCGAGATCCAAGCCCCTGACGCCGTCCCGATGCTGGCTTACCCCCTTCCGTGGACGGCTCATCTCTCTCTCTCTCTCTCTCTCTGTCTCTCTCTCTCTAACACCATCTCCTCCTCCGGTACCCTACCGACGACCCTTCCCGGCAAGATCCGAGCCCCCGCCACCATCCCAATGCCGACTTACCCCCTTTCGTAGACGGCCCGTCTCTCTCTCTCTCTCTAACATCATCTCCTCCTTCGATACCCTACATTGCCAGCTCATCTCCTCCTCCGCCTCTCCAACTCACCCCCCTAACCCGACCCATTAAATAAACAGGTTAGGCAGGTTAGCTCATGTTCATGCTGACGAACCTGACATGTTTAGGTGGCGTTTGGTTGCTTGCATCAGTTGATGCATGCATCAGTTGATACAACATTAGCATCATATGTTTGTTTGGTTGCTTGTATCAACTGATGCAGTATCAGTTGATTTTCTGTTTGGTTGGTATGTATTGCATCAGTTGATACAAAAGAAGATAACGTCATGTTCCTCCACGTCACCGTCCGACGTCTTCGAACTCGTCGGAGCTTTGGATTTTAATTCCGGCGAATAACTCCAACGATCTTCCCACTTTATGATATTATACCTCTAAAATTTCACCAGTGCTAATTATAAAATTAAAAACAGTTAAATACCAGCTCTCGCCTCTGGGATTTCTTCCATGTTTTTACTCTGTTTTTTCTCATGCTGATTCCCCCTGTTTTTTCTCATGAGCTGGAGAGGAATGGAGCTCTGAAGTGTGAGTAGTCAGAGCTCCTAGACAATAGGAGGAGGATTTGCCTGACGGTGGTGCTGGGGATGCTGCTTGTGCAGCTGATGCTAGCGAGGATGGTGAGGGAGTTCCGGTGGATGGCGGTGCCGGGAGAGAAGCTGGATGAGACGGAGACGTTTGCGATCCGGCGTTGGGAGGAGAGGGTCGGCTGGCTCGGGGAGGAGAGAAGAGATCCGGCGTTGGGAGGAGAGGGTCGGCTGGCTCGGGGAGGAGAGAGGAGATCCGGCGTTGGGAGGAGAGGGCCGGCTGAGCGGAAAGGAGGAGAGAGGAGATCCGGCGTTGGGAGGAGAGGGCCGCTGAGGGAAAGGAGGAGAGGGCCAGCTGAGGGGAAAGGAGGAGAGAGGAGATCCGACGTTGGGAGGAGAGGGCCGCTGAGGGAAAGGAGGAGAGAGGAGATCCGGCGGCGGCTGGCTTGGGGAGGAGAGAGGAGATCCGGCGTTGGGAGGAGAGGGCCGGCTGAGGGGAAAGGAGGAGAGAGGAGATCCGGCGTTGGGAGGAGAGAGGAGATCCAGCGCCGGCTGGCTCGGGGAGGAGAGAGGAGATCCGGCGTTGGGAGGAGAGGGCCGGCTGAGGGGAAAGGAGGAGAGAGGAGATCCAGCGCCGGCTAGCTCGGGGAGGAGAGAGGAGATCCGGCGTTGGGAGGAGAGGGCCGACTGAGGGGAAAGGAGGAGAGAGGAGATCCGGCGTTGGGAGGAGAGGAGAAAGAAGAAGAGAGGAGAGGATGATAGAGAAGAGGAGGATCACGTGATGTCACGTGTGGTGCATCAGCTGATGCTGCATCAGCAGAAACAACCATTTTGGCTGCATCAACTGATGCAGCATCTGAGCCTCTTTTTGCATCAGTTGATACATGCATCAACTGATGCATTTGACCAACCAAACACAGGTTTGTATCAAAATGCTGCATCAACTGATGCATATATCAGCTGATACATACAACCAAACAGCCCCTAATAAACGGATCACATTCGGGTGACAAACCTAACCCATGGGGTCAGGGTCGGATTGGGCTTATGGGTCCCGAATTGCAACCCCCGTATCAAATCAACCTTTTCAACTGGTTACTTAAAAGTTAGAGAAACCAGCTTGCTCCTTCAAATCAGAACCAAGCACAATTCATCGGAATGAAGCTGAGCTTTTAACATAAGCAGCGAGTAGAAAATAGCAATTATACCCCTCAATTCATGTCTGAAACCTTAAAGTTCTCAAACAGATCTTGACGTTCAAATAAAAACTATGCAACTCATATTCAGTATTTTACAGAATTCCTAAAACCTACTCCATTAAAAAGAAAACGTTGTCAGCTTGTTCCGTATATGGCATCCAGTTATTACAAGCAGATTTCTTAAATAGATCCTCGAATAGGGATACAAAATTTCACATACAAGAACGAAAATAGGAGAAACAGAAGGAATTCAGTAAGATAGAATAGGGATAACTAGAACGAGGTACCAACTTTGCTTAATAAGTTACCTGTATGGACGTTGAGGGGGGGTACCCATTATATATATGGAAAGAAAATTGAACTTCCCAGTTCTTGTATCCATGTGAAATTCTACTGAAAGTACTATGTACCATGAAAACTAACTATAAACTCATGGCAATCAACTCTTCATCTTGACATCTTCTAATTCGTAATTCCATAACCATATCGGATGAAGAAGATAATGCATCACAGCAATGCCTCCTTGGAACCTGCAACATCAAGCAGAAAAATGATATGAGAAGTCACTAGGGTCATCTGTTCTCACGAATGAAGTAAAAAGTACAATGAAAATTCAAACTGTAAATGGTCCCAGACCTGCTCAGTCTCAACATCAAACTTCTGAGATGACACTCTGATCTGTTGCAGGTTCTTAGTTGGACCTATTTCTTGACTGCAATTTCGGCCTTCATGACGGCTGTAATTGCTCTCAACCACACTCTTATCCCACGACACACTCTCAAAAAAGAAAACAGTTGGTCTTTGACATGGGTCCTTGGAAACTTCCATTGTGTCAAACATAAAAGAATTTGTGGAAACCTTGCGACTTCTAGCCCAAGGCATAAAAGTTTGCTTCCGAGCAAGCAGGTTCAGAAGAAGTTGATTGCCTTCAAACACCTGAACAGCATAACCCCAAGAGATCGAGATGCTACGTACATTTGCACGATCATAACAAATGGTTTGCTGCAAAACCCTCCCTGGATCAACCATTACAGCTTTAAATAAATGCCTTAAAGCGTCTGTACGATTCATCCTGGGGAACAAGGGATCCAAGTTATCCAAGTGATGTAGTGACAGTGGAGGTGTCAAAGGATGTGATGACAAGAATCCAAAAGCATTCCCACGAAGATCAACCTATAAACAAAGCACACAGCATACTAGTTAGGAACTACTTTGGCCAATAATCATATCTTTTTGGTTCATATCCAATAATCTATGAGAAAAAAAGAGTAAGCAGCTTCAATAAACATTATGGAGAAAGAGGTCACGAGAAGCATGTGGCATGGTCTAGATTGAAGACAAGACTATCTATTACGTGGAATAATAATTTCAGTGTTTATTCCCTGAATCGTTTATCTTTGCCGCAAAATTCTAGACATCATAAAACAAACTTATATCATAAGGTGAAGATAATGGCCCCGCTATAAAATACGGTTCATGCTGATCCAATCCCGTAAGGCCGTAACCTCATCCTGTATGTTAGATGTATATGATAAATGTGAGCATGTGACCAAAGATTTTCCCAGAAGGTTGAAGGTCCAAACCCCTGCATATCCAGTATGGGGTTTCATGTAGATTTGTCCTGGACATGAAAATTCAGATCGGTATACACAAGTATCAGGTTAGTCTTAGCCAACACATTACTAGCCAGTGTTCAGTCAGGTTAAAGCAACTCCAGTCCAAGGCACCCCACTCGAATCGCAAATATCACAAAAAGAATAACTATTAGCAACTAACTGAGCTAGAGGGCTCGAGAAGAAGCCCTATCACTCCTTTCAAATTTTTGTGAAGCATAATTCATTGTGGATGATTAACAACCACAAGAAACTTACAGAGGGGCAGACATATGACATCACTAATGGAGGGGGAAACGAAAATAAGGAAAAGAGTTGTCTTCAAATTCTGATCTTGCTCAATTGAGTGTGATGGAAACCAATAAGCAGGTTCTTTACTTCACCTTTCCACTGAAGCTAATGGTAACTACTAGAGAACAAGAGAAATCAACGTAAATCGCATAGAAAATTCAAGATTGAATAAATTGGGTTTTAATGCAATAATTCCTTTTGGAAAAGACCTGTCTTCTACGTCTAAATCCTCAAAAACTCCTCCATAATTCTGTGTTTAACAGATATACAAAGCATTATAATGTAGCTTATCTCAAGTTCAAGGGTTACGGCAGTCTATGCTATCCAATGTTATTGTATAAGAGCCTCAGAAAAATGCAGAAAAGGTATTAGCTTTTCACTCTGTAGGATAGGCACGGTTAACCAAAATTAGCAGGGTGGATATCGCTGTTGTTATATGAGGCAATATCGTCATTCCAACTCTTTATAAAGACAAAGGAGAACTGGTTAAGTCATTGATTCAGAATGTAAGCTACATTTTGGGAATTGCAAGATAAATAAGTACACAATACAAATCAGGATAAATATAACAATAGGAGCGGTGGTGTGAAAGGACCCTAGTCTAGATCTTTAAATAGGGGCCATGTTTGGGTTAATGTCGATTACACGAAGAAGCCAAATTATAGAGAATAACCAAGTGATGTTCAGTGTATAGGAGAACAGATGAAAATTCAGCCTTAGTGGCCCACTGCATGTGCCTATGGAGCATCTTAATAGATTTTAAGCTTATGTTAATTAACTACTCGCATGATGGCACAGAAGTCCAAACAGGCATTTTTAAGCATGAAACCAACTATTCTTATATAGAGGTCCAATGAATCTACAATACACCATGAATTAGAACACCCATAAGTTGCAAACAGCAAAGTCATTCCAACGTAAAGATGTGTTGTTAAAACTTGAACTTAATTTATGCGCTTTCCTTTGTTTTATTTAAAGTTTTATCTTGGCCAAACTGGCTCTGAGAAGAGCAATAGTACTGAGACCGTAACTGTGTCGTTCGAGTTAAATATCTAAACCCACTTGATAGCTAGTCCTTTGATATAAGCAATAGAAGATACTGAATTATGATGAGTACCTAAGCTAAGGTGAAACATAAAATAGTAACATGCACCCAATAAATGGCTTCTCTATAGAATAGGAAAGAGAAATCTGAGTTTTTGATCTTTAGGGAAGAATGAATATGTAGTAGGATTCCATCTGACAACTAAAAATCAAAAAGAGGGAATTAAAAAAAGAAGTCACATTTCTTCGAACCAAATGAAAAGAACCATTGTCGAAGATGAAGCTAGTCATGTGACTAATGGCAGCGAGCCAGATCCAAGCTCTGAAGTAATCACACGTTTGACACTGCTAAGTTTTAACTGGTTTGGAAAAGCCCCGATCACATCTTCCACAGTGATTGGAAATGCAACCATCGATTGTCACATCTACGACGACAAAAAAGTTCTTCATCCACCTACTACCAAAATTGTGGATAAAGCGTACATAGCATTGTAATTGAATAAATTGCATCTAGCCATGTAATGTCGCTTCATTCATATTCTAAGTGCACTTTCCTTGCATGCCTTGCTTGGTAAGCTAAGTCATAATTTTGATTAGTTGTAATAGTGCATTACATGTCCAGACTCCAGAAAAGTGCAAAGTCACGCCCGTGCACACCCTGTAATAGTGACATCAGTTGAAATTCAAGTAACACTTGCTCAAAAAACAATAACCATGAAAAGGAAGTTACAATATTTTAAGCCAAGAGACGATCCAATAGTTCCAGGAAAAGGCTACAAATGCGGAAATTTCTCATGATCTATATGGCAACCTCGTACTCTCTTAATTGCTCCCTTGGCTCTCACTTATATGCAAGGCCACATCTCGCCGTCATTTTCCTTCTCTTCCTACCTAATAAACCCCATAGCATCCATTTTCTTTAGTCAGTATCATCTGCTGAAAAGCTTAGCCTATACAAAAACAGTTTATGGCAAATTTATAAACATCCTTGTGGCTTGATCATTGTAAGCTGACAGATCCATACCCATCCTGTTTAATTTTTGGCATGAAAATTGGAATCTCACGTTCTAAAAATTCAGCCTTTCACCATTATGTGAGAAAGATAAAATACAGCATGAGCTCCTTCCCTCTCCAATGTTTGTAACATGCAAATTTGATTCATCTCCATAACCAAACCACTTCTCTCATCCTTTTCCTTCTTTTCAGTTCTTAATATATGTGGCAGCCTCCTTCGAGTATTGATCAGATTTTATAAAGCCCCCAACAAAACAATTTCATCAAGCACTGATCGAAAATTTCCGAACTGGTGATGCAACCTATGCTTCTTACATTAAAACTGAAAGAAGCCTATTACCAGTTTAAAGACAAAACTTTCTAGATCAGGAAGTAAAACAGCGTTTAAAGCAACACAAGTACAACTCATACCAGTGCAATTCTAGATTACCTGATGAAATCCAGACTCATGGGTCAAGACGACTCCAAGCTCCGCCAAGCAAGCAAAAATCCTAGCATCACTCCCATACAAATGCCCATATCTCATCAAACACGAATCCATGACTCTCGCCAAGATCCTCGCAAGCGGATAACTAATGGCGATTCCCGCTCCCCCGAACGCCATATCGAACGAATGCTTCAGATTCTGCTCCACCCCCTCCGACCTCGCACCAACATAATACCACCTCCGCCAATCGTACTTCCTCAGCACAGAAACAAGATTGACCAGGAAGAACACGGTATCGTCATCGCCAAGCACGATCCACCGGACCTCGCCGGCGGCAGTGTCATTATCCAACGCGTTGACCAGCTCTTTTACGATGCGGGCGACACGGATAGCGGAGCGGAGTCCACCGGGATAGGAGTAGGGGAAGCGGGCGGATTCGGGGGATGAGAGGCGGGTAGGGGGGACAGAGGGGTCATGGGGATGGTCAGGGAGCGGCGAATCGAGGAAGACGAAGCCGCGGGTGGCGCCGGGGCGCCACCAGAGGCGGAGGTAGGGGAGGCGTTTGGAGTAGGAGCGCGAGGAGGAGGCGATGCCGAAGAGGAGGTGCTCGATTGCGGTGGGCGGCGAGGGAGGAGTTGTTGGGCGGGTGGCGATGGAGGGCGAGGCAGGGAGGGAGAAGAGGGCGAAGTAGAGGAGGGTAAAGACGGCGGAGAGGAGGAAGAGGAGGCGGAGGAGGGTGGAGAGAGGAGTGGATGGGGATGGCATGGTCGGGTCGGGGGATGCCGCTTGGAGTTTGACATCCGTGGAGCTGGGGGTGGTGTTGACAATGGATGCGAGAGCAGCCGCGCTGATGCTTTCAGAAAGCGATACCTGGATTTTAAACTGGAACAATTGCTTGCTCTCTTCTCTATGCCGCAGGACATTATCTTGGGATGTTTTGATTTTGGGTTATTTGCATATACCCTCTTAAAAAAGTTTATTCTACGTATACCACCCTAAAAAAACAAAATTTGCATAAAAAACTTTGAAAATCTTGATTATTTACATATAGCCCCTCGGGTTACTTGGGAATGGAATATTCCGTGTGCAAGCTAACGGAGGCTAACGGTGAAAATACATTAGCAATTTGCAATGGAAATCACATTTTTGTTTACATTGATTACAACCATGCACTACAAAGCAGATACTGCAACCTTGATTACAGCCAATAGCTAACATATTCAGCCTTGAATTACAACCTTGATTTCAATTAACAATTCACATGTAACATTTGCCCTTGATTACAAAGCACAATTGCTTAGAGTACAAACTTGATTACAATTAACAGGGTAATGAAGATAAACTGAGCATGTATGCTCACAACCATTTTGGACATAGTTTTTTCCATCTTGTCCATGCTTTCACCCCATCTCCTTGCACTTTGCATTGTTTCATTGGCACAATCAATTTTCCTCCCTAAACTTGTAATTGATGTTTGCAGTTTTTCCTCGACAGCATCGAATCTCCTTAGTAGCTGGTTCTCAAAATCAATGTAATGATTTAAATCAACAGTTGAGTGAGCCTCATCCAACCACATAAAGAACGCGCATCCAGAATCATCCATGCTCTGAGAAAATAAGACTAGGGTAACCCGAGGGGCTATATGCAAATAATCAAGATTTTCAAGGTTTTTTATGCAAATTTTGTTTTTTTAGGGTGGTATACGTAAAATAAACCTTTTTTTAGGGGGGTATATGCAAATAACCCTTTGATTTTATAAATTTTGGAATTTCTATTCTTATTTGGAAGGGCAGAGGCTGTTTTAGCATAAAATATTTAATTATGATAAAAAAAAATTATTGAGTAATTTGCATATTAATTACAGTCCATGTTGTATTTTTTTTGTATTTTAGATATCTGTGTTGTCACTTCTTATGTTTTTCTGTATATTAATATCACTTCGGGAACATAAATATGCCAATATTTTGAAAATATGTCTCCAATATATATATACAACTAAAAGAACCAGAGATCACTTCCAGGGTCATGGTTTGTCACGTGGTCTTAAGTTTCATCGAAACCGCTATGTTCCATTGAGCACGCATGGGTTTGATAGGAACCGGTCCAAAGTCAAATTTGAAACCCATGTACGATTTGGATTATTTCATCTATATATAGGGATTACTTCATTTCTTTTGTATGATTTGAGAGTGCAACATTCCTTTAAATCCCTTCTTTCTTTTTTGTTTGAATTGGTCTAGAAAGCCTCGGCAGGTCGAGGGTGACTTTCTCTGGCGTCTCTTGCACCATAGAGACGTCATGATCAGGGGCGGACCAAACCTCTCGAGTTTGGGGGGGCGAGGGAGGACTTCTAACATAAATAAAGTATTAAATACTACAAAAATATCGAATAATTTCATCCAACTCAGTTTATAATTAATAATTACAACTGTTTTTTTCGAGTCTTCATATTTTGGTAATACATAATGATAATTTCATTGGGAACTTGATCAAAGATTTCTTTCTCAATGTATGGAATCAAGCAATCATTGAGCCATTCATCTCCCATTCGATTGCGCAATCGATGTTTCATAGTCTTCATTGCTGAAAATATTCTTTCAACAGTCGTTGTCGCAACAGGTAAAGTCAATGCCAAGGTAATCAGCCTATATACCAAAGGATATACCAAATGATTTTTTGTTTGCACCAATTTTTCAGCAAGTCCATTAATGCCATGTACTTCTAGAAATATATTGGTAGTTCGCATATCGGTAATATAAACTTCAAGTTGGTTCTCAAGAACCACAAGATCAATCAGGGAGAAATCATCTCGATACAATTGAGCAAGATGAAGCAACTTATCCTTACTGAAAGCAGAGAATGAGTCACTCGGATTAAGAGCTCCAACACAACAAAGTAACTATGTACTTGCTTAAGAAAATCGATTATCAAGCTCTTGAATCTACCAATCCACTATAGTATAGAATACCCCAATACGATAATGCTCCTCATTTGTCATTTCTTCAACTCCCCGTTTTGGACGCCCACGAGTCTTAAACTTATCCTCCATGTTTGGCACATCAACCTCAAATTTGTTACAAAAAGAAGAAACATTAGCTAATAAAGAATGCCATCCTTCACCTCTCATCTTTTGCAAAAGCAACTTAGATATGCTGACCAATCTCATTGCATTGTCAATATCCTGGTCTCTCCTTTGTAATGACAGTGACAATTCATTAGTAACTCCAAGAATATTTATCACTAAATGCGTACTGAATATGAAGTCAAAAGAATGCATCTGATCCAACAAGACACTAGCTTCAATGATTTTGGATCATGAATCCCATCTTCTATAACAATTTCAAGTACTTTTAGCACCGAAGAGTATATATGTCGAAGACTGATCAATGTAGTATAAAGAGAACCCCAACGAGTGTCACCAGAACGCTGCAAGCTAGTTTCTTGATTCAATCCTTATCCACTAAATAAGTTTCCATCTTTGAGTTCTTTAAGAATCTCCTCATGTTGGATTGCTTTAAGAGCATCGCTCCGTTTACAAGATGCTCCAACAATATTAACAATCATAGAAACAAATTTAAATAGTGCATTCACTTGAAAGTGTTTTTTTGCAACCGCCACTAATGCTAATTGTAGTTGATGAGCAAAACAATGCACATAAAAAGCATATGGATTATCCCTCAAAATAAGTGATTTCAACTCATTAAACTCTCCCTGCATATTACTTGCTCCATCATAACCTTGACCACGGATTCTTGATATGCTTAACTTATGTTGAGCAAGCAAATCCTCTAGACCAGCTTTAAGTGAAACGACAGTGGTGGAGGTGACATGCTTAAGACCCACAAAGCGCTCGATGACATGCCCATTCTTGTCAACATATCTCAATGCAACAACCATCTGTTCTTTTATTGAAACATCACGAGACTCGTCAACTAGGACAGAAAAATTAGAATCACCTATCTCTTTCATGATAATATCCAATGTCTCCACAGCAGCTGCCCGACATATATCTTTTTGCACTTTCGGTGAAGTCATTTGTAAACTTGCTGAAGCATTAGAAAATGACACATTTTTTACTTCTTCATTGTGCGCAGCAAGAAAATGAAAAAGCCCCAAATAATTTCCTTGATTTAGTGAACTTTCATCTTCGTCGTGACCACGTTACTTCTTCATTGTGCGCAGCAAGAAAATGAAAAAGCCCCAAATAATTTCCTTGATTTAGTGAACTTTCATCTTCGTCGTGACCACGAAATGAAAGTCATTGCCGTAAAAGAAATCGAACACAATCAACAGCTGCAGTTACTAAGGCTCGATATTCCTTTTTATCCTTGTCTGTCTTGCTCATGAACATGTGTTGAATACCTTGTGATTGCTTCATTAGATCTTCACATTTTTTTCCTTGCTTCATTGTGAAGACTATCATGTCTTCCCTCATGAGCCCTCAACTTTTCCTTCTTTTTCCAAGTTCGAAAACCTTTCCCCACAAAAGAATCACCAACGCCTTGATCAGAAGAACAATCTGATTCTCGTTTAAAGAGATAACAAAATAAGCAAAATGATGCATCTTTATCCACACTATACTCCAACCAAGATGAGAAATCATTGAACCATTCTGGATTGAACCTTCGACGATGATCCCCAAAAGATGAATATGGAAAGTCATGAGTCCGAGGTTGACAAGGACCCTTTTGTAAATAGACCCTTCGATATTCATCCCTATCGTTCACATTATAACTCCAAATTGGAGGTCGAAGTCCAGGATCAGAAGGAAAATTTGCAGCATCAACTTTCAGTTTCTCACAAGTCTTTTTAAAGTTAGAAAATTGTGCCTCAAGATTTTGAGATGAATCACCTACTGACTTTCTCTTAAAATATCTATCCATATAATAATTCAAGTAAAACCTAGCCAAAGTCACAAAAATTGAGTATATTAAAATCCAACCAATAAACCAAATGCTACAGTAACTCGTAAAAAAATCAAAGCATATCAACAAAGCATGAGAACATTATTCTAAATTTTCAGACATATGAAGAGCGTTCATTGATGATCTAACCTGTCAGTGCCCTCGCCTGATTATCTTTAGAGAAGTTAATAAGAACTCAACCAAGCAGTGCTCAATTTTCCCCAGCCCTAGATGCAGCACGGTCTCAATCCATGCAAGTGAAAGCACAAAGTTCAAACCCTGCAATTCGAAGTCAATAAACTTCAGCGTTGAATGGGCTATATGAATCATATGAATTCTAGCATTCTCTTATCTCCCTACCAGCAAAACCCCCTCTAAACATGAACAAGTTTTCTATTTTGCCATCAACAACAAACCCAACTCATCAAAGTGACCATTTCCTCTAATAGTCCAATCTAATTATTCCATTCACCCCATATAAAATGCAAACACAAGTTACACAATGTTTGAAAGTTGAAACAGGACAACCCAAGAACATAAAGAAAAGAATGCCAAAAAAAGCCAAGGGTTTGTTTGAAGCATATAAAGTAATTCTGAAACCTATAGTCCTCAAACATATAAAGTGACTCAAAGAGAACAGGCTGCCAGGTAATATCTTCTTGATGAATGATGATAGCTGATTGAAGGAAAGCTATAAAGGTGTAAACTTGCAGCACTGAATGATACAAACCACTATACCCATTATCAGATTTAGAGGAAAACATTGTAGATATTCAACTGCAATACTCCTCTTATTATAAATTTACCAACTAGTCTAGTTTAAACTAAATAGGAAGATGAATAGATGATACTTTATTTGCATCCTTTTCATAGACTGCGTACAACACCCCAAGCAATCTCTCCCTAGGAATTTATTTCACCCATCAATCATCATCCATTCATCCCAAAGTCATAGTAGATCAGTGCCCCATAGCCCTTTTCGGATGGATGGGATTGGGACTTGGGAGGAGGATATAAATGTCTAGCCTGGAAGAGGGGGGGCATGTCACAGGTGGAACTGTGCAGCCGGCGGCGGGGTGGCCCGGTGGTCGGGAGGCGACGGAGGACTGGAGGAGGGGATTTGGGACTTGGGAGTCTAGGGTTAGAAATTAGGGCAAATCGCAAGAGAGGGAGGGAACCGATGAACCGTGGAACGCCAGGAGGCGGCCGGCGGCGGGGTGGGGTCGGACTCGTCGGAGGAGGGGATTTGGGAGGGTGAAGGAAGAGGCTTAGAGGCATGAAAGGATTCAATGAAGAGGCAGGGCATAGGGGGGCCAAGGCAGGGCCAGGGGGCGGGGGGCATTGGGGTGGGGGTTGGGGGCGCGGGGCCCAAGGAGGGCCAGGGCAGGGCCAGGGGGCAGGGGGGCATTGGGGTGGGGGTGGGGGGCGCGGGGCCCAAGTGGGGCTAGGGCAGGGCCAGGGGGGCAGGGGGCATTGGGATGAAGGCCCGGGGGGGTGAGGGGCGTGGGGCCCACGAGGGTCTGAATAAAAATAAAATCAGGGGGGCCTGCTCCCCCCTGGTTTGTGAATAGGTCCGCCCCTGGTCATGATGGGATTTGCGCATGACTAGCGAGAAGACGTGTCCTCGATGCAAGATGAAGGATGAAAGCCTAGAACAGTCCAAGAACAATGTGATCGAAGGGAGAAGTATACTCGACAGCATTACTACGGCAAAGGAAGTAGTACATTCAGCGTCTCTAGCTCCCAAGACACGCAACCTAATGGGGCTCAAAGCAGACTTGATGTCGGCGTATGATCGGGTCCACTGGTCATTCCTCGAACATATCATGAAGCAAATGGCACTCCCTGTAGATTGGATCCAGTGGGTGATGTGCTGCGTTAGAGGATCGTTGTATTCCTTCATAGTTAATGGAGGTGTACATGGCGGGGGTGAAACCTAAGTGCGGTTTGAGGCGAGGCGACCCTCTTTCTCCTTTATCTCTTTCTTCTTGTGCAGGAAACCTTGTCTCGCATCCTGAATTGCATGGTGTATAGGCTGGAAGGACTGCAGTTTAGGTGTTCGGATTTCTCTCTTTTCCACTACTTGCTTGCTTGGAGGTAAGAATTTTGAGACAGAATGTCGCGCCCCGACCCGCGAAAGCCCAACCGGGGCGGGCGACGCGAACCGGAACCTAACGAAACGCGGAAATAAAGGTTAGCGAGGGTTCCCTCTAACCTATTGGTCTCCCTAACAGTTTATCACAAAACACCCTCAATTTAAAAACAATAATTTAATAAGCCTCGAACCACAGATTACAAACCCAAGTGAATTTAATATACATATCTTCGGAGAGGGGAAGATTCAAATACAACATTACTCCCGTAGGAGACTATCTAACATAGGGTAAAGGCAGTAAACGATCACCACCTCTCAAAGTCCACCAGGTGCCGCCGCACCGCCGACCAACTGCCCGGTAGGGGCCATAGAAGAAGAACTGACGCCTGCACCTGCAAAACGCAGCCCGGGTAGGTGTGAGCACTAAGCTCAGTAGGGTTCTACACTATGTCACACAGAAGGAAGCGGGAAACGCAACAATGTCGCCCTCAAGCCAGACTCGAGTGTGCTGCAAGGGTCCCATAACCCTTCACCGGTGTCTCTAGGCATATCCAACCATGGTCACCCCAACGGACTGGGTCCATCCTGGATACACCTAGTGTCGCAGGGTTCCAGCTGCGGTCACCCATCACGGACTGGGCCCACACTGGTCGCCACTGCTGGCAAGAACAGACACTGCCTGGGCCGGACTAACCCTCCAGCCTCCCCAAAGAATAAGATCCGACACCGGTGTCACCCTCAGCACCTGGCTCGAGGCCGACACGACCTCTAATCATCATCAAGCAACAGGTGTACCAGTCCTCTAGGTCTATCATCGAACCGACTGGACACCACCATTCAAACCGGGTCCAAACTACCCAACCCCGGTCCTAGGGCTAAGTCCGAGCTTCCAGCTTCGGGACGGCGACCCACAGATCACCCACACCCTAACCAATGCAACTAATGCACAAATCAACAATGCATGCTATGACATACACAAACAGGAGATAGTCATGCAACAGTATGATAAGGCATCATACAAGTCAACCAGATCGCTGCAGCGGTACTACCGACCGCTGCCAGCCGATCCGCAGCGGGTCCGGGCATTACGACGGTATCGCGACCGTCAACCGCAGACTCCTGCAACGGGAAGCAACCCTCTAGTTAGAGGCTAATTGATCTCGTCGATCCAACGTCAAAACGACGTCGGATTCAAGATCCAACTTAGCCATCAGTAGATCAACATGCCGGGATCAACATATCCAAAATACATAATCATCCAACGGTTGGATTAACGGAAAAACATTAATCAAACCACTAAAAATAGACCATAAAGCACCACCAGCTATCTTTAGGATCGATCCGGAATGTTTGGATCGATCCAGAAAATATTGGATCGATCCGAACCATTTGGATCGATCCGAACAACTTCAAATCAGCTTCAGATCAGCCTCGTCGCAGGTCACGAGAAAAATCACCACAATTCTTAGAAAAATCAAAAAAACTACGAAATAAGTTGGAATGGAAAGATAACTCAAAGATCTACAACTCTTATGTTCATCATAAGTCAATATCATGTACGTACCGGCTGGAAAACTCGTCGCAAGCCGATTGTTCTTCAAGAACAGCAGAAATCGGAAAATCCGAGATTAATCATGCATAAATCCTACTAAAATCTCAACCAAAGATCATGAAACTTATATCAAAAATTCTACTAGGCAAGAGGAAGCCAACAATACAAAGATCAACAAGATCCAACGGCTAGATCAAGAGAACACCCCTAATCTAACTCAAGTAGGTAAAAACCTACCCAAAACACACTCCTCGGCTGATTCCCCGCGAACTGGTCAACAACAAGGTTCCAAACCACTTCAGGGATCTTCCTCTCTTTGCCACGGATCCAACGAGCCTTAGAACACCCAAAACGATGGCCGGAGGAGGGAGAACGGAGGGAAAGAAGATGGCTACCGGAAACAGGGGAAAAACAAAACCGCGGGAGGAAGAAGAAGAAGGAAGAAGAAAGGAGGAGGAAGAGAAGAGGAAGAAAAGGAGGGAAAAGGGGAAGGGGAAAGCCGAGAAAGGAGGGGAAAAGGGGAAGGAGGGGAAGGAAAGTCCTCCCCTTCTGACAGGGGAGAGCGACGGCCAACGGCGGCCGTCCTCTCAAAGGAAGACACCGACATGCTACAGTGTCTGGATCGATCCAACACCATGCTGGATCGATCCAAGACAAGGATGGATCGATCCAACACACTTGGATCGATCCGAACAGGTCAAAACCCTTAACGGATCTAATCGAACAAAAATATCAATCAGAGGCTGTGTGTGCACACGCGGGTGTGAAACAAACCGACAAGGCGCAATTTACCAAATTGCCCTTGCGGTCTACAACGAGCCACAGGGATAGAGGGACAGGTCCTCACACAGAAGATGTTATATGTTAAGTTCTTGAGTGGGCTAGAGGTGAACTCATCCAAGTCAAGCATCAGATTCCCGAAGGTGATAGACAAGTCAAGGCGGATCGCCATCTGCGGTATTCTGGGAGTCAAGGAATCAAAAGGAAGCTGACAGTACTTGGGAGCACCTCTCAGTCATAAAAAACTTCACATTGCAGATTTTTCTCCACTGCTTAATAAAATGGTTGGCAAGGTGCTCTCTTGGCAGGGGAGGAAAATCTCAGAAGTTGGCCGCCTTGTTATATTGAAGTCGATCATCCAAAACATCCCGGTTTACGCCATGTCAACCTCTAAGGTGTCGATAGCTGTGATCAAACGCATGGAAAGAATCTACCGGAGTTTTCTTTGGAAAGGGCGGTGAGGCGGCATTACACAAGTCGCATGGAGGGATGTATGCAAGCCAAAGGAAGTCGGCGGGCTAGGAGTGAAGGATTTCAGTTTATGGCAAATGGCGCTTAAGATGAAGAGGGCAGAGGCCTTGCTGAAATCAGAAGATTCAATCTGGAAAAAGTTTGCAAAGGCTAAATACATGTGGCAAGGAATTTTATCGACGACTCGTGGTTGGAAAAGGGGCTCTACTCACTGGAAGTCCGTCTGTGAGGCGACGGATGACTTGTGACTAGGGATCAAATGAAAACCTGGTGTGCAAAGCAAAGTCAACGTTCTCAATGACTGTTGCATCATGGATGAGGCGCTGAGGCAACATCATTCAATGTTTGATGTGGATATTCATGGTGACCTATCCGTTGGAGAGCTTAGGTCCAACAACAACTTGGATAGAAACAGACTTTACAGTCTCTTCCACTCTGACTTAGTTGCTGTCGTAGAAGACTTGCCGCCAATTACTGAGGAGTCTATAGACACCTGGAGATGGGAGTACATCAAAGATGGGATGGTCTCTTATGCATCAGCGTACCAGTTGCTACTATAGAGATTCAAATTGGGAGCGCATGACATCCCCGAAGCTTGCTGGTCCAACATATGGCATCTGCCGGCTAGCTCATTAGTAAAGTTGCTAATGTGGAAGGCATTGTGAGGAAAGCTACCAGCATGTGATACGCTATGGAACCTGGGCATTTCACTGGATCGCGAGTGTCCTCGTTGTGGGGCAGATCGGGAGACCATAGCTCATATTCTCTTTGAATGCCTTGCTATGCGATGTGTTCTTCACAACCTGCTTGTGGTGGTTGGTGTAGGCATATGTGATTGGAACGCAGAGGATCTTTTAGGGGCCATGTTACGATCCTCCAGTCAACCAGAGACCTGACGGTTGAAGGCCTTCCTTGGTTATGGCCTCTGGCTAGGTTGGAAGGATCGAAATCTACTTGTCTTCGAAGGAAGGAAGGAAGAGCTCAATGGCTTGCAGAGGAGGCTATGGGCAAGGGTAACTTGCTTCAGGATCACCAAGAGAGAAGAACGGACGAGCTGTGGGTTACCCAAGTGGATGGTTCACGAGATCCTTCCAACATGTGCTCTACAGTTGGGGCGATCGGTTACGACAAGCATGGAAGCTGTGAATGGGTTCGTGGGGAGCGTCTCCAAACCTCCTTAGTGGTGGAGGCAGAACTGGTTACCGTCTTGAAAGGCTTAGCTTGGCCCAAGGAGGAGCAGAAGATTAAGGCCATCATCGAATCAGATGCCAAGGACACAATAGACAATGTAAATTGTCATATAATATGCCCCGAAGGGCTACAGAGTTTAGTCAGGTCGATATGACAACTTATGGCTTGTTTTGAGTCTGTAATGGTTCTGTATATACCAAAGTCAGCCAATATTAGGGCAGACAAGATAGCGAGATGGTGTAGATTGGAAGATCAATTTTGGCTGGCATATCGATGAGGGGCTTCTTGCCTTTGCTCGAGTGCTATAAATAAAATCCCAGCCCTAGGGCTCATCTCATAAAAAAAGAAGAAGGATGAAAGCCTAGAGCACCTATTTTTTGGATGATCTATTTCTAAGGGTGTTTGGAGCTTTCTTCTTGGCCAACAATGGAGGCTGGGTAGTGTCACGCCCCGACCCAGAAAACCCATCCAGATCGAGGCGTGAGCCACCTAAACCTGTTTACATCATCAATAGGCGCACAAATATAGTTGTGAGGACCCGTTCCTCCAACCCGGTCCGACCGCGGTAGGTCGAGTGTCGCGCCCCGACCCGCGAAAGCCCAACCGGGCCGGGCGACGCGAACCGGAACCTAATAAACACGGAAAAACAAGCTGACGAGGGTTCCCTCTAACCTATTGGTCTCCCTAGCAAATCACCAAAAGCACCCTCAAATAAAACAAAATAATATTGAAGCCTCGAACCACAGATTAAAAACTCAAGAAGATTTAATTACAAATCCTCGGAGAGGGGAAGATTCAAAGTACAACATTACTCCCGTAGGAGGCTATCTAACATAGGATAAAAGCAGTAAATGATCACCACCTCTCAAAGTCCACCTGGCGCCGCCGCACCGCCAACCAACTGCCCGGTAGGGGCCAAAGAAGAAGAACCGACGCCTGCATCTGCAAAACGCAGCCCCGGGTAGGTGTGAGCACTAAGCTCAGTAGGGATCTACACTACGTCACACAGAAGGAAGAGGGAAACGCAACAGTGTCGCCCTCAAGTAGGATCTGGGTGTATACAGGGGTCCCATAACCCCACCGCGTGTCCCTGGTGCCCAGGGGCAGCACACAGTAAGCTCAACAAACACTGCTGACTCACATGCAGGTAACCGGCACTGCAGGCGGGAAATGGCACCGCTGAGGGGGCCGTTTCCACCACTCAAGAGTCGACACAGTGGAACACCGGCTACACCTCAGCCTCCGACTCGAGGCCGACACGACCTCTACAAACATCAAGTAACCAGTGTACCAGTCATCTAAGCCTATCATCGAATCGACTGGACACTACCATTCAAACCGGGTCCAAACTACCCAACCCCGGTCCTAGGGCTAAGTCTGAGCTTCCAGCCTCGGGACGGCGACCCAGAGATCACCCACGCCCTAACCAATGCAACTAATGCACAATCAACAATGCATGCTATGACATACACAAACAGGAGATAGGCATGCAATAGTATGACAAATATCATATAAGTCAACCGGATCGCTGCAGCGGTACTACCGACCGCTGCCAGCCGATCCGCAGCGGGTCCCGGCATTACGACGGTACCACGACCGTCGACCGCAGACTCCTGCAACGGGAAGCAACCCCGAAAACCGCTCATGAACAGTAGAAATATAATATTATAATTCGACATATAATATTATATTTAAAAACACCAAATGTTCTCTACTAGAAGCTATTTGATCTGGTCGATCCGACATCCAAACGACTTCGGATTTAAGATCCAACTTAGCCACCAGTAGAGCTACATGTATGAATGAACATATCCAAAATCCAGAATCATCCAACGGTTGGATTAACGGGAAAACGCTAATGAAAACCACTAATCAAAACTAACTTTCTAATTAATTGCTGCAACGCAGCCCTCCAGTGCGCAAATCATAACAATTCGTAGGAAAATCGGAAAAATACGAAACAAGATGGACTAGAAAGCTAACGAAGAGATCTACATCTCTTATATTTATGAAAACCCAAGATCACGTACACGCCGGCCGAAAAACGCGCCGCAAGCCGGCTATTTCTCAAGAACAGCAGAAAAACAGAGAAACCGAGTTTAATCATGCATAAAACCTACTCAAATCTCAACCGATTAACATGAAACTCAAATTAGTTATTCTACTAGGCAACATACATCTAATAACATGAAGATCAACAGATCCAACGGCTGGATCACGCGAAACCCACTTAAGAACACATGTAGGTAGAAGAACCTACCCAACAGCGCATTCCTCGGTTGATCCCTCGCAAACCAGTCGCCAACACGACCTCAAACCACCTCAGCAACCTTCCTCTCGTCTCCACGAATCCAACAAGCTTTAGAACACCCAATTTGGTGGTCGGAGGAGGGAGAACGGCGAAGAAGAAGCTCGCCGGCGGAGAAGAGAAGAAGCAGAGCACCGCGGTAAAAGAAAGGAAGAAGGAAGAAGAAGAGAAGAGAAGAGATGGAAGAAGAAGAAGGGAAAGCTCGGGGGAAAGCCAGGAAAGCCGGAGGAAAGCCTGGGGGAGGGGAGGGAAAGTCCTCCCTCCCCTGACAGGGGAAAACGATGGTCGGTTGCCGTCATCGCGGAAGAGAAAAACCCACCGACTGTTTGATCACAAGTCCGATTGATCGCTCCTACGAGCGATCGATCGCTCCCGAGCCGCAAACAGCCCCAAAACCTTCTGCACTAAGCTATCGATCTCCAAAGCATGTCAGATCGATCTGGCTAGCAAGGCCAGATCGATCTCATTAGCAATCCAGATCGATCTCCTTCGCCCAGAAAGGCAAACTTGGGCTAAAACACAAGCCCAAGCTCAGATCTTCCGATCTCGGGTTCACCTAGCCATTCTAACAAACACGAACACAGACAAGGTCAGTGTGTGCACACGCGAGTGTGAAACAAACCAATAAGGCGCAATTTACCAAATTGCCCTTGCGGTCCAAGAAACAATACGATCCACCGGATCGCGCGCTCGACGCGAAACAAACCAACGAGCCACGGGCCCGACCCAGCCGGTCGACCCAGGAGTAGAGGGACGGGTCCTCACATCGAGGGTCTGGTTTTGTGGTTTGGCCCGGTTGGCCTTGGGTTGCGATTGGTTGATCGCATCGCGATTTCTGGACCCCAAGAGCAATTTGGTAAATTGCGCCTTGGCGGTCAGTTTCACACCCTCATAGTGCACACACGACCTTGATTGATGTACGTGATTGAGTAGATCCAGTAGGAGCGTTCGCGATCGTCAGATCCGGATGAGATCGCAACTTGGAGCCAATTCGGATCCAGTCCGATCAATTGGCTCGTCTGAACCGGCTAAGCCACTTAAGTGGCTTAACCCTCTTCTCTCTCTCTCCTACTTACTTTTCTCTCTCTCCCTCTCTCTCTTTTCC
The DNA here is from genome assembly GCA_963920575.1 of Narthecium ossifragum. NCBI lineage: Eukaryota > Viridiplantae > Streptophyta > Magnoliopsida > Dioscoreales > Nartheciaceae > Narthecium > Narthecium ossifragum. The sequence continues at coordinate 10,346,110 of OY986965.1, read as the reverse complement.
CTTCTTCCCGTGCCCGACCCTTACCTCTCTTCCCTTTCTCCCTCTCTCCCGCGGCGACCCGTTCTCTCTTCCCCGGCGGCTTGGAGGCGGCGGCGAGGACCCCTCCTCCTTCCTCCCGAGCTCTCCTCTCCTCTTCCCAAATCCCCTCCAGCTTCTCCCTCCTCTCCTCCACCTTCCCGTCGCGTTTGGAGGGAGGCGCCGGACGGCTCCCAGCGGTTCCCCGGCAAGCCAGAGGCGGCGGCGAGGCCCCCCTCTCCCTTCTCCTTCCCTTTCTCTCTCCCGCGGATGTCCCTCCCTTCTCCGGCGACAACCCTCTTCCTTCTACGACGATGGCTGCGGCTGTGGGAGGCCTCCGGCGACTCTCCGGCGAGCTAGAGATGGCGGCTTCGACAGAGGACGGTGGATTAGCAAAGGATTGAAGCTTGGATTGCGTTTAAGGTAGGGTTTCTACCTTGATCTCTAAGATATGCTAGATCTAGGGTTTGGTTTGATGGTTGGTTGTCTTCTTGGTGTTAATTAGTTCCTTAGATCATGTTTAGTGATTGATTAAACCTTCATGGGATTTGATTTGGGATTTATCCGGATTTTTGGATGTTTTTCCCGGATTTTCGAGTTCTTCGATGAACAGTCAGTTTCCAGCTCGATTTGTGAGCTGCGTGATCATGATCTCGGGAAACTTTCTAGATGAAAGTTGTAGATCATCGAATCTACTTTCATTTGCCGCTAATTTCATAATTTTCGGATGTTCCTACGATTTATGGTGATTATTCTTCGGATCTGCGACGAGATCGCAATTAGTGAATTGATTAATAAATTCCGGGAAGATTAGTCATTAGATTAATCCAATTCTTGGGCTGCATGTTCTTAGTATGCTAATCTACAATTGCCTAAGTTTAATTTCCAATTCGACGTCGTTTGGATGTCGAATTGATGAGATTTCATCGCCTCTAACTAGGGTTAAATGTAGAAATCCAGAAATTAGCTTGTTAGTGGATTTTCGACGTATTATCGTGTTTGATTCTTCGGGATTCATGTGATTGGTATTCCTAGAGATCTCGATGGCTGGCATGTTCTAATTGGTGGTTTTTAGACGATTAATTGTTTGATGCCAGCATGCTTAGTTAACTATAAACCATCCTTGTTTAATTAGCAATTAATTACATGTCATGCTTATTTACATGTATACTTAGCTTGTGGTTGAACCAAGGGAGTTGTGCCCCTTGGGATGTTTAGCTAATTAAATGGCCGAAGGTGTGCCTTAGTTGTGTTAATTAGTAATTGTGGCCTGTTGTATATTGTAGATGTGTTGGATTATTATTTGTGTGGCCGGGGTTGTATCCCCTTTGTAGAAATTGTGGTTGACGGCTGTGGACGCCGTTGTAATGCCGGAATTTCGTTTGAATGTGTAGTTGTTTGTTAACGGCCCGTGGGCGTCGTTATAATATTGTATTATTGTAGTTTAGACCTTTATCTGCTTTATGCATGTTTACCCTCCGGCAAGCTTGATGCTTCGCCTAGCCCGTGTATGTTGTATTGGCATATTGTTGCATGCTACTATTCATGTATTCCTGTGCGCGTGAGCATTGCATGCATTTGACTGCATTAGAAGCATCAGGCTAGGTGGTAGACGATGGTTTCGATCGTCGGTCCGGGGTTCTCGGGTAGCCCGGATCTAGCCCTAGGACCTGGGTTTGGGTAATCAAGGATTAGGGTGTGATTGTCATCAATAATCATGTTTGATATTATTCGAGGATTATTAAGTAGTCGGACTGGAATATTATATTGTTTGAGGTTTAGAGGTCGTGTCAGTCCTCCAAGGCCAAGTGCTAAGGATAGTTGTCGATGTCCCTGACGTGTGTCCCCAGGCAGTGGTTTCCTGCTGGGTAAAGGGTGTTCCTACTGGTTCTGGTTCTTTGTTTCCTCCCAGCGTGTTTGGTTGATATTCCCAGCGTGGTCGGTTGAGAAGAGTAGGATCCCTTGGGGAATCAATAGGGGTTATGGGACCCCGTGGCATCCTTTAGACTTAGGCGGAGGAACGACACTGTTGTTGTTTTTCTCCCTTCTGTGCGACGTAGAATAGCGTAGAACCCTACTGAGCTTTGTTGCTCACTCCTACCTGGGCTGCATCGGCGATGCAGGTCGATGCAGTCCTTTTCTTTCAGGTGATCTTCTAGGCGTTGCCCCGCTATTCTCGAGGTGATCGCGGACTTGGAGTTTCGAGGAGCACTTGACGATCCTGGAGTTTTCCCCTTTGTTAATAGTTGTATATTTACAGTTATATTAAATGTATAATTTCCCTCTTCGAGGATTTGATAGTCTGTATTAAATTTTGTAATGAGGGTTGATGAAAGATTGTATCAGAACCTGTACTATATAGTAAGATTTATGATTGCAGATTCATATTATTGTTGAATTTTAGAACTGTTAGATCTATCGTTTTAATTTACTGTGGAGATTATAATTGTACAGGGTTCAAATTGAGAAACACAGGGGAAACTCTCGCCATTTGATTTTAGAATTAGATTTAGGACCCTCACGTCCCGGCCTGGATGGGTTTTTTGGGTCGGGGCGTGACAATATAACTGCTACGAGTTTGAACAATCTGGTCCTCCAGTTCATAAAAAAATTCGATAGAATCTCCTTTATAATTATAGCACAAGAAACCTGTACATTAAACAATTTCAACGTCATCACATTCCTCAACATCTACATTAAAGAATATTACAACATTTCTCAAATAGAACTGAATTAATAATCATATAATTCTGTTCTTGGATACATCGGATTATACATCAATTTATACATCTTTGATGAAAACTGTAAATTAACTGTCGAAAAACTCCTCGAAGCTCCAAGTCCTCGATCACCTCAAAATATCACGTCATCTTCTAGAAGAACACCTAAAAGAATGAACTGCATCGACCTGCATCGCCGATGCAGCCCAGGTAGGGTGAGCAACAATGCCCAGTAAGATTCTACTCTACGTCACACTCAAGGAAGGGGAAACCACAACAGTATTGTCCTTCATCCCAAGTCTAAGGTGCCACTGGAGGCATCACACCTCGTCGATCCAGAATGGGCCCCTAAATAGGGTCACCCTCACCCAAGCGGCGAAACAAGGAGGATGACCAACACGAGCCCGGACACAGGGTCGGTGCATCGCCGCCGCACTCACCGCCAGAGCTCTCACCATACACCACCCCTTGTACGGGGACATATGTCATGGACATCAACATCCATACTTAGGCCCTTGGGACAAACAGACAATACGATCTCTATTCCTCAATACCATAATTCAAATGATTATATCTAGGTTGCAACCTCGATCAACACCAGATCATCACCACACAATCTCGTCCTAGTCCTCAACTAACCCAACCCCAGACCTAGGGCTAGATCCGGGCTACCCGAGAACTCTGGATCGGCGATCGAATCCATCACCTACCACCTAGCCTTAATGCTTCTAATACAATCAAGATGCATGCAATGATCAGACACAGAGATACAGAAATATAAGCATGCAACAGTATGGCATCACAACATATAGGGCTAGGCGTAGCCTATAGCTTGCCAAAGGATAAACATAGTGTTGATCCTAACCTTGTTTTCATGATACCAACATACATTAAATGATAAAATATATGTTTAATATTTATTATCCCTTTAATTCAAAGTCTAAAATTCAATATTTAATGAGTTTATGTACTGACGGTCGATGCATGGATCGACCATGGGGATGCGACGGTCGATCCAAGGATCGACCGCGGACGATGCACCATACTTGACAAAATGAAATGTTGGCTCGCGGTCTGTCACACCCCGACCCAGAAAACCCATCCAGGACGGGGCGTGAGGGTTCCTATCACTATTCATCTTCAATCGGCGCGATACAAAGCGGAAAAGACGGATAATTTAAACAATTGTATTCCAGAGGCGAAACAGATTCAATTCATATAACATCAAGTTGTACAGTTACATAATTGATACAAAGTCTTCCAAGAGACAGATTTATACAAAAATCCCAAAGTCCTCAAAATGTTTACAACATGTACATATATATCAAAAGGGTACAACAGATAATCCTCCAAGCAACCTCAAGCACCTCTGGATGTACTCGCGCCGCCAAAGGCCGATCTCGCCGGCTCCACAGACGAAGAATTGCCGCCTGCACCTGCAAACGCAGCCCGGATAGGAGTGAGCGATAAGCTCAGTAGGGTTCTACTCTACGGCACACTGAAAGGAGGAAAACAACAACAGTATTGTCTCCCAGCCTAAGTCTAACGGATGCCATGGGTCCCACGACCCTGTCTACTCCCTAAGGGATCCTACTCTTCTCAACCGACCACGCTGGGAACATCAACCAACACGCTGGGAGGAAAGAACCGGAACCAGTAGGATCGCCATTACCAGCAGGAAACCACTGCCTGGGGACCATGTCAGGGACGTCGACAACCATCCTTAGGACTCAGCTTCGGAGGACAACACGACCTCTAAACCTCAAACACTGATCAGAGTCAACTATCGCAAATCCTCAAAGGACATGAGATTTTGATTAAACAGACACACCCTAAACCTGACTACACAGCCACGGTCTTAAGGCTAGATCCGAGCTACCCGAGAGCCTCGGATCGGCGATCCAAACCATCGCCCGCCTAACCTCAAATGCCTCTAATGCACACAATGCATGAGCCTAGGCAAACATCTATCCTAGATATCTCTACATGTCACATCATCAGTTACAAGTCCAACAGATATACAATAGCCCTCGGCACTCGCCGGCAAGAGGCTAAGGTTCCACAATTCCTCATTAGCTAGCATTCATAGCTAGCTAAAGGCTAAGCACACCATTAAGCAATTAACTACATCCATACATGTATTAAAGGCAACTGAAACCATAGATTCACCCAAAAAGTGCATTTACTCTAATCGATCCCCAAACCCGATGGAAATCCATTGAAAACCCCATAAAATCCACATACGTACTTCCCAACATGTTTAGATGTTAATCACAATTCAAATCCATCCAAGAAAAGCCAGAAAACCAAGTCCAAGGGGTCACGGACGATGTCACGGTCCATCCGAAGATCGACCGTGAGACCACGGACGATGTCACGGTCGATCCGGCGATCGACCGTGAGACCAAAGCGAAGAAAACCAAGGGCGACGGTCGATCCACTCATCGACCCTGAGAGGCCCAAAACCAAATAGCGCCTGACGGTCGATACTACAGTCGATCCGACGGTCGACCGTCAGGTAAAAGGCAAAAAGGGAAGATCCCGCGGTCGATCCATGCATCGACCCTAGGAAGCTAAAATCCCGACAGAGCCCGACGGTCGATCCGACGGTCGACCGTCAGGCCCAGAAAGAGTAAGTCAATACTTGACGGTCGATGCACCGATCGACCGTCGAGCCCCGAAGGAGCGTATCAACGCTTGACGGTCGATGGTCGAGCCTCAGGCACAGTTCCTCAGAACAGTGCCAGAAATCCAATTTCTTGGATTTCAAGGATCAAATCAGGTTGGAATTAGATGAGATTTTGCAAGCAAATGTATTTAACAATGGGGAAGCTAATGGAATGAAGAAATCCAGTTTTTGACGGTTAAATCTTCTACCTAGGTCCAAATGGACGAAAATCGACAAAACGGCGATAATACGGAAACCAACCGTTAGAATACCAAATTTGCAACGTAGGAATACAGAAAAGGAGCTACAACACATGTGCAAAGAGATACAAAGCATTCTAACATGTATTCCTACAGCGAAAGTGCAATAAACCTATCCTAGGAGAACCCGATCCTAAGATCGAGGTAGAAACACCTACTTGAGCAAGTAGGGTAGCTCCTCCACGCGTCCAACTAGTCAAGCCGCCAAGATCCGTGCTCCGAAGCCCAAGTCTCCAAACCCTAGCTCAGCCGAAGGAGAGAGAAGGGAAGAAAACGACATGAGAAGGAGAGAAGGAAAGAGAAGAAAGGGACAGGGCTTATATAGAAACTCTGGATCTATCTCAGCCGTCCGATTCGATCTTTCCCGATCGAGCTCCGATCTTCCGATCGGACGCAACCTAGAGATTCTAATCAAACACATACATCAATCCAAGGCCGTGGGTGCAACGCGGGTGTGAAACCGACCACCAGAGGGCATATTTACCAAAATGCCTCCGGGGTCCAAACCGCCACACGATCGCCCGATCGTGCCCGACGCGGAACCAAACCAACAGAAAATCGGCTCTCGACCCACGCGGTCGAGCCAGGTCAGAGGGATGGGCCCTCACACGGTCGATCGTTGCATCGACCCTGTGAAGCCATTTTCTTGACAGAGCCTGACAGTCGATGGACCGGTCGACCGTGAGGTTTGGACTTTGTGGTTTTAAATGTTGTAGGCTCACGGACGATCCGACGGACGATATGACGGTCGACCGTAGAGGATGTTGGTGAAAAGTAAAGAAGCGGCGGTCGATCAGAGCATCAACCATGGGAAGCATTTTTCACAACAGAGCCTGACAGACGATGCGACGGTCGATGGGTGGATCGACCGTAGGACGCAAAGGCTAAGTTTTTGTACATGACGGTCGATGTCACGGACGATGCATGGATCGACCGCCAGCAACGAGCAGAGTAAAAAACTAGCCGTTGGAGAGTTGCAGAGAGCCGTTGGAGAGTTGCAGAGAGTCGTTGGAGGTCATCTTTGAGCTGGTTGAAAGCTAGATATAAGTAGTTCTTTATTGTAAACTTGCCACAACTATTATTGATATTATTGAGATCATCTGAGCAAGTCTTAGCAAGAGCTACTACTTATTTTCTTTAGAGCTACAACCTTTGTAAATCTTCTTCGAATATGAGGAAGTACTTTGAGAGTTATCCAACAACAAGTGGTTGTGATTGTAAGGTCACCAAGCACCGGGAAGCTTGGAGGAAAAGCTTGTAAAAGATTTGTAAGTAGTGGAACCTCGAGGAGAGGCTTGAGAGAAGTGTACGTAGACCAAGAGTTGGGTCGAACTACTATAAAATCGATGTCATCTCTCTAACCTTTTCTGGATATAATTCTTGCATGCAATTTTGCTTTAGTTTCATTTCATCTACAAGCATTTAATGCGTAAATTCTCTCATTCCTGATTTTTTCATTAATCTAGTTTTTCGAAAAGAGTCCAATTCACCCCCCCTTGAACCTTCAATTGGTATCAGAGCTAGATCTCTATTTTTGGTGGTGTAACAACCCTTAGAGGATCTATCTAAAGATGAAAAACATAGAGGGACAAGCTACCAATAGGCCACCATACTTCAATGGATCAAACTATACATATTGGAAAACCAAGATGGAGATATTCATCCAATCTATGGATTATGAAGCTCGGTTAGTAATAGAGGATGGACCTTATATCCCTATGAAAATTGTTGAAGGGAAAGAAGTCTCAAAGACAAAGAGTGACTACACCCCAATTGATCTCAAGAACCTTCAAACAAATGCCAAGGCCAAAAGCTTTCTATTTTGTACCCTTTGTCCTAGTGAATTCAATAGGGTCTCTACATGCAAATCATCAAAAGAGATATGGGACAAACTTGAGATTACTTATGAGGGAACAAGCCGAGTTAAAGAGTCTAAAATAAGTATGCTTGAACATGAGTATGAACTATTTTGCATGAAGAATAATGAAACTATTAGTGAGATATTTACACGTTTTACTAACATATTAAATGTGCTTGAATCTCTTGGAAAAATTTATGCTAATGATGAAGTTGTGAGAAAGATACTTAGGTGTCTACCGAAGTCATGGGATCCTAAAGTAACAGCGATCGAAGAAGCCAAGGATGTATCCAAGTTGTCACTCGATGAGCTCATGGGTTCCCTCATGACCTATGAGATGAACTTGAAGAGAAACAACGAAGAAGGAGATAAAAGAAGAAGACGGTTGCTTTCAAGTCATCTAGCAAAGACTCATCCGAGTCAAGTGAAGGAGATGACGATGAAGAATTGGTGATGATATCAAGAAGAATTCAAAAGATCTTCAAGTGCCAAGGAGGAAAGAACTTCTTTAAGAAGAAATTCCCCAAAGGTGAAAAATACAATCCTACTTCTTCTAACTCAAATGAAATCATATGTTATGAGTGTAGGAAACCCGGACACATCAAGTTTGATTATCCTCAACTCAAGAAGCCTTCAAAGAAGGAGTTCAAGAAAAAGAAAGCAATAATGGCTACTTGGGGAGAAAGTGATGTGGAGACCTCATCTGATGAAGAAGAACAAGAGGTAGCCAACATATGCTTAATGGCACATGGAGATGAGGAAGAATAGGAAAATGAGGTAGAGGATGAGCTTGCATTTGAAAAACTTTTTTATGCTTATCATGCTTTAGCTAATGATTTCAAATTCCTTAAAAAAAAATACTATGCTACTTGTAAGGACTTGAAGAAAGTAGAAGAAGAAAAATTAGATGTCATGCATAGGATTGGAACCTTGGAAAAGGAAAACAAATGCATGCTAGACAACAACTCTTGTGACACTAGTGACACACTTGAGGAGGAACTCAAGGACACTCAATATGAGCTCACCATATTGAAGAACACAACTATGATATGCAAAGGGAACTTATTTACTTGAGGAAATCCAAGAGAGATCTCACTCTTGAGGTTAATGACTTAAAAATCACTATAGCTAAATTCGTGAAGAGTAGAGACAAGTTAGATGAGATCCTTGATAGCCAAAGGAGCTCCTTAAACAAGGAAGGAATTGGCTACAACCCTAGGAAGGTGAACAACCAAAATAAGACTAACTTTGTTAAAGCTTCTTCTCATCCTCCTAAAGTAGCACAAGCACATATATATCATTATTGTTGCAAAGTAGGTCACATTGCACCTAGTTGCTATCTAATGAGGCATGCTAATGCTAAGAGAATTTGGGCACCTAAACATTCATCTTCTTCTCTTTGCATAGTACTAATGCAAATGGACCCAAAAAGATTTGGGTACTAAAAATCAAGGTTTGATCTCTTATTTGTAGGAGTGTATGAGATCCAAGATCAAGACCAACACAAAGGCTAAAAGATGGTACCTTGATAGTGGATGCTCAAGACACATGACGGGAGAAAGGAGCATGTTCTCAACCTTTCAATCTAAAGATGGAGGAATGGTGACCTTTGGAGACAATGAAAAAGAAAAAAAATTGGCATTGGTAATATTGGTAAAACCTCTTTCATTGTTATTGAAAATGTTCTCTTAGTTGAATGTTTGAAACATAATTTGCTTAGCATTAGTCAATTATGTGATAGAGGTAACAAAGTTATTTTTGAAGATTCAAAATGCTATGTTAAGAATGCTCTTAGTGATAAAATCTTACTAATGGGTCATCGTGATGGTAATGTATACACATTTTATCTTGATGATCTTGTTTGCTATAATGATGTATGCTTTAGTGTCTTAAATGATAATTCATGGTTATAGCATAGAAGGCTTAGACATGCACACATGGATTTAATATCCAAACTTTCTCGAAAAGATCTTGTTCTTGGACTTCCCAAGATCAAATTTGAGAAAGATAAGATTTGTGATGCATGTCAAAGAGAAAAACAAGTGAAATCATCTTTCAAGCCTAAAGATGCAGTTTCCACCACAAGAGCATTAGAACTTATTCACATGGACCTTTTTGGACCAACCAAACCTACAAGCTTAGGTGGTAGCTCATAAGGCTTCGTACTAGTAGATGATTACACTAGATACACTTGGGTGATTTTCCTTTCACACAAAGATGAAGTCTTTGAGGAATTCACCAACTTTTGTAGAAGAGTCCAAAATTAGAAAGGTATTCTCATTACATGCATTAGAAGTGACCGTGAAGGAGAATTCAAGAATTCCAATCTAAAAAATTTTGCAATGACAACGGGATTTTCCATAACTTCTCATCACCTAGAACCCCTCAACAAAATGGTGTTGTTGAAAGGAAAAATAGAACCCTACAAGACATGGCTAGAACTCTATTATGTGAGAATAATCTTCCTAAGTATTTTTGGGCCGAAGCAATTAATACTTCTTGTCATGTGATTAATATAGTAAGTTTGCGACCTATTTTGAAGAAAACCCCCTATGAGCTTTGGAAAATTTGATGCTAGATCCGATGAAGGAGCTTTTCTTGGATATTCGAAGAGAAGCAAAAGCTATAGATTTTTCAATAAAAGAACCTTAGTGGTTGAAGAATCAATGCATGTTACTTTTAATGAAATGATTATAGTCCCTAGTAGAATTGATGGTAAAGATGATGATATTCCTAATGTCAATTCAAAAATTGTAGTAGATGAAACCCAAAATGATGTTGAATAATTGAATGATAGATTTGAGGAATCCTTTGAAATTACACCTAGTGATCAACATCATGATTTGCCCAAAAATTGGAAATATGCATCTTCACACCCAAAGGAATTGATAAGTAATTGGTGAGCCATCAAGAGTAATCCAAACTAGATCTTCATTAAATGCTTGTGCAAATCTAGCCTTCCTATCTCAAATTGAGCCCAAAACGATTGAGAAAGCACTAGAGGATGATCATTGGATCTTAGCAATGCAAAAAGAGTTGAATCAATTTGAAAGAAATGAAGTTTGGAATTTGGTACCTAGACCTTATGATCATCCCGTCATTGGTACTAAATGGGTTTTTAGAAACAAAATAGATGAATCGAGGACAATTACAAGGAACAAAGCTAGACTTGTGGCAAAAGGGTTCAATCAACAAGAAGGAATTGATTTTGATGAAACTTTTGCACCGATAGCTAGACTTGAGGCAATAAGACTACTTCTAGCTTTTGCATCTTACAAAGATTTCAAATTATATCAAATGGATGTTAAGAGTGCTTTCTTGAATGGTTTCCTAAAGGAAGAAGTCTATGTTGAACAACTCTCCGGATTTGAAGATTACAAATTGAGAGATCATATATTCAAGCTCACTAAAGTCTTGTATGGATTAAAACAAGCTCCTAGAGCTTGGTACGAAAGGCTTAGCAAATTCTTGAAAGATAATGATTTTTGTAGAGGAAAAATTGATACTACATTATTTACCAAATCAAAAGGAAAAGATTTGCTCTTGGTTCAAATTTATGTTGATGATATTATTTTTGGTTCTACAAATGATAAACTTTGTGAAGAATTTGCCACATGTATGCAAAGTGAGTTTGAGATGAGTTTGATGGGTGAACTCAATTATTTTCTTGGTTTACAAATCATGCAAACTCGAGGAGGGATTTTTGTAAATCAAGTCAAATACACTAGAGACCTACTAAAAAAAATATGATTTTGTCGAATCCAAAATTTATAAAACCCCCATGTGTACAACACTCAAATTAGACAAGGATAAAGATGGAAAACCCGTTGAACAAACACTTTATAGAGGGATGATTGGTTCTTTATTTTATTTGACCGCTAGTAGACCGGACATCATGTTTAGTGTTTGGCTTTGTGCTAGATATCAATCTTGTCCTAAGGAATCTCATTTGGTTGCGGTCAAGAGGATTTTTAGATATCTAATAGGAACCCAAAATTATGGTTTGTGGTATCCTAGAAGATCATCTTTTGATCTAATTGGCTACTCCGATGCGGATTTTGCCAGATGCAGGCTTGATAGAAAAGGCACAAGTGGTACATGTCACTTTCTTGGTCATGCACTTGTTTCTTAGTTCTCCAAGAAGCAAAATTCTGTTGCTTTATCCAGCGTCGAAGCGGAATACATTGCGGTGGGTAGTTGTTGTGCACAATTACTTTTGATGAAAATGCAATTGGTAGATTACAACATACATGTAGGTAAAATGCCTATTAGATGTGACAACACTAGTGCCATAAGCTTATCTAAGAATCCCATCCTACATTCTAGAACAAAGCACATAGAAATTTGACATTATTTCCTTCGTGATCACACACAAAAAGGAGATATTGCACTTGAATTTGTTAGCACCGAGCATCAAATTGTGGATATTCTAACCAAACCCTTGACTGAAGACAGATTTCTATATCTATTAAGGGAGCTTGGGATGTCCAATGGATGTCCAAAATAAAGGAGATAAAAAGAAAAGGTATGATCACCTCTTTATCTGCTTTTTATACAATATCCTACTTGAGTGCTAAATTTTGGTAAATTGAGTAATTTTCATGATTTAAGAGTTGTTTTTAGCTCATAATATTTAGTTACACGTATATGCAAAGTTTTATGATGTTTTGATTTAAAAATGATTTTAAATTGAATTTTAAAATTCACTTTCTGAAACTGACGGTCGATCCATACTTCCTGACGGTCGACCGTGCATACATTCGCATTGGACGGTCGACCGTCAACTCCTTGGATCGACCGTGGGCTTTCATTTTTACACCTATCCTGTGCCACGGTAATAAGTGAAAGTTTTTCAGTCATTTTCAGTTAAATCTCCCCTTATAACCCCCGATCAAACCTTCATTGGTTCGACCGTGCCCTAGCCCCTCTTCAACGTCCGCCATCTTCATTGGTTCGACCATGCCCTAGCTCTCCTTCGTCCACCACACCTCAGGATCGCCCTCTCCTTTCCCCTCTCCTCTCAAAACCATAACTGAGCCTCGCACCATGCCTCGCACCAAGAACGCCGAACCACCTTCACCTCCGACGCCGACTGCTCCGACGCAAGATGAGAAGAAGAGGCAGGAAGTGAAGAAGAGAAGGTTGGAGAAGAAAGCCAAAGGTTCACTTGGATAGTCCTCATCCATGCCTTCTTCTACTCCTTCCTTCGATGACTATTTCTTCCTAGACAAAGATAGGTATGACTCTTGGCCAGAATTTAAGGACAAATTTGTGGTTTCGGGCAGAGCTCTTCAGTTGCCCATAGGAAAGGAATATGTAGTTGAAATTTTTTTCACTGATATGGGTTGGAAGAAATTCTTAGATTTGCCCCAATTTATGTATCCCGAAATGGTTCAATATTTCTATTGCAATATGACTAAAGATATTGATGATGAAGGATATGTGGCCATTAGTAGCTATATCTATGGAAATTAAATCAAGATTATCGTAGAATGGCTAAATGAGATGCTAAGTGCACCAAATCGAGGAGAGTGTGCATATTTTACTTCATATGAGGATTTCAAAAGAATTGATCAGGATAAACAAGGGAGAAGGGCAATTCTTAGACCTGATCTAGTTGATAAAAATCCTATAGAATTAAATAGCTTACACCAAAACTATAGGGGGCTTGCCCATTTTCTAGGAACAAATCTTTTCCCTAAGCTTGGCCACCATGATCATTTGAAGCCCCTTCATGCCTATGTCCTTTCTTACATGGTTAGGAAGAAGCCTCTAAACATAGGTTATATCATTATCAAGGAAATGCTTAACCTTACGGCTATGCAATCACTACCTTTTGGATGACTTCTAATCAATATTTTCCAAGCCCTTACCCTTCATCTAGTTGTTGATGAACGAAAACCCCTCTCTCAACCCTTCAATAAATCCACCTTCAAAAGGATGAATTTCGCCAAACGAGCCTTAGGCTATAGTGTTTGTGATGTTAGTAGTGATGAGAAAGATGAGCATCAAGAAGAGCATGATGAGGAAAACTTAAGGGGAGAGCCTAGACTTCAAGAACATTAAGGTAAATCTTCCCAAAGCCGAGCTCGTCACACCACATCTCAAAGACTTGATGATCTTGAAGCAAGATTGGAAAGAAAGGAAGTGAATCAAGGCGACATCAAGTCTTCCCAAGCATAAATCACGACGGATCAAGCAAAGATGTCCAAGCAACTTGAAGACATTTTTACCTACATCAAGACTGAATTTCCACCTTCCACACCTTCAGTTCATTGATCCTAAATCCCCATCCATGTTACTTCTTTTTGATGATGCCAAAGGGGGAGAAATAGTTGTAATGAATGTTGAAAACAATTTCCCTACATTTCATATTTTTCTACTCTTGTATTTTAGAAAACCTTGTCTTTGAAATACTCTTGTAATCCCAAGTTTTCCGAAATGTTTTTGAATGGAAGTATTGTAATGCAAGTGTTGAACTCTTTTGAATGAATGAAAGGCAATGTTGTTGGATAATGTTAAGTTGTATTAGTACAAATTTTTGAACTCCAATATCCATATGAACTATTCCACGATAGCCAATTTTCACTTTCTTAAAAGAAGTGAACATGCTATAATCTAAGTTAACTTGTTATTATATCTCAAAATTAACTTTTCTTATCCTCTTAGTGATATATGACTTGTGTGCATCCTAAGAATTCACTTTAGAACACATTCTTTGAAAGAAATGGATGCATAGATTAAGGGGGAGCCAAATTATTTTATCATCACATTTAAAAGGGTTGTCATCATAAAAAAGGGGGAGATTGTTGATCCTAACCTTATTTTGATGATGCCAACATACATTAAATGATAAGATATATGTTTAATATTTATTATCCCTTTAATTCAAAGTCTAAAATTCAATATTTAATGAGTTTATGTACTGACGGTCGATGCATGGATCGACCGTGGGGATGCGATGGTCGATCCATGGATCGACCACGGACGATGCACCATACTTGACAAAATGAAATGTTGGCTCGCAGTCTGATAAGACGTGAAAAGTGCACAAATCACCCTTTTAATGAGGTCTTGTTAGTCCCTGAGTAATGCTATTTTGATAGTCTATGATGTATTTCAGGTATAAGACCCTTCAATGAAGATTAGATCATGTTTGGTGCTAAAACGAACAAATAAAGAACCTGCAAAGTTAAAGGAGCAAAGGTGGGCCATCTTTGACATCAAAACTGTACCTGCTCAGGAAGAACCAGATGATATCAACCTTATAAGGAGTAATAACAGTTAACCTGCATTAATTCATATCCCTTAAGTTTCTTTATATATATTCTCTAAATTTGCTTTATATAAACCTGCATTAATTCATATCAACCTAAGTTCTATTAATATTATCTTATGCAATATGCAAAGACTTATATTTATTTTATATACCCTAAGTTAGACTTATAATATTTTATTGACTATGTTTTATGGTCGCAGTGAACAAAAAGCTATGACCAACCTTCGAACCCTGGACCACCTACTGGTCAACACAACCGTCTAACTAGACAAACTACAGGGAATTTGTTAAAATTTTATATTAACAATAACTAAAAACTGTGCTAGGGGCATAGGTGTGTCACGCCCCGACCCAGAAAACCCATCCAGGACGGGACGTGAGGGTCCTAACACTATTCATGATCAACCGGCGCAGTACAAGCGGAAAGGATAAACAATTTAATCAAAAGTAATCCAGAGGCTAAGCAGATTTAATCATAATATAACGTCAAGTCTTGCAATATCTGAGTTCCAAAATACAGATTTATACAACATCCCAAAGGTTCTCCAAAAAGGGGTACAACAGTCATAAATATATATAAATCCAAAAAAAAAGAGTACAACTGATCATAACCTCCAACAAAACCTCAGGCGCCTCTGGATGTACTCGCGCCGCCAAAAGCCGAACCTACTGGCTCCACTGAGGAGGAACTGCCGCCTGCACCTGCAAACGCAGCCCGGGTAGGAATGAGCAAAAAGCCCAGTAGGGTTCTACTCTACGGCACACTGAAAGGAGGTAAACAACAACAGTGTCATTTCCCCGCCTAAGTCTAAAGGATGCCACGGGGTCCCATAACCCCTATCGATTCCCCAAGGGATCCTACTCTTCTCAACCGACCACGCTGGGAATACCGTCCAAACACGCTAGGAGGAAAACAAGAACCAGAACCAGTAGGAACACCCTTTACCCAGCAGGAAGCCACTGCCTGGGGACACACGTCGGGGACATCGACAACCATCCTTAGCACTTGGCATTGGAGAGCCGACACGACCTCTAAACCTCAAGCATTACATATTCCAGTCCGACTAACGCAATCCTCAATCACCAAAGATTCAGATCAATAATCACACCCTAATCCTGACTACCCATCCACGGTCCTAAGGCTAGATCCGAGCTACCCGAGAGCCTCGAATCGGCGACCTAAAACATCGCCCGCCTAACCTCAAGTGCTTCTAATGCATACAATGCATGAGCTTAAGCAAACATCTACCCTAGATGTCTCTATATGTCACATCAGCAGTTATAAGTTCCACAGATATACAATAGCCCTCGGCACTCGCCGGCAAGAGGCTAAGGTTCCACAGTTCCTCATTAGCTAACACTCATAGCTAGCTAATGGTTTAGCAAACAACTAAGCATTTAATTTCTACCAAACATGTATTTTTCATCAAAACTTGAATTAAATGCAAGCATAACCATAAGTTTGCAAAAAGGGAGGAAACTCGGATCAAACATCAAACCCGATGAAAGTCCTTTGAAAACATAATGAAATCCACTTACAAGCTTCCCTATATGTTTAAGATTCAATCAAGATTGAAGGCCATTTAAGAAAAACCAGAAAACACTGTTCAAAAGGCCACGGAAGATGCCACGGTCGATCCGTGCATCGACCGTGGGGCCACGGACGATGCCACGGTCGATCCGTGGATCGACCGTGAGGCCCACACGAAGAAAACCAAGGGCGACGGTCGATCCAACCATCGACCCTGAACAACCCAAAACCAACCAGAGCCTGACGGTCGATGCGACGGTCGATCCGACGGTCGACCGTCAGGTAAATGGCGAAAAAGCTAAGGTCCCACGGTCGATCGATCCATCGACCCTGGGAACCCAAAATCTCAACAGAGCCCGACGGTCGATGCGATGGTCGATCCGACGGTCGACCGTCAGGCCCAAAGCAAACATACTAAAGCTGGACGGTCGATACATCGATCGACCGTCAAGCCTAACGGTCGATGCACCGATCGACCGTCGAGCTCAAAATGCAGTATTCCGGAAATTCATTTTCTAAGATTTGAAGGATCAAAACATGTTAGAATACAATCAAACTTTGCAAGCAAGTGTATTTTGAAGTGAGGGATCTAATGATGCAAAGAAATCCATATTTGGACGGTTAAATCCCATTTTAGGTCGGAAAACCAAAACCGACGAAACTTCGACAATACGGAAAACGAACCGTTACAATACCAGAATTTGCAAAGCAAGAATACAAGGAATGACCTACATTGCACACCAGGAACTACAAGCATTCTAACA
This sequence comes from Narthecium ossifragum, assembly GCA_963920575.1. Taxonomy (NCBI): domain Eukaryota; kingdom Viridiplantae; phylum Streptophyta; class Magnoliopsida; order Dioscoreales; family Nartheciaceae; genus Narthecium; species Narthecium ossifragum. The sequence continues at coordinate 10,329,015 of OY986965.1, read as the reverse complement.
TGGCATTCACAGCACAACCATAAACATCCTAGCCTAGTAGAACCCGATCCAAGGATCGAGGTAGAAACACCTACCTCAACAGCAAAGAAGCTCTCCACGCGTCCAGCCAACCTTGCCACGAAGATCCTCTGCTCAAAGCCCAGCCTTCCAAGGTCTACCCAGTCGGAGGAGAAGGGAGAAGGGAGAAGAAGGGGAAAACTTGGCTGGAGAAGAGAAGGAAGAAGAACCAGGGAAAGAAGGAAGGAAGGGAGAGAAGAAGAGAGGGGGAAAAGAGAAACCGGTAGGTTGGAGCCAACTGCTCCAACCACCCCCAGTCATCATGCCCTTAACGGGCCAGGCCCACTAACGGGCCAGCAGCCCAACTAACGGGTCGAAAGCCCGTTCGACCCGCTCACGAGCCCGAGCTGGGATCTTCCGATCCCAGGATCCACCTAACCATCCTAAACAACCACATACATCAATCCAAAGCCGTGGGTGCAACGCGGGTGTGAAACCGACCACCATGGGCATATTTACCAAAATGCCCCTGGGGTCCAAACCGCCACACGATCGCCCGATCGTGCCCGACGCGGAACCAAACCAATAGGAAACCGGCTCTCGACCCACGTGGTCGAGTCAGGTCCGAGGGGCGGGCCCTCACAAGGTGAGTACTAGTACCATATATGGTTGGAAAGCTCTGGAAGTCTAGTTTCTGGAGAATTTTATGGTTCGTGATTTCGAGTTTCCTAGAAGAAGTTACGATATTTTTAATACCAATGACGCAGTCGGAATGGCAAAAGAGTAAATACGCAGACTAGAAGGATGGATCATCCTCCCCTAAAGGATCGATCCTTGCACTGTAGCAGACACGACATAGAGCCATATTTCACATGATCGATCATTCCCTTGTGAATGATCGATCCTACTCAGGCGCAACCAATGTTTTTGGTTGAAATGATCGATCTTTACTCCTAAAAGATCGATCCTTTGATATCTGTTAAGCAAAATCAAAGGCCCAGATCTAATCCGAGTTAAGGAGGATACTTAGGCTACAAATAGGCATTTTTTAGGGTTTTTGAGGGTCTTCTTCTCTCTTGGAGGGGAAGAACAGTTTCTTTCCTCTTTTTAATTTTTCTTTAGAGATTCTTTTGGAGGAGATCCATGGCGGAAGAGTTTCATCAACCTTCACCTACGGATCAAACCCTAAAGATGAGTAGCTAAACTTTTTACAATGGGATTCTTATGATGTAATTAGGGTTTCTACTAGGGATTTCTGAGATCTAGGGCTTGTATACATTATTGATTGGCTTATATGGATTGATCTCTATTTCTTTTATTTTTTGGTGTTGATTTCCTGCTGAATGTGTGGATTGTTCTCGTTTGCACTTGATTCCGGAGCTTGTGCATGTTAGGGCTTGGATTGGATTCATCTATTAGGAGTACCATGCTAGTACCATGGTATCTTAGATGAACTCTTCTTTGTGATTAGGGATTGTATAGTGCTAGAACCACTATAGTAGTGCTAGAACCACTACGTTCTATCCCTAATCCTCTATATATCCTGTCTTTTTAGATTTGGCCATCAAGATACTAAACCCATCTTGATCTTACACCTAGATCCATATCATAACTATTACTTGCGATGAATTCATCCTAATCAGACGATTCATTAGCAGTGAACATAACTAATTATTCGGTCACAGATTTTTAGATGATTGTTTTTGCCAACAAGGAATCCTAATCAGAACTTATTGAATGATAAGGAGAAATAGCCATTCACTTATCAACTATTAGGAAAGTCATTCAATGTGATTAATGTGCCCTAATCTCAGGAAGACCTGGTAGAACCTTGGTTACTGATTAAGAATCCTGTGGTCTCTTCTTTCATATTTATAAATCCTTTAGTATGAAGTTAGTTTAGTTTCAGTTCTGAATCTTTTCTCAACTTGTTGGTAGTAATACTTAGATTGAGTTTAGTAGTTTAATTATTTTCCTACGCATTCCCTGTGGATTCGACTCGGACTCACTGTTAGCTACCCCTAAAGTAGTTAGTCAGTAGTTTGATTATAAATTTGTAATTTTAAGTAGACTTGTTAAGCCATGACACTTTTCAAGCTCTATCACGGTCGATCGTTGCATCGACCCTGCGAAGCCATTTTGTTGACAGAGCCTGACTGTCGCGCCCCGACCCGCGAAAGCCCAACCGGGCCGGGCGACGCGAACCGAAACCTACAAAACGCGGGAAAAGACGGCGAGGGTTCCCTCTAACCTATTGGTCTCCCTAGCAATTCATCAAAAACCCCCAATTTAAAACAACAATTAATTAGCAGAACCTCGAATCACAGATTCAAAACCCAAAGTGTTTAATATACATATCCTCGAAGAGGGAAAAATTTGAATACAACATTACTCCCATAGGAGACTAACTAACCAAAGGTAAAAGCAGTAAAGATCGCCACCTCTCAAAGTCCACCAGGCGCCGTCGCACCGCCGACCAGCTGCTCGGTAGGGGCCACAGAGGAAGAACTGACGCCTGCACCTGCAAAACGCAGCCCGGGTAGGTGTGAGCACTAAGCTCAGTAGGGTTCTACACTACGACACACAGAAGGAAGAGGGAAACACAATAGTGTCGTCCTCAAGTAGGACCTGGGTTTATACAGGGGTCCCATAACCCCACCGCATGTCCCTGAGGTCCAAGAGCAACCATCAGTAAGCTCAACAAACACTGCTGACTCATATGCAGGAACCCGACACTGCAGGAGGGAAAAGGCACCGCTGAGGGGGCCTCTCCACCACTCAAGAGTCAACATAGTGGAACACCGGCTACACCTCAGTATCCGACTCGAGGCCGACACGACCTCTACAATCATCAAGCAACAAGTGTACCAGTCATCTAAGCCTATCATCGAATTGACTGGATACCACAATTCAAACCGTGTCCAAACTACCCAACCCAGCTCATAGGGCTAAGTCCGAGCTTCCAGCCTCGGGACGGCGACCCACAGATCACCCACGCCCTAACCATGCAACTAATGCATAAATCAACAAATGCATGCTATGACATACACAAACTGGAGATAGTCATGCAACAGTATGATAAGGCAGCATACAAGTCAACCGGATCGTTGCAGCGGTACTACCAACCGCTGCCAGCCGATCCGCAGCGGGTCCCGGCATTATGGCGGTACCGCGACCGTTAACCTCGGACTCCTGCAACGGGAAGCAACCTCGAAAACCGCTGATGAACAGTAAACATAGAATATTATAATCCGAAATCTAATATTATATTCAAAACACCAAAACCTCTTCTTATAGGCTAATTGATCCCGTCGATCCAACGTCCAAACGACGTCGGATTCAAGATCCAACTTAGCCATCAGTAGATCTATATGCATGGATCAACATATCCAAAATCCAGAATCATCCAACGGTTGGATTAACGGGAAAACACTAATCAAACCGTTAATCAAACTAAATTATCAATTATAGTCCGATCGATCGGACTATGCAAGTCCGATCGATCCCACTCTAACTTACCAAGTACTTGCTACAACGCAGCCCTCCAGTAATAAATTCATAACAAATCATAGAAACATCAGAAAATTATGAAATCAGTTGGGTTAGAGAGTAGATTCAAAGATCTACAACTCTTATGCTCATCACTCATCACAACCCAAGATCATGCACGTACTGGCCGAAAAACACGCCGCAAGCCGACTGTTCTTCAAGAACAGCAGAAATCGGAAAATCCGAGGTTTATCATGCATAAATCCTACTAAGAACTCAACCAAAGCATATGAAATTTATACCAGAAATTCTACTAAGCAAGAGGAATCCAACAAGACAAAGATCAACAAGATCCAACGGCTAGATCTAGAGAAAACCCGAAAACAACACATGTAGGTAGAACACCTACCGGAAACGCACTCCTCGGCGGATTCCCTGCGAACTGGTCACCAACTAAGCTCCAAACCACTTCAAGGATCTTCCTCTCGTTGCCACGATTCCAACGAGCCTTGGAACACCCAAAACGGTGGGCGGAGGAGGGAGAACGGTGAAGAAGAAGGGGTTGTCGGAGAAGCAGGGGAAAAAAACAGAGCCGCGGGAGAAGAAGAAAGAAGGAAGAAGAAAGGAGAAGAAGAGGAAGAAAAGAAGGGAAAAGGGGAAGGGGAAAGCCGGGGGAAGAGGGGAAAAGGTGAAGGAGGGGAGGGAAAGTCCTCCCCTTCTGACAAGAGAGAGCGACGGCCAACGGCGGCCGTCCTCTCGAAGCAGAAAAGCCACCGACGTCGCGTCCGATTAAAGAGAAGCCAGTCCGGATCGATCCAACACCAAGTCGGATCGATCCGACACAGGCTGGATCGATCCAATACCAAGTCGGATCGATTCGAGCGGGTCAAAAACCCACTTTGAGCGATCGATCGCTCAAGGGCCGTAAGCTGCCCAAAAGCAAGCTTCCGCGCGCCTGAGCTGGGATCTTCCGATCCCGGGTCCACCTAACCATTCTAATCAAGCACTAACACAAACAAGGCCAGTGTGTGCACACGCGGGTGTGAAACAAACAAACAAGGTACAATTTACCAAATTGCCCTTGCGGTCTACAACGAGCCACAGGGGTAGTGGGACAGGTCCTCACACTGACGGTCAATGGACCGGTCGACCGTGAGGTTTGGACTTTGTGTTTTTAAATGTTGTAGGCTCACAGACGATCCGATGGACGATGCGACGGTCAACCGTGGAGGATGTTGGTGAAAAGTAAAGAAGCGACGGTCGATCGGGGCATCGACCCTGGGAAGCATTTTTCACAACAGAGCTTGACGGACGATGTGACGGTCGATGGGTGGATCGACCGTGGGACGCAAAGGCTGAGTTTTTAGACATGACAGTCGATGTCACGGATGATGCATGGATCGACCGCCAACAACACACAGAGTAAAAAACTAGCCGTTGGAGAGTTGCAGAAAGCCGTTGGAGGTCATCTTTGAGCTGGCTGAAGGCTAGATATAAGTAGTTCTTTATTGTAAACTTGTGACAACGATTATTGATATTATTGAGATCATCTGAGCAAGTCTCAGCAAGAGTTACTACTTGTTCTCTTTAGAGCTACAACCTTTGTAAATCTTCTTCGAGTGTGAGGAAGTACTTTGAGAGTTATCCAACAACAAGTGGTTGTGATTGTAAGGTCACCAAGCACCGGGAAGCTTGGAGGAAAAGCTTGTAAAAGATTTACAAGTAGTGGAACCTCGAGTAGAGCCTTGAGAGAAGTGGATGTAGACTAAGAGTTGGGTTGAACCACTATAAAATCGGTGTCATCTCTCTAACCTTTTCTTGATATAGTTCTTGCATGTAATTTTGCTTTAGTTTCATTTCATCTACAAGCATTTAAGGTGTTAGTTCTCTCCTTCCTGATTTTTCCATTAATCTAGTTTTTCGAAAAAAGTCCAATTCACCCCACTCTTGGACCTTCACATAGCAAGGGATCTAAAGCAGTAAAGATCTATCTAGCAAATCAATTATAACCAACACCCAACAGATCAAAATCCAACATTACAACGACATCCACAGTCGTCAACCGCAATTTCTACAACGGGATACAACCGGCCAAACAATATACAACAGTTACAAAACACATTAACTAAGACACACCCTCGACCCAATCAATTATCTAAACATCCCAAGGGGCATATCTCCCTTGGTTCAACCACGAGCCCCACACGGGCTTAACTACACAAATATATGCAATACATGTATAGATAGCATTCTACCAAAAATTACATGGATACTAAGCATACTTCATAATCAATTACTAATTAGGTAGAATATTAGCAACTTAAATAATCGTGTAGAAAACGAGGGATTGATCTCCCAAAACCTATCGAATCACACCTATATCTATTGTATACTGCTAAGAACATCAATTCAGGGTAGTAGATGAATTAGACAAGTTACAATTGATTAGTCATGCTTTAATTATATACAGTCGACAAGATTAGGTTATAACCTAGGTTTCACTATGTCTGTCCGATTAATATGAAACTTGACATGCACGTTCATTACTAGCTTCCAAAACATCTACCTGAAATTCGATTCAAACGGATAAGCGAAAATAAATGAAAACCACGTATTTCAGCTTTCGGCCAAAAATGCGAAAAGAGGCATAAATACCACAAAAACCTCTCCAATCAAAGCTAAAACTCCTAAAACAATCCTAATTAACCTTGGGGATAAGTTACATGAGGATCAGGTTGAACAAAGGTCGAAATTCCATTAAATTAGCTAACTAATTTCTTAATTTTAGTTTCGCATCAATTCCATATAAAATTCACCAAAATTCATATATAAATCCAAAAATCATGCAACCTGCGGCAATTGAAAGTAGATTCGATAATCTACAACTTTCATCTTGAAAGTTTCCCGAGACCATGCTCACACAGCTCAGAAATCGAGCTTTAGCCCGATTGTTCATCGAAGAACAGAGCATCCACGAAAATCCGGGAAAATTTTCAAAAAGTCCGGATAAAACCCAAATCAAATCGCATGAAGCTTCAATCAGTCACTAAACATACTCTAAGGAACTAATTAGCATAAAGAAAACAACAAACAATCAAACCAAACCCTAGATCTAGCTTAACCCAAAGATTTAGGTAGAAACCGTACCTGAAAACGCAATCCAAGCTTAATCCGGCTGAAAACTACCTCCTCCATCATCGTCGCTGCCTCTGTCTTGCCGGGGATCCGCTGATAATCACCGAAGGCCACCGGGAGCCGTCCGACGTCGAACTCCACTCGCGACATGAAGAGGAAAGAGAGGGGGAGGGTGTCGAATCTGAGGAGAGGGAGCTCGAAGGAGACAACGGCCGGCAACGGTGGCGAGGGAGCTCCGGAGAAGAGGGGAGAGGCCGACGTCGTTGCGAGCGAAGGAGAAGAAAGGAGAAAAAGAGAGAGGTCGGGCATGGGGGAGAAGAAAAGGAAAAAGGAGAGAGAGAGAGAGAGAGAGAGAGAGAGAGAGAGAAGGGGTTTAGCAACTTAAGTGGCTAAACCAACATTGTCTAGTCAGTTTAATCGGATCGAGTCCGATTAAACTCCAAATTGTGATATCTCTTCGCAATCCCGTCCGGATCTGTCGATCCCGAACACTCATACTGGATTTATTCAATCATCAATCAAGGCTGTGTGTGCACTACGCGAGTGTGAAACCGACCGCTAAGGTGCAATTTATCAAATTGCCCTTGGGGTCCAAAAGCAGCGATGCGATCAACCGATCGTAAAGCAAGGCCAACCGAGCCAAAACAACCAAACCAGACCCTCGACCGACGCGGTCGGACCGGGTTGGAGGTACGGGTCCTCACAGGCAGGCTGCTGTGATTATGGGTGAGCTTCTCAACAGTGATGTTGGCGCTGAATGAGGATGCTAAGAAGGGGTATTCGGGAGTTGTTGGTGGAGAGCGACTCTTCTACGATCATTGATTGAATTAATGGGTGTCTTCCAATAGCGCATCACTTAGTTCATGTTCTTCATGATATTTGGTGAGCTCTTAGGAGGCCGGGAAAATAATGTAAGGGAAGATTGGGTTGGGTTACGGGTCTAGACGTCTGGCGCTTGCTGATCACCAGACTCACCCCCGAGCAGGGTGTCAGGGCCTTGAGCCCGTGACATGGGCCTTGGCGCGCGGCGTTGAAAGTTGGCGCGGCCAAGTGCCCGATCATGACTCGTGGTCGGTGCCATGGGTCATATGATATTCGAAGGCCTCAGAATAGGAAGCAAAGCATCCATACGCATCATCCCCAGCAATGGCGCGAAGAATCTTGAAGATGGCATGGGCAAGTTTGAAGTTGGCTCGGCGGTCCGTGCCAAGAGCAAAACTTGGCGCGCCATGGGTGGATTCCTTCGAGCGAGACGCGAAGCGAGCAAACCAGCATAGCGGCGAGCAAAAGGCACGCGCCAAAGGAGCTTGGAGCGCGGCATGATGCGAAATTGAAGATGATGCGTGAGTCCTAGTCGGACTAAGACTCGTCGTGCCATGATACGGTCAGCAAGACTCGCGACACCATTGGGAGCAATCCAGCCATGCAAAAGCCATAGTTCCAATTGGACTGGAATCATGGAAGGACTTCATGCGGCAAATGCAAGCTTTGGTGCGGGAAAGTTCTTGTTGCTCGGAAGTTCTAGTCGGACTAGGACACGACTCGCTCTGACGAAAGGCGTTTGGCCATGGAGGCCAAACCGTGCGTGCCATTGAGGCAATTCCACTTTGCTTAGGATTTCCATATAGGATGACACGACAAATATGGAATATAGCATGGGGAAGTTGGTTGTGGCTCGTGGAAATAGGAAGGTGTCTTATTTCGAGTCAATATGCGATGTATCTTGGCAGATGCTATCCAAGGCAAGTTGCAACACAACTTGTAGTCATGATGAAGCGGGCGACTTCATGATTGGTCAAGTAAGAGTTCAAAGAAGCTTGAAGCCAATCAAGGGTTTGTGAGGACCTGTCCCTCTACCCCTGTGGCTCGTTGTAGACCGCAAAGGCAATTTAGTAAATTGCGCCTTATTAGTTTGTTTCACACCCGCGTGTGCACACACGGGCCTTGTTTGTGTTAGTGTTTGTTAGAATGGCTAGGTGAACCCGAGATCGGAAGATCTGAGCTTGGGCTTGTGTTTTAGCCCAAGTTTGCCTTTCTGAGCAAAGGAGATCGATCTGGATTGCTAATGAGATCGATCTGGCCTTGCTAGCCAGATTGATCTGACATGCTTTGGAGATCGATCGCTTAGTGCAGAAGGTCTTTGGGCTGTTTGCTGCTCGAGAGCGATCGATCGCTCCTTAGAGCGATCGATCGGACTCGTGATCAAACAGTCGGTGGCTTTTTTTCCTCTTTCGCGAAGACGGCAGCCGGCCGTCGCTCTCCCTTGTCAGAAGGGGAGGACTTTCCCTCCCCTCCCCCAGCTTTTCCCCGCCTTCGCCGGCTTTCCCCCAGGCTTTCCCTTCCTCTTTTTTCCCTCTCTTCTCTTCTCTTCTTCTTCTTTCTTTCTCTTCTTCCCGCGGTGCTCTGTTTCTTCCCTTTACCGTCGGCAAGCTTCTTTTCTTCCGTTCTCCCTCCTCCGGCCACCGATTTTGGTGTTCTAAAGCTTGTTGGATTTGTGGCGACGAGAGGAAGGTTGCTGAGGTGGTTTGGAGTCGTGTTGGTGACTGGTTTGCGAGGGATCAACCGAGGAATGCGCAGTTGGGTAGGTTCTTCTACCTACATGTGTTCTTTAATGGGTTTCTCGTGATCTAGCCGTTGGATCTTGTTGATCTTGGTGTTGTTAGCTTCCTCTTGCTTAGTAGAATAACTGATTTAAGTTTCATGATATTTGGTTGAGATTTGAGTAGGTTTTATGCATGATTAAGCTCGGATTCTCTGTTTTTCTGCTGTTCTTGAAGAACAGCCGGCTTGCGGCGTGTTTTCCGGCCGGCACGTACATGATCTAGGATTTTGATAAACATAAGAGTTGTATATCTCTTCGTTATATTTCCATTCCATCTTATTTCGTATTTTTCTGATTTTTCTACGATTTGTTATAAATTGTTTACTGGAGGGCTGCGTTGCAGCAATTAATTAGAAAGTTAGTTTGATTAACGGTTTGGATTAGTGTTTTCCCGTTAATCCAACCGTTGGATGATTATGGATTTTGGATATGTTGATCCTGGTATATACACCTACTGATGGCTTAGTTGGATCTTGAATCCGAAATCGTTTGGACGTCCGATCGACTGGATCAAATAGCCCCTAGTAGAGAACTTTTGGGTGTTTTGAATATAATATTATATTTCAGGAAATAATATTATATTGTTTACTGTTCATCGTCGTTTTCGGGGTTGCTTCCCGTTGCAGGAGTTCGCGGTTGACGGTCGTGGTACCGTCGTAATGCCGGGACCCGCTGCGGATCAGCTGGCAGCGATCAGTAGTACCGCTGCAGCGATCCGGCTGACTTATATGATGTTTGTCATACTGTTGCATGCCTATCTCCTGTTTGTGTATGTCATAGCATGCATTGTTGTATTGTGCATTAGTTGCATTGGTTAGGGCGTGGGTGATCCTTGGGTCGCCGTCCCGAGGCTGGAAGCTCGGACTTAGCCCTAGGACCGGGGTTGGGTAGTTTGGACCCGGTTTGAATTGTGGTGTCCAGTTGAATCTTATGATAGGCTTAGAGGACTGGTACACCTGATGCTTGATGATTGTAGAGGTCGTGTCGGCCTCAAGTCAGGTGTTGAGGATGCCACCGGTGACGGGTCTTATTCTTTGGGCAGTGCCCGTTCCTGCCAGTAGGGGCATCAGTGTGGGCCCATGGCGAGTTGGGTGACCACAGCTGGCACCCTGCGACACTAGGCGTATCCAGGATGGGCCCAGTCCGTTCGGGTGACCATGGTTGGATATGCCTAGAGATCACCGGTGAATGGTAATGGGACCATTGTAGCTCACTCGAGTCTGGCTTGAGGGCGACACTGTTGCGTTTCCCTCTTCCTTCTGTGTGGCGTAGTGTAGATCCCTACTGAGCTTAGTGCTCACATCTACCCGGGCTGCGTTTTGCAGGTGCAGCCGTCAGTTCCTCTTCTGTGGCCCCTACCGGGCAGTTGGTCGGCGGTGCTGCGGCGCCTGGTGGACTTTGAGAGGTGGTGATCGTTTACTGCTTTTACCCTATGTTAGTTAGTCTCCTACGGGAGTAATGTTGTACTTTGAATCTTCCCCTCTCCGAGGATTTGTATATTAAACACTTTGAGTTTATAATCAGTGGTTCGATGTTTTGCTAATTAATGTTGTTTTAATTGAGGGTGCTTTTGGTGAACTGTTAGGGAGACCAATAGGTTAGAGGAATCCCTCGCCAACTTTGTTTTCTGCGTTTTGTAGGTTCCGGTTCGCGTCGCCCGGCCCGGTTGGGCTTTCGCGGGTCGGGGCGCGACATCCTTTGTCTTCTTGTGTGTTTGCATGTGAAGAAGACAAATGAGGGCTTGTCAAGAAAGGTCTTGACGGCATCATTGGAGAGAATTCGAAGAAAAATTTATGCTGCACTTCCCCGTGACAAAGGTACGTAGATTGGTGTCCGGCTCGACCCCTGACCCAAGCCCCACATTGTGTCGACCTTGGCCCAGACAGCCTTGGGTATTAGAATCTAGATCCGGCCCAAGCCCAACCCTGGTCGTGGTGACGTTAGTCTCGAGCTCAGGTAGGCGCACCGCCCGGCGCCCGCATCGGGCATCACTCCGCCGATGCCAAACGCCACCTGTGTTCATCAGGCATCTATAATTGAAGGCCACGACTAGCGACAGTGGCCCAGCAGCAACTCACTCACCGAGAAGGCGTAAAACCCCCACTGAAATCCCCATCTCTCTCGGAGTCATAATGGGTAGCAGTCCATGCCCTTTGGACAAGCAGTTCTCCGATCAAATCGCTGCGCTTTTGGCGCCTCCATCTCCTCAAGCGGTTCAGGCAAGCGTCTCATCCTCTGCTTTAATTCTTTTCTTTTTCTTTCTTCTATTTTCTTCTTTCACTCTCTTCTTTATGTTTCTTGTTTATGCTTTTCTTTAGAAATTTCAACACATCGGAGCACAAGAAGAAATTGGTGCTACGAAAATGATCACTTTAGCCTCGTCAGAATGTTTAGGTTAAAATAAGAGCTTTTAATCCTATTCTACGTGAAGTTTTGGCGCTCTCTTGCGACTTCAAATATGCAGTAAAAATCTTTAGAGAGTGATCATAGAACCTGCCATGGAAGTTGCAAAGATTCATCTGTTAGCTAGCCCGGTGCACACAGAAAATGTAGAATAGCCGTATACCTTAATTTCATTTCGATTGCTGTTTTTTTTATGCATTACTAATATAAAGAAAATGCATAGTGAAAGTGGTATGTTATATCTTTGAGAGATAAAAGCAAAGCGAGTGCATGTTTCATGAAATTCAAAAATTCTACTTTGGAATATAAATTGTCGTTTTTTGATTATCAAGATTTTGTGATTTTTTCTGGTTATCTCAACATTATCTCTATAAAGTTCATTGCCATAATTCATAGAGTATGGAATACTTCTAACACAAAGTGATATATCTAATTAAGAAACAAGCCAAGTCACCCACTTGTATATAGAAACCTAGTCTTCAAACCTAAGCATCAAGATTTTGTTAATCATCCCTGGTCCTTGCCAAGTACTAGAAGTTTTCTTGAATTGCTGACAATTGGGCATGGCACATCTATTTTAGGGCTACTATGACGAGCTTATAAAATCAAGAGGATGCCACGGGATAGGATTGAAGTACAACAATGAAATTGGAAAAGGTAATTTTGGTTTTGGCTGAAATATGGTTGTTGCATAGTAATGAGGATAACACTATTGCTTTTGTTACCAGTTGGAAGCTAGCTTAAATTCACTTTGTTGGAAAGCAAATTGTAGGGTACTTGCTTTATTTATATCTGTTCCACTTGATTAAAGATGTCTACCATATTATTTCTGCTCTAGGATTCTTTCTTGGCTTTGACTCCTGGTAATGGTAAAAGGTCATTTATTATCACTGATAGGATGTGACATCTTTATTGTTTTTCCTCTATTTCTGACCTTCTGAGTCTCTCTCTTGCTCTCCCTAATCCACCCGCCTTTGTCTTTAGCATAATAAATTATTTGCATGATTTTCCTGCATGCTATGAGCTATTTAATGACTCTTTAGGCTTCTTCCATATGTTCGCTTTCAAATGGTGTATCTGTCTTTTTCACATGATGTGCCTAGCTTAGATCTAGTTTCTTATTTAAGGGAACCTAAGAGGATGCTTCCTGGTGGTTTAGCTTCGTTTGTGGACCATTTACAGTATGACTTATAGAACAAATAAAGATGGTGTTAATGTAAACCCCTCATTAACATGGCCACAGATCTCATAATAGTGTATTATGTTCGTGTTTAGGTAACTAATTGATAGATGGATCAATTTATTTGTCTTATGAAGCCTCCTTGAATCATAAGTTTCAAACCATTGCTAACAAACAATTATTGGCTAAAATTTATGATGATGAGGATGGTGTGGCCCAGGGATTTCTCTGTCAATGGGCACATATAGTGCCAGTCCTTGACCGACTGGGTACGTGCTGTTGGCAGGCTTGCTTGCTGGTGGACTTTATCTACCTTTTTTTGCCAATGGTTGCTGTGTTGGGAGCACACGCTGTGCCGGCCAAAGGCCGTATGTGCCACCGGCTAGGTGAGATGAGAAAGAGAGAGTCGGTGAAGATTAGAGAGGAAAGGAGGAAAGAGAGGCCTGGTGTTGTCTGGCATTGGTGCAAGATGTCCAGCGAAGGCGAGGAGTTACGAGGGGAGTGGAGCGCTTTGTTGGCGATCGCGATAGAGATAGAGAGAGAAGAGGATTGATTATGTTTTTAAGGTTAAGTTTGGGTTTTAACTTTTAAGTACTGTTTTTAGTCAATGCTTAACTGTTTAATTACCTTCAGACCCGTTACCAAAGGGACACGCTAGGTATTTTTGTATACAATCTGGCATCGAGTGTGAGCCGTTCAACTCGAGTCGGTACCAACCATGTCATACTTGATACTTAAAAAGTGCATGGGCTGGGTTCAAATGTCAAGCCGGTCCTCCATTGGCTTGACAATAGTGGCTGACACATACTGTACCAGTTGGCAACAAAATCCTCGCTTTTTCTACCTTTTTTCTTATAATTTTTCCTTTTCTTTTCCTCTTCTCTTCTTTCCTTCCTCTCCCTCTGCTTCACAGCTCTTCCTGTCAGTCCTGTGGCCGTTAGAGTTCACTTTGAAGTCAAAAAACCCTGGTACCAAGTGTGTTGTGTTTTTTTTTTGGGCTTGCCATAAACAAAAGCCTATCTTGTATCAGCTAGCTACTAGCACGAGATATTTTGGCCAAAATGGTGTGGCTTATATACTTTAATCTTAGAATCCTCTTCACTCGATTACTTGTGTTATCTATAGGAACCTTGTTTGTGCTTTTGACTCGCTATTCAATACATAGCTTCTGGCTATACAAATTGCAACCAATATCTTTGAAATGTTGTACTCCACAAACTTGTTAGAGGCTTATTTCTTCATTGTATTTGATCATCTTTCTGGTCTACATTTTACTGCAATCAGGAAAGTTTGGCATCACATTAGCTACAATATAAACAGCAAGGGCCCTTTCTTTGAGATATTTCCATTGTTATCCACAAGACGAGCTAACTGACATAGTGGCTCAAATTCAACCTGTTGAAATATTTGTGTCTGCACAGACTGATGTGCCTTGGTGTCAACATTTCTTCATTTCTATTGTTGTGTCGAAATCTTGACCCACTTTTTGCCACTTGAGCAAGTTTTGAGGTACTGCAGGTGTCTATGCTAACATGGAATATGAAGAGGGGGATTTAATTATGAAGGATCAAATGCTTGTCGCTGCTCAGCACAGTTCTAACAAGGTTTTCTTTCGAAACAAATTGCTTTGATCTATCTCTTATCTTGAGCAATGTTTTCTAGTGCAATTGATGTGTGAAAAACCTATTGCTTCACTTTGTAGGTTGACTGTCTTGTATGTAGCTACTGCTTTCGTTATATTGGTTCTATAGAACTTCAAATTGGAAGAAAGCTTTACTTGCAAGGTTTGGGATTATCAAGTAAGAAGGATTGTGGTAATATGGTTGCTTCTCATAATTCAGAAGTAGCTTGTCCGATGGATTTATCAGACGAAGAACAAAATTGTATCAGAAGAATTTGTGATGATGTTCGACCAAGTTGTTCTAGCACATTGGAGGATAATTCTATTCCCAATGAGATTCTTGAGTCGTTAATGCATGGCGATCTTTTTCTGCCTCACACTAAGCAATTTGACTTGCCTCCAGTTATTGGTTGTCCTGGTGGATGTGAAGAAGAACACTATTGCAGGTTAACATCCAACTGCTCTCCTTACACTTATACATTTTTGACTCTATAGTTCATGTTTAAAGACACTAATTTCCTATTCATAATTGGTAAAAGTCCTTATTGTGGATGAAGCATTTATACGTGCATGTTCATAGTCATAGACAAAAGATGAAATGAATGTGGCTGGCTATTGATCCAAAATTTGTCATATGAAAAATGGTCTTATTGCATTGGATACTGTTGTTGTTGGGGCTGAGTGGAGCATGTTGGATATCTGTTTCTGTCGATAGCCAAAACTCCATTCAATGCATGTTATGCTTGTCTCTGATTGTGGTTGCTCCACTTTGGCTCAGGTGAAGTATGGAAGACTTTTTTTGGTTGTCTAAGTCATCGACTGATATTTGTTCTGTCATTTCATGGCTGCCCTCACTCTCAATCCCACCACCTATAACTTAAAAGAAAATTTGAGGACGATAGATTCTGATCTAAAGGAAATATGCAGTTAGGAAGGGTTTGAATCATCTGTGTACCATGTGCAGAAATCTATATATATTTACAATTTGAAACTAGCTGACAGAGATACACATGGGAGTATAATGCAGATGATGAAATCTATGCCAACTTAAAAAGAGGGTTCAACCGATCTATTTCTTATGGTTTATGTATAGGATGAAAATAGTAAGTAAAAGATACATAGGGCAGCATGAAGTAAGTTTGGAAGATGCATGGAGTGATTTAGGAAATCGGTCTGATCATAATTTAGAGTACGGTTGATCTGATGTCCTGATTTTTGTTTTGGATGCAATACTGGACAAATGGATTCAGGCTTTGGACCTTTTATGTTTGTTACAAAATAATGCATCCAATGTACAATTGAAATGCTGTGAGGCTTTTTGTTTGCAATCATATCGGACATGTATTGTATGTGAATTTGGCTGAGGTATTTGTACCTAGAAAAACGCAGCAAGCAGGTCATGTTGGAATCTACTTTGCTAGACGAGGTTTATCAGAAATGGACTTGAAAGTTACCGTCAAACTTGGAGATTACTTTTCTCAAGGGTGACTAGGGTTTCAGTGTCAGTAATATAGTCCCTTGACCAAGGTGTTTATTAATGAATCCAAACAACAACCAATTAAGGTTGAGCAGAATCCATTATGGTTCAGATGTTCCATTTGTAATGTCTTACTTCGAGTCCCTCCTGATTATATGTCTATGGGAGGATTCTGCACTAATTAGGTTTGAGCTATTACCTTTGGCTCACTGCATATTGAAATCTTTTTTTTATAAACTTATGCACTTGATTTGATGGACATCATATCTGTTGGGTGAACTTTAATTGAATCCATTATGGTTCAGATGTTCCATTTGTAATGTCTTACTTCGAGTCCCTCCTGATTATATGTCTATGGGAGGATTCTACACTAATTAGGTTTGAGCTATTACCTTCGGCTCACTGCATATTGAATTTTTTTTTTTATAAACTTATGCATACTTGATTTGATGGACATCATATCTGTTAGGTGAACTTTAATTGCACTCAGTCGTGTAAATTTCTGATTTCTACCTTGGTTTAGTTGCGCATAGATGTCTATCAAACATAATTTACAAATTTTAGAGGCAAGATTCCTATCATATGCAGAAACATCTTCTTTAGGTTCTCTTTCTTGATTACAATTGCGCGTTCTGTGTAGTTTTTAGAAATGGCTACTTTGGGCATTGTCTTTGAGTTGTTTCTTACTGATGGATTTTCCAACCGTTTGTAGCAAATTTTGTGCAGACTCTGACTGGGAATCAGTTCATTCTGTGTTATGTACTGGTGGAAGCTCAAAATGCTCTAAGAATGCTGCAATTCTTAAGTTTATTGAACATGCTAACAGTAAGATCTTAGTGCCACGCAATGCATGTTATTGTGCTTGTAACTTTTTGTATATGCATGTTAATATTTTTCCCTGACATTTTGCAGGAACGAACGATATTTTTATCCTTGCTGCCAAGGTTAAATATCCTTATGCCTATTGAAATTTATATGATAACAAGTTGCCTTAATGTTGAATAAGATACTAGATTTATGCCTTTGATGTATGGGATTGCATGAGACGTAACATCATAAGAAAAGAATGATGTATTTGTAATTAGCCTAATTGCAGATAACCTCAAGTATCATATTCCATATAGACTAGCACGTCTTTTAGTGCATATAACTCACTGAGTTGGATGAAGGTTGAATGCAAAGCAAAGATTTGGTACCTGTCAAGCTGACACGGTACATGCTGTGACATAGAATGCAAACAACACAGGGCCTGATGGCACAATAGGCGTGACAAGAAAATAATAAGTGGAAGGAAGAGGACAATTCAATGAAGCAAGAAGGAAAGAAGGAAGCAAAGAGGTGTCGGTCACGCCATCTTTGACACGGTACATTCTGTGGCACTGGTCATTCCCATGGCACAGGGCCTAATGGCGAAATAGGTGAGAAAAAAAAGAAAAAGTGAAACGGAGAGGAGAGTTCAATGGAGAAAGAAGGAAAAAAGGAAGCAAAACATGACTACCAATTTTCTGCACGGATATTGCTGCTGGAGGCCTCTTCTCTAGGAAAATTTGCAGCTCAACACCTTTATGCAGACAGCTGCCATTTGTAGGTGTATGTTCTGTCTAGGACTAGGGAATTATAAGGTTGGGCAGGAGGGACAGAGGGGGTAGTTTAACTTAAATGTAGGTAGTGCACAATATCGGGATCCTTTGGAGATCGATGAGAGTCAGGTCGGAGATTTGATGGGAGCATCGCCAAGATCGAAGAGAGAGATCCAATCAGAGAGAGAGTATCATTGAGAGATATGGGGTTAGAGACCAGAAACTGAGCGTGTTAAGTTATTTTAAACCGAGCCTGTGGGTTTCGGTCCTGTTTATTTTTACGATGTAAAACTTATGAGTTATAATGTTCCTTTTCCTGATAATTTCACTAGAGGGATGGGTGTTAGTCAAGATGATTTCACTTGAACAATAGTGAAGGAAAAAAAAACATTTTGGTCGAGACTTTACATTTCTGACCTAAATTTTAAGTTTGGGACCGGAATCTTTGTCTCAGACTGAAACTTTACCTTGCGGGCCTTAAAGTTTACCGAGATTATTCATTTGAGACTATTAACCCTGACTGGTTGTGGGCCAATGTCAATCGTATTATTCCTATGGCAATGGTCTCTACTAGGCAATGTGGGCTGACTGCTTGGCACTTATATTCTAGACCCGAAGATTCCAAAACTTTTTCCCTCGATGTTATGTATATTTAATTCATGCAATTTAATCGATTATTCACTGATTATCATAGTAGGTTGGAGGTATGTGCAGTTATCCATTAATAGAGATTTGGATGGAGTTATATATGATCATGATTTTTGAAGGATAGCTTATTGCGAATTCACTAGTTTAGAGGCACTTGGAAGTAGGGATTGCCGTCCTGGTGGCACGCGCCGTGCCGGCAACCTGCTGGCATGGTATGCACCACCGGCACGGGGGGTGTCGGACTGGTACGCCCCCGTGCCGGTCTAGAAGAGTGAAATTCACTCGTATTCAACATCTTCAATTGGCCAAATATAATCTCTTATATCAGAGCAGAGTGAAAACATACCAAAGTAGTATAGTACAGTACATGGAACATAATCAACTGCTCAATACATCTCTTATATGAGCACACACACCAAGCTCTCTCTCAAGCTAACCATAATCTATCATTCGGTGGTCTAAGATAAATGTAGAATTAAACAATGCAATAAGCAATTAAAAGACGTTTTCATTGTTTATTAAGTTCAAAAGGTCAGTTATCTAATTAGAGTTCAAATTAAAATTAATAGTTAATATGTAAAAATTAAACAAGATATTCCACTTTCAGATAATGGACATCTTATAATCTTGCAATTTTCTTCATTATCCTTTACCTCAAATTTAAACAATGTGGAAATAAACATGAGTAATTAAATTATTGAATATGGTATATTTTTGAGTCATTAGCATAAAATTAATATAATTAATTGATTTAAACCCAATTAGCATGAGAGGTGAGTAATTAATATACAAGTTATTAATGACATACCTGATTTTCTCCCTAATCTTCCTCTTTCCCGTGGGCCCACTAGGAGAGCCAGAGGGGAGGAAGACCCGGAGAAGAGGAGGAGCCAGAGGCCACATGGATTGGTGGGCCAGCATGGAGAGGGGGATAAGGATAAGGGAGAGAAACGTGGAGTTGGTGGGCCCGCAGGAGAGAGGGAGATAAGGGAGAAAATTAGGTATGTCATTAACAACTTGTATATAAGTTACTCACCTCTCATGCTAATTGGGTTTAAATCAATTAATTATGTTAATTTTATGCTAATGACTCAAACTTATACCAAATTTAATAATTTAATTGCTCATGTTTATTTCTACATTGTATAGATTTGAGGTAAAAGGTAACGAAGAAAATTGCCAAGATTATAAGATGTCCATTATCTGAAAATGGAATATCTTGTTTAATTTTCACAGATTAACTATTAATTTTAATTTGAACTCTAATTAGATAATTGACCTTTTGAACTTAATAAAAAATGAAAACGTCTTTTAATTGCTTATTACTTCTATTAGGAACATTTATCTTATACCACCAAATGATAGATTATGGTTAGCATGAGAGAGAGGTTGGTGTGTGTGCTCATATGAGAGATGTATTGAGCTGTTGATTATCTTTCATGTATTGTAATAT
Source organism: Narthecium ossifragum (assembly GCA_963920575.1). Classification (NCBI taxonomy): domain Eukaryota; kingdom Viridiplantae; phylum Streptophyta; class Magnoliopsida; order Dioscoreales; family Nartheciaceae; genus Narthecium; species Narthecium ossifragum. The sequence goes on along the minus strand of OY986965.1, from coordinate 10,309,430 downwards.
ACTATTTTGATATGATTTCACTCTATTTAGGTATAAGAGATTATATTTAGCCAATTGGAGATGCTGAATACGAGTGAATTTCACTCTTCTGGACCGGCACGGGGGCGTACCAGTCCGGCACGCCCTGTGCCGGCAGCGCGTACTGTGCCAGCAGGTTGCTGGCACAACGCGTGCCACCGGGACAACAATCCTTGCATCAAAGTTTTATAATCTTGAAATGTTCAGATGATTGTTTATTAATATTTTCTGTCCATTCAATCATGGCTTATTCTTAAGCCTCACTTTTAATGCAGTTTCATATTAGTGATATCTATGACATTAATCTTTGCCATGATAGAATACCCATGTGACTATGTAGAGAGATGAAAAATGCATGCAAGCCATGTATTTCATAAATCTTGACAAAGAGCAGTTATACTCTTGATCAAGCTCTGGAAATACTATGCAATCATTAACATCTTCTGTTTTTGTCTCTTGTGTGTTTTTCGTAGCTCAGGCAATTGCATTGACCATTTCGAGGTACAGGAAATTGAAAAGGCTACATATTGAGGGGAGTGAACAACTCTCTAGGACAAGCGAATCTATTGAATTTGGGTTTTCTTTGCTTTTGGAGGCCTGGAAACCATTGTCGACGGGATTCAAGAAAAGGTAAAATTTATTGCTTGTTGTCTTTGTTAAATGACCAGAGGAGGACTTTGCTGACTAATTCTCACCTTTAGGTAAGATTTCGTTATCAACATGACATTATCTTTAGAACAACACTTCCATATGCAGTACTGAAATAAAAATTCCGATTTCTTACCTTCTGAAGACCCTTCATTTTGCAACTAAGACTTTGCTGAAGAATTGTTAAAAAGTTTGATAGTTAATAATGCTTTCGATGGTTATTAATGTGTTGGTCACATCTGGAACATGCAGATGCATATTATCTGGACGCATCATATGGCCTTTATGCATCATGATGTCCCATACAAATATACTAGTTGTCCCTCTTGTGGGTCCTATTCCATTTTCACCTTTTTAGGCTTTAGTAACTAAGAAGCACCTACAGCTTTTTAATAAGAGATGAAAATAATCAAGTGGAATCTGCTAATGCTAGAGAGAGCCATTGGTTCAGTATCATTATATAGCAACTATCTCTTTTCTTTCTTTTCTCCGTATTTCCTTTTCTTCTGCAGAACAACATCATCTCCACGTGTCATGCTTTTACTCTAGGTGGTGGGACTGTATTGCCTTGCCGGATGATGTAGATCGTTCTGATGAAACTGCATTCAGAATGCAAATAAGAGACCTAGCATTCTCTGTAAGCACCGACTCTGACAATTGCATGAGGTTTATCTAATTTCAGCTCTTCCTGCCTCGTATGCACCTTTATAAAGTGTAGTTTGAGTGGACCTGTCAAACAAATAAGATCTCATGCTTTCTCTAGTACCATGGAGATTCAGAATGTTCTGTTCTTCAGTAATAGGAGATCAATGGCAAGATACTAGTAGTTGGTCAGTTATATCTTTTGAGATTGAAATTGAGTACAAGTGATAGCAGTTGGTGTTGGAGTTTGTTTATCATATATTGTAGTTCATGTTTAGCGCTTGTTATCTGATTATGGAAGTGGTGAATGGTTTGCTATATAGTTGTTTCTTGAATGCCTTCGTTTTGATTTTGTCGGCCATGTAGTTTCTTTTCAACTATTTCTGTAAGACATATCTAATGGGGTTGCTTCTAATTTTCAGTCTCTACAGCTTCTGAAGGAAGCAATCTTCAATGATGAATATGCACCCCGTATCCTTTAAACTGGCTTCTGAGTTTCTGTCATCAGATATACTCTATATGTTTGTCACTTTAACCATGCTTAGTATTGTCGCTTGAAGTCTATGGACATCTTATAGGCATGTTTGAGCTAAATAATCTGTAAGTAATAAATCCTATCAGCATTTTGGAGACCGAGGTACTGACATACTGTTCCCATTAGTATAATATTCTATGTTTGGACTCCAAGAGACTATGTTTCTGTGTCCATTTATCTTATCCTGAAACATCTCTATTAAGATGTTTTCAGGCCTTATGCATTATGAACGTATTCAGTTACTGTAAACGGCTATTATGCAGTGATTTAGTTGTCGCATCACCTGTTGAAGATTATTTCATATATATCGACGATCTTCCGTCACCCAAAAAGGTCCACTTTATTATCCCGAACAACATTTTTTTATGAATATTTACTCAAATCCGTATGAGCAATAGATAACCCTACACTGCAGGAAGAGGCTGAGAAGCTTACACGACCATATCTAGATGCTCTTGGTGATGATTACTCAGTTTGCTGCCAAGGTATGCGAGAGAACTTGAATATTTGGAACAGAGCTATTGATTGAATCTAATATCTTTGCTAGTCAAACATCTTTTCATATTCTTGTCAAAGTGGGCTAAATGTGCGGCCTAGAAAGTTTTTGATGTATGACTTCCTTTGTCCTATACTGACAAAAATGGATAAAACATTAAAGGAATCACCAATCATTGGTTGGACAAATTCTTTTTCCTGGTTGTTTGGTTTCATTCATGGAGAAGAACTTAGGGGCTGTTTGGTTGCTTGTATTAGCTGATGTATGCATGAGCTAATGCAGCATTTTGGTCTATACCAGTGTTTCAGTTAATGCAAAAAGGGCCTCAAATGCTGCATTAGCTAATGCAGCCAAAATGGCTGCTTTTGCTAATGCAACATTGCATTAGCTAATGCAGCCAAAATGGCTGCTTTTACTAATGCAACATTGCATTAGCAGATGCAATGCACTGCATTAGCTTATGTAAGCAACCAAACGCCTCCTTAATGTGCGCACTTGCACGAAACACACAATTGCATCTGGCCATGCACAACCTGCTCATAGTAGATGCAAAACAACCTATAATTCTTGGCTCTTGTTCAGTATGAATAAGAAGAAACAAGGAGACCAATCCAATCATAATAGCTGGGATTACATATCGTTGTTCATCTCAATTTCAGACCCTAGAATGTAATTCTCCACAGCAGATTGGCATAGAGACGCATAAACACAACGTGCTCGAAGCAGAGCTTTAGTGACTAACCTTTACCATTTGAGTTTTTCTTAGTTTTGTACTTTGTACTGATTTTGTCGAATTTAGTGAATGTTGTGACTGTGAATGACATATACAACTTTGCTTATCTAGTTGGATAGAGCAATACCCTAAGATGACGACAAGGCCTTGTCTCATCAAATAAGGCGTTCTTGTCATGCATACCCTGGATAATGAGAGGATGCAAAGTGCAATATTTTGACAACATGGACCTCTAAGATGTTTAGAGAGAGGATCATGTGGGAGGCATCAACCTTATTCTGGATATGCAGATCTTGAGCAAAAAGTCAGCTTCTTACAGTGAACAAAAAAGTATACAAAGAATATTTTGGTTTCTTATATTAATTCGACATATGGAGCTTCCTTTCGTAATATCAACTGTGATCCATGTAGATTCGATTTTGGAGAAGGATTGATGTTTCTGGCCACATGGAAGTTTGGGTGTTTTATGCAAATATAGTAATCGTGAAAAAGAGGTCTGAATATGGTAATTGTCGAAATGTGGTTTTGCATATATAATCAGTGGTTTACTTTGATATGTTCATTAAAGTTATTATGCTTATTTAGTGTGCTTTTGATATTAACTATATACTGATGTGATGATGCCATATATTCAATCCAAATAAAAAAGAGACGTGACAGGTTGGTAGATGCATCAATTATCCAACTCTGAACATGAGCGGGAAACTTGAGACTCCAAGATGGACTAGATTATTCTACAATTCCTAATTTTTCTGCAATATCCAATATATGTGCAAGAAGCCTTTTCTTCTCAATTTTAGGAAAAATAATTATGTAGCTTCAAGCATAATACTAACTAATTATGTAGTTTCAAGCATAATACTAACTACTTAGCTTTACTCTTCTGTCTCTTTCCTTGCTTGATTACAAGAAGGACTTGTTAGTTTTGCATTTGTGACGAGTCCTAGTTCTAGTTTGATTCTGTAATGCCAAAGGTCTATGAATAAACTATAAAGGCCCTCATGAAGGGTCATCAAATATCTTTTTACTCAATCATAGTGTTCGATAGGCTGAGCTCTCGAGCTCTTCAATTGGGCTGAGTTCTTGTCTCGGAGTTCTGATCACTTCTCTTTCACTGGTCCATCTCGGCCATCGGCTTCTTCACCTCTCCTCCTCCTCCTTCTAGTCCGTCTAACCTCTTCTTCTTCTTCCATACCTCCGCCCAAATCCCACCTCACCTTCTTCTCTCACCTGGCCATCACTTCAAGTCCTTTCCTTGCCTTTCCTTCACCCGGACATCCCTCTTCCTTACTTAGATTCCACCCAAAACCCTTTTCCTCCTCCCTTAATTTCCGGTCAAGCCACTTATGGCCCAAGCCCTAATTTCTCTAGGGATTTTTCCCTTCTCTTTGCTAGTTCGCCTCTTCTCTTGCCCGAGCCTCAATTCTCTCCTTCCTCTTTCCTAATACTGGTTTCTTATCCTATCTGTTCTTTTTTCCTATTTTTTCATACCCAAGCCTTATCCACTCCTCTCTCTCTAATCCTATATGTTCCTCTCTTAATCTACATGGTACGATTGGTATAATCAAGAATCATATAGATTGAATAAAGATGTTTATCTACATGGTACAATCCATGGTTCCTTTAACAAACTCTCTTAATCCATCTTCTTTTTAGAGAATGGACGTCAACTTTTTGTAAAATCATAGTCCAATTTGTTCTTCTTGTTTGCCAGGCACTGCTTTTTTTCCTCTCCAGAGTTGCATGAACCATTCATGTATACCAAATGGCAAGGCATTCAAAAGGGATCAGGTAATTTATTTGTTTGTCGTTATTTGCTATTAACTTTTGAACCCATGAAGCCGTGTTCTTCCGCTATCCCCCCCCCCCCCCCCCCCCCCCCCCCCCTCCGCATTTAATATTCTTGCTGGTGTAGACTTGGACTTTGCTCGAAGATGTCGATCATCATCTCCTCAACCTTTTAAGGAGTTTATTCTAATACCAATATCCTGGAGTTTGATCTTAGGCCTAGGATTTGCTTTAACTTTGACAGTTATCTTTGTGCATCATGAGTATAGGAAATTAATTGCAAGATTCTAGGTAGCCGAGTTGTTGCCACCATTTCTTTGTTGAATATACTGACAATAGTGTTAGCGGATATGGTTTTATCCTTGGTATTGCTTCTTATTAAAACCTTACTTTTCTGGGATTCAGATGTTTTCAATATTTTGCCTTGTTCCAAGTTATACAATTCCATGATTTTGATAAATGTTACAGGAAAGAGATGGCCAGGCGACAATAATTGCACTCAGACCAATATCTCCTGGAGATGAAGTAATTCTTTTGATTTTTTAGCTTCGACTTGTAACAAAGTAGTGTTCAAAACCAAAAGCATAATGTCATGTTTAATACTGCCAGATTACGATATCATACATTGACGAAGACCTTCCTTACGACGAGAGGCAAGCACTACTTGCTGACTACGGCTTCAAATGCAGGTGCCTAAGGTGCATGGAGGAACACCCAGATTCATAGATGAATTGGCTCTCCTTTTGTACTCTCTTCGAACACCATCTCAAGTGACTTCAGTTGGCTTATTTGTGTTAATTTTCCGGAAATGAGTCAGGCTTGAGACTTGAGAGGCCCATTTTTTCCCTCAATTTTCGCCGCTCATCGTGAATTTCATGGAAGCAGCAAGAGATTGTTCGCTTTGAGCATGAAAAAAACGATGTAAAAATGTTTTGAGATACATTGCCAAGGTGAAATATCGAACTTGTAAAACCGAAGAAATTGTATTATTTACCTTCCATTATATGAGTATTTGGATCAATTGCCTTATGAGGTGTGTTCAGATAGTTTGATGAGGGCACATCATCACATGCTCCTGATTTCACTCATCTTAAAGTCCCAGAAGATTTTCCTGTCCGTGGATTTGCCATGTTATTAGTCTTCCCAGGATGATAATTCGACACTTGAAGTACATTTTAATTAATTAGAGGAGTGGACTTAGGAAGATATGTTTCGAACTCTGTGCCTGATTAATATTAGAGTTCCAATTATTCCATATTGTCAAATGATAGCTATAATATCCTTAATCAAAGTCCTAACGTTACGGATCCAAATCGGTTTAACTCACAGTTTTACCCAAAGTATTATTGGAATCCCATAATTTTACCAAAAGAAAAAGAAAAAAAAGAAAACAATTCTCCAGATCTGGATCTCTCCCAGATCTATAAGCGACTTTATATTACCACAATGCCCCTGCCGGTTTGTTAATCCGAGCCCATCCCAGCGGTCCAAGCCAGGGGCACTTACGTAACTTCCTCTCCACGGGACACTGGTGAGTGTGTCGCACGTGCAACTGGAGCCCCTCGCCCCCGGCGGCACGTGCGATCCGACATGGCGCATCGGATCCTCGTCGGTGACGGCGGAGGCGTCAAATAAAGGGCCGAAGGGGGAGGGAAAACGGAAAAGATAGACGAAAAGCCGCCATTTTTTTCTTTCCCGGATACCTTCTCCTACTGTTTCCAATCTCCGGCAACCTCCGGCAACCTCCGGCTGGATTTAGTAGGTTCCGGTTAGGAGCGGGGATGGAGTCGATCTTGGCGCGGGCGCTGGAGTACACGCTCAAGTACTGGCTTCACTCCTTTTCCCGCGACCAGTTCAAGCTCCAGGGCCACACCGCTCAGCTCTCCAACCTAGGTCCGTAGCCTCAATTCCCATACCTTTCTTACTCTTTTCCCCCCTCGAAAAGACTCGTTTTGTTTGAGAGAAGTGGATATCTAATGGTATTGGTTTGGTGGAGTAATCTGATTGAATTGGTTCAGATATAAATGGGGATGCGCTGCACGCCAACCTCGGATTGCCTCCGGCCTTGAATGTGGCCACCGCCAGAGTTGGGAAGCTGGAGATCACGGTGTGTGGTTAGAGATTTTGTGTCTTTTAACCATATTGCTTGGTGCGCTTTGTGTTGAGTTCTACTCGAATTGGGATGTTTTCTTCAGCTACCTTCTGTATCGAATGTGCAAATAGAGCCGATTGTTGTCCAGATCGATAGACTTGATCTGGTTCTTGAGGAGAATTCGGATTTGGATAGCCCAAGGAGCTCGAGCAGGTCAGTTATATTTGGTTGTTTGGAGTTGTGAGTGATGATCGAGTTCTAACGGTGGCGTGATGCGTTTCTTTAGCAATCAGACACCAACAAGCGCTACGAAGGGAAGTGGTTATGGATTTGCTGATAAGGTAAATTCTCTTTGTTGAATATAAAGCTCATGTGCTTGTGTTGCTTAAACTCTCTTCATGTTCGTTCTACAATTTTTTGAGAGTTTGTTGAGTCATGGCCCATCTCCTTTGTCATTGTTAAAAATTGGTTGGTGGTGCTTTGTTTTAAAGAAAGTATGCAAATTTGAATCAATTAGAGCTTATTGTCAGTGATTCTGTATAGCTCTTAACTTCTGTGAGAGTTATCAGCAACAAGTAGGCTAATTATTGCGCAAGCCATGTGCAAGTGGGAATGATTGGCACAAGATATTTGAAACTTCCCTGGAGACAACTTATGATGTTGAAAACATGTACATTTCTGAACATTTGTTGTCATTGGTAATATTTTTCACAAATTTTAGTGTGTGAGTGTTTTCTGGAGAGCTAGACGACTCCAACTAGCCTGGACTTCTCTTGCACCTTTTGAGCATCAGAGCTATGAAATTAGTTGGATGCTTTTAGTATTCACTTGGGGAATTTCTGCCACTTCCACTTTAAACATTTATGGTACCTTCATGTCCTCAAAAAGTGGATCACAGCGTCTGTTGATACTTGATAGACGTAACTCCGGAGAAGTCCTAAATGCTGACTTGTCCAAAAGTAGCTTGTTCATATTATTGATGGTTGTTACCTTATCCGTCAAACATCAAATGTTCATCGACTGCTAAAAGTTCAAAGGCTCATGAGTTAAATTCCACTGATATCATAGTCTCAGGATTTCGTTTATACTTATGTACCACATATTCAGGAATGATAATGTGCACTGGAATACTAGCGAAGCAAGTATCTTAGAGAGCAGTACTTAAGATGTTACGTTGAGAAATACAGTGTACCCTTGGGGTTTGGAGGATGTAATTAAGGAGTTATGTTTCCTTAATAGTAAAGTCTCCTTATGTTAACTAGCATTTTTAGTTTATAGCAGGTCCCTTATTGAAGTCTCCACGAATTTAAGGACTAAATTTTGAACAATACAACAATACACATCGAGGTAAAAACTTGTCATCTTACATATTAGCTGCTATTGCGTTGCCTTGGTGATTTGGATATAGCACACTATCAAGCCCATGCTTTTGAAAAAGAAGCTTTGATAGTGATGAGAGTCTCAATCAGTTCTTTTGCTTGTTTTTGTTCTTCCATGTGTTGCAAGAAGATATTGAGACTTGGGATTGGTGATGAGAGACTGAATTTCCTATTGAATGATTCATCAATTTCTTTTCACGCTCTTGGGTTGACATTCTTCATTCCTAAATCCTGATTAATTTGAGTTGCATAATGATATTAGTACCCTAAAAAGCCATTAGATTTTTGCAGCTCTGTTGATGTTTCCATAGAATTTTAAGGGTATGAGTTGATATGCATTCTCAGATTGCAGATGGAATGACGTTGGAAGTGGGTATTGTTAATGTTATGCTTGAGACACGTGGTGGAGCTCGTCAGCAAGGAGGTGCAACTTGGTACTTTCTTGCATTTATCATCTCTATGATGTTTATAGAAAATGTGTTTTTTTTGCTTCTTGCTGCTTTTCTGAAGTTTCACCTCCATCTCATGGAGTCTCTGTTATTTTTGCTTTGTAAATGTGAATTTTTGCTGTTGTACTTCCTGTGTTATGTTGAGATTTTCCTCTACTGTTCTTTTTAAATGCTTCTTATAGTCAAAATGAGGTAGAAATAAGATAAAGCCATCATTGAGGATTAGATCATAATGGTTGCTATACATTTAGCTGCATGGTCGAAGTATATTTCTTTCTCTTGACTTTTGATTGTGCTTCCTTCCTTCTTTGACAAAAAAAAGTTTATCCATTTCTTGGCTGCTCACTTGGGGTTGTCTGCACCTAGGAAGCACTAACATGGATACAACACTACACGACACGGATACGCCGACACAAATGATTTTCATTAAATGCAGGACATGACACGGCAAGGACACGTAGACAAAAAACTTTTTTTACATGTCATATGTACAAGAATATTTTATTGAAAAATACAAGACTAAATAATGTATAAGAATCATATACTTTTTAGCTTAAACATCGATGCCACGTCGATCAATGCACCAATTGGCATTAACTTGCCGGACCTTAAGAATTTAAGGTTAGGGCTTTAGATTGCAGAAGAAGGGAAAATATTTGGAGCCAATTCTAAACCCGATACTGAGTCGGAACTCCACTGAACAAGAAACACGACATGGGCTGTGTTGTTGTGCGTACATAGTTTGTCTTCATATGACAGCTCTAAAAAAATATGGACATGTCGGGAATGTGTCTGACGAGTGTCATGTCGGACACGGACACGCTCCATTGCTAGAAGTGGCGGTGCTTCCTAGGTCTGCACTGTTCAATGCTAATATCTTAGGTTTGCTTATTTTGATTTGCCTCATATTTTGCTCTTCCTCTGTGTGGCTCCTTTAGAATATGAATTTGTTATGAAGACCATGTTATTGTTTCTACGAGTATGCTCAATGATAAAAAAAGGGCAGACCATAGAGATTGGAGCCAAAGCTTATGATGAGGTGGGGTTGTATAGATAACCTTTTGTATTAGCTCAGACAAAAGCCAAAGCAGAACAATTTGGCTTCTGTGTTGGCTAGGTTGTGGAAGTTTCGTTGATTGTGAGCTTTGTACAATTCTTTTGTTCTTTAACTAGGGAGCTAGGATTAATGTGCTAAGCGGCTGTGTGTGACCTACCCGGTACTCATTTTGCTTGTAATTACTTGTATGATAATTTCGTAAGCATCGTGGAACAACAGGGCACAAGTGGCTTTCAAGCTATTTGCCTACCAACTCAGATCCGAATAGCATGAAATCCATCAGTTTCTCTTTACTATTTAATGACGTACGTGTTAGACGATGAAATCTTAGTTTGCTTATGAAAGCCCTACGTGTAACACTTTTCCTCCCCAAACTCTACTCCTTCGGCCATCCTCTTCTCCTGACCGCCAATACAGATGACAATGGCAAGCTCTCCTCCTCCTGAGCTTTCCTCCTCTCCTTTGGTTATCCTTTTCTCCCTAAATTGGACCCCAACCTCTCTTCATCTCCTTCCATGCTCTCTTCTTAATCTGTTCACTCTTCCCTCAACACCAATGTGGAGCTCTCCTCCTTTTCTCAGTCTCTAACCCTTTTTTCTACCTCTCACCCTCACTATTGCAATTTTTGTATTCTCGTCATAGGGTTTGTGTTTAGTATCTTCACTGCCCATGTCGATGGCATATACTGTGCCTGCAAGAGGCTAGCTCGTCACAAGCCGGAGGCATGGAAATCTTTGCTTATTAGTGATATTTTAGTGTTCATTGTGGAGCTTCAATGACAAGTTTTCCTATATGGAGTTTATTCTTGGAAGTTTTGGGTGGAATACTCGTATGCACCCTAGAAGGCCCATCACTTGCATCATGCTCAATGCCACCATAATGGATACTAGTCATTCTTCATACAACCATTTTTTAGTCTACTTTCATGAAACTTCTCGCAGTCCTTGTCATCGTTCTATATAGTAGCAATATCACGACTTTGGGTGTTTTTGCATTTTCATTATTGAAATGCTTCTACGCGGTTTCTCTAAGCAACGTGCTTTACCATTCGTTTGCTCTTGGTTGAGAGGTTCTAGCATAAATGGGCAAGAGGGACAAGCTTTGGTTCTTTCTAGTCAGATTGGAAGCAAGTACTATGAACTTTTAAACTTTACGAGTTATCTCAATCATGGATTGTCATCCCGGTGGTACGCGCCGTGCCGGCGACCTGCCGGTACGGTACATACCACTAGTACGCCCTGTGTCGGAGTGGTACGGAACCGGTACGACATCAGTAGCAAGAGGAAAAGAGAGGAGTGAGAGAGAAAAGAGGAGGAGAAGGAGAAGAGAAGAGGGGGAGGAGGGGAGGAGGAGAGGTAGAAGAGGGGAGGAGAAGGAGAGGAGATCCAATAGAGAGGCGCTTGATCCGGCGTCGTCGATCGTCGGCAAAAGGAGAGAGGGAGAGACCGTCGGCGAGAGGAGGAGGCGATCAACGATGTTAGGGTTAGATTATTTTACTTATTTTATAACACTAACTTACATTAACGGGTTTCGGGTGTGGATAATGGGTTTGGATAACAGGTTTAAAAAGGTATAACACTAACTTACCCTAATACTCTCTCCCACACGCTGCCTCGCTCTCTCCGCCGCCTCCATCGAGCTCTCTCCTTCGCCGTCGAGCTCTCTCCTCCTCCGCCGTCAATCTCTCTCCGCCGCCTTCAAGTAAGGATCTCCTCCCTTCCTCTCTTCCTCTCCTCCTCTCTTTTCCCTCTCTTCTACTCCCCTTCCCAATTCTCTCTTCCTCAGGCCGGCACATGCCGGTTTGTACCGGTCAGTATTCATCCAAACCAGCGTGTACCGGCCGGTTTGGCCGGTACACATCCGGTCTCCCCCTAATCCGACCGGGGGAGAAAACCGTCCCGTTTAGCCACCGGTACGGTAAATATCGGCCGGCAGGTATGGAAATCCATGATCTCAATTGTACAACATTTCTTTTTTTGAGAACATAGGGCAGGAGATTATGTTATCAAGTGAGGTCCAGCCGTAACTCACTTCTGTGGATCTTCTAAGAACAATGAATTTTGCTAGATTACCATATACCATTGTATAGGGCCTTGGACATACTTGCTATGCTAATAACTTTCTTAGATGTCTAACAAAAAGGTTTAATCTGGACATGTGCTATCTTTGAGTATTGTTAATATGCAGAAGTTTCTTAAAGAAAGCCTTACTCAGGACCTTTAGTTTGATTCTTCCCTTTGTTCATTGTTTTGCATCAACCTTCTGTATAACTCTTTCTTCTTATAAATTTATTACCACTATGGTAAATTTGTACCATTAAATTTTACATCTGGACAAAAATCCTTTGCCTCTTTTAACCAGGGCATCACCTCTAGCATCTATAACAATCCGCAATCTTTTGCTTTACACGACGAATGAAAATTGGCAGGTATTGAATCTCTCTCGTATGCTACAATTTCTGAGTTGATTTTGGTACTGCATTATCGTGATGTTTGGAGTATTTTCTGTTAACAGGTTGTCAATCTCAAGGAAGCAAGGGACTTCTCAAATAGCAAAAGGTGCATCTATGTTTTCAAGGTTAGTAGCATGAGATCAGTTTTTGGAATTGCTTTCTGTGTATAGGTTAACCTCATACTTATATTTTCATGATATTCCTAATGTTGAGGTTTTCTTGGTCCGTGCTTACTTAGTTTGTGTCTTTTTTTTCCTCTAATTTTCTCCAAAAACCAGAAACTGGAATGGGAATCGCTATCAGTCGATCTGCTACCTCATCCTGATATGTTCACAGATGCATGCTTGTTTTCTAACAATGAAAATAACAGGCGTGATGATGATGGTGCAAAACGATTGTTTTTTGGAGGTGAAAGGTTTTTGGAAGGAATATCTGGACAGGCCTATGTAATGTGACTTTGACCTGGCTTGGTGTTTGTTAGGTTTTTATTATGTTTGATAGAGTCCATGGATCTATGGTATAATGACACTATTCTTGCTCCTTCTTCCACTATTGAGTTCCTCTTCAGATCACTGTGCAAAGAACCGAGCAGAATACTCCACTCGGTCTTGAGGTTCAGTTGCATATACCAGAAGCTGTTTGTCCCGCTTTAAGTGAACCAGGTAGCTATCTTATTGTGTTTGAACTTCTACTGTCACTTATTTATTCACTTTTAGTGTATTTAGATAAGATTTCTATGTCTGCAGGTTTACGTGCTCTTCTCCGGTTCATGACTGGATTTTATGTTTGCTTGAATAGGGGAGATGTTGATCCAAAGGCACAACAGGTTCTGTTCTTCTCTTATGCTTTTTTAACGCTATCTTTTTTTTCAAAGCTCAGTCCTAGAGGCTGTGTACTAAATTTGTTCCTCATTCGACCACTGTTTCATTCAGAATGGTTCGGAAGCACCTGGATGTTCTATTGTTTCTATTGTCATCGACCATATCTTTCTGTGCATCAAGGATGCTGGTAAGATGTACTTGACGAAAGTATTTTTGAAATTAAACATTGGTTCTGTAATAGCTAGTCCGATTAGAATATTATAATGGGCCTTTTACTTTTTGCTCTTGATCCTCCACTAATCATTTTTATTTATCCTTTCAGAGTTCCAACTTGAACTTCTGATGCAATCACTCTTTTTTTCTCGGGTACTCATACTACAAAACCATGGTTTCCTTACTTTCTTCAATAGTTTGCACATTTCACTTCTCCCTGTCCCCTCATGTTGGTTGTCATGGGAGATATGCTTATATTGTTCTTCTTCATGCCATACGATGATATCGTTTTTTATTTTTATTTATTGAAGACAGTTCAATTCAACTTGTGCCGAAGAACAATTACAAAACAAATGAACATATTATCATAAGTTCCATTAGTGTCAAGGCTAGGTTATACATAAATGCTTCCTTCCACGTATTTTGTACTTTTCATATAACAGCATTTCAACTTTGAGGATTAAATCATGCAGTTATTAGGTGCTCTTGAACTGTTTTTATATTCTGCTTGTTTTGCTTTATGTTTACTGCTTAGCCTTCCAGGCAAGTGTATCTGATGGAGAACATACAAAGCACTTGTCTCGCATTATGGTTGGCGGTCTCTTTCTAAGGTAACAGTGTGTCATATGACACTAATACAAAGAAAATTGCATCCCATCCAAATCTTCTCGTTCCTCTCCATTCTCTTCATCCTTTTCTTTTGCAATTTGTATCTTCTTATTTTTGTACTTTCTCTTATCAGTTACTTTTTCAATACTTGAACATGAAATGCGCTCAAGTTGTTGCTTAGGAACTTGTTTACTGTCACTCTGTTCAAGGATTAGCGTCTGGAAATGTGCCAATACTCATCTTAATGCTCACCTCCATCCTATCCTTTTCAAAAAGAACACAATCAATAAAAACTATTAAAAACTGAAAATTTGCCAATAGTTCTTAGCCATTTGAAATATACATATATCGCCAAAAATATGTTAAAGGGCTGATTACGACTTGGCCCTGCATATGCGCGTGTTATTCATTATGTATACTCTTTAGGATCTTTGTTCCAACTACTATTTTCTTCCAGCATCAAACTCTGCCGTATTGCTACTGAAGTCTCTTCAGTTGTGCTAATTTTACTTTGAGCATAGTGCAATTGGTCTTCTTATTACTTAGATTGTTCCATGGTTTTGTTCGACCATTCACTTATTAGCATTTCTGCAGGGACACCTTTTCGCACCCGCCATGCACTTTGATACAGCCATCAATGCGGGCTGTCTCAAAGGAGAGCCTACATCCCCCAAAATTCGGTTCGTCCTTCGCATTCATTTGTATATCTGATTTGTATGATGGTTTTGACTGATCTGTTGTATTACTTTCAAAGCAGGTGAGAATTTTTGTCCACCAATCTATCCTCTTGGAAACCAGATATGGCAGCTTAATTTGGATATTCCTCTGGTTTGCCTTCATTCTCTTCAGATCATTCCTTCACCTGCTCCTCCATCTTTTGCTTCACAAACAGTCATTGAGTGCCAACCTCTTATGGTACTTCAAGTTTTATCCCATACTTTTAATGTAATGAGCGATCAATTTTCTGTTTTGCTTATTTGCTGGCTCCTTTGCTGTAGATTAACCTTCAGGAGGAATCTTGTTTGAGGATCACCTCATTCTTAGCTGATGGCATTGTGGTCAGTCCTGGTGCTGTGTTGTCTGATTCGTCTGTCAGTTCTCTCATATTCACACTCAAGGAGTTTGATCTTACTGTTCCTATGAATGTGGAGGAGATTGGTGATTTTCCTGGAAATGGAGACAGTCATTCACACACGCATTTTTCTGGAGCAAGGCTACATGTTGAGGACCTGTGTTTCTCTCAGTCCCCATCATTAAAGTGCACTTTACTGAATCTAGATAAGGATCCTGCCTGCTTTAGTCTATGGGAATATCAACCGATTGATGCAAGTCAGAGAAAGTGGACCACTCGAGCTTCACATCTTAGCCTTTCACTTGAAACACGCAGCAGATTGACAGATCTCAAAGGCTGTGCGGACTGGTCGGCAGGTTTGTGGAGGTGTGTTGAATTGAGTGAGATTTGCTTCGAGGCAGCTATGGTTACTGCAGATGGGAGTCCATTGTTGGATGTGCCCCCTCCAGAAGGTGTTGTCAGAATAGGTGTTGCTTGCCAAAACTATTCATCTAACACTTCAGTCGAGCAGCTTTTCTTTGTTTTGGATCTTTACTCCTACTTTGGTAGAGTTAGTGAGAAAATTGCAAGAGTCAGGAAAAGTAAAAAACACAGTAGTGTTGTTTCGTTGGACAAAGAGCTAATAAAAAACCTTCCTAGTGATACTGCAGTAATTTTATCCGTAAGCAGACTCCATCTCAATTTTTTAGAGTCTTCATCAGAAAATATTGAAGGAATGCCCTTAGTTCAGTTTGGTGGGGAAGATATTTTCATTAAAGTCTCGCACCGTACTCTCGGTGGTGCTTTTGCAGTGTCAACATGCATAAATTGGGACACTGTCCATATTGACTGTGTTGATGGAGAGGGAATCATAGTTCATGAAAATGGCACAAAAAAGCCTGATGGACGTGATTTGCTGGTAGCTAGAAATGGGCTTCCTCAAATGAGAGCTGTTTTTTGGATTGATAAGCAAACCAATTATAAACTGAGGCCAATTCCATTTCTTGAGATAGACACAGTACATGTGATACCTTACAGTGCACAAGATATAGAGTGTCATAGTTTGAAAGTCACAGCAAAGATAGCTGGTGTACGGCTTGGTGGTGGAATGAATTACACTGAAGCTTTGCTGCATCGATTTGGTATACTTGGGCCCGATGGGGGGCCTGGAGAGGGGCTATCAAGAGGTTTGAAGCACTTATCTTCTGGTCCCCTGGCAAAGCTTTTTAAAACTGCTCCTGTTGTAGAGGCTGATCAGGAAGAAGGTAAGAATTTTGGCATATTTAAATATTTGCTTGTAATTGACTTTTTAGTTTTATCTAGATTCTGGGATGCTTGCAAATAAGCATAAGGAAATTTCTTGTATCAGCTAAAGTGTAGTTTCTTAGTCTTCCTAGGAGTGTAGTTGCAATCTTTTAAGCTGCTTCATTTGTATGGAAGACGCCAGGCAGAAGCTCGTCAAATCTGTAGACGTTTGGTTTCATAGCTCCGTCCCACACTTGTTGCTTAAGATCGTTTTTGGATACAGTTTCCTTCTGAAAACTTGTTGAGCGCTTTCATTGAATTTATATCACTCTTTCAGTTTTCATGTCTTGAGGGAAATGGCCCAAAAATAATTTTTTTATGTGCTCATCAAGGTTCAGTCTGCTACTATCATATAATAGATCTACAGCGGATGATTCTCAGATTTAAGCTGATTTTTTTGTTTCTATATTTCCTTGAGTTTGTGGAAGGAAGTCATAGCACGTTTTAAAAGGGTCATTTGATTTCCTCCTCTGTTTGGCAAAACATCGGTCATCTCTGAAGTTTGTTAGCATTTTCGTTGCACAGGTGGTTATTTTGGAGGGGAGGATGGTCTGGAGTTGGGTATGCCGGATGATTTTGAAGCATCTCTGGAACTGCAAAATTGGTTATTTGCTCTTGAAGGGACAGAACAGATGGGAGAAGGGGGTTGCTCTGACAACTGCAATGCTGAGAGTAGAGAAGACAGGAGTTGGCACACGACCTTCAAAAGCTTAAAGGTTAAAGCCAAAAATAGTCAAATTGACAGAATGAAAAGCAAAGGAGAATTGTGCAAAAGGCCAAACTTTCCTGTTGAGTTAATCACTGTGAGTTTATGAATTTTTCTTCTTTTTTCTGTGTTATTGTAGAATGGCATGAGCTATCTTTTTCACCTCAAGAAAATACTAGTTTCAGCTGATGATGTGAAGTACACTGTGATTAGATTGTTTCCATAATTATTGTTTATACTGATAGAGATGCAGATTTATTGCTTTCTGTTTTGTGGTAGTATCTTCTGAAGCACCATAGGCCACCTTCTCCTGAATCTGGATGTAAGAATTTTGCTTCCAAAGCTTGTCTGAAGGAAATAAAAAATGTGGATTGGTAATCTGTGTCCTTCTTGGTCATTTCAAATTACTTCTTCATTGACGTATGCAACGTTTACTACTCGATTGATTTTGTGACATCTTTTGTGCTTGATCTCTGTTTCCAACATTTCGATCTATGAAACCCGGGGTGGTTGTCAATTACTCTTGTATTGTGATAGTTGCAGGACAGCATAGAGGCGTATTTATAACCACCTACAATTTCCATCTTCCCGGGGATGTTATGTTGTCAACTACTCTATATAGCAATGAACTTCAGGGCATCTTTCCGTGAAAGCATGTTTCGGTTCATATTAGCATTCGTGTGGATCCTATTGAATAATCGATATATCTATACGTAAGTACACATATTGGATTTTAGATGTCTGGCGAGTTTGGTGGATTTCTCTTGAGGCTTAGTATTCAAACTTCGATCCCATTGGACAAGTGTAAACAAGTAATTTTTGGTTCAGATGATTTTAGAATCAAAATTTATGAGAATGATTTTTTTTTTTGGTGTGTTTATTCTATGATTAATTTTGTGCAACCATAGAACCCCTGATGTATTTGAAGCTTCATCTGGGGAAAAGAATATCGTGTCACTTCATAGATTCTTCTTTGGGTAAAAGAACAGAAAAGAGGGATGTACATTCTTAATTGGAAGAAATCAAGAATAGGGTTCCTGGGGCACCTAGATTTAGTGCACGCTAGGAAGATGAACTGAGTGCCTTGTTTTTGCTTTATCGAGCCTTCCAGAAATTTCTTTTTAAGCAAAGCAGGTTTCTGTTTACGGATTTTGTCCTTTTCTTGTCTGAGTTGGGCAAACTAGTAAGAATCATTTCTTACCAAAAGTGAATAATTTATGCCAACAATTTTTACTAGATTGCATGCCAGGTTTTATGGAATGTTAACATATGTTAAAACTGAGATTTCCAGCTTTCTAAGCTTTGTTCCTCCATTTGTTCAGCTAATGTGCCAATTTCTTCAAGCAGGCATTGCTTTGAATAATAAGGTAGATGGAATCGCTGTAACCCTTGTGATTGGCCCTGCATGAATATTTTCTTAAGTGCTGTAGGTGACACAAGATGGTTTTGGTAATTCTTCCGAGTCATGGATATTGAGTCCACTAAAATGAGTACTGTTATCTGTTGTTACTTGTTAAGTGAAGAAATTTCATTGACTCGTTTTTCATGCCTCTCAATGGTTAGGTCTTTTCATGGCTGTGCTTGATATTTCCAGGTGGGCATAGAAGGGTTGCAGGCATTGAAACCTCATTCCAGTAGTGACATACTCCAAACAAACTTGAAAGAAAGGTATCATATAGATAAGGATATAATGAGTGCAGGAAGCATTGATGGATATGGAGGTGTAGATGTTGAGGCCTGCCTAGTTATCTCTGAGGATGAAAGTGCTCAGGAGGCTAATTGGGCAGTGGAGAGCATTAAGTTCTCAGTCAAGCAACCGGTATTGGAATTATAGCTGATTGCTTTATCCTTTATTGTTGTTGTGTCTGGAGTTTGATCCCATCCAATGAATCTCTTTATGCAGATTGAGGCGGTTGTGACGAAGGAGGAACTGGAACACTTAACTTCTCTTTGCAGATGTGAAATTGATTCAATGGGCAGAATTGCTGCAGGAATACTGCGACTACTGAAGCTTGACGGGTCCGTTGGTCAGGGCACCATAGATCAGCTAAGCAATCTTGGTATGTAAACCAAAGACAGCTTTTTTCTCGGTTGTGTTCATTGGTGGTTTTTAGCTAGATATCTCAGCCGTTGGTTAGAAAACTTCATAACCATTTTGATAATGGTTACTAACAGAAATTGACAGGTTCTAGGGATTAACTTAATGTTCTCACTTTCCTTCTTAAGCAGGTTGCTCTTTTCTCTACTAATTAACAATTTCACATAAAATTCAGCTTCCATTTGATATTTTTGGTTTTGTTGGCTACCAGGAAGTGGGAGCTTAGACAAGATTTTTACGCCAGAAAAACTGAGCAGACGCAGTAGTTATGGTAGTGTGAGCTTCACTCCATCTTCGAATGCCATCTTTGAGAGCCCCAAACATTCCTTGGAAGCAACTGTTATGTCCCTGGAAGCTGAGGTTTCGGATTCTCAGGCCAAGTGTTCAGCTCTCATTTCTGAATTTAGCAGCTCCGAGTTTTCTGGTCATCTTCCGGAAATGAAACAACTCAGCCAGAAGCTTGAAAGCATGCAAATTTTGTTGACAAGATTGCGTGGATTGGTCTAAACTATTCTTCCAGGTAACAGATGCTTATGGTATGGAGTCAAATCTAATACCGAACGCTGATCTGCAAATTCTTTTTGTACATAGAATATATTATGTTGAGTGTATACTAGGCTGTCATGGGAGTTGGTCATCTGTGTTCAAAAATTTTGTATTGGCCAGAAAGGTCGTGTATCATTTCAGCAAGTGCGCAGGAAAAAGACCTTATTTTGACCCTCGCTGTTTGTTTTTTTTTTTTTTTTGTTTTTTTTTTGTTTTTTTTTTTTTGTGCTGAGTTGAGGCGAGAGGCTGAGGTCTCTACTTCAGGAAAAAGACCTTATTTTGACCCTCGTGGTTGTATACTCATATTGAAATACTTTGCAATATATCGTATTATAGTGCTATTTTGGAAATTGACTTCATTCTCTAGTTTGACATGTCTTTTTTTAACACGTTTGGTTTGTCCATTCTGACCGAAATGGTTTCTTTTTTTTCATTTCGAGGAGACATTCTGTCGTTTGGTTCTCTCACTCAGGTTGGAATGGAACGACTCATTCACCCTTGAGGAATGACCCATTCCTCCTACCTCGGTATTGACCCATTCCATTCAGAATTGAGATGAATGGGATGTCTAATGATATAATTATCTTTAGGTAGTCAATCTCAACTATTAAATTAAATCACCTTGGATTTTTGGATGGATTAAATCTCCACCGTTGGATTATACTCAGGTCAATATGTTTTATATGTATATATTTTATGTGTATCTATTTTATATGTATATATTTTATGTATATAAATATAGACGCAGAGGCTAAAATGAAAAGTAGATAAACTATTATATTTTATATAAATATATATGGCTGAATATGTATATATTAAGTGTTGTATATGTCAAGGTAGTATAATCATTTACACATTATCTCCATTTCATTTTCATATTCATTAGTGTATACCAAACATATGAAACCATTATTCTCATTCTCATTTTTTATTCAACCAAATATAATCATCATCACTCGATTCCCTGTACTATTCCATTCCTAGATGCCAACCAAACTTGGCCTTTTAGGTCATTTACATTCCACTGCATTTATGCATGGAGCTATTCCGCCCATTGAACTCGATGTGCTATATCACACATATCTGCCTCTAATCTATTAGAAACTCCTGTGGACCTCTCGAGTTATCTCTATCTTTTGATCTCCAAACCCAAGTGAGGGCAAGATCGAAAGGGACAAAGGTTTTTCACCTATGGTTCTTGTCCTGATTATTTTGGTAAATTGTGCTCTGATTTCATCGTGATGCTCCATCAAATTTCTCGAGGGTCTCATTTTGTTAGTCTTTGCATGGTAGTTGGATCTAGAGGCTATATTAATTGTTAGTCTTTTATTGTTAAAAGCTTAACTACTACTGCCGCAAAAAAGAGGACATTTGATGGTCTAATACGTAGCAATTGGTGTTAGTCTTTTACTTTTTGGGTAAAAAGCATTTTGATATCTCTAATTTAAAAAAAAAAATAGACAATTTGGTATTTAGTAAAATTGGGTTTTTGAATTGATACATCTAAATATTGAAATCATGAAACCGGCCACGTGCCGGTTAACAACCCAAGAACCTCCATCTCCTCTCACCCCTCCTCTCGCTGCCCCTCCATCCAACCCCTCGCCCTCCCCTTCCCCGCCACCACTCTCATCCCTGTCGGCATCGAGAACCTAAAGGACCTCCACCCGTCCTACTTCGCCGCCACCCTCCACGTCTTTGCTGACCTCTACCACCCTCTCCTCACATGGGCTAGAGCCAACACCACCAACCCCCTCAACGCCATAATCTCTGACTTCTTTCTCAGCTGGACCCACCGCCTCGCCGCCGACCTCGGCATCCCTCGTCTCATCTTCAGCCCACACCATCACCAAATCATGAATTGATACCTCCTCAGTAACCATCGTCGGCGAGTCCCACACTCTGAAGACACCCCTCAACTCCAAGGATCCTCCATTCCTCCGGGCGAAGCTCTCCGCCCCCTCTTCTCCTTCTCCGGTGAAGCGGCGGCCATCCCCCGACGCATCCACCTTCTCCCACGACCGCCGACTACTCTGTGCACACCACCCACGCCCCCTCCCTCTCCTGTTCGTTGTCGTCTTGACCTTCCTTGAGGCCCCTCTATGCCGGCAACTACCTTCTTCGCCACCCATGGCACCGACCCCCAAGCTCGGCTACCACTGAGCCCCCCTCCTCCTCCGGATCCAGCATCCCGGTGTCTCCGTCCTCTCCTCCCCTCCCAACGACGTCTTGCCACGGGGTCGTCCACCCCTCCGCGGCTTCTCCTTGCCGACAGGACCCCAACCCGAGCTTCCTCTCTCACGGATCCCCGTCTCCTCCTCGTCCGACGACGAGGATGCTGACGAGCACAATGAAGACGACGAGGAGGAAAAGGAGGGAGGAGAGAGGTCGTCCTCGAGCAGCTCCAGCATCTCGGCTAGTTCATTCCCCCCTAGATGGCCTTTGATGGATCGAAGGACGGAGTCTGGCGGGGAGGGGCAGAGGTCGATGTAGGACATGAGCTTGGCGGCAGAAAGTGTGCAGAGGGCAGCGGCGGCGGAATGGTCGCAGTGGGCGAGGGTGGCGGGTTGCAGGGTTGACTAACTGGCCACGATGCGGTTTTCGTTAGCCTATACAGACGACATCTGTGATTTGACATTAAATCACGTGATTTCAATACTTAAAGGTATCAATTCGAGAACCAAATTTTACGAGATATCAAAACGTTTATTTTTAAAAATCAGAGGTACCAAAATGCTTTTTATCCTTTAATTTTTTATACCGCATTTGGTTAGAGCGATATTAGTTGTTAGCAGTATTGTTTAGAGAGTTTACAAATCCAAAACCTAAAGCCCACATCGGCATCGTAAGCTGCGAATTCAATGCCACAAAAGTGATCACCAAAATTTTTCCCCCTTTTTAGGTTTTTTTTTTCGCTTAGTTAAGCCAAGTGGCTAAAGTAAAAAATAATTTCCTACCTAAATTGCAGCCAAATGAAGAAAAGTTGTTACGTCACAGCGTTGTTAACATCATGCATCGGAAATTTATATAGGTCCTCCCAATACCCGGGTAAAAGGCTCTAGCAATCAAAAAAAGGAAAGAAGTATATATGCATCCACGTAGATTATTTAATTCTTTCTTGCTTTCCAGACCTGTTAAACGTTCATCAACATGTATTTCACGAGGATTGGTGCTTTCATTGGAGTTTCCAGTAATACCATCATTGCAGTATCATATGCTAACCTAAGAATTCAGATCACGTGCATGCTTGGATTAGAGCACATTAAAAGCCCAGGAAAATTGCTATTGCAGCACTCCATAAGTTCTGTAGATGTTCATGAACAAATAGAGAAATCAAGCATTTCAAACTAGATGGCAAGAGACATCCCATCCAAAACCACATGTATAATAAATCTGCTGCTAATAGTTTTAGAAAACAGGGTGTTGCCAAAATGTTTGATGTGTTCCTTTGGAAATGCAATCAAGAAAGTTATACAAATACCCAAGCGACAATACAGATTAGACGAGAAAATATAAGTCCCAAGGATGGACCATTTGAAGCAATATCTACCATTCTAGAAGCAGTGTGCAAGAATTTGTTAGCCCCATTTGAAGCTGTATGGATCGCCTTGCCGAAGAGAACAAAGCGGAGCAGCGTCATGGTCTTTTATGGTCTTCGAACTTTTGTATTAAATTAAAGAATACATGTCCCAGAGGGGGAGAGAGGACTTCCTGTGGGAGCGGATTCTAAATAGCATGTCACGGTCAAAATCTACCATTCTAGAAGCACTGCTCATGAGGAGGAGGTCATTATGTTACTTCAAACACAAGTGTCATCACGGGATCACATCCCAGCGCCATATTGAGCCATCCTCACAGCAGCTAAGTATGGTGCTGTTGCAACACAAATATAAGTGTTGAAATCTTCATTAGTTAAATGCCATCTTGCAAAAGCTACTCAGTATTGCTACAGGATCAACCGATTGAAATGATCCTTGATATAACTACAGAGCTGAACGCATCGAAATTCAACACAGTGGGTATTGTACCTTCCGTCAAAAGACACTGCTGTTTGCCTGATTGGAGATTTACACTGAGCATGAGCAAGCCTGAAAAAAAAAAAGTAAGTCTGAAAAGAAACTAAACGCTTCCCAATACCTCAACGGAATTAGGATGAGATTAGAAACATTAAAAGAAAAGAAGCAAAGAAATGTTACCGACCTTGCTATGAGCACAGGTGGGCTGGACTGGAGTTCCCAGACGAAAATCTTTCCTTCCCGGTTCCCTGTCACATAGGCAACTCATCGATTTTGTTTGACCTTTAGAAAAAGTTTCTTTTCATCTTTACTCCATATTCTAACTAGATAAACAATTTTGAACTACCAACCAAGTAATTGACAATTTACACTCGAAAACATCCCTCGACTCCTCAGAATATCCCTTCTTATCCGTTTTCATTTTTTTCCCGAATGAGTGCTTACTCAGTACCATGAATGAAATAACAAATTTTAGCCCGAAAATCTTGGGTTCCCCTATAACTTAAGACATAAGTTTAATTACTTAAAGAGAAGAACTTGGATAAAGGACATAATAGATCAATGCAATCAGTGTCTACCCACTCATTGTATTAATTGAACTTGGACAGAAATCACACAATAGTTTACTACAGTCAACATCTACCCACTGATTGTATTAATCCTGCCTAGATTTTTCAGGTCAATGGATCATAGTATGGAAGAGATATAAGTGACTCACCTAGGCGGACTATATTAATGATACATCAATGTGGATCTTACTTCTAAATTTGGAGAGATCTTAAAAGGAAGTAAAGAGGACAATACAATGGTATTGTGTTTAAGCTAGGAAGAGTGCATGGTTTCAACAAGTTCATCACCAAAAAGGTTAACCGGGTAAATCATTCAAAATTTGTTCTTAATCAAGCAACAAAGAATAGAAATAACCAGAAATAAGCAAAGCATTAGAATAAACATTGCAGTTGATTAGACATCTGCACCATAATCATTCCAACTTTATAACAATCATTATTGGACAAAATTATGACTGATGAAACAAGATATGCTATTGCTATTATCTCAAAAACAATTCACATTAAAGTCTCGTATCTGTTAAAACAAAAAAACATTTCCTATATATTCTTTAGTTAACATGCCATAGGATCGTGCAGATTTTATAGTGAGAATACTAGATCACCATAAATTTGTTGCGATCAGATAGGAAAAAATAATAGATCCGAGAATATTCATACAAAATTCTGAAAAATATAACTATTGGAGGACAAGGCCAGCTAGAAACTAGCTTATGTGCTGTTTGAGTGGAAGTAGACAAAGCTTGCTCCGTAGATTACGTTTGCATCTTTCATGCACAAATATATCCCCACTTATAGATCAAACCATGCTCTCCTTGCTCTAGAGCAAGCAATCATAAATACAAGTGAAGATAGAGAAATTATTGCAAAAAGCTATTGAAACACAGCATGTAGTATTCTTTTGAATAAATCTTGCAAAATCTAACACAATCAAGGACCTTTACCTATTGCGGCAGCATTGCAATGGAAGTCACAGGAAAATTTAATGAACCAAATATCACAATCTGGCACAGGATACTTCTGAAGAATGTCGATAGCCCCCTAAAAAGAAAACAAGTGAAGATAAAAAAGTTGGCCAAGCCCCTTACACAAGCTCCCTTTGCACACAAAAGCATTAAACAAAGAAGGCATCACCGTATCAGAAAAGTTTTTCTACGAGTTAAAAGACCCCATATGTCATGATTTCTAGACAGAGTACATTCAGACATACAACTACACAAGAACACAGACATGCTGGTCATCGGCATTCGGTCGTGACTTCTTCATTATACCCTATGTGTGTGCAAGTTGGTGTAGCAGAAAACCTTCTATCTACCACTCAAAAGACCAGCATATCCCCATGATTGCCAAATAGAGGACACTCAAACATATTAAAGACACACGAACAAAGACACTGGTCATTTCACCTGTGGCAGTAACTTCATTGTGTACACAGCGCATGTGTGGGCAAGGGTGTGCATGTGCATGTCTACTGTGCCAAATAGAGGACACTCAAACATACTAAAGACACAATAACAAAGACACTGGTCATTTCACCTGTGGCTGTAACTTCCTTGTGTACATGCGCTTGTGTGTGCGCGTGCGGGGGCGCCAATGTGCATGTGTACTGTGATAAACACTGAGATAAGAATTACAAGATAAAACTGTTATCATACCTCACTAGGGCTTTGTTCTTTTGTTTTTGGTTCCCATAAAACAATTTCGTTGTCGACACTCTGCAGGTAGTCAAACACTAAGAAGTGATGTAGAAACAAATCATGAGTCATCATGAGTCCCTAATTTACGCTAAAGAAAAAACAAACGAGAGAGAAAGATATATTAGGCACAAAAAAGGTTCAAGAGAAATGTTTTGCTCTCAAGTGTCAAAAAGTTTCTGCTCTAGTTCACTCTTCTCTCATAGCAAGCATCTTCCAAATTGAACAACACAAAGGATATATGTAATTCTGCACAACAAAATACCACTCCATTTCATAAACTGCTGATTCATATATCTACATCACAAATAGGTAGTTCAAGAAGTTGAAAATGAACTGTTCGCAGCCAAATGAAGTCGAACTAAAGGTGGACTGTTGTATGACATGAAGGAAAGCATGGAAAAGTACTTTAAAGGATCCACCAAATCATAATGGATACTGAATTAAAGGTCAAAACCAAACAAGCAAGAAGAAAGAAGAACAAAAGATCCTGCAAGCTAGAATTTACATGTAAATTCAGTTCAAATCCAACAAAAAGCAAAGGACTAAAATTCACAAATGAAACCAGGTGATTCAATTTTTGCAATGACAGTGGCAATAATGCTACCATCTACTGGTGCTTGGTGGAGTAACGGTAGTCAGATAAAGGATACACTACTAATGAAGGGAAACTCCTCTAATGCATTCTGTTTCATACTTGATTCTCATGGCCATTCAATTCAGTGACCTAACCATCCAAACCTGCTATTCTTTTCACACGAACATTATGACTAGTTGGATGCCATGGACAGGATGTACTCTTAGGTTGTTGATTACTAAGCTTTCGAGGAGCTAGGTAACGTATGATCCAACAAAAAACAAAGCAGTCTACAGGTGATCAAACAGCAATTACGTTGTTCCTTAAAACAACAAAGATGGTTTCATATCACTATGGTATTAAAAGACATTAAAAAAAACACCTTTTCTGTCAACTAAGCCTTTTACCCTTTTTTGCCCCTAAAGGAAAAACTTGATCACTAGAAGTCCTATTTTCAAGAGATCGACATCCTCAATCAGTCTTTCTATGTGCTGGTGCACCAAAAAAACTGAATATGAATGCAAAGCTCAGGAGTGCTAAAGTATCTACACATGGTACATTTTCCAAACACAAGTCATCAGATTCCGACTTGCTTATGCGGTATTTTAGGATCAGCAGGTATACTGATGCATGATTAGATAAGTTCATAATCCTGCCACCTTTTCTCGGCCCGTATTCCAAATGAAGTACCTTTGACCTCAAACACATTAGATGCACTTAAATCCTTTGCTAAAAGAAATTAGTCAACTAAGGACATGTAGATGTGAACACCTTCTGGTACATCATTTGAAATGTCCATAATGCAACAAGAATCTAGTATGAATGCAGAGTCCTAGCATTTAAGGCATCTTAATACAATTCATATCTACTAAATGAAAAACATCTTGTTCTAACTTGCTTATATGCCCTTTCAGGAGCAGCAGGTATACAGATGCATGGTTAGGTAAATATTTGTTCAGGTACCATTTTTAAGCATGTATGCCAATGAAATACTATTGACCTAGAATACTCTTGATATACTTAAATATTTTGCTACACAAAATTAGTCAAGAAGGACATATAGATGAAGGACATATAGATGCTGCTCTTCAAAGTGGAGAAGTAACTAGTTTACCTTAGATAGAACAAAATCACCAAGCCATCTGGTGCAATCTACATAGTTGGAGTGAACAGGAGCTATGAAAATCTGAAGCGTTAGAAACTGGGTTAGTACAGAAGTAACTAAATATCATCTACTCTAGAGTATCTAAGACTTTGCTTCCTTTATTTTGCTGAGACACATATGATTGAGAAATGTCACTCACAGGGAACTGCACATATTTTGTTGGGAATTTTGACGGAAGGTCATTCCATGTAAATGACTTCTCAACATATGTCCAGAACTCTGAGAAAAGTTGGTTAAATGTCATGATCTACAAAAGACTAATTTTCGAAGACAGGAGATGAGTTATATACACCTTTCATCGACCAAATCTTAACCGTATTATCCATGCCACAGGTTGCTATGCGATAAATATCGGATGGATGGAAGTCCTAAAACAACAGAAATATCGTCAGAGTGGTTAACTATTGGACAATTTTTTGCTATCAGTCTCATTACGGAAGTATAGTGGCAGTTAACATAACACTTACCACACTTAAAACTTCATTGCGATGGCCACCTGCTCCAGCAAAAATCAGAATACAGATTCCAGTGTGTACATTCCATAACCTAACAGATTCGTCCTGTTTAAAAAATTCAATCATGATTTAAGAACCCTGCGGTTTAGTTTCACATCAATATTTTGTCTATGGAAGATTGAACTTACTTTGCTAGCAGACAACACAAGCGAAGGTTTCAATGCTTGGGTTCTGATTTCATTTACGGAGTCTCCGTGGCCAACAAAACTCTGCACACATGAGATCATTCATAAAGAATGATAATTTATATCTCCAACAAAACGTGAAACAAATATCCATTGCCAACAAAACTTCTCTGCTGAGAAACTTTAAGTGGCTGCCTTAACAGAACAGTCTTTCCAACCCTGAAGATATGTGCTTCATGTGCATACATGAAAACTCAACTGGCCCAAGTAAATAAAAAGAACTGGACACCTACCTTATGTATCTTTTCGTTGCCGGCATTGATAACACGGATAATACCATTGCTCCCACCAGCAACTAAGAATGGAGTTCCGTCGACATCGCATGCCCAACTCAAAGTATAGAACGACTCATCCTTCTGAACTATTAGAAACCATGTGAAGAACTCATTAACGTCAATTGCTAATTTATAAGCATCAGGTAAAGCTATCAGATCGCACAGTACTTATTTCATTAATTTGCCAACTAAGGAACGGTCTCACGCACATCTTCATCGACATACGCCTGCAATACCGCGATAAGACCCCCTTCCAAGCATCGATAGACGGTCGCCTGCAGACAGGCAAACTTTCTAATTCTTTTCGGGCCTATTCAGGCTAAACATTGGAACTCATACGGCTAAATTAAAAAAGAAAAAAAAGATCTCAGCTTTAACATGAACTTTCAAAGGAAAACCTCTAAAGGGTCCAAAAATAAAACAAAGAGAGGGAAGCCATAAGATAGGTGCCCACGCGGTTGCCACCGACGGTGGCGAAGACGTCGAAGTATCGGGGGTCAAGGAAGTTGAAGGCAATGGCGTAGAGCGGTCGCTTCCCCTCCTGTATGCGATTGGTGACTTTGTATTCACTCCTCTTCGACGGAGCCAGGGACCCTATAGCCGGCTCGCACCCCACCCCGCACTTCGCCATTATTGCCCCCCTCCTTTCCCCTCCCTTCTCGCCGCTGCCGCCGGCGAGCGCGCGTTTCTTCTACGACTCCTTACCAACAGGGCGGGCCGGACCGGGCCGGCTCACTTGCACATGTCCAGTAATTGGCTATTAGGTGGGCCTTACCGACAAGCCGGGCAGGACCGAGCTAGCCCACTTGCAACTGTCCAATTATTGGATGCGGGGTTTGCCACTACTGAACCAAAAACAAATGGATCTGAACTGTTTGAACATTTTTTTTTTCAAAAAAGAAGAAAAAAAAAAGGCACTGTTAGAATATTATTAGCCCCTTTGGAGCCCCCATTGGTTCAGGGTTAAGGAGAATATGAGGTTAAAAAAAATGAGAGTAAAATAAAATAAAAAAATATATAATAGATAGAATAGTAATAATCTCATAATCATTGTTTTGATATTTAATGAAAAAATAGGGATAAAATGAGATAACCCCTTGCCCAACAAGGGCGGGCTTAGAGACTTGTCTGATAAACACAACCAGTTCTACCTCTACCATGTTAATCTTGTATGAGATAAATTACTTGGGCCGTTAGGTTGTACTACTTGTTTAGGAATTTAGTTCAAAGAACTTGATTGGATCCCAATGATTTTAGAATACACAGGATAAGACCAAATTCAAACAATTGTTGTTTTGCAGAGAAACAAATATCATAATGGAATATGAAAATTAGCCTGAAGCCATTTCCCAGCTGCCTTGTTCTGAATCTTAAAAAGCTAGAAAAGAAACGAGCTGTTTGTTTCCATGAGATGAACACTCTTTAAAAGAGTTGCTTGCATCATTTTCAATCCATGGGAGCACAAAGCACAGCATATGAAAGGTATTAAAAATTTCCTGTGCGACTGGTTAATTGTTTCGAACCGAGTGATTCCGACTAGTCACTGGTCAATTGGAAAGTTTCTCAACATCACAAAAATTGCTGAAAGCTCCACCGTTTGTAGCATAATGAACAGGGTATACCATGTATAAACAAGCTCCATTCAGGATTGCTGCATTCAAAGATGCATGGCTGGCTTAGCCCTGTTCAATTTCCACTTCGCTATTGATATCTATATCCACCATCTCACCATCGATCTTCTCCACATCAACATCCTCATCATCAGCTTCATACTGAAAAAAGAAGATGAGATTAGCATAAGATTTGTCACTAGGCAAGATTAATATAATTCAAGATGCTACTGATAAATCTCAAATCTAGATGCTAAGATTAGAATGACGATATCAATCAATCGTCAAGATAAGTAGTATGGCTGATGGGTGCACATTTAGAAACTTGGTTGGTTCCCCTAAAAGCCAGTCAACTGCTTGGCCCACACAAGCTCTAGCCAACCAAGCAATTAGGGCAGACCAGGCCACAGGTGCTGAGTTGGCTGCCTACACAAGATTGGTGTCTTTTTTCTAAGTCAAATACAGCTTGGGGCAAGAGAAGCAGTCACGCAACACAAAAAGGGCTTATTAGCATTGAAATATACCTCAGGGGTTGGCTACTATACAAACCAAACTTTGGTGTTAGTTTTATCATTCGATTTCTTGTGCATGGGTCAGATATTGATGGTTAACTATATCCTTTATTTATAGCATCCTCACGCCCAACTAATTTAAACAACATCAAACATCAAATGTACAAAATGCAAATGCTACATATCCTCTTATACTGATGTTCAACTCACTCGTCATGGATTCAGATTACATCCATAAGTTCTTTAAACATGCTGGTGCAAATCTCAGTTAGAAATCGGAAATATATAATGACGGTTTGGAAAGTGTAATCACATATCAAAGAGCCCTACTATTAATAGCTTTTCAACATCTCCACAAAAGATATATCCTAAGTACAGTGGAACCAAAGCCCTGAAGTTGAAGCAGCAAGAACTAAAAAAAAACCACTGCTTTTTCTCGTATGCAACTAATGCCCATTCTTAGTTATAACCTTTTAAGTCATTGATACATTTGTTACTAACAAACTTCATCCCTAGATAAGAAACTTCAACAGAAATCCTAAGTAAATAGGTGATCCACTCAAGGATTACCACACCATGGACTTCGTGCTGGCAGCAGGAAGCTCTTCTGAGCTAATACACGTATTGGTACAGGGTTTGTGGTGATACAAGCATCATGCTGGTAGATTACTGGCACTCAATGTATCAGACCGTGATAGTATGTCCCGGCCGGCACGGTCATTCATGGATCCCCTTAGCTTCCAATTTTTGATCTCTTATGCATATCTCATTTGATCCACTCCTAAATTATAATGGTTTTGCATGTCTTTAGACTTATACTCCTATATCTTAAATTTCTCAAGTTCTAGTTATCATTCAAGCATTTTTGTTGCTTTGTGATTCATCCATGTGATTATCATGAACAGAAAAACAAAGTTAAAGAGGCAACTTAGGTGAAAACAGCTCAGCTGTTGAACTTTTCCTAGTTCAAAGATGTCACATGACCACACCAAGAAGCATCAAATCAGCTGTAAAAACTTATGTACCTAGTCTAAACAAAGAACCTCACAAACTCAACCAGTTGAATGCACATGCCTCAAATATAATCTTGTGAACTGGCACTAAGTTCGATTACTGAATCTCTTAACTTACAAATCAAATAGTCGAAATTCTTGTCAAATGACACATACAGCACATCAGTCTAGGTTGCTCAGGACCATAAGAATGAGCTCATCCTAGTTAAGTTTAACTGATCTGAAGCTTGCAATCAAAAAGGAAAGTATAAAAGAATTGCCATAAATGATACATAAATTTCCAGTAAAACTTGCAACACATCAAATTAGGAATGAAGTACAAAAATAGTATGCAGAGTTATGCTCATGGACAAATAAATTAGCATATTACTTTACTTGCTAAATGCAGTTATCTGCATTTTTTTTGCCACTAGAAAAGGAACATACAAGTATTGCATGTCAGATATAAATTAAGATTTTCTTTTTTATTATTCAGTACTATCTACAATGGACATTTGCATGGCCGGGCCACCTAGGGCTACTTGCTCGACCATATGTACATGTTCCTAGCCTGGGAAACACTGGTTTTACCAAGCACAGTCCAAAAGAAAGAATTTGCAGAAAGTCAAAATATGATGGTAAAGTGGAAAGGTTGAACATGCAGTTCAAAATCAACTGATGGAGAACTGGAATGGCCAGTCATCTGACATAAAGAATAAGGTTTAAGCATATTTTATGAAAAGAATAATAAATTTGGATGATAGGACCACTACTAAGACCCATCTGCTTGTATTGTAACCCTATAGCGTTTAGCAATTAGAATTAGCAGAGAAGAGGGCAAGATAAATATCATGACTCCAGATCTTATTGCTCTGTCCAAGAACACCAATTAGCCTAATAAGACATTTTGGAAGACAAAAGCATAACACCCGTCAGAAAAAACAAGGAGGGGTGACTTTGCTCACCTGTTTGTATGCTTCTTTGGTGAGTAGGGGAGGGAAGGTTGGAATACAAGATGAGCTAGCTTTATTACTCAAGGGCCCATTTTCATTATATTTGTTGCCTTCCATATCCTCGGATTTCTCCTCCATTTCAATGGCTTCAAGCAGTTCATCTACCTCTTGAGCAGCCAAACCAGTTGAAGGCAAAGATCCCGCCTCAGAGACCTTGACCTGTTGATCAAGCAGCACAGTAGAAAGAACTTATGAAATCTTAAAGATTTAAGCAACAAGACCAAAAACATGGTATACTGATGTACTTTGGTTCAAAAGACAATTATTTCGAGAAGGATGGCTGCTTTGCAGTCTATCAGGTTTCAACACAAACCTGAGAAGCTCACCTATTTGGAATTGCAATTGGAAGATATCGACATCTAGGAAGAAAGCATATAAAGCAATACCTTTTCCACGGACAGAATATTGGGGCTAACTTTTCCTCGCTTATGCTTGACATCATTTACCATGGACTTCTGAGCATCTGTTCTGTCACGCACGGCTCTCATTGCCTCACTTTCGTTGGTATAAGTTACCGAATGTGGTGCAGCCATGTCAAACTTAATAAGCTTCTCTGATCTGGATGCTATTGCTGAAAACTTCTCTCTCCTTCGAGACTTCACTGCGACAAAATGGATTGGTTTCAGGTTATAATACATTTAACAAAAGCCTTGCCTTAAATGCCAAAAAGCCACCATGATGACGTATAGAAGCAGTATATGAAAATGGCAGAAAGGCTATGTATGTCTGCTACATTGTTATAAAGAACGGTAGCAGTAATAAATCAAGGGCTTTCTCCATTTACCTCCCTGCTTAGTTCAATAAAAACCCTTCCAAACAGCATAATCACATGTAACTCCTTGAAAGTTGCTTTGTTATTCCGTATGTCCTTAACTTGGGCTACATGGAGAACTTCATATTAAGGATTAAGTCAAGGGAAAAAACTTGCTAGGCCTAGGGGTTGGACGACTTGAGCTACTTTCCATGGATATGTTCCACGTGTTCAAGTTAATATTCACGGAATATAAGAACTAGGCATTTAAATCGAACGTGCGAGACTAAGGGCTCATGCAAGGCTCCTGCAATAGCTAGTTATATGCAACTAGTCCAGTTTGTGTGGAGGCGTATCATAGGCAAATAACCCAAAAGTCAAACTCAAGAAAAAAGGACTGCCACTTGTATTAAAATATATAGATAAACTTTGCTGCAACAAATATCCACTGCGTAAAGACATGTGGAAAAATATGAGATATCCATGCTGGATAGCGTGACAAACAACATCTACAGAGCATAACAAAAAGTTATCCGGATTCCAGAAGCAATATAACATCAATTTGATGAACTACCTGTCAATAATACAAGGAAATGAACATAGAGAACTTTCTCAACACCAACGAAAATGGAATTAGACCCTGCAGTAGTTTTGAGTCTTTTGACTAAACTATGAAATATGAATATCGAACAAATGCTTTAGTTTGATGCAAAGATCACTTTACCTAATTTTGTTTCTTCACTGGTCTGAGAATAGTGGCGCTGCCTCTTTCTGATTGAAGAAGCATGATTCTGCAGCTCATCATCTCTTGGGCTTAAATGATCATTGCCATTTGGTTCCACATCACTTAAAATATTCACACTCGAATCCTCTTCATTGACACCAAGCTTGATAGCATCTGAACCAAGCTGATCACCAAATCTATGAAGACGAGATTGTGACCTGTCCATTTGTCCAAACAAGAGCCAATCAACCAGATCAAGCAACTTTAAGAACTTATCATTCCAGCAAGAGCAAGAGCAGAAAATCTATTTTTTTTTCCACCAATGAACATAGCAGCTGAAAAGTTTCAAATCAACTCTAATGAGAAGGATATGAACAAACAAGCCCCACCTTTTCAGTTCCTCTTGTGCCTTTAAGTAACGCCCATGAGCTCTAATGAACTTCTTGATTTTTGAAGTAATTCTACAATGAAAATAAAAACAATGAAACAAAAAACAAGCATACACTGCTGCCATGATGCACCTCAAAATAACTTTGGCAACAAAGAAAAAAAGACCATGCTAAGAAAGATATCTGCAAATAAATAAATAAAACCTTTTACAGTCTTCCTGTTCTCTATTCAGCTGCATATCAAGATCCTCAATTCTCCGCTTAAGCTGGTGTGCCTCATCTTCCTTCTCCTCTAGAATATTCTATAGCCAATGGAACACATCATATAATCAGCGGTGAGGGAAATACCACAATAAAGAAGTAAGAAAAGCTACTAAAAACTGTAAGCATAAAGCAAAAACAAGCCTTATCTAATACCTCCAAGCTTTATGATCATTTCTGAAAACATTTCATTTACAGTCTATTGCATGGAAAAAATTTCAAAACGTCTAAAACATGACTTAATAATGAAAAGAACCGCAAAATTATGTGAGCAAATATACCTTCAGAAACGAAACAAAAAGAAAATGGCAACAGCTTGAAGGAAGGAAGAAAAAAATTTCATACTGACCTCAACTTTAGCTTTATGGTCATCAAGACTTTCAATATCAAACTCCATTTGCTTTAGCTACATGTCATATACAAAGATATAACTTAGCAAACAAAAAACTCAAGATGATATCACAAAATCTAAACAGTAATATCGAAAATAAACCTCCTCTTCGAGAACATCCTTTTCATCATATGATGAAACCTTGTCTCCCTTTGCTTGATCTTCAGTCCCATTTACTGTCTTCAAGCTTCCAGAAGCATCACTTTGCCCATCCAATTGTTGCTTCTTCCGAAGCCTCCGCTCACTAGGTATAAGCAAAATAAGCCCATTATGAATGAAAAACGTTCCTTTTGTTAACCAGGTAGCATACTAGCTTGGAAAATGCTAAGACCCAAATTATTAGAGAAGCTTATGGATCTATTTCAAGTTGTTGTAGAGGCTGGGCCATGAAACATCTAAATGGAGCTATGGGACCTTACAATACCACTTCAAGATTTTCAACAGATATGTTCTGCTGAAACAATATAAAAGCAGATACTCTTGTTTTTGCCATGTAAATGATAAGAGTTCCTGCAAGACTTGTTTTTATATATTCCTACTGTGCCACACTGAGGCAGATGGCACCAACATACAAAAAACCTACCTACCCAACTATGAATTTTCAACAGAAGTGTTCTGCTGAAACAATATAAAAGCAGATACTCTTGTTTTTGCCATGTAAATGATGGAGTACCTGCGAGACTTGTTTCTATATATTCCTACTGTGCCACACTGAGGCAGATAGCACCAACATACAAAAAACCTACCTACCCAACTATGAGGATATCATAACAGATAAATCATAACCTAAAAGGAATCCATAAATTACCCATACCAAGCCCCATTACGAATATGTGCGGCTTGCTTTAGCAAAATTCCAGTAAACACAGCCCTTACAGACATACTAAGATAGTGCTCAATAGTTTGCATCAGCAATGCAAACACCTAGTTAATGCATTTGCACCTTAATCCATACTTTGGCATGCATGAGTTCTGATTTCTTACTCCACAGGATAGTAGAAACCTTTTAATATTGTAAAAGGAAATGCACTCAGATTAACCAGAAGTCTTGAGGAAACATGTATGGATGCACTTGTATTTCAAACAATACCAGTTATGAAACCCCTTTCGAGAAAATAAAACGACCAAGATGTAGTTCAAAGATTTTATACAAAAAGGGCAGTGCTGGTTTTGACACAAAAAGAAGGAAAGGAACACAAAATCCATAATATGCATATATGTCTTCTGCAGACAGGCTAAGCACATAAAAGATAAGTTATATGCCACACAAAAATGCAGCCCATATGAAACCAGACTGCATAACTAAGGCACGTAAATGATTGATGCTAAAACAGGGCGACAACACATTTACAAATGCATGACTACGTTTAGATTACATACAAGATATGAAGATATACCTAATCATACTACTGAATCAGTTGATTATGGCCAACTAATGTCACACAAGTGTGTAGAACATGCCCAACCACAAGAATAAATTTGAAGGTACAATTAGCTTACCTTCTTAATAATCTCAGGATCACACTTTTTATAATCATGAATGGCATATAAATAGTTGATCTCTACCTTCTTCACTATAAAAATGATTAGCACGCCCATCTTTTCTATAATATATATGTGAAGCCTTTATCTATTCAATTTCACTCCCCAACACATTCTAAGTAGTTGTAAAGAATATTTAGCATTGCTTCTCCAACACTTTAAATGTGCCATAAAGGAAATGACAGTATTTTAGGAGCGCTTCTGTTTCATCTATTTTCATGTGATATATTCGCTTCATTATATATGTGTGTCAGTTTTTGTGCAGTTACTGGTAGTAAGAGTTATAAGAATAGACTAAAGGGAGGATAGAGAAGGTGACTGTGGTTAGAAGGGGGTGCATGAGCTGAGGTGAAAGGAGGAAAAGGGAGAGGGAGGTGCCATGCCAACTGCAACGGGGGCGCTAGCATAAATGAAAGTGAGCAAAAAATGGGTGATTCAGGGTAGATGAGGTTATGGTGGAAGCAAAAGAAAAGAGTAAAATGGTGTGATGTGAAGAGGTAGAAGTGCTAGACAGCAGG
The DNA here is from genome assembly GCA_963920575.1 of Narthecium ossifragum. NCBI lineage: Eukaryota > Viridiplantae > Streptophyta > Magnoliopsida > Dioscoreales > Nartheciaceae > Narthecium > Narthecium ossifragum. The sequence goes on along the minus strand of OY986965.1, from coordinate 10,272,093 downwards.
AAGATGGCAAGCGGAGGATTGGGGAGTGGAAGAGAATGGTTATAGGAGGCTTGCATAGATAGAAGAATGGAGAATGAATGGATATAAACGCTTTCCCACTTATGAGTGAACACTTCATTTTCTCAACTTGACATATGAAGAACTCATTAGGTGAAAATTCATCAGACGATTTTCAAAACCACTTAGAAGATGTTCATCTTGCATACAAAAAAAAGAGACTTTTGTCTGATTGTCTTGAAGTTGACATGCAAGAAGCATTTCCTGAGAGAATATCTGTCTTCCATACAAAATCTCATAATTTGTATTTGATCCGATTAAATTTGAGTCATTTGACATTTAAAAAGTATTCCACTTGAACTTCCTTCCCAAAGAATGCTATCATCTCTATTTTACCTTTACGTGCCTGTTAAGATTTCATGCAGGCCCAACGAAAATTTGAGATCATTAGGAGCAGATAAATCAGATGAGCATCCTTCCCAAAGAATCACCTCTATTTTTCCTTTATGTAGCATTAAAACATCCATGCTCGCTAAGCTTTCATTAGGCCCAATGAAAACTTTGAGATCATTGCGATGAGATAGATCGATAAAAATTTAGGACAAAAGCAAGCTTATTCCACCAAATATGTGCTTATGAAATTTCATGTTTAAGGATATGCCAATAACTTACAGAAAAAATCTTGCAAGGATAAATGCAATATTGATGACACATGAAAATCTATGCATGCATATTTGATAAAGAAATCAGAGTATTAAAGCAACAAATATAAGCATCATCAAGTAGAGGATGTTGACTTACTTCGTTCTAATGGGGGACCTTGAGAAACTGTGGCCTGCAAGTAAATTATCAAAGTCATAACTGGGATTGGTGAAGAAGCACCAAACAGAAGAAAAATTAAATCTTAGGGAAAAGTGCATGGCTAATATTCTATATCATAGTACTAAAGGACATTATACTGCACTAATATGATTAGTTCATGAAAGTAGGATGAATGCCCATGTTGAAAAGTAAAAGAAAATTTTATATACAGAGCAACATATGCCATGTCATACAGTCATAGTACCGATGTGGTACTGATTACTATATATTGTTGATACTGGTTGCATCTTTACATGAAAAGAAACAAATTTCAGTCCTAAAGAATGTTTACCTCTGTCACGAGAAACTAGCTTCTGACCATGAAATGCATGAGGACCCCTTGTATCTCTCCCAGGAGAATCCCTTCGATGTGGAGAATGCCTCCTGTCAAGCTTATCTCTTAAGTCACCACCTCTATAATCACGTCTTCCTGCAATCAGTGTAGAGAAATGATCAAGGATGCTTCCACAGCGCTTGCTCAAACCAGCATAAATCAAGGTTATAAATGGAGAAACTCTGAATCTTATTATGCTTACCAAGCTTAACCTTACCCCAAGCTATATGACAATCTCAATAAAAAAGTAGTACTGCTCCTTCCATTTTGAAAAGAGGACGATTATAAGAGTGTTGAGAAACAGTACGATATACAGAAATACCATGTATGATCTCAGACCACCAAGAGAAGCCCTGATTTTTGACAAGCAAAGGAAGAGAAACTGAAAAGAGCTGCTTGCCAGAGTGAGAGGCAAAGTTGTAATCAAAACTTTACTCATCCTTGAGGAATAACAAGCTTCAATGAAGAAAAACCCATCCATCCACTGAAGTTGTTCTGAACCATCCTCAAAAATCCTTCAACAATAATATCGAGTAATTTCAACCCACGACATAGATATCAATTGTTTAGGAGACCAATAGGCGAATTAGATATCTCAATTGCACAATAGTCATCTCAACTGCATAATTTAGTATAGGCAACATCCGATTTGACAACCTGCTAGATATCTAGTGACCATTGATATAAAGAATATTCCAGGAATCATGCAGCAACCTAATACCTATGATTCCATTACACATGCCAGCTTCTGGAAAAGAACCATTAAAAGAATCAGGCGATACAAAAGATGCCATGATACCAATAGGCCAGACTATGAAAAACCAGAATGGATCACCATTGATTTCCAGAAGATATTAGGACTTAGGATAAAACGTCACGTTGATGGACTGCACATGGATGCCACTGCTAAGATTAGTTAAAGCTGTTGGAAAAAGATATATTATTGTCTAAAAAAATCATTAAAAGGATAACAACTTATGCCATATTCATTCTGCAACAAGCCTCACCTGTGAAGGATTACTTTAGAGAAAAGAAAAATTAACTTTCATCTGCAGCATTGTTACACAGTTTTACAAATATTTGCAACCAATGCAAAGTGACAAAAGTACAAAAGGCAAATAATTGAGAAGAAAAAACTTAGTCAGGCATTATAAGATTAGTAAAAACCTAAAAGGAGCAAGTGTCTGCACCAAGCTATCTCATCTTTTCAAAACAAAATCTGATATTTGGTTTATCTACAGAAAGGATATGCCAATAAGTGGCTCGTGCTAATCAACATTATATTCTACAACTTCTCTAACAAATTTGCGTCCACTAAGAATGGCTGTTAGTCTGTCAGGTGTCACACGTTTTTTTTGTATGCGCAGACAAAATTCAAGGAAACAAAAATTTTAATATTGACATAACTTGAGCAAGGCAGCCGCAAGTTCTACACAATTCCAATAAGTAGAAGGGAAAGAAAATACTGATGGCGCTCGTCAGATATATAAGAAAGTGACTCTGGGGGGGATGGAAAATATAGTAAGGATAAAATCAGTTTCCAGTTAGGTAAAAATGAAGCTATTATTGTTAACTGACAGTATAACAAGTCACAGGAATATGCAATTTCTTCAGTCATTAAATTGTCTATATTTTGCAGACAAAGGGAACACAATAATTCCTATATTTGCAACTTCAATATACTTCCTTCAGAACTCTATGTCAAAACCGAACGAAAATGTATAACGATGCTCGACAAAACGATTGACTGATTCGACATAGGCTTTCCTAATTAATCAAATAAACTCTACTTTTCTGAAAAGAAAACACCAAAAAGTTCTCGAGGTCAGTGTGAGTGTACCCACTCCCTTCTCATAAGAGAAGGATTTGGATTTCTCCAATTAAAACCGTTGTCATCCACAGTAACAAGAGGGGAAAACAAGAATCAAAAGACTAATATAGGTAAGCAGCAAAGATAACGCGAATAGACGAACGGGCGTATTACCATTAAAGGAGGACGGTGGTCCCATGGGGCGGAGCTCGGCGTCGCCATGGGCGAAGGTGCAGTTGTGGCGGGGGCAGCGGCCCCGCCGAAAAAGTATGCACGGTTTGGTCTTAAAGAACTTCCCCACCATCTCCGCCAGCAATAGCAACCCGATCCAAATAATTCCGCGACGGAATATCCAGAGAAATAGAGATAGAAGCCCTAGCAGCAGGTAGGAGAGGGATCCAGAAACCCTAGCAAAGCGTCGATGGCGAGCCCCCAATAAGCTTTATAAATGGTTGCGATCGAGGAGGATGGAGACTATGGTAGCAATGGTGGTCTAGTGGAGGAGGATGAGAGGATATGTTAATAGGACGGCGCGGATCCGCTGTTGGTGGGATAACAGAAGGAAGGCGACGTCGGGATATTTATTTAGTGGTAAGGGACCTAAGACCCTAAACAAATATTATTTGGGAAGATAATACCCCTAGGGGCGCCTATAAGGGGGCGGAGCCCATAGCACGACGAAAGTTGAAAATAGTATCTGAGCCAAAGCAGAACTTGACAAGCCATGAAGAAATCTTATCGAGCGGGATGCACGACGAGGCAACCAAGGAGGTGCACAAGCAATATGCACACACCAAAGGAGTTTGGCACGCGGCATAGCGTGATACCATGCGATGCGCCGTGACAGAACGCGGTGGATTTCGAAGATGGCACGGCAGCCCGAGCCAAGACGAAGTACGTGTGCCATGCGACGAGGCAAGCGAGTGTGACACGCGCCAAGGCAACCCAGGAAGGCGACGTCGGGATATTTATTTAGGGATAAGGGACTGAAGGACCTTAAACAAATATTATTTGGGATGATAATACCAAAGGGCCGTCAGTCACTGGAGCCCATGACACGTCCATGACACGATTATGGCACGAAAGATCTTGAAGATGGTGCGGTGAAAGTTGAAAATGATACGGCGGTCCGAGCCAAAGCAGAACTTGGCAAGCCATGAAGGGATCCTATCAAGTGAGATGTGCGGCGAGGCAACCATGGAGGCGCACAAGCAATATGCACACACGCCAAAGGAGTTTGGCACGCGACATGACGCGACAGGATGCGACACGACGCGATGCGGCATGGCAGGATGCAACGGATTTCGAAGATGGCACGGCGGCCCGAGCCAAGACAAAGTATGACGGGCCATGCGACGAGGCAAGCGAGTGTAACACGCGCCAAGGCAACCCAGCGGCACGCGTGATGGCACACAGAGCGCGCATGCGACGCGACCAGGCAGTGAAGTCCTAGTCAGACTAGGACTCAGAATGCCCAGGCGCGACGCGGTTGGCCAGCTGGAGCAAACCAGACATGCAAAAGTCCTAATTTCACTTGGATTGGGATCTTGGAAGGACTTGACGCGGCAGATGAAGGTTTTGGCACGGGAAAAGTCCTAGTTGTGCGGGAGTTCTAATGGGACTTAGACTCGACTCACTCGGCGAAAGGCAGTTAAACCATGGAGGCCGAACTGAGCGTGCAAGTGTCCTAATTCCACTTGGTCTAGGTCTCCAACATGGGATGACACGACAAATATGGAATATGGCACGGGGGAAGTTGTACTTTGCTCGCGAAAATAGGAAAGAGTCCTATTTCGAGCCAAAGTGTGACGGATTTTGGCAAACAGCCATCCTTAGCAAGTCTTAACTCATGTAAGAGTCCAAATAGGCTATGAAGCTTTGTAATTGGTTGATTGCATGTTTGGATAAGCATGAAGCCTGTGGCTTGGGGTTGGACTAGAAAACTTGACTTGTTGGAGCAAGTCATGGGCTCTTCTCTATATAAGGAGTAGGCCGGCTAGATGTGGGGGCATCTGGGTTATGGGCAAACTCACGGATTGAAGATCCAGGAGGGATTGAGAGATCATGAGGTAGAAGAATTGGGTGGCTCTTCTAGGGTTTTGGGTTGAGAGTTTCTTGTATTGAGAGTGATTGTACTCCGAAGGGTTGGGGGTGAGAGAAGAGTGTTCTTGTAATCACTAGTCAATAAAGGAGTTGGGATCTCATCCCTTACCCAAATTCGTATGAGTCTTGTGAGTGTAAGGTAAAAAGGAGGGTTAGTCAAGAGGCAGTCATCGGGCTACCAAGCGGAGTGCACAAGCGGTGCACAGACGGCGTGCAGACGACGCGCAAGCGCAGCACAAGCGACGTGCAAGGCGCGCGGCGACGGTGTGTGAACTCGACGAGGGGGTCTCTTGGCGCCGTCATCGGACAAGTAAGCGAGAAAATATGGATTGCACTGCACCTACAAGAACAACATGTACTGACTTCCTCTACTAGAAATTGTTGGTGTGACATCAATAGAAATGACATTCTTCGCTGCCTTTGTATACATGGAGTTTGAGAGTGAGGGAAATTTCATATTGGTGTTGCATATGCTTAGGTCATTGTTGGAAGGATGCCCAATGCCACATGTTATACTGACAGATAGAGATTTTGCTTCAATGAATGCTATCGAGTTGGTATTTCCAGAATAAAAAAAGGATGTTATGTAGATGGCATATCCAAAAGTGTGTCGAGCTTAGCTGCAGAAAGAATTTTTCAAAAGTAGAGATCGCTAGCTCTTTCATGACATTATGGCAAGCAATTGTATATGCCAGCAGTGTGCATGAGTACAATACAAACTTGTATACTCTGGTTAGAACGTTTTTTAAAGACAAGGATGCCACTGAATATGTCCAAAAGACATGGCTCGATGATTACAAAGAAGATTTTGTAAGCGCTTGGGTCGATGACTACATGCATTTTGGAAATTATACCACAAATAGGGTTGAGAGTGCACATTCTAAGTTCAAGAAGCATCTTGGCTCGTCTAATTGTGGTTTTGACACATCGTGGTCCACCATCCACTTTTTGCTCGAGCTACAACATTGTGCGATAAAAGCTTCATTCAAGAAGAGCAAGCACATTGCGCAACACAACTTTAGGCCAGAAGTCTTCAGAGAACTTCGAGGGTTCATTTCAAAGAGTGCACTCACCATTGTTCATAAGGAATCATTGAATGCCGATTGTACTGGTCAAGATGAGAGCGCATGTGCTTGTGTGGTACGCCACACCCATGGCCTGTCATGTGCCCATATGATTGCCAGATACAGACTCGAGGAACGACCTATACCCTTGATGTGTATACATTCACGGTGGCGTAAACTTGACATATCGACAACAAAAGTCGATGTCCCCCTCGAGCTGAAGTGTAGACACGAGCTGGAGCTCTTGCATGCAAAATTCATAGCACAGGATGCCACAGGGAGAATGCAATTGCTAAGAAAATTGATGGAGCTAAACGAACCTGTGTCGACTTATGTTTTTGAGCCAGAAGTGAAGATGTTGACTCGTGGTAGGCCGAGCACCAAGGAAAAGAAGGAGATGAACTCAACACAACGTGACCCGTCTGCTCTTGAGTGTGGACCTTCTTTTAAAGATAGTAATGAGATGCCCATTGAAGTGACTCCTATATCTACCAAGAAACCAAGGGCAAAAAAGGATAGAAAGTTAGAGGATAAAGTATACGAAATATGTGATACAAAATCGGAATACATGTTACAGTTTCCAGAGGGGCTGAGAGATTATATACTATATGTTAAAGATGTCCTTGCATACGGTAATTGTAGATTTAGAGCTATAGCTGGTCTACTGGGATATACCGAGGATGGATGGGCTGAAATCAGGAAGGGTCTTATCTTTGAGCTGCGTGCTCACTATAATGGCTATGTCTCGTTGTATGGTGGACCGGATCGGGTTACAAACCTCATGTACTCGTTATCATTTTTTGAAAATGGCCCCGCATATGATCGGTGGATGATGATGCCAGATATGGGTTATCTTATAGCCTCACACTACTCTGTCATTCTACTCACTATATCTGTCATGCAGTGTTTGACATTTTTGCCACTTTGGACCACGCCGCCCTCGAAAGTCGCACGGAGGATCATCGCGATTGGTTTTGTCAATGAAAACCACTTTGTACAACGGCACATGAAAGCTGGTTGTCCAATGGCGCCACCGCTCAGAAGCTGGGCCAAGTATCGTCATCGATGTGCTGAAGGATGAAATTCTTATGGCAAGGAGAATAAGTTATTGAAGAAGATAACCCCAAGTTCAGTTAGTACCAGGGATAATACTGAACTTGATGATTACCGAAATCTTGTGTACTTTGTATATATTGCAGGCTGGATCTTTTTGTACTTAGTTGCTAACATGTTGCAAACATGTATATGACTGAAGTCTAACCCATGTGTGATCACTTTTTTGTCGAATCACATGATAACAACAAATCAATTGAAAAAAGAAGGCAATCAACTATTTGTATTTACAGTAGAAAAAGGAATGTAATCAATTTTTTGTACTTACTATGTAATTTGTATGTGACCTTCTTGTAGAGTTTAAAGTCGGATGTAATCAACTTTCTGGACATATTGTATGTAATAGCTGTTTTTTGTGCTTAATTTGGCTATTGTTGAATGTACCTGGTTACATGGGAATGTATGTATTTACGGTTCAAAAAGGAATGTAATCAATTTTTTGTACTTAGTATGTAAGCTTTCTGCGCTCAGTTTGGTATTGTTTTATGTAGTTGCTGGTTGGGAATGTAATCAACTGTTGTATTTACAGTTGAAAAAGGAATGTATGTATTTATAGTTGAAGAAGGAATGTAATCAATTTTTAGTGGTTAGTATGTGAGCTTGTTGTATAATTCAAAGTCGGATGTAATCAACTTTATGTAGATATAGTATGTAATAGTTGTTTTGTTTGCTCAGTTTGGATATTATTTTATGGTTGAGTACATATCGGTACAATTCTACCGATATATATCCTATCCATCAGTAGTAAGTAACTGGTTCGGGAGGACTCCAGACGGAATAAAACCACCGATTCATTAACGGTATAAATATACCGATATATCCTAAACATATCGGTAACAAGAAACCGTTTCGGAGCGAATATAGATGGTATAAAGGTAGTATCTTGTAGTATCTTCCTACCAAAAGGAATCCTAAATAACGTTTTAAAGGTACCGTTTCGGAGAGCATTGGTACGGTAGTTTCGTACCGACGAACTAATCCAATAGCCGGTATTATGTTACCGTTTTATAGGGCAAAATGACGGTAACATATAAACGATGGATGAGATGTAGTACCTATATATCGGTTTGCTGGTGCCGGTTCGGAGGGCATTTGGACGGTTGAATATCACCGATCGTGCACTGTACGCACCCCTCTCAAGTTTTTTGTTGGTGTATAATCGTTAATTGAGTAACGATATAAATGAAAAGGATCGTTTTTGGTAAACTGATTTAGATGGCATTTGGACGGTACCATAGCAGAGATAGATAGCCTATACTGTTAGCCCTAATATTGTTTCGATGATGTTAATATATAATTGATGATAAAACATTGGTTTAATATTATTATCCCTTAATTTGGAAAGCATTAAAATCATATTTAATGTATTTTTGTATTGACGGTCGATGCGACGGATGATGCATGGATCGACAGTGGGGTATGGCGGTTGATGCAAGGATCGACCGCGGAAGATGTTCTTGGGAAAATAGGCTGACGGTCGATGGACCGATCGACCATGGCCAATGTAACTTGGCTCAGAGGAGCGACGGTCGACTGGTGCATCGACCGTGGGAAGCGGTTTTCGTAACAGAGCTTGACGGACGATGTCACGGTCGATGCGACGGTCGACCGTGAAGCTTGACGGACGATGTGTGGATCGACCGTGGCTCAAGAAGAACTTGGCGGACGAAGTCACGGACGATGCGACGGTCGACCGCCAGCCCAGAAAAGAGCCGTTAAAGAGCCGTTGCAGGAGAAGGAAATAGCCGTTGGGAGGCTATTTGGAGGGGTTTGAAGCTCAGCTATAAAAGGGAAAGTGCAGCAAACTTGCCAAGGACTTAGAGGGAGCTAAGGGATTATTGTAATCATATTCTAGCAAGTTTCTATCTCTTATTAGTGAGCTAAACATTTCTAAAACTACTTCTAGTGTGAAGTAGACTTTGAGAGAAATATCCTAGAGAGATATTAGAGAGATTGTAAGGTTGCCAAGTACCCGTAAGCTTGGTAGATAGGTTGCCAAGCACCCGGAAGCTTGGTGGACAACTTGTAAGAGGTCTTGCAAGTAGTGGAACCTCAAGGAGGCCCTTGAGTGAAGTAGACGTAGGCAAGGTTGGCCGAACCACTATAAAAATTTTGGTGCAATCTCTCTAACTCTCATCTCATATCCCTTGCTTAAATATAATATCTGCTCTTATCTTTAGCAAGCATATGATTTAATTAGACAACTCCTATTTCAATTTCCTTAATTGATTTTATCGTATAAAGCCTAAGATAAACCCCCCTCTTAGAGCTTCATATACTTGTCGGTGATATGGTCCCGTTCTCCTCAATTAAGCATGTTGTGGGTGATCGGTATTGGTAAATCGATTCGGATGGCATTTGGACCGTGAGGACCTATATGTAGTTCGAGGGTTTATTTGCAAATGCCACTTTCGTAAGGGGGGTTAGCAAAAGGGCCACCTATTTATATCTAAACCTAACCTAAAAATCTTATCTCCTTCGCTGGTTCCTTCTCCAGCCGCCGCTCGCGGGGACAAGAGAGGAGATCAACGGCCGTGATCGATGCCGTCGGCGGGGAGGATCTTCACCAGCTTCCAGTGGTTAGCAACATTCCTCTACCCCTTTTTCTTCTCTTGATCATTGTTTCTTTTCCATGCCGATTCTTTATCGTGCCCTTTTCTGCTGGATTTCAAATTTTTTGTTGATCAGTTTTTGGATCAAGGATTTGGGCTGGATCTTTTGGCAATCGGCTGTGCATAAGCTCCCATGGCAGTGGTTTGATTTCTTTCTTGTTTGCATTTGGTTCGAGTTGCTAGGATTGTTGGGTTCCTAGAGATCGGAACAGGGGAATTTTTGTGTGTTGTTCTTCTCTGGTTCTTTGTTAATCTTTGTTGATTCTCCTGTGTTTAGGTTGATCGGGTTGCTGCGAGATGCTTGGGTTGTTGGAAGTTAATTTTTATCGAGTCCAATTGTTTCTCCTCTGTTCTGTGTGTTGGTTTGTTGGATAATCCGCTGGGCTTTGATTTTGTAAGGAATCATGTTAAGATTACATATAAGTAGGCAAATTTTGTTGATTTAATATTTAAATTAGCTAGATTGGGTATATGGTTCATACAAGACTAATTCAAGCGAATTGGATCAAGTGGGATCAAATTGGCTCAAGTCACATCAAGTTTGATCAAGTAAATACCAAGAATTAATCACTATTGTTGGATTGGAGGGAAGCGGAATCGGACGGCTTAGATAAATAACCTAGCTGCTACTTACATATATTTAAAGGCATGTTGCATAGAGAGAAGGGGGCTCGGCTTCCACTGAAAAGAGAGGAGGGGTCACATTGGATCTGCAACACTTCATGGGGGTTGGAAGGATAGCCAGGTGATGTGCTGTCGTAGGCACTTGTTCGACAATAAAATCGAGATCTCGGGGGAACGAGATTTGTTAATTTTATTGTGATCAAAAGTTTGAATTACATGGTGGGATTTGCGGGAACAACACTCCTGAGTTCCCAACATCATCACAAGCGGCAGATCCTCTTTTCCTTGGGAAACTGCATACCGATGATGAGATTGACAACCCATCAATTACAACCCAAAAGGGAAAACCCCTGATTAAGGATTCGGGCTTTAAAATCCACTCCATCCAAAATGAAAAATAAAAAGGGGAAGAAGAAAGGAAATAGAAGGATCTTGGGTGAAGGCTTAAGCCTTCGACCCGCACCTTCGTTGCCGATGAAGAACCCTTGAATCTCTTGCTTTGGACTTTTGGTTTGATGGCACGATCTTCGAGGAAATAAATTTCCTTCTTCTATCTCTCGGCGTCTTCAAGGAAATAAATTTCCTTCTTTTCCAAGCCTCTTTCAACCTTTCCGAGCATTCTTCGACCTTTTTTTTCTATCAGCCTTTTTTCTATTAGCCTCCGTTCACCCCTCTCCCCCTCTATTTATAGGTGTTAGAAGAGGTTAGGCGGGATTTCCGAAATTTGAAAAGTTGTTGCGTGAGAAGCATCTCACGGCTGAGATGTGCATGCATGCATCTCACGGCCAAGAAGGGATTGAATTTGTTGAGGAGCTTTATGTTGTTCCCATGGAACTCCTATCCTAAGCTAAACCCCAATGAAACCGGAAATGCTATTGGCTTGAGAAGCATCTCTCGGCTTACGTGTGCGTAGGAGAGGGCTGAGGGGAGATCCAATTTGTTGGAATGTATGGATGTTGCCCCCTCGGCATTTTTTGTTAACCTACACCCTACCTTATGTTGCTCCCTTAAAACTTTTCCTTAAGCTAAACCCTACTCCAAGTCTCCAATTATATGATGCCATGTAACATCTTATAATGCTGACGGAAGGCTTGGACGTAGGTATGCACACTTTTATTTAGGTCGGCTGATTTTAGATTTGAATTTTGGTGAGAGAGTTGAGATTTGAGTGATTAAGAGGGTAGGATTTAGGGTTGGGCATATCAAATCTATTTGAATTTGAATTCGAACCATGAATTTGAATACTTGTTCGAATTTTGAATATTTTCTTGAATGTTCAAATATTTGAACATGTCTTAGATAATTTACCATAATGCCCTTTTTATCGGTCATATATGTTTTTGGACCGAAATACCCCCAAAGCAGGTAGATGTGCCTTTACATATTTTTTGGACCATTATACCCCTAGAGATTTAAAATGACCAAAATACCCTCGGCCCCATAGCTTGTGTAGGATGCCATCAAAGCTTTAAGAAGGCTGATATGAGGATGAAATTACAAAAATACCCTTTTTTGGTACTTTGGTTGGTATGAAATTCATATATGTTTTAGACAAAAATGCCTTTAAAATAAATGATACTTTAAAGGGTGGATACAATATTTGTCATGTATGTTTGTGACAAATATGCATTTATAGCAAATGACCAAAATACCCCTGGGGGCTAAATGACCGAAAATACCATTTTTATATGTCCCTGGTTTATGTAGGATGCCTTCAAAACCATTAAGGACTAATTTAGAATGTTCTAGGTGGGTCAAGCCTATATTTGGCTATAATGACCAAAATACCCCTAGAAGGCAAATTTTACCGAAATACCCTCTATGCTTCCGGTTTGTGTAAAATGCTATAAAAACCATACAGGGATATTTCTCAGATATTGTAGGGACCCTGAACATGTATTTTGATCAAAATTCCCAAAATACCCCACAGCGACCAGAATTACCAAAATGCCCCTGAGTCCTTCTAACTTAAGTAGGATGTTATCCGGATCATGTAAAAGGCATGATGGGTTATAAGAGAGAGTCCAAGCATATATTTTGCTTAAATCCCCAAAATACTCTTGATGTGGTAAAATTACCAAAATGCCCCTATATTGACTTAGCTTTTGTAGGATGCTGTAAAAACTATACAGGGTCATGATGGGATGTTTTAGATAGTCCAGGTATGTATTTTGTCCTGAATTCCTAAACTACCCTTGGGCAGGTAAAATTACCAGAACGCCCTTTGTGCTCATGGTTTGTGTAAGATACTTTCAAAACCATGAAGAATCACATATAAAGCAGTGTATGTGTGCTCTTGTATGTTTGAACTTGTATTTGTGTTTGAAGAATGTCCGAGGCAAGTAGGGGTAATTTCATAAATACCCTCAAATTTGACCTTAGTCAAAATTGGTGTCTACAGATGCCCCCTCGAGGCCTGCGTGAGAAACTTGTGTGATTTGAACACGCAGGGCTCGAAAATAATTTCTTGCAGTTTCCTTTTTAATTTGATTTGTTGACATTTTTTGTCAAATTTAGAATAGTTAATTGGTGAAAACACCAATTTAATGAAATATATTGCTAAAAACCCCATTAGTAAATTTTTTAAGGTATTAACCCCATCAATTAAGATTTTAGTTAGTTGTTAACAGTAGGTGACAAAAATACCCCTGTGCAATCCGGTGGCCGAGGTTCGCCGGAGCTTGATCGCCAGCGGGGAGGGCTATTCGGAGCGGAGGACCAGTGCATTTGCGTTCGTGGAGGTCTCAGGAGTTGATCCACCGTGTCCGATCGTGGAATACGGCTCCGAGGTGGCCGGATCTAGAGGCGGGGGCGCGGTGGTTTTGGGTGGAGTTGGTCGGCACCGGAGGAGACATCTGCGAGGGTAGAGAAGGTCGGAAGTGGGTAGAGGAGAAGATTTAGGTGAGTTTAGAGGTTGTTTGGAGGCGTTGATGTGGTCGGATTGGCGGTGACGGAAGGTGGTCGGCGGTGGGTTGATGCCGGCGTCGGAGAAGAGAGCAATAGAGGTGTTTGAGGTCGAGAACGGAGTGGGGGAGATGATAGGAGTAGTTTTCGGGTGATTTTAGGGTGGTTCGGTGGCGGGAGAGCGGCGAACAGCGAGAAGGCCGGAGCGGCTCGAGGTGGAGCCGATCAAAGCCGCAGAGAAGCCGGGACGATGAAGTCCCGGCTTGCGGGTGAGCCGAGCCGAGCCGGCCGGAGGAAGAGAGAGAATCAATGGGAAAATCGGTAAAATTAGAAAAAAAAATCCAAAAAAATTAGGAAAAAACTGGGAAAAATTAGTAAAAAGTGAGAAAAATTATGGGAATAAAATATGAGAAGTGAAAATGATTTTCAAAACATGAAAATGAATTTAGGAAGATGAAAATGAATTGTCAAAGATGAAAATGAATTGAGAAAGATGAAAATGAATTCAGAAAAATGAAAATGAATTGTCAAATATAAAAATGAGTTTAGGAAGATGAAAATGAACTAAGAAAGATGAAAATGCAGGAAAGATGAAAATGAATTTAGAAAGATGAAAATGAATTGTCAAAGATGAAAATGAATTGAGAAAGATGAAAATGAATTTAAAAAGATGAAAATGAATTCAGAAAGATGAAAATGATTTTAAAAAGATGAAAATGAATTTAGGAATATGAAAATGAATTGTCAAAGATGAAAATGAATTGTCAAAGATGAAAATGAATTGTCAAAGATGAAAATGAATTGTCAAAGATGAAAATGAATTATCAATGATGAAAATGAATTGTCAAAGATGAAAATGAATTATCAATGATGAAAATAAATTGTCAAAGATGAAAATGAATTGAGAAAGATGAAAATGAATTCAGAAAGATGAAAATGATTTTAAAAAGATGAAAATGAATTCAGAAAGATGAAAATGATTTTAAAAAGATGAAAATGAATTCAGGAAGATGAAAATGAATTGTCAAAGATGAAAATAAATTTAGAAAGATGAAAATGAATTCAGAAAGATGAAAATGATTTGTGAAAGATGAAAGTGAATTCATAAAGATGAAAATGATTTTAGAAAGATGAAAATGATTTGTGAAAGATGAAAATGAATTCATAAAGATGAAAATGATTTTAGAAAGATGAAAATGATTTCAGAAAGATGAAAATGAATTTAAAAAGATGAAAATGAATTCAGAAAGATGAAAATGATTTGTGAAAGATGAAAATGAATTGAGAAAGATGAAAATGATTTGTGAAAGATGAAAATGAATTCAGAAAGATGAAAATGATTTTAGAAAGATGAAAATGATATCAAAAAGATGAAAATGATTTTTTGAAAGATGAAAATGATTTCAGAAAGATGAAAATGATTTTTTGATAGATGAAAATGATTTCAGAAGGATGAAAATGATTTTTTGAAAGATGAAAATGATTTTAAAAATATAAAAATAAAGTTAATAAGGATGAAAATAGATTTAAACTGATGAAAATAGAGTTAAAAAGATGAAAATGTATGAAAGATGAAAATGAATTGTGAAAGATGAAAATGCATTTTTGTCAATTTTAGATGATCAATTTTCTAAATTTTATGTATAATTTTGATGCGTAAATTGTATTTTGATTAAACATTTTCACAGTTCTAGCTCTCGACTCTGATTTGGGTTCAAGTCTGGTTTGCTGTATCTGGGCCTGATTTGATTGTGGTGTGACTGAGCTTGATGGGCTGGATTTTATTAGATTTGGATCAGGTTAGACCCAGACTACTGGATCAAGGCTTGGATCAATGCGGACTGAATCAATCCGGTCCAAACTCAATTGGATCATGTGGGAACCGGGTCAGGCCACAAGCGACTCGGCCTGGCTGAACCAGCTCACGAGAGCGTGGTTGATCGGGGAAGACAACCCCGAGCGGGTCAGGGAGGTGGTGGCCGGCGGATCTCGCCGGATCGGGCCCGAAGATGGAGAAGGAAGGGTCGTAGGGGCGAAGGGGCATCGGATTTGGTGTCGGATGAGGTTGGGGAGCCCGGAGATAGCGGAGCTGGGGAGGTCCGGCGCCGGATCCGTGAGGAGGACGGCGCTTGAGGTCTTCGCCGGGGATGGAGGACGAGGTCGGAGCGGCGTCGGGTACGCAGTGGTGGAGGAGGAGAGGTCGGATATGGGGTTTGATGACCCTTGGATGGACAGAGGCGACGGAACCCGGTGGTGGCGGCGCCGGTCTTGAGAGAGGAGGGGCTCGGGCGGAGTGTGGTGCTCACTACCGGCGTGGAGCTTGTGGTTGGCTTTGACCGGAGGAGTTGGCTGGAGGTGGAGAAGACGAGCTCGCCGGAGTTGAGGTGGTTAACCGGAGTTGGAAGGAGGAGTTAGCTGTCGATCGTCGGAGAAGAGAGGGGGAGAGAGGAGAGTGAGAGGAGAGATGAGAGAGAAAATGCTGGAATAAAAAAATATAAAATATAGGTAAGGGTATTATTGTCATTTTCATGTGTTGTTGGGTTATTCATATGAAAGCTATGAAGGTGGAGTTTTTAGCAAGATGTATGGGGCTATGGACAAGGAGGAGGCTAGATTGTGGGTTATGACCTAATACCCCAATTTAGAATCCGACTGTACGTTGATGAGTACGTGGAATCCATGACATCCTTGAATTTGGACATACATGAGGAGTTTATATGAACCCCTTAAATTAAATTTTGAATGCTCAGCATGGTTATCATGCTTGAATCCGATTTCAATTCCAATTTCAATTTCAGCATGGTTATTAGTTGCACAGCTCCAACTTTGAAATTTCAACTTCAAAAGAAGCAGCTGTACGGATTTTATTTGACATGATCTCCTCCCATTCAATATATTTCTCCGTTGGGCTCTAATTTGTTTTCAAATTAGGATCTGATTTGTTTCAGATCAGGATCTGATTGGCTTCAAATTTGGATAAGCATGCTAACTCTTGTTAGATTTAAATTTAAGCTTATCTTTACCCAAATCAGATCTCTCTTTTTTTTTCAAATCCTAACAGCAGTTGTATCATACTCAAAATCAAATTTCCATCCTATGCATGTATATAGAACGTCTACAGTATAATATTTTTATACTGTTTAGCCAAGGAGTTCATGAGACCCGGACCCAAGGAATATTGACTGAGGAGAAGATGGAGCGTGGGGAGAATGACATCTCTAAACCCAGGTTTTTTCAATCATCCAATCTTTTTATCTGATCATCCAGCTTTTTTTTTATTTTCATCTCTTTTCTTCTAGACACGTCGTTGGATTGTTGCGGTGGCACTGCGATTTCAGAAATTTCGCAGTAGTCGCGAGTAAGCCCACATCTGTCATTGAAAATCCCTTTTTTTTTTTTTTACTGTGCTGTTGATGGAAGATACGTCTTTTTCATTACTGTGGATGGCTGATGAGAGAAGCAACCTTGTTGCTTCGTGACTTATTGGAGCAACTTGTTATTACTCCGAGATTTTACCGAGAAGCAACTTATTGCTTTGAACCTTGCCGACGAGGAGCAATTTATTGCTCTCAGATTTTGCCAACAAGCAACTTGTTGCTTTAGGGCTTTGCCGACTAGAGCAACTTATTGCTCAGTTTTTTTAACGAGAGCGACTTGTTGCTCTGGGATTTTATCCGCGAGAAGCAATTTGTTGCTTTGGGCTTTGCGGAGCAACTAATTGCCCCTAGTTTTGTCCGACGAGGAGCAACTTGTTGCTCCGGGATTTTGCCGGCGAGAAGCAATTTGTTGCTTCAAGCTTGCGCAAAGCAGCATGGGCTAGAACTCTGTCGGTGAGGAGGAGGAAGCACCCGGCCGAGGTGGAAGGACACCAGAGCTCTTGGGGCTCGGTGTGAACGCATCTTTGCTGGAGTGGAGAAGCAGGAGCGTCGTCCGAGTTGGAGCTCGGTGTGGACCTTGTCGGAGGGGATGAAGCCGTCGGATGGGGGCTTCAGGTCGGCGAGGACGGGCGCTGGTGCTCGGCGTCGGTCGAGGTCGGGACCAGGAGCTCGGTGATGATCTCGACGGAGGTCCCGGAGGAGCTCGATGTCGAGGCGAAAGGGTCCATGTCGGGGTGCGAGCTTGGTTGGCGGAGATGGGGGAGTAGATCTGGTGAAGGGTGGCCTCGGGCCGGCGGAGATAGGCGCTGGCTCTCGGCATCGCTTGATGTTGGGACCAGGAGAGGAGATCGACGCAGGTCACAGAGCTTGGTGACGATCTCGACGGAGGTCACAGAGGAACTCGTCGTCGAGGAGGCGGAACCAGACGTCGGGCGGAGGAACCCAATGTCGAGGTTGGCACGGGATGTGGCCTCGGGTTGGCAGATCCGGTGAAGGGTGGCATGAGGCCGGCGGAGATGGGAGAGCTCATCCTCGGGCTTGACACGACGGCGGCTCCGGGCTTGGCACGACGGCGGATCCGGCGAAGTGAGGCGTCGGGCTTCTTGTCCGGCATGCCGAGGGAGAGGAGACGAGAGGAAAAGGAGGGGATGAGAAGGGATGGGATAGAAGAGGCTGGCTGTGGCTTGGGGAAGACGGCGGCGCCGGCGCGGTGAGGCGTCGGAGCTGAGGGAGAAAAAGATGAGAGGAGAAGAGGGGGAGAAGATGAGAGGAGGGAGGAGTGAGAAGATTGAGAGGACAAGGGGCTGGCGGCTGCTTGGGAGAGAGCCGTAGGGTTTCTCTCAAGCCGCCCCTTATATGTAACCTTTTTTTTTCTATATTTGTTTTAATAGCTGCTTTATTTGATTTTTTTTTCCACAGATTCCCGAATGATGTTGGAGCTCCGATTGTATCAGGCATTGATGACTGAGCAGAAGTGAGGAGGCCATGAGTTAACATATTCGTCCAGCAGTGAAGCCATGACGATGTCGCTGATTCTTTTTCAGGAGACTAGGGTGAGCATTCGGTTCTCGGTCCAGAATCGAAGAATCGAATTTTTTTCGGTCCAGTTTTTTGAGAACCGAACCGAAGTGAAGTTACATAAGAACCGAACCGAACTGAACCGAAATTTTCGGTTCCAAATTATTTAAAACCGAACCAAAATTTTCGGTTCCAAATTATTTAAAACCGAACCGAACCGAACTTTTCGGTTCCAGAACCGAACCGAACTTTTCGGTTCCAGAACCGAACCGAAATTTTCGGTTCCATAACCGAACCGAAATTTTCGGTTCCATAACCGAACCGAAAAGTTCGATTCCAGAACCGAACCGAACTTTGGTCATGCTAAGAACCAAAACAATACTTTATGATGCTTTGGATATGGAAAATTCAATAATATTTCACACTCCAATAATATTTCACAAAACCTACTGAAGCATTGCCCAAGACTCCAAGAGACAATCATCAACTTGGTCGAAAGTATCCAACAAGCACAGAAGCAGATACAAACATCATCAACTTGGTGGAAAGTAGGCAAGCAAAACAACCACAATCTTCCCAAACAAGCAAAACGACCACAATCTTCCCAAACATTTATTTGATTACTACAACACATAATAACCAGCTAAAACTGAATATATATGCACATAAACTGATAAAAGCATTCATCAAGTTACAAGCGAGGGAAATGACTAAGTTTTAGATACATCATATAATCAGAAGATTACATACATGATGGCTTTGAACAACTAATAATACCCTAAGTTTGTCTTTTTCATCATCTTCAAGAATTCGGCAACGTCGAACTCTCCATCACCTGCACATCTCATGTATCGTAACTTCAGATTCAACCAGATAAGAGCTACGTAAGATGGAATCAAAGAAAGATTAGTATGCTTTCGATTAGAATTAATAAAGTCTAAAACCCCAAAACTACGTTGTCACCTTCAAATAGCTAAAGTAGTCATTTAGATGCAAATCAACTGGCAGCAGATAATAGCAGCATTAACATGAACTTTTCTTCAAGTTAGTAATTGTTAAACTCTACTATAAATGTTTAAATTAACCCCTTCTATCAGCTTAACTATTCAGGTAGATTGGTCAAATTAGATTGACCTCCTCTACAAAATCTTCGAGCATACAGCATTCCATAAAATCCAGTGTTCATGTAACAGGGAAATTAAGGCAAATCAAGATGCTGAACACCAATGTTTAGAAGGTATCCAATCCAAACAAGTAACACTAAACCAAAACAATACTTTATGGGTTTGAAGTCCTAGCTAGGAGCAAGTTGCAGATTACTTAAAGAGTACTAATAGAATGTAAGACAGTATTCTAGCCAGTAAGAATACAAGCATGAAAGCACCTTACTACAAGCTATAGCAACTGCAAATTTAATAAAAGAAAACAAAAAAAGAAAAGAGAAAATTAGAAGATTGCATCTAGTAAGAATACAAGCATGAAAGCACCTTACTACAGCTATTGGTAAGAATACAAGCTAAAGTATTCCTAATGCCAATTTATAAGCATGATAGTTGAAACAAATAGAATGTTCATGTGGCATGCATGGTTATTTGACTTATTTCTACCAATCTGAACATGATGAGAACAGCGGAGCCACATTATACACCCAAACAACGAAATAATCAAATCCATCAATTAAACACAGCCATAAACCACAAGATTTGATAGAAAAATAAATCTTAGATGCTAATCGATCCACAGCGAGAAATTAAGCAAAACCCCACAAGTTTTTGTAGCAAACTAGGAAAAAATCAATGAAGACTGTAGATTTTTGAATTAAGCAAATGCGAAAAAATCCAATGAAAGGAAGTAGGAGGATCTGTGTACTTAGGGGAATTAAGCAAAACCACATAAAAATCGCAACATTTGAGATATAAGAGACAGAGAGAGCAAGTGAGGAGAGAAAAAAGGGTTTCGTACCTCCGACAGCGAGGAAGAAAAGCCGTAGGCGAACGGCGACGAGGGCGGGCCGCAGGTGGACGGCGACGAGGGCGGGCCGTAGGCGGACGGCGACGAGGGCTGGCCGCAGGCGGACGGCGACGAGGGCGGGCCGCAGGCGGACGGCGAGCGGCCAGCCACGAGGTCGAGGAAGACTGGAAGAGATCAAGAGATGAAGAGAGGGAGTGCCAAACTGCCAGGAGTGACTGAGTGAGGCGGCGTTTAGGATTAGTGGTTAGGGCATCGTGGTCGTGAGGTTTAAGACTTGGGAGTTGGGGCTTGGGAGGACCGACTGAGACGAGGGCGGGCTGCAGGCCGGCAGGCGGACGGCGACGAGGGCGGGCCACAGGAGGACGGCGAGCGGCCAGCCACGAGGTCTAGGAAGAGATCAAGAGATGAAGAAGAGAGGGAGTGCCAGCCGCCAGGAGTGAGGCGGCGTTTAGGATTAGGGCATCGTGAGGTTTGAGAGTTGAGAGTCTTGAGACTTGGGAGTTGGGCTTGGGAGGGAGGACTGATTGAGACTTGGGAGTTGGGCTTGGGAGTTGGGAGGGAGGACCGATTGACCGGGTTAGCCAATAGCCAGTTAGTTAGAACGGCTGAGATTGGGTTAGACCATAAACCAGTATTAAAAGTTCGGTTCTTCGGTTCTGACCCGAACCGAACCGAATTGTTTTTAAAGAACCGAACCCGAACCGAACCCGAACTTTTCATACATGCAAAGAACCGAACCGAACCAAAAAATCGAAAAAACCGAACCGAATGGACCGAACTAATTCGGTTCGGTTCGGTTCTTCGGGTTCGGTTCGGTTCTGCTCACCCCTACAGGAGACTAGCAGAGTTAATAGCCTTCGTGCCGAGGTAGCCGATATTTTTTGGACTTTAGAGAGATGGGGTCATTAGGATCTCTTCTTCTTCCTTCTCTCTTTTTTTTTTAGCATTTGTCCAACTCATACTCATATAGTATGAACCTCCCTTTTTTTTTTTACTTGCAGATTGTTAGAGATTTATATTTGGTGAATACAAATCCCATTCTTTATTATTTTTTTTTGTTGTTTTTTTTTTTCAATAATCAATCAACCAAGTATGTTGTTTGGTATATGTGCTTGTTGCTACCAAGGATATGACATGAGTTTGCTTCACAAATGAGAAGCTTGAAGCTATTTCATTTGATTTTGGCATGTTGTTGGGCACTTGACCCAATTTGACATGTCAAGTATGAATCCAACTTGGCTTTGCTTGCAATTTAGGCTCATGAAGCTTGGAGTATGATATGTTAAAATTTGTGTTTTGCCGACAGTTTATACTCGTATGGCTTGGAGTGTGATTGCTTGCAGTTTAGACTCGTAAAGCTTGGAGCATGATATATGTAAAATATAGTTTACTTGTGCTATCAGGTTAGGCTCTTGAAGCTTGGAGCAGTATGTTTGGAACTTGGGTTCATGGAGCTTTCTGGTATTTTGCTTTTAGTTTTATACTCGTAAAGCTTGGAGTGTCGTTACTTGCAGTTTAGGCTCATGAAGTTTGGAGCATGAGACATTCAAATTTGTGTTTTGTCGACAGTTTATACTCGTATGGCTTGGAGTATGATTGCTTGCAGTTTATGCTCGTAAAGCTTGGAGCATGATATGTGTAAAATATATTTTACTTGTGCTATCAGTTTAGGCTCTTGAAGCTTGGAGCATGATACATTTAAGAATAATAGCGCTTCAAGAATTTGCTGTTCACAGGTGGTGGTGTATATTCACCATCTGGCGAAGCAATCTTATAAGCACCACTTGTGTAGACCTCTTGCGCTACAAAGGGTCCTTCCCACTTGGGCTCAAATTTTCCTTGAACTCTCCTTGTAACAATCATAGGACGGATTACAGCAAGGACGAGATCTCCGACTTTGAATGAGCGACGCTTCACCTTCTTGTCAAAGGCCCTGGATATTCTTGCTTGATAGATTTCCAACCTCTGCTGGGCTTCCAGGCGTCTTTCTTCCAAGCTATCGAGCTCTTGAAGTCTCAGCTTAGCCGCTTGGTCTTCTGTAAGGCTTTCTTGCAAAGTTACCATGAGAGAAGGAATTTGTACTTCGAGGGGAAGAACTGCTTCACCTCCGAAGATTAGGGAGTAAGGGGTTGCCCCCGTCGGAGTTCTTACTGTGGTGCGATATGCCCACAAGTTTTCCATGAGCTTCTTATGCCACTCCCTCTTATTTTTGTGAACTGCTTTCTTCAGAAGTTTGCAAAGAACTTTATTGAACGCCACTGCCTGTCCATTAGCAGCAGCATTATATACTGAAGAAAAATGATGCTTGATTTTGAACTTGGCACAAAGATTTTGTATATTTCTATTTTGAATGGCGTGCCATTATCTGAAATAAGCCGAGCGGGAACTCCAAATCGGTATATGATTTGTGTTCTGATGAAATGCGCGATGGCTTCACTCTTCACATTTTTTAAAGGGATGGCTTCTGCCCATTTGGAGAAGTAATCTGTTGCCGCCAAGATGAAGCAGTGCCCTTTTGATGAAAGAGGCTGAATAGGGCCTACTATATCTAGTCCCCAGGCCTCAAAAGGCCAGGATATACTTGTGGGATGAAGGGGTTCCGGGGGCATATGTATGAAATCTGCATGAATCTGACAGACATGACATCTTTTGGCATAGTCGATGGAATCTCGTACGATAGAAGGCCAATAATATCCTAAATGCTTCAGTTGATGATACAACTTAGGACCGGCTTGATGCGCTCCACATACACCTGAATGGACTTCTTCGAGAGCCGATGTTGCTTCCTGATTGGAGAGACATCGTAGTAGGAGGCCATCGAAGGATCTTCTGTACAGGGTGTTGTTAATGCATGTGTAGCTCGTTGCTCTCCTTCTTAATTTCTGTCTTTCTTAGGCATCAATAGGAAGTATTCCCGACATGAAGTAATCCAGGAAAGGGGCTCTCCAGTCTTCTATTTGGACTTCACATATGGAGATAGTATTGGTAAGTACTGATAAGCACTTGTTTGGGATTTCTTCGATGAGAGGGGGCAGGACCCGCCTTTCTTCAACCCTGATTTCTAATTTTTCTGTAGGCGAGAGAGACATAGCAGCAGCAAGATTGGCTAAGGCATCTGCCTTTTGGTTTTGTGATCGCAGAACATGCTGGATCTTCAGCTCCTTGAAAGAGCTAATGAGTCCTTTGGCTTTTTGATAATATGGAACTAATTCTTCTTTTTTTACGGTATACGTGCCAAGAAGTTGATTCACAATGAGCTGGGAGTCTCCATATGCTATAAGCGGATCCATCCCCATTTCTGAGGCTATCTCCAAGCCTATAATGAGAACTTCATATTCTGCCATATTGTTGGATGAAGCAGAAGTCAATGTAAAAGAGTATGGGATTAAAGCTTGTTCTGGAGTAACAAAAATTAATCCTGCCCCCGATCCTGAGCGCCTACACGCCCCGTCGAAGTACATCTCCCAAGAGGGTTGAATGTCGGCCATGAAGACTTCTTCATCTGGAAGGTCGTCTTTTAGGACTTCGTTGTCTAGGACCGGATGGGCAGCGAGGAAGTCGGCCAATGCTTGTCCCTTGACCGCTTTCTGCGGAACATATGTTATATCGAATTGGGATAGCAACATAGCCCATTTTGCTAGTCGCCCCGACAAAGTTAATTTCTTTAATATGTACTGCAAAGGATCTGCTTTAGAAATGAGTTGGACAGAGTGCTCCAATAGATAATGGCGGAGCTTTTGGGTGGCGAAAACCAAGGAGAGGCAAACCTTTTCCATCTCCGAGTAGTTATGCTCAGGCCCAACCAGAGTCCGACTTAGGTAATAAAGAGCTCTTTCTTTACCTTCGTCGTCTTGTTGTGCTAGCAAAGCGCCCAGTGATCCAGGCGAGGTAGCCGTATATAGGATCAAAGATTTTCCTTTAATAGGAGAGGCGAGAACCGGTGGGCTGATGAGATATTCTTTGATGCTTTGAAAAGCGTTCTGACATATTTCATCCCACTCGAAAGGCGTATCTTTCTTCATGAGGTGAGAGAAAGGTTTGCAACGTCCCGCCAAATTTGAGATGAATCTTCGTATATAGGCTAGGCGACCTTGAAGACTCTTGAGCTCATGAAGATTCCGATGTGGGGGCATTTCTAGAATGGCCTTGACCTTTGAAGGGTCAACCTCGATTCCTCGTTTGCGTACTATGAAGCCGAGGAGCTTCCCTGAAGTGACACCAAACGCGCACTTCATGGGATTCATCTTCAGATTGTACCGCCTGAGTCTGTGGAAGACTTCGGTTAGGTGTTTGAAATGATCTTGTCGATGCTTCGTTTTTACCACCAAGTCGTCGACGTAACATTCTACGATGTCGTGTAGAAGATCACTAAAAATAAATGTCATAGCTCTTTGGTAGGTAGCTCCGGCATTCTTCAACCCAAATGGCATCACCGTGTAACAAAATATTCCTTTGGGTGTGCGGAAAGCCGTGAGTTCTTCATCTTCTGATGCCATTTTTATCTGGTTGTACCCTGAGTACCCATCCATGAAAGAAAGTATTTCATGTCCAGTTGTTGCATCCACTATGAGCTCAGATATGGGCAGTGGGAAATCATCCTTTGGACATGCTTTGTTTAGATCTCTGAAATCTATACAGAGTCTAAGCTGGCCATTCTTCTTCTTCACAGGGACAATATTTGCAAGCCATTTGGGATATTGTACCTCTCGGATGAAATTTGCCTTGATGAGTTTGTCTACCTCAGCAATGATTTTGGGGATCAACTCTGGTCGGAAGCGCCTTTGAGACTGCTTGATTGGATGGATATCTTCCTTTATGGAGAGGCAATGAACATCAACACTGGTATCCAAGCCTGGCATTTCTTTGTAGTTCCACGCGAACACATCTTTATTTTGACGAAGGAAGGTCATATATTGTTCCCTTTCGCTTGGCATCATGTGAGTGCGAATGAAAGTGGGGCGAGGATCCTCTTCTGTCCCTAGGTTGATTTCTTCGAGCTCATCAACAGTTGTTTGGCCGCCGTCTTCGAGTTGAGGAGGCGCTTCTTGGAGATCAACGGGCTCTGTAGAAGTCATGCATACTTGGAATTGATATCCAAGCCCTGCCTTGTGGAAGGGTAGTTCTTCACCATATCGGATAGCCTTTATTTGTTCATCTGAAAGGATATCCTCAAAAGGTTGCTTTTGACCGCGTCCTCCACATATGCCTTCACCAGAATTGATATCATACCCCATTTGAGTCATCATGTGAAGCAGCTTTTCGTCAAAGAATGGTATAGGTAGAAATGACCTCTTGGCGGCAGATTGGACCATAGAGGCTTCGACGAAATTTATGGGATGATTATATTTCATTTCCCTGTCTTCACTTGATTGACCTTTTTCTTCAATTGGTGGAGGCTTTACATGTGATGGAACCATTTTAGGGAGGGGTATGGGGAAGTCTTGAAGAATGGTATTGGAAAGTTTCTTTTTAATGACTTTAAATATAGAACCCCCTGCTTTCCTCTGGCTACTTGGAATGTAGCGATATATCTTCTTTTTTGGAGGAGGCTTCTTCCCTTGTTGAACCTCTGCTGTGAACTTCTCTGCGAAACCCATTTTCGTAGGAGGTGTAGCGACAGGCTTCTTCAGCTTCAAGGGTGGCTCCAGGTAGAACTTGGCATCTGCAAAGAACGCTTCCCCTGGTGTAAAGGGTTTTGTCAGCAAACACTCTCTTGACGTCGCCTTCGGGAGTTGGGTACTTGAAACATTGGTGAAGCGTTGAAGGGATGACCTTGTACTCATGGAGCCAAGGTCTTCCTAATAACGCATTATAGGAGGTACGAGCGTCAATGATATGAAAGACAACGCTTGTGGCCAAGTCTTGGAATTTCATGACTAGGCGTATAGAGCCAAGGACTTGCTGACCAGCTTGGTTGAAGCCTTGCACTATAATATTGCTAGATGTAAGGTCTAGGGTGTCATAACCCAATTTGTGAAGTGTTTTAAGCGGCAAGAGATTAATAGCCGACCCACAATCTAACATTATACGTGACGTGGGTATATCGTCGATGTCACCTGTTACTAACAACGGCCTATTATGTGGTTTTGAGCCGAGTAGTAAATCATCATCGGTAAACTCTATATTTAGAGTTTCGACTGTAGGGACATCATTTTGGGGGATTTTCTCCCGGTAATCATCGGGAAAAGATAAAGCAATAATGAGAGATTTTCGAAGCTCAGAGGAGAGACACAGGGCATCATACACGCTAAGCAGTGATGGTATTTTCTTTAAATGAGAGACTACATTGTACTTTACTAACTCCTTAGAGTTTACATTATTTTGGGTTGTAGCTTGCACTGCTTGCGGCACCTGGTTTCTCTCCCGTGGTGGTTGAGAATCTGGAAGTCGTCGCCCAGAGCGTGTGATGATCTCATGGGCTTCAACATTCTCTTCTTCTGGGAAGCAGAGAGATTGGTCGTCATCTTGGAAGACTCCTATCGGGAGGCATGGATAGTGGTCCCAAGAGACATTAGTTTCCGGGACATATGGTGTCCTGGTTTGGAGATCTGTGGAGACTCGGTGTATGAAGCCGTTTATCTCTTCATATGGCATCACCTTTCTCAAGATCTTGTACTTTGGGGCTCTGTATCTTTTGGGCCCTGGTTTGCCAGTCTTGAGGGAGTGAGGATCTTGGGGGGTTGAGCCTGGTGGCTCTAACCTTCTCCTTAAAGGCCTTCTTCTTCATCTGCTTCTTGCTGATGTAGGGTCTCCCATACCGATCATAACATGGCTCTTCATCAGATAGGGACTCTTCATCATCCGTATTGGGAGGATGTAGATCTTCCAATGTCGGCCAAGGACACCCTTCAACAGGTTCGAGGATGGGGGCCATGTGCACTTCTGTGGGAATGTAGGGAGGGACGAGCGCATGTTCGTCTTGACGAGAATGTATTGAAGGGAGATGCTCCAAATTCTCTAACAAAAGAGTCGAAGGAGTGTAGTCGTATGGAGCGTCGGACTCTAAGGAAGGGAGCGTGGTAGAGATCATGTATGTTGATTCTGCCTTCTTCTCCTTTTGAAGCTTCTTTAGAAGTTCGACGTCCATGACTCCATCATCGATCAGTTTCTGAATTTTATCCTTCAGAACAAAACAATCTTGTAGGGTGTGACCCAAGATCCTGTGATAGTGGCAATATAGAGGTTCGTTTACTTTATTTACCTCTTGCGGACGTCTTGGCTCTGGGAGCTCTATCAGTCCAAGGTCCTTCAGACCTTTAAACATATCAGCCACCTCTTCCCGAGGGAAAGAATATTCTTTTTCTATTCTTTCTTTAAGGGTCTTTACTCTCCTCGGGGCATTTTCCGCAGGGATTTCCTTATATCGCATATGATCTTTCGGAATATAGATCTCCTTTGGCCTAGGGTTCTGTGTTGTGGAAGTCTGTATCACCGCTTTTCCTTTGGGAGGAGCTTTATCCTTTTTGGCAAGGTTCAACACCACGCCTGTCTTCCGGGCTACATGTTGGAGATAGTTTTCGATATCTGTTGCCTTGGAAGCCAATTCTTCAAAGGTGAGCGGACGAACACCTTGTAAATAGACTGCCATCTCTGGACGAAGATTGTTCATGCACATGCGTACTGCTTCCGCCTCTGAAATGGGTTGCGGGCAGTGAATACTGAGGTTTCTCCACTGATTGATGAAGTCCGCAGCCTTCTCATGTGAGTTTTGCTCTGTCTGGATAAGTTCCGTGATTCCCACATTCCTTTGGGTGCTATAAAACCTTTGGAGGAATGCTTCTTGCATCTGCTCCCACGAGGTGATGGAGCCTGGCGGTAGCTTGCTGGACCAACAAGAGTCTGCACAAACTGGCGAAGTAGCAGTGCACCGTTGTGAACCGTATCTTGGCAAGCTGCAAGAAAATGAGCAATGTGCTCATGTGGGGATCCACTTCCGTTGAATTTGGTGAATTGGGGTTGTCTATAGTTATCTGGGAATGGGACCAAGTCAACCTCAACTGGATATGGCTTCATATAGCCAGGCCTTATAGCATATTGGTTTTACATTTGAAAGGCTCTTATATTTTCAGTAATCATCCTTTGAACTGTTTCCAAAGGTACCATATTTGGTGTGTGATTACTATGTGAATGTGGCTGGTGGTGAGCATGAGGTGGTGAGGAAGTGTTCCCTACATGTGGGACCTGCTCTTGAGGGATTTGAGCCCTCAAGTTAACCACCTCTGCCTCCTTCAGTTGTAGGGCGTTCCTTAATTGATCGAGTTCTTCCTCCATTGAGGTGGTGAGAACTTGATAACGATCAGGTGACACCGTTCTACGATCTGGAGAGTTGGAAAGAGCAGGGAATTGTTCTTCATATGATGGTTCAGGACTAGCCTCTTTGTTGTTTAAGGAACGAGTCACACTCCTGGTTCGAGGACGATTTTGAGGTATGACTGCATTCTGGGGTTCTTCAACAGTGGGCTTCTTCTTCCTCCTCTTGGCGGGGATATTCGAAGAGGTGTCAGTTGAAGCAGATACCTCATCATCTTGAATCCCAACCGGCATTGCTGAAAAAACCTCGAAGGAATTCTCTGACCGGACTTCGTCTACGATGTCTCGTCGTGTAGGCGAAGATGTTTGAGCTTGGTTTCCTCGGATTTTAGGTGCCAATCCATAGCAAGGACGTCCCATGCCCTCAGCTTGGTACGGCGGACGGAAGACAGCGCCTCTCTTTTTCTTTTTCTTGTCAGCACGCCTCTTAGCAGGAGGACCTTTTGTTTCAGGAAAATTGACACTTCGCTTGATATGCGGAGTGTCGGTGTCGCTTTTCTCGACCTCCTTCTCGATCTGAAGAGCATTCGTCTCGCGGTTGATGTAGTTGATATAGGCAGTCTCCACATCCTGTAAATAAATGTAGTAACTGGGGAGTCTAGACTCCCAGTATTTTCGCCGTTGCTCATATTCGGAGTATAAGTACTCCCCATGATCTCTGGCTGTGTAGAGACTGGTCCGGGACTCATTAGGATGAGTCCTTTGTGACTTTTGGACCGTTCTAGGAGTTATGTGCTGCACAGCAGAGGATCGAACAGTTTGAGAATAATTCTTACCTTTAGAGAGTTTTTAGCATGTGACATGGAATTTTTCTGGAAGGGTGGAGCCTTAGCAGCCAACTTCTTCTTCCTTCTTGGAACGACCGGAGTCCATCCCTCTTCGTCTGTAGTGACAATTTCGTGAGAGGATGGTTCTTGACTCTTTCGGAGGGGGGTGGATCTCAGCTGGTGATTTCCCTTGACCCCCTTAGTTGGCTGCTTCATAAGATGGATGATTTTCCCATGTTGCTCTTGACGAATATGGGGCCCACTCAAAGAAGGTTTCAAACCACTTTTTGGCTGGACATTGGTTCCAACCGGCAGAGGTTTCTTCATGTTTCCTTGCTTGCAGTGAGTTTTGACAGCAGAAGACTTCATAGGTGGAGATATTGTTCGAGGTGTTGACGGAGGTGTTGATAACGGTGTGAGGGAAACCGTTGATGATGCAGAGGACATCGGTAAGCCGTCACTCCCCAAAGGAATGTTGAACCAGAGATCGCCAAAGCATATGTTGAACGAGGCTCCATTGAACGCCATATCCTGTAGATATATATTTTTTTTTGTTTATATATATATATTTTTTTTTTGAGGTAGGGGATATAAGGATTTTAAGAACCGAATCCAAAGATGAGGGGTAAAGTGTTGTCCCACCGGGCGTGCCAGATTTTGTTCGACAATAAAATCGAGATCTCGGGGGAACGAGATTTGTTAATTTTATTGTGATCAAAAGTTTGAATTACATGGTGGGATTTGCGGAAACAACACTCCTGAGTTCCCAACATCATCACAAGCTGCATATCCTCTTTTCCTTGGGAAACTGCATACCGATGATGAGATTGGCAACCCATCAATTACAACCCAAAAGGGAAAACCCCTGATTAAGGATTCGGGCTTTAAAATCCACTACATCCAAAATGAAAAATAAAAAGGGAAAGAAGAAAGGAAATAGAAGGATCTTGGGTGAAGACTTAAGCCTTCGACGCGCACCTTCGTTGCCGATGAAGAACCCTTGAATCTCTTGCTTTGGACTTTTGGTTTGATGGCACGATTTTTGAGGAAATAAATTTCCTTCTTCTATCTCTCGGCGTCTTCAAGGAAATAAATTTCCATCTTCTCCAAGCCTCTTTCAACCTTTCCAAGTCTTCTTCAACCTTTTTTTTCTATCAGCCTTTTTTCTATTAGCCTCCGTTCACCCCCCTCCCCCTCTATTTATAGGTGTTAGAAGAGGTTAGGCGCGATTTCCGAAATTTGAAAAGTTGTTGCGTGAGAAGCATCTCACGGCTGAGATGTGCATGCATGCATCTCACGGCCAAGAAGGGATTGAATTTGTTGAGGAGCTTTATGTTGTTCCCATGGAACTCCTATCCTAAGCTAAACCCCAATGAAACCGGAAATGCTATTGGCTTGAGAAGCATCTCTCGGCTTACGTGTGCGTAGGAGAGGGCTGAGGGGAGATCCAATTTGTTGGAATGTATGGATGTTGCCCCCTCGGCATTTTTTGTTAACCTACACCCTACCTTATGTTGCTCCCTTAAAACTTTTCCTTAAGCTAAACCCTACTCCAAGTCTCCAATTATATGATGCCATGTAACATCTTATAATGCTGATGGAAGGCTTGGACGTAGGTATGCACACTTTTATTTAGGTCGGCTGATTTTAGATTTGAATTTTGGTGGGAGAGTTGAGATTTGAGTGGTTAAGAGGGTAGGATTTAGGGTTGGGCATATCAAATCTATTTGAATTTGAATTCGAACCATGAATTTGAATACTTGTTCGAATTTTGAATATTTTTTTGAATGTTCAAATATTTGAACATGTCCTAGATAATTTACCATAATGCCTTTTTTATCGGTCATATATGTTTTTGGACCGAAATACCCCCAAAGCAGGTAGATGTGCCTTTACATATTTTTTGGACCATTATACCCCTAGAGATTTAAAATGGCCAAAATACCCTCGGCCCCATAGCTTGTGTAGGATGCCATCAAAGCTTTAAGAAGGATGATATGAGGATGAAATTACCAAAATACCCTTTTTTGGTACTTTAGTTGGTATGAAATCCATATATATATGTTTTAGACAAGAATGTCTTTAAAATAAATGATACTTTAAAGGGTGGATACAATATTTGTCATGTATGTTTGTGACAAATATGCATTTATAGCAAATGACCAAAATACCCCTGGGGGCTAAATGACCGAAAATACCATTTTTATATGTCCCTGGTTTATGTAGGATGCCTTCAAAACCATTAAGGACTAATTTAGAATGTTGTAGGTGGGTCAAGCCTATATTTGGCTATAACGACCAAAATACCCCTAGAAGGCAAATTTTACCGAAATACCCTCTATGCTTCCGGTTTGTGTAAAATGTTATAAAAACCATACAGGGATATTTCTCAGATATTGTAGGGACCCTGAACATGTATTTTGATCAAAATTCCCAAAATACCCCACAGCGACCAGAATTACCAAAATGCCCCCGAGTCCTTCTAACTTAAGTAGGATGTTATCCGGATCATGTAAAAGGCATGATGGGTTATAAGAGAGAGTCCAAGCATATATTTTGCTTAAATCCCCAAAATACTCTTGATGTGGTAAAATTACCAAAATGCCCCTATATTGACTTAGCTTTTGTAGGATGCTGTAAAAACTATACAGGGTCATGATGGGATGTTTTAGATAGTCCAGGTATGTATTTTGTCCTGAATTCCTAAACTACCCTTGGGCAGGTAAAATTACCAGAACGCCCTTTGTGCTCATGGTTTGTGTAAGATACTTTCAAAACCATGAAGAATCACATATAAAGCAGTGTATGTGTGCTCTTGTATGTTTGAACTTGTATTTGTGTTTGAAGAATGTCCGAGGCAAGTAGGGGTAATTTCATAAATACCCTCAAATTTGACCTTAGTCAAAATTGGTGTCTACAGCACTCAAAAATAAGACCAATACTCATTAAAATAAATGTAGTAGTGCAAGTACAAGTCGATCCCACGAAGAGTGTCTAATATAAGTTTTGTGCTATGTGAACAAAGATGGGGGGTTTTGAGTAAAATGAAAACAAAATAGAAATAATCTAAAGCGATGAAACGAGTTGAATCAAGAGAACAAACATTGGTCTAAGTCAACATCCACCATCGGAATCCGTATAACTGATCATTGATGCAAGTATATATCAATTCATACCATGAATATTCACCGTTCGAATTAAATTCGAATCTCTCCTCAATCATAGTTAATTAGAAATAAGCGATCTAATCAACCCTAACTACTAAACAACCTAAGACAAGCGTTGTAGATTTAATCTAGTAGCAGCCTTAAGAATATGGAGATCGATGAAGCTAAACAACACAAGCACAAGCGGTTGCATTTAATTTAGTCGAATGTTCTTCCTAAGATCTAACAATCTCTGAAACGCAGTAGATCATTAAACCCTAGTTGCCTCGCAGATTAGAGGGATCAAACAATTACGGATTTAATATCCAACCTAGCAGTAGATTGCGATGAATAATATACTAGTAGGCCTCCTAGCAATTAAACAAGACAAGCATGAATATAATCACAGAATAACATTCAATACTCAAGTATAAACTGAACAATAAAAATAGATTAGATCTCACAGTTTCATTGATTCCAAGGTTTCAGTTTCCTTGACCAAGAATCAAGATTTAGCCACGCAGAGCAATCAAGAACAATCCTCCAAAAGATTCCATAAAGTGAGAGAAAACCTAGGAAAAATATAAAAGAGTCGAAAATAGCAGCCAAAAGTATCCAGGAATCTTCTCTCAAACCCTCGAAAGAGTCCTATTTATAGCCTTAAAAGTCTCTATCCTCGGATTAGATCTGAATCGTTGATTTTCTTCACTGCGAAGGTAGGATCGATCCTTCCATGGACGTAGGATCGATCCTTTGCATCAAAATCTTCAATTTCTGGCTACGCACGAGTCGGATCGATCCTTCCATGGGTGTAGGATCGATCCTGCTCAGTAGGATGGATAGTAGGATCGATCCCACTGAGATCATCTGAAAAGTATGCGTTCTGTCAGGTCTGCGCGTAGAAGGATCAATCTTTCTTTCCTGAGTATTTACTATTTTGCCATCCAGACTGCACCATTGGTACTAAAATTGCCGTAACTTCCTCTAGGAAACTCGGAATCACGAACCGTAAAATTCTTCAAAAACTAGACTTCAAGAGCTTTCCAACCTTATATGGCACATCATCTGGTTCTTCAACAGCAGGTACAGTTTAATTTTTAAAGTTGATCCATATACTCTTTTCAGCTTGTTTTCGAATTTAAGGACTTCAATTGCATCCTAAATCAAAATATAGAAATAATGAGTGTATTTAGGTACCAAATAAGCACAGGAGACTAAGTATTAAGGGATAAAAATATGACATTATGCATGATCTTCACCGGGGCTGCATGATTTCAGTGGATACAAGCAGCGACAGAGAAGAAAGAGGAGAGAGATCCACGGACATAAGATAGAGAGCCATTAAGGGGAAAAGCAGGGCAATCATTGGGTGCCAATAAGGAATTGCTTTATCAATGTTCTGCTGCAGCCGACACACTATAAATAAAAGAGAGTAAGAAGGAGAGAACGACATAAAAGTCAAACTTGGCTACCTCCATTGTGATTTAGAGAAGAGATTAACGAGGTGAGAGAGTGGACACTTGGTTGCCGGACAACGACATAAAAGACGACGACTTTGGTTGCTTAGTGACAGCGACTTCAGTGGAGAGTTGCGGAGGCGATCAATCAAGAAAACAAGAGTTGCAGACCATGCTTCGAGGAGTCGAGCAAGTGCGAGGACGACGGTGTGTACGTGAGGGGTCAGTACAGTGAGTTCATCTTTACTTGTGTAAACGGTACTCTTGATTTTTAGTGGATTGGTTTCGCCTGGTTCTGCAGTGGACCCATGGTTTTTTCATGTTAAAAATCATGTACCTTCCTTCTTTTGTGTGCTTGATTTAGTTCTTATATCTGCTTCCGTATTTTTCGGGTAATTCGTGATGTCTATTTAATTTCAATTGGTATCAGAGCAGTACTTTCTCTAATTGCTAGATTTTAAGACTAGAAGACGGAAAGTGATCCTAGCGACATATAGCACCCATGGATTTACCCCGAGAATGAGGTTCTTCTGATAGACCACCCCCATTTTATGGCTCCAATTATGCCTATTGGAAAGCCCGTATGACAATCTTTTTAAAATTCCTTGATGATAAAGTCTGGATGTCTGTTGTGACAGGCTAGACTCACCCTACTATGACTATAGATGGTGTGACTGGACCCAAACCTTTTACTTCATGGGATAAAAAGGAATTGGAAGAGAGTGGATGGAACAACAAAGCAATGAATGCTATTCACAGTGCTTTGACAATTGAAGAATTTAGGAGGGTGTCCACCTGTACTGTTGCTAGGGATACTTGGCGCATACTTGAAGTTACCCATGAGGGTACCACTTCTGTTAAATTTGTTAATCTTCAGCGTCTTATGATTTCTTTTGAACTTCTACGTATGGATGAGAATGAAATTTTTGATTAATTCT
The DNA here is from genome assembly GCA_963920575.1 of Narthecium ossifragum. Taxonomy (NCBI): domain Eukaryota; kingdom Viridiplantae; phylum Streptophyta; class Magnoliopsida; order Dioscoreales; family Nartheciaceae; genus Narthecium; species Narthecium ossifragum. Next base: position 10,237,187 of record OY986965.1, on the reverse strand, counting down.
ATGCAGTTGAGTGATATTGTTAATTCTTGTCATAATCTTGGTGAACCTATGTCAAAATCTAAAATTGTTAGGAAGATTTTGAGATCTCTACCTGAAAGATTTAGGCCTAAGGCACTGTAATTGAGGAAAGTAGGGATATTGACAATACTGATGTTGATGATCTTGTTGGTGCATTACAGACTTATGAAACTACTTTTGAGCCTCCAAGGAAACAGAAGAATCTTGCTTTAAAGGTTAATCGAGATTCTGGCAGTGACTCTAGTGGTTATGAGGAGATGGCTTTGATGACCAAGCGTTTTAAGGAGATTATGAGAAAGAAAAATCTAAAAACCTTAGTGCTAGATCAAGGCAAGAACAAGAGAGAATTTTCTAAAAACTTTATTGATAGGAAATCTTGTGCTAAGACAGTGAGGTGCTATGAGTGTCATCGAATGGGGCACATTGCTAAGGATTGTCCCAGTAAAAATGATACTAGACAAAGACAAAAATGGTAAAGCTTTGAAAGTGACTTGGGATGATACTGATTCTTCTGATTCTACTGAGGATGAGCATGAGCATGAGCATGATGATTTGAATAATTTTACTGCTTTTCTTGCTATTATTCATAATGCTTACTATTCTGTTGATGACATTGATTCTGAGTCTGATGATGATTTAGCTGATAAAGATGTTGAGACTATTCGTGCCCTATATAGAAAAGTCAATAATGCTTACAATGACTTGGCTGACAAGTATGATGAGTTGAAGAAATCTAGATCTGAATTGAAAAGCATGATTAAAGTTTTTGAAAAAGAACGAGTAGTTATTGAACATGAGTTGACTAAAGCTAAATCTGATAATGACTCTCTTCGTGTTGAACTTGAAATTTTTTAAAAAGATCTTCATGAGTCGGAAGTAGCAAAAATTGAACTTGGTATACATGTTAAGTCTCTTGAAGAAAAATACAATGCTACTGATCGATCAGTTGAGAAGATGAATGTAGGTTCTCAAAAGCTTGATGAAATCTTGAAAGCTCAAAGGATGACCACTGAAAAATTTGGTCTTGGTTATACTGTTGGCATATCATCTACCGACACTCAAGGTATTACCAAGTTTATTCATGCCACTATTCCTCAGGCTGATGCAGGTAAAATTTCAAAATCCCATTCTTCTACATGTCACTATTGTGGTAAATCTTGACACATTAGGCCCTTTTGCTATAGATTGTATGGATATCCTGCAAGTAATAGGCCTCAATTTACCAGATATTACACCACTGTTGCACTACAGAGACAATATGCCCATGCTAAACTTAATACTAATACCATATGGGTTAGAAAATCCGATCTTAGAGCCCTTGTTGTTCATACTGCCTTGAAGACCCATGATACTAATGTATGGTATCTTCACAGTGGTTGTTCAAGACATATGAGTAGAAATAAAGCTGTTTTACCATCCATTGAAAAACATGGAAGTGGCATTGTTACATTTGGTGATGGCAAGTGTTCCAAAATTCTTGGTAAAGAGATTGTTCATGTACCTGGCATGCCTGACCTTTTAGATGTGCTTTACGTTGATGGTTTAAAAGCTAATCTTATAAACATTAGTCTGATATGTGATTCTGATTTGAAAGTTCTATTTACTAAAGATGAGTGTAGTAGCTATAAGAATTTTGGAACTACTTTGATGAGCGGAATGAGAACATCTGATAATTGTTATGGTATCTATGCATCCTCTGGTCCAGTTTACAATTCAACTATATTAAATAATTTTGATCTTTAGCATCATCGTCTAGGACACATTAACTTTCAGGATTTGTCAAAGTTGTCTAATAGTGAAATTCTTAGAGGAATACCTAAGTTAGGTTCTCCCCCAAAGACTATATGTGGACCTTGCCAGAAAGGTAAACAAATCAGAACTGCACATAAAAAGATGAATTCTTCTACTACCACACAACCTTTAGAGCTTATACACATGGATTTGATGGGTCCTACACGTACTGAAAGCTTGGAAGGTAAGAAATATACTTTTGTTGCAGTTGATGATTTCTCTAGATTTACATGGGTAGATTTTTTTAGAGAAAAATCTGATGCATTCTCTGTGTTTAAAAACTTATGTTTGAGGCTAAAGACAAAGAAAGGACATGTTGCTGTTGAAATCAAGAGGATTCGATCAGACCATGGTAAAGAGTTTGAAAATTCTGACTTTGCTGAATTTTGTGCTACTTAGGGCATCAAATAAGAGTTTTCAGCGCCTCATACACCACAACAGAATGGAGTTGTGGAACGCAAAAATAGAGTATTGCAGGAAATGGCGCGGGTGATGATATATGGAAAGTCTCTTCCTTTCAGACTATGGGCCGAAGCAGTCAATACAGCCTGCTACATCTCAAATAGGGCCTACATCAGACATCGCACAAATAAGACTTCATATGAGCTATGATATGGTAAGAAATCCAATGTTAAATATTTCAGAGTTTTTGGGAGTAAATGTTACATCCTAAGGGATAGAGAGCAACTCGGTATGTTTGACTCCCGAAGCGATGAAGGAATATTTGTGGGTTACTCCTTGAATAGTAGAGCCTATAGAGTCTTCAATTCTCGCACCTCTACTGTTATGGAGTCTATTAATGTAGTCATAGATGATCTTAACTTCTCATGATTCTATATCAGATGATTTTGCAATAGAATCTCATGCAGATATAGATGTGATAGACTCCGAGCAGGAGCTTACTGTCAGGGATACGCTTGGTACCGAACACAATGAGGAAGAGCACCCAGTTGACTCATATGGACCTCTCCAGCCTTCTGCCAGAGTTAAGCTCCATCATCCAGCTTCACAGGTTATTGGTGAGATTACTGACTCCATGCATACTAGAAGTAAGACTGCAAGTGAGGTTAACTATGTGTGTTATACGTCTTTACTTAAGCCTAAAAATGTTAAGGAAGCCTTATCTGATGATTGTTGGGTGAATGCTATGCATGAAGAACTTGAGCAATTTGTGCGTAATGATGTTTGGATGCTTGTGCCTAGATCTTCTGAAGTTAATATCATTGGCACTAAGTGGATTTTTAAAAATAAACTGATGAACATGGTGTCATAGATAGAAACAAGGCTAGGCTTGTAGCACAAGGATATACTCAGGCTGAGGGTATTGATTTCGATGAGACTTTCACACATGTTGCTAAACTTGAGTCAATTCGCATTTTGTTTGTTGTTGCATGCTATCTCAAGTTTAAATTGTTTCAGACGGATGTTAAAAGTGCATTTTTGAATGGTTTTCTGAAAGAAGAAGTTTATGTTGAGAAACCAAAAGGCTTTATTGATCCTAAATTCCCCGATCATGTTTATAAACTGAAAAAAGCTTTACATGGATTGAAACAAGCCCCTAGAGCTTGGTATGAAAGGCTTACTAAGTTTCTGCTTGAATCCGGATTTTCTCGAGGGGGAGTTGGCAGGACTCTTTTTGTTAAGACTACTGCCAAAGGTTTTATCGTTGCTCAAATCTATGTTGATGACATTGTGTTTGGTTCTTCTTCTGATACATTGGCTCATGAATTTGTTGATCATATGAAAGCGCAATTTGAAATGAGTATGATGGGTGAATTAAATTACTTTTTGGGTCTTCAAGTCAAACAGTTAGATGGTGGGATTTTTATTTCGCAATCAAAGTATGCTAAAGATCTAGTTAAGAAATTTGGTTTAGAATCTACCAAGCATGCTAGAACTCCCATGAGTACTACTTCTAAAATGTCTAAGGCTAGCACTGGCACTGATATTGATCCAACCCTATACATAAGCATGATTGGTAGCCTCTTATACATAACTGCAAGTCGACCTGACATCGTTTTTAGTGTTGGTGTGTGTGCACGGTTTCAATCTTGTCCCAAAGAGTCACATTTGCATGTCGTCAAGCGTATTATCAAGTATGTGCATGGAACTGTGAATTTTGGGGTCTTGTTTTCTACTGACACTACTGTAGAGATTACTGGCTATTCTGATGCTGACTGGGTTGGATGTGTTGAAGACAGTAAAAGCAATACTGGGGGCTAGTTTTATGTCGGTAACAATTTAGTTTCATGACATAGTAAAAGGCAAAACTCAATTTCTCTATCTACTGCTGAATCAGAATATATTGTTGCTGATAGTGCTTATACTCAATTGCTATGGATGAAACATATGCTTGCTGACTATGGTTTAAAACAGAATACTAGGACTTTGTTTTGTGACAACATGAGTGCTATTAGTATCTCTAAGAATCCTGTTCAACATTCCAGGACCAAACACATTGACATACAATATCATTTTATTAGAGATTTGGTTGAATCTAATGTCATAGTTCTTAATCATATCTCTACCGAGAAACAACTTGTTGATCTATTTACCAAACCTCTAGACGTTCGTCGGTTTGAAGACCTTAGGATGGCATTAGGAGTTTGCACTTATGAGTAATTTAATTTATTACTCTCATTGTAGACTAGGAGGTTTTCTTGAATGCATTTTCCTAGTCTCTGCCGTTTTTAATGTTTCTGTGTGTAGGTTCTTTTGTTTGTGTTTCGTGTGCACCTAGTTTCTCTCTTCGTGATTGCATAAATGATAAACATACCTTGTATCTGGATACTTTTTGTCATCTTTAGGATAGATATATGTAGAATTGATGGTCTTGTGGCGGTACTCTAATTTTGATACTTATTTTCTGGACATTCAGCTCATGATATTTAATCTAGTGCACAACTTTTGAATGTGGTGCCTTGCTCACAACCCTGAGGATAGAAAATCGGGTTACCCTCCTTGTATCATTTTAAATCGTTTACCCTATTATGTTCACATTTTATGGGGACTGAAACTCTTACGGGCGATAATCTCAAGACAAGCCCCTAATGCTATGTGCTAAGGCTAACCCTATATGTATGTGGAAAAGGCTGTCGGGAAATGAGAGTGAAGCTTCCCATTGTGTGAATGTGCAATGATCACTTCACTTGTTATTAAAAAAAAAAAGAGGAGAAGGCTGCCTCCCCATGAGTGAAGTCGTTACAATGCTATTAGGGCCTTTTACACTGATCATGAAGGGTTATGGCTTGAGTTTAGTGTCATTATTAGTCGAGGTCTCCATAATCTACGTACAATCCCTTGGTCGATAACCCGAGTTTTTATTTTTCAAGTAGTTGTGGACAGTGCATTGTGTATTTGAAAGTCACACACACACACTCATGTCTGGCTGTCCACTATATGTATCAATTTTCGGAGTATTTAGTCCTATGCCTATTCATTCTTATGCATACTATGCCTATGTGATGATTGAAAAGTGGTTCAATCTTTGGTTAAGGTAATGTTTATTTTTCTTGCATACAAGGCTTGTGCTTGAGAGAATTTTATTTTCCTATGTCCATTTAGCAACACTCATGATTTGGTCTGTTCTGCTAAATTTATGTCTTCTTTGCTGAATCTGATCACTAGTTTACTCGCGTTTTTATTTTTTAGTGCTCCTTTGGTCAATCTGTGACAAAAAGAGGGAGTGGAATATCGTATGAATGAGTGGTATATTGTATGCAATTTTATATATATGTTGCTGAACATGTTGCTGACTTGAGGGGGAGCTAAATATATATATGCTAGACTTGATTTGGAGCTTAATATATATATTACTTAATTGAATTTATCTTCACAATGCATTTCACGGGTATTCTTGTGTGATGCATATGCAGGTGACATGTTCGTATTAGTTCTTGTATTGAACCATATTAGGATTGTTCTTAGTTTGCAATTTGTATCTAGCTTTATGGCTGTCACAGAATTGCCAAAGGGGAAGATTGTAAGCAATCATGTTAAGATTCCATATAAGTTGGCAAATTTTGTTGATTTAATACTTAAATTAGCTAGATTGGGTATATGGTTCATGCAAGACTAATTCAAGCGAATTGGATCAAGTGGGATCAAATTGGCTCAAGTCACATCAAGTTTGATCAAGTAAATACCAAGAATTCATTACTGTCGTTGGATTGGAGGGAAGCGGAATCGGACGACTTGGATAGATAACATAGTTGCTACTTACATATATCTAAAGGCATGTTGCATAGAGAGAAGGGGGCTCGGCTGCCACCGAAAAAAGAGGAGGGGTCACATCGGATCTGCAACACTTCATGGGGGTTAGAAGGATAGCCGGGGCTGCATGATTTCAGTGGAGAGAGGCAGCGACAGAGAAGAAAGAGGAGAGAGATCCACGGACATAAGATAGAGAGCCATTAAGGGGAAAAGGAGGGCAATCATCGGGTGCCAATAAGGAATTGCTTTATCAATGTTCTGCTGCACCCGACACACTATAAATAAAAGAGAGTAAGAAGGAGAGAGCGACATTAAAGTCAAACTTGACTGCCACCATTGTGATTTAGAGAAGACATTAAGGAGGTGAGAGAGTGGACACTTGGCTGTCGGACAGCGACATAAAAGACGGCGACTTCAGTGGAGAGTTGCGGAGGCAATCAATCAAGAAAACAAGAGTTGTAGACCGTGCTTCGAGGAGTCGAGCAAGTGCGAGGACAACGGAAAGTACGTGAGGGGTTAGTACAGTGAGCTCATCTTTACTTGTGTAAACGGTACTCTTGATTTTTAGTGGATTGGTTTCGCCTGGTCCTGCAGTAGACCCGTGGTTTTTTCCCGTGAGGGTTTTTCCACGTTAAAAATCGTGTGCCATCCTTCTTGTGTATGCTTGATTTAGTTCTTATATCTACTTCCGTATTTTTCGGGTAATTCGTGGGGTCTATTTAATTTCATATTTCTATCTCTTGATCTTTGTTTCATCATATTTGTTTTGGATCTAAATCCGAGGATGTATGGCCGTTGAGTAATGGATGCTTACTAGTACATGTCCTCTTGAAATTGTTGGACTTCTTAGCATGCATACACGGTACTCGATGATTTGTTTATTTACTACTCTTTGGGTTGTTGGTCGACTGAATTTGAATTGTTGTTGGTGCCTGGTGACCGGGTGTTTGTTTAGAGGCTGTTACTCTGTTCTGTCAGTATGAACAGAGAAATCAATTCCTACTCCCCTCCCCTGGTTTTCTTTCTTTTTCTAGGCCTTTCCTTCTTTCTCTTGTTGGATGTTGTACATCTCGTGAATTAGTTAGACAATTGAATAGGATGCCTTCTTTGATGGTAACAGAGGTAGCTGAGAGACTGTAGTTGCTTGGATCTGATGGCCTGGAGAGCTGTTTCTTGTTCTTCTGTTTGAGGTAGGTGACTACACAGGATACTTGTTTCAATTGTAATTATTGTATGGTCAATGCATGAATTGCTTTGATTGTTATTATGCCAGGAATTTTATATTTATGGATGTACCTTGTGATGCTTATAAATAGTAGTCGTGATGCTAGTTGTAACTGTGCCATGTATGGTGCACGTACTATGTTCTTTTGGCTTGAGTTGTGGTCGTGTATTAATTGTTATTGGCAATGACTGCTATGTTGGCACGCTTGCGATGATGGTTACTAGGGAGGTTGCATTCGGTGACGATGTATTGGTTATTGAATGAGGCTATGCTACTGCTATGCTTCTTTATTTAATGGTGTTACTCGTTATGGTTGATATGGTAGGTATATGTTCTATATCTAGGTGTATGCATTAATCATCGATAGGCCATGGCAATTGGGTAGGTTGCCGATCCGAGGTTCTCGAGTAGCTCGGATCTAGATGAGTCTAGGCCGGCGTCGGATCTAGGTGCTGGCGATCGAGGCTACGGGTAGACATGGTCCCCATGATCGATCAAGGCTTGAGGAGAATGAATCTACAAATCAATTCGGAACAGAAGAATTAAATTCTTATCACATCGAGGATTGATTAATCCTCTGGAACCTTAGCCTTAGTGGCTATTGGGAGATGGCTTAATGTCTGTTGGTCGACGCCGATACAGCTAGGCCCACAGTTGGCAGGGTAGTAGCCCAGACTATGGTGGAGACGATGGGTCGATTGCGAGCTTGGGCTTAGGTTGCGACTTCCCTTGAGCTAAGACTTAGGCACTAGAGTATATTGTTTATTTATGTTAGTTATTAGTTAGTTTATTTGATTAGTTAGTTTATTTTTATGTCGCTAGTTAGTCATCTACTGGGCTTTTGCTCATACCTACTCGGGCTTCGTTTGCAGATCCACTTTCTTTTGTAGGTTCATCAGGTGATGACGCCCGAGCTTGAGGTCTTTGGAGGATTCAACATTGATTTCATTTTATCCTTTTTCATTTAATTCATTTGAAGATTGTATTGATGTTAGAATTACTGAGAATAATTAATAAATGGGTTCATGTATTCAGATTTAGAAATTTGTGATTCAACATTTGAGGTTTGTATTTGGATTTATTTGATTCATGGGATTGAATCCAGAGGTTTGTAATAAATGATTGAGCTGTTCTTGAATAATTTAGTGCATATGACATGGATTATATGTAGGGAGGAATACGGTTATTGTATAATGGTTTAGATTGTGATATTTGAGAACATGTTGATTATGTTGTATTAGTGTAGAACAAGTTTTTCTCGCGTCTCGTGGTCGGGATTGGTATATCTCGGGGCGGGGCGTGACACGGACGGTACCATGGCCGAGTAAGATAGCATATACTAGTCAGTAATATGGTCTTGTTTGCCTCAATTAAGCATGTAAAGGGTGATGTAAAATTTGAGTATCCAAATTCTATACATGCTTACTCCTGTTAACTTAGTTGCATGGAAAATTACAGAGTTAAAACACAAATATATTACTCATACTCCTGTCAACTTGGTGTTGAAAGATGCTACCACTTTCTTCGCCAAACATGTTAGTACATACACAATCAAAACACAACTATACATAATTAACCAACACATATACGGTTTCTATTCCCCAATCTAGGACAGTTCGCCAAAGATTAGAATACATTTTTCATATATTCTAAGCTGAGCCCCTTGAGGAGGACGCTCCATGTCCATGTCGAAGATAACCCCGCGTGTCTTTCTCGCCATGCGCTATGGCATGCATTCGCCGCTACCTATCCCTATGCTCTTCTACTGACATAGTAGCCAGCTGACCGTGTGTATCGTCAATTATCATCACAAGTTTCTCAAACTACAAGTACATTAAAAGTGTTGATAATTATTAAATCTTACAATGAAATTAAAATTGCTTATATTTTAATATGCTTACTGTGGCATGCAGAGAATCCATTGCTTCGTCGACAGTTGCGGATTGATGCTCGGGGTTTTGGACGATGACATGCGAGATAGATTTAAACCATTCCTCATAACCCCCCAAACATTCATCCCCCCTAACTACAGAGACTCCATCCCTACACATGCTGGTTACGTGGGAAGGCCAGTCGTTCCAAAACTGCTTGGTGAACTGGAAGACTCTATGGTTTCCCCGTGTCGTTTCTTTGGTTCCCATGTGGAACTGTGATGGTTGTAATGGATTTCCAGGGATGATATGATGGATGCCGATTTGACGAAGCACCATGTCCGGGTGATATGGCTCAACGAATTCCGGGGAGGTCAGTGTGCCAAAAACGAAAGTAATATCATCATGAGGAAATGACCCTCCCCGATGCTTTTGATATGGGTCCCAAGTCACCTACAAGGGTAATATGAATTTAGAAAACACATTGATACATGTAACGGAAAGGTGATTGGCCTTGTTATGACATCTTACCCTAAGAGCACTCAATCGATCAAGTTTCTCGCGATACATCTTAACATTATCCCCCTTTTTCCCTTGTCCTCTGTCAGGTAGCCAATGGAAAATACGGCGTTGCCCTTCCTTGTATTCCATGTTACGTCAAGGAGCCACCACAGAAGAAAGGTGGTCATATATCCAAGCCTACACATATTTAAGATATATTACTCATAAGTCGATGTTAAATAACAAGGCAACGTATGTAGGGTATCGTTAAACCTGCAATAAAGTAAGATATCCACTGATTGACGAGGTGCCCCATCTACTAGCATGTCCCAGCATTCGGTACATGTGCACATGGGCCGCGGCGCCCCATGCATACTGGTCAATGGCACCAAGCTCCAACAAGTATGGCAGGTAGGAGATGTGCACCTTGTCGCCTAACTTGTCGAAAAAAGGGTACACCCTGGCATGTGGAGCAGATATGCCTTGGTTGATCTCACTACGCCCACCCTTTCGATCTTGCATTTATATCTTAGCCATTGCAGTTGAATGGCATTTCCCCAAAGCAGCTTAGTAAATGTGATATAATCTCTACTATAGTTGTAAACAATATGGTTGATTTTTTGAGTTTTCTAACGAAAGTATTCTAGAAGAACTAAAGAGAAATTTATCAAGGAAGAATTCCTAGGGAATTCCAATCCGAATTAGGGTCTAAATATTATCTCTATGAATCAAGATGCATGACACTCAAGAAATCGTCTAAATTGGGTATCGACGAACGTAGGATTAATATCGCTCGCCGCTAATGAGATATCGGGTTAGGATCATCTCATCGCGTGCATAACAAGGCAAAAATCCATGATCGAAGCTCTAATTCGATCATAGCTCAACGATCGCCGGACTAAGGTCATATCGTTGGCAAAGGATAAAGGCTTTGTATGGATAAGGTCTTGGATTGAGATGGGTTTAATACCTCAATCCCATCCCTCACCTAAGTCAAGAATAGTGGGTAGGATAGCTTTGGCTTGGGGTGGTTCTAGCACCTCAAGATCCTATCCCCAGATCAAGGATTCATCCCCTAGAGTTGGCTATGGTTCTAGCATACCCTCTTCTTTGAGGAATTGAATCAAACATCTAGTAAGCATCATCTTATTCTCAAGCAATTATATGCAAAACAATGTATTCAACCATTCAATAATGGAATTCATTCAAGAAATATAGAATTACATGAGAATTCATACAAAAACCATCTCACAATAGTCATTACATCAAGAATCAAAAGAGAAATATAAGAGAAAGCCCTAAGACATTATGAAATTTCCAAGGAGAAGGGATTTAGCTACTCATCTTGGTTAGGAGATCCATGGAGGAGGAGTCCATGGAGGAGGAGGCTTTACCCATCTTCACCATCAAAATCCAACCCTTGATGCCCTAAATCTCGCTCTCACTCTAAGGGGGAAGAAGGCTGGAGAAAGGAGGGAAAAAGATGGGAGAAAAGATCCTCAAATAAAAGCCAAAACCCCTATTTATAGACCTCAAGTCGTGGATTCTCGGATCAAATCAGGACCGTTCGTTTTTACCCGTCAGCTAGTCTTGGATCGATCCGAAATAGGTTTGGATCGATCCAAGATGTCAAAATTTGGATTTCTAACGGCTTGGATCGATCCAATATGAGTTTGGATTGATCCAAGATGTAACAGAGAATCACGACTCTCTTGAAAGGGTTTTGGATCGATCCAGACTGGTTCAGATCGATCCGAATATGTTTGGATCGATCCAGACTGGTTTGGATCGATCCGATGTGTAAAAACTGCAAAACTGGTTTATCCGGAATAAGTTTGGATCGATCCACCCTGGGTTGGATCAATCCGAATATTCTGGATCCATCCAGACTGGGTCTGGATCTGTGAGGACATGTCCCTCTACCCCTGTGGCTCGTTGTAGACCGCAAGGGCAATTTGGTAAATTGCGCCTTGTTGGTTTGTTTCACACCCACGTGTGCACACACTGACCTTGTCTGTGTTCGTGTTTGTTTAGAATGGCTAGGTGAACCCGAGATCGGAAGATCTGAGCTTTGGCTTGTGTTTTAGCCCAAGTTTGCCTTTCTGGGCGAAGGAGATCGATCTGGATTGCTAATGAGATTGACCTGGCCTTGCTAGCTAGATCGATCTGACATGCTTTGGAGATCGATCGCTTAGTGCAGAAGGTCTTTGGGCTGTTGGCAGCTCGGGAGCGATCAAGGAGCGATCGATCGGACTCGAGTCGGTTGGTTTCCTGCTTCGCGAGGACGGCCGCCGTTGGCCGTCGCTCTCTCGTGTCAGAGGGGGAAGACTTTCCCTCCCCTCCTTTCTCTTTTTCCCCCTTCCCCCGGCTTTCCCCTTCCCCTTTCCCCTTCTTTTCTTCCCCTTCTCCTCCTTCTTATCCCATCTTCTTCCTCCTTTCTTCCTCTCCCGCGGTTCTGTTTTTCCCCTGTTTCCGGCAGCCATCTTCTTCCCCTCTGTTCTCCCTCCTCCGACCATCGTTTTGCGTGTTCTAAGGCTCGTTGGATCCGTGGCAACGAGAGGAAGATCCCTGAAGTGGTTTCGAGCCTTGTTGGTGATCAACTCGCGGGGAATCAGCCGAGGAAGCGCTGTTCGGTAGGTTTATACCTACTGATGTTATTTTTGGGTTTTCTTTAGATCTAGCCGTTGGATCTTGTTGATCTTTATCTTGTTGGATTCCTTATGCTTATTAGAATTTCTGGTATAAATTTCATGAACTTTGGTTGAGATCTGAGTAGGTTTTATGCATGATTAAGCTCGGATTTCAGGTTTTCTGCTGTTCTTGAAGAATAGCCGGCTTACGGCGTGTTTGCCGGCCGGTACGTACATGATCTTGGGTTGTGATGAGCATAAGAGTTGTAGATCTATGAATCTACTCTCTAACCCAACTGATTTCATAATTTTCCGATTTTGTTACGATTTGTTATGAATTGTTTACTGGAGGGCTGCGTTGCAGCAATTAATTAGAAAGTTAGTTTGATTAACGGTTTTGATTAGTGTTTTTCCGTTAATCCAACCGTTGGATGATGATGGATTTTGGATATGTTGATCCTTGTATGTACACCTATTCATGGCTAGGTTAGATCTTGAATCCGACGTCGTTTGGATGTCGGATCGACGGGATCAATTAGCCCCTAAGTAGAGCCTTTGAGGGTTTTGAATATAATATTATATTTTGGAATATAATATTATATTGTTTACTGTTCATCATCGTTTTCGGGGTTGCTTCCCGTTGCAGGAGTCCGCGGTTGACGGTCGCGGTACCGTCGTAATGCCGGGACCCGCTGCGGATCGGCTGGCAGCTGTCGGTAGTACCGTTGCAGCGATCCAGTTGAGTTTTATGATGGAAGCTCGGACTTAGCCCTAGGACCGGGGTTGGGTAGTTTGGACCCGGTTCGAATTGTGGTGTCCAGTCGATTTGATGATAGGCTTAGATGACTGGTACACTTGTTGTCGCGCCCCGACCCACAGACGCCAAACCGGGCCGGGACACCGGGGGGGGGGGGGAAAAACCTACAACTACTAGCCTCAACTGGCGGAAACAGTTGAAACTAACACACAGCTGACAACAAGAACAAGGCGGAAGCAAACTTAACAACATCTATTAACATCTATTACAAAACATATATAATAGAGTTAAACAAGAGTTCTAATACAGCAGGTTCACAAGGGATCAACAACAGTCCCTAAAAAGGTACAACACCCACCGGGGTCTCCGCAAGGGCACAAACAAAACCATCTTGACCCTCAGACATGGCCAGGAGCCGGCGCACTACCACGAGACGACCGACGGGGAAGCACCGGAGAGGAACTGGGACCTGCACCTACAAACAACACAGTCCAGGTAGGAATGAGCGACAGCTCAGCAGGGTCCTACTCTACCACTCTCTCTAAGAAGGCAAACCCGAACGGACAAACTCTGTGCCAAGTACTGAGGCTTGCCAAGGATCCCATAAATCCCGTCCATAACCCGAAGGGCTCCTGTCCCAAGTACGCCCCTCCGACAACCACTGCACAGGGGTGGACAACTCCGACAATCCCTGACACAGGGTGGACAGAACGCTACTAGTAGGACACCCCTCTCCAAGCGGGATCTCCACACTTGGCGGAACGACCGTGGTTAAGACTATCATCTCTCAGTACTCCAAGCAGCAGAGCCAACACGACCCCTAACTCCCGACGAAAGACTAAGTCTACCCAGGGAGTCCATCGATCCCATCGACGTTTCTCCCCCCCCCCCCCCCCCCCAAGGGTTCCTGTCCAACGTACGTCCCTCCGACAGCCTCTGCTCAAGGACTGGGCTACCTCCGACGGTCCCTGACACAGGGTGGGCCAGACGACACTTGTAGGACACCCACACGGGGACACAAGTCGGGTAACGGCATCCACCACTTAGCCTTTGATCACCGAAGTCCACGGATCAACCCCACCCAGTCCAACCTAGCATGTCTAATGCACAGGAAGCAGGGCAGAATATGAATAAGGAAAAGCAGTAACAAACAACACAACAAGGGCACACCTTCGGCCCGTTTATTCTACACACCCCGAGAGACATTACCCTCTCGATTCAACCACAAAGCAGTAATAAATAAGCAATTATGCAGTATGAGAGAACATGGTAAGCCCCGAGGGCAAAACAGCATTTAAAATCAATAAAAGTCTTCCCTGCGTCGAAAGAGATCGATCCCATGTAGCAGTGGGATCGATCTTCCTCGAGGTTAGAAGCACCGTCCTGGTCACCCAACGGGATCGATCTCCACCCATATGGAGATCGATCTCATATGTGACCCCTTGACGCGCCGACGCCAACCGCCAAGGGATCGATCTCCCTCCCAGGGAGATCGTTCCCGCTCGGGCGGGGCGTGCCACCCCAAACGAGATCGATCTCATCCCATGAGATCGATCCCGATGGGTTCATCGGCGGGCGGACGGCGAGGAAAGCCGCCGGAATCCGCAACCAAACCTCACCAAACTAGGTGGGCTGATCGATCCAAGTACCACGAAGCTACTCAAGGCTTCAAAACCGGAAAACATTAACTCCAAAGAGAGATCTCTTGAAAACAACACCGGATTTCAAACCTTTAAAAGTAACCAGAGTCTTTAAGTAAGAACCCTACCTCCACAGAGCTGTTTTGACCCACGAAGCCTAGCGTAGGATCTTCCTCACGCCGTCACGGTTCCAACGAGCCTTCAAGCTCCAGAAACGGTGGCCGGAGTAGGGAGAACGGAGGAGGAAAGAGGGCTGCCGGAACAGGGGAAGAAAATAGGGCCGGGAGGAAGAAGAAAGAAGAAGCGAAAGAAAGGGAGGAGGGGAAGGGGATAAGGCCGGGGAAAGGCGAAAGAGGGGAGCAAAAGTCTCCCCTCCCCTGACAGGGGAAGCGATGGCCATCACCGTGGCCGTCCTTCGAACTCCACCGCCAACGACTTCCAGGGCAAGTGCGATCGATCTCCATTGCATGCGGGATCGATCCGGCTAGCAATACGGGATCGATCTCCCTTGACAAAGGGATCGATCTCCTATGCCCAGAAAGGCAAACTTGGGCTGAAAAACAAGCCCAAGCCCAGAACTTCCGATCTCGGGTCCACCTAACCTTTCTAAACAAACACAAGCACCAACCAAGGTCTGCGCACACACGCGGTACGAAACGACCGACAAGGCGCAATTTCCCAAATTGCCCTTGTTGTCAACCACAAGCCACAGGAAAAGAGGGGCGGGTCCTCACACTTGTTGCTTGATGATTGTAGAGGTCGTGTCGGCCTCGAGTCGGATGCTGAGTTGTAGCCGGTGTTCCACAGTGTTGACTCTTGAGTGGTGAAGAGGCCCCCTCAGCGGTGCCTTTTCCCGCCTACATGGTCGGGTCCCTGCATGTGAGTCAGCAGTGTTTGTTGAGCTTACAGAGTGCTGCTCCTGGGCCTCAGGGACACGCGGTGGGGTTATGGGACCCCTGTGTACACCCAGGTCCTACTTGAGGGTGACACTATTGCGTTTTCCTCTTCCTTCTGTATGTCGTAGTGTAGATCCCTACTGAGCTTAGTGCTCACACCTACCCGGGCTGCGTTTTGCAGGTGCAGGCGTCAGTTCCTCCTCTGTGGCCCCTACCGAGCAGTTGGTCGGCGGTGCGGCGGCGCCTGGTGGACTTTGAGAGGTGGCGATTTTACTGCTTTTATCTTTGGTTAGTTAGTCTCCTACGGGATTGATGTCGTATTTGGATCTTCCCCTCTCCGAGGGTATGTATATTAAACACTTTGGGTTTTGAATCGGTGGTTCGAGGTTCTGCTAATTAAATGTTGTTTTAATTTGGGGGTTTTTGATGAATTGCTATGGAGACCAATAGGTTAGAGGGAACCCTCGCCGTCCTTTTCCGCGTTTTGTAGGTTCCGGTTCATGTCGCCCGGCCCGGTTGGGCTTTCGCGGGTCGAGGCGCGACAGGATCAATTCTGGATCCATCCAGACTGGATCTGGTCTGGATTCAATTCAGACTAGGTCTGGTTCAATCCGAATATGGTAGATTTTGTGCAATTTATGTCTTTTAAGCCCGGAATCGATGCAACTTTCTTTGAAAACTCTTGTACCTGAAATAACATCAAAAGATATTAGAAATGCATTGCTTGAGAGCTAACAAAGCCAAGTTAAATGGGTGAATTATGCATATTTTGTGACTCATCACACCCCCCAACTTGAACTTTGCTAGTCCTCAAGCAAAGCAAAAAGACAAATAAAATCTAACTAGCCACTTTCGTAGGACTCACGATTGCACTTAGCATGTGGAACAATCCGTTAAACCCCTAGGTTTACCCTAGAGGACGAGTGTTGTCTCATGAGGGTTTACAATGATGATACCCACAAACATCCCATTTACAATCGAAATGTCAAGAAACAATACATCAATTTATATGTGATCTAGATCTACTCAAATGTCAACTAATTGAATCATGTGCATAATGATACCCTTCAAATCACACAAATATAAGAAATATGCTAATCAAGTTATGGTTATCACCCTTCAATGACTTTAAAGCACTTAATACAATTATAGTATAGTCAAGGAATCCAAGTGTAAGATGTTACCGCACAAATATTTGGGATTTTCAAAATCAACCAAGTAAGGCCCAATCCGATTCAGTCATCTCAAGTATTTCACATGTTTGCTAAAATATAACATGGTTGCTCTTTATACTTTTCTTAATTAGTGTGCGACCGTGCAATGTTATAATCCCTTAAGCTCTCTTTTAGGTCATTGTAACGAGCTTTAGGTCAATGGCTCCCAAACCAATTGGCTTTAGGGCATTGGGTGATAAAGCACCCCTCGGACTTAATTGCTCGAACCCAAAATGCTACGAATTATAACTAGTCATCACACATATTCTCTTTCTTTTTCTCTTTTTTTTTATATTTTTTTTTCATTGATGTGCGACTGTGCAATGTCATAATCCCTTAAGCTTTCTTCTAGGCCCTTGTAACGAGCTTTAGGTCAATGGCTCCCAAACCAAATGGCTTTAGGGCATTGGGTGATAAAGCACCCATCGAACTTAATTGCTCGAACCTAGAAGGCTACGAATCATAACTAGTCAACACACATATATTTTTTTTTTCAATCCTAGGCCGTTTGACGCGAACAATACACGTTGTTACGCACATTACCCAGTTACTAAGCTTTCGGATTTCACTACACGAGCATAGCCATTTTTTATTAAGCAAAACATGCTTCCTACCTTCGACTTCTTAATCCTTCAAGGTACCAAACTCAAATTGACTAATCAACCCCTCATAAGTGTACGAATATAAAGTGATGATGAATTACTCAATCAACTTTAACATGTAGCAAGCGTGTTAAAGTGAATGAAGAATAGTATCCCTATCATGATGAGCAAACCCTTATAAATTTGTGAATCTTCGAATATATCATGCAAGAATCATCCATAAAGGGTACAAGAGTTGAATTTTTCACATAATCATTAATGCAAGCATTTGGCATTTCAAGTGTAAATACAAAATGGTTATCATGTATGTAATGCATACCCCCAACTTAAACGGGATTGTCCTCAAGCACGAGTGAAAGGTAAGGGAAAGAGATAACATTAGTTGTTGCTCAGCAATTGTGTAATGTGTTCAATCTTGCATAAAAAATCTATTTGTGAGTTATAAGGAAGAAGAAATAAATCCAAAAGGGTTAGTCAAGTAGAGAGGAGAGATTGGGATTGGAAATTGACATTGAGTTCAATGTCCAATGCCCCTTTATACATGTCCTGTGAATCAAAGAGAGCATATCCCAAGCACATTAGAATACAGAAGATAAATAATTAAAGTACATGAAAAATTTGGAAAGCATTTCCTTTGTATAATGATATAGCAATAAGTGCATACAACATTCCACATTTAGACTAGAAGAGGTACACTCTCGATACAAACAACAAACCATCATGTTTACTTTAAAAAAAGACACACCCTCTACACAATGACTCATATACACAAATAAGAAAGTACTCCCTCAAAACAATAGAAATTAAGCAAACCAAATAATGATGCATCCATTCTCTCTCACTCATGATGATTAAATGCTCAAAATCACAAACATTCCACCGAAGAAATGATCAATGATCACGACACATTCAATTTATTTTCAACCAACAATGAAATCACATCAATTTAATTTAGTACAACACAAAGAAAACCAAGCATGCATACAAACAAATATGAAAAATACAAGCATACAATCAAGGAAAACAAAGCAAGTAAACAATCAAGCAAACATAGTTGGGTTGCCTCCCAACAAGCGTTACGTTTAACGTCTTTAGCTAGACTCAATACAAGCTTTTGAGTATATAAGATGCTCTATCTAATTGATAGAAGCATCTACAAAGTCTTAGTTAATTATATCAAAGTCTTAGTTAGTAAACATTTTTTACGCGTCTTGAAATATGTCGTTAATTATATCAAAGGCGGACAAAATAAATTACCAAACTACTTAGTTAACTACAACGTAGTTAGTGGAAGTACGGGTCGAGTCCTCAAGGAATTGGATGATCGAATTAGTAAACGTGATATAATCTCTACAATAGTTGTAAACAATATGGTTGATTCTTTGAGTTTTCTAATGAAAGTATTCTAGAAGAACTAAAGAGGAAATTTATCAAGGAAGAATTCCTAAGGAATTCCAATCCGAATTAGGGTCTAAATATTATCTCTATGAATCAAGATGCATGACACTCGAGAAATCGTTTAAATTGGATATCGACGAGCGTAGGATTAATATCGCTCGCCGCTAATGAGATGTCGGGTTAGGATCATCTCATCGCGTGCATAACAAGGTAAAAATTCATGATCGAGGCTCTAATTCGATCATAGCTCAACGATTACCGGACTAAGGTCATATCGTTGGCAAAGGATCAAGGCTTTGTATGGATAAGGTCTTGGATTGAGATGGATTTAATACCTCAATCCCATCCCTCATCTAAGTCAAGAATAGTGGGTAGGATAGCTTTGGCTTGGGGTGGTTCTAGCACCTCAAGATCCTATCCCTAGATCAAGGATTCATCCCCTAGAATTGGCTATAGTTCTAGCATAGCCTCTTCTTTGAGGAATTGAATTAAACATCTAGTAAGCATCATCTTATTCTCAAGCAATGACATGCAAAACAAGGTATTCAACCATTCAATAATGGAATTCATTGAAGAAATATAGAATTACATGAGAATTCATATAAAAACCATCTCACAAGAGTCATTACATCAAGAATCAAAAGAGAAATCTAAGAGAAAGCCCTAAGACATCATAAAATTCCCAAGGAGAAGGGATTTAGCTACTCATCTTGGGTAGGAGATCCATGGAGGAGGAGGCTTTACCCATCTTCACCATCAAAATCCAACCCTTGATGCCCTAAATCTCTCTCTCACTCTAAGGGGGAAGAAGGATGGAGAAAGGAGGGAAAAAGATGGGAGAAAATATCCTAAAATTAGAGCCAAAACCCCTATTTATAGACCGCAAGTCGTGGACCCTCGGATCAAATCAGGACCGTCCATTTTTACCCGTCAGCTAGTCTTGGATCGATCCGAAATAGGTTTGGATTGATCCAAGATGTCAAAATTTGGGTTTCTAACGGCTTGGATCGATCCAATATGAGTTTAGATTGATCCAATGTGTAACAGAGAGTTATGGTTCCCTGGAAAAGGTTTTGGATCGATCCAGACTGGTTCGAATCGATCTGAATATGTTTGGATCGATCCAATATGAGTTTGGATCGATCCGATGTGTAAAACTACAAAACTGGTCCCTGGAAAGGGTTTTGGATCGATCCAAACTGGTTCGGATCGATCCTAATATGTTTGGATCGATCCAGACTGGTGTGGATCGATCCAGACTGGTGTGGATCGATCCAGACTGGTGTGGATCGATCCAGACTGGATTGGATCGATCCAGACTGGGTTGGATTGATCCAAATATTCTGGATCCATCCAGACTGGGTCTGAATCAAGTCTGGATCAATCCAGACTGGGTCTAGATCAATTCTGGATCCATCAAGACTGGGCCTGGTCTGGATTCAATTCAGACTGGGTCTGATTCAATCCGAATATGGCAGATTTTGTGCAATTTATGTCTTTTAAGCCCGGAATCGATGCAACTCTCTTTGGAAACTCTTGTACCTGAAATAATATGAAAAGATATTAGAAATGCGTTGCTTGAGAGCTAACAAAGCCAAGTTAAATGGGTGAATTATGCATATTTTGTGACTGATCACAGACATCTTCATCTTCGACAGCCACAGCCTCTGACCCCCCCCCCCCCCCCTCAGCCTCATCTTCAGCCACTACAGCCTCCGACCCCCCCTCCGCCATGGTCCTAGGCTCCTCTCTCACCCTTCTCTTCCTGTTAGATACCGTCGGCCGCTGCCGCTGGGAAGTTGTCAATGACAAGGGCTGTGATGCGACCTTGCCACCACGTGTCTTTCGAGCCATTTGAATGCTATAACAAGCAAGAATAGCTCAATAATAGTTTGATATATTCCAACATGAATGTATCGGTAGTCTCATACTGATTAAATTGTACATTAATCAGTACATACATGCCGAACCATAAACTATGACATCGGTACAATATCACCGATCCATATAGAGTTTATCGGAAGTAGACAACCGATGTATAAACAAAACCAACGGAAATAGACTACCGATTAGTAGGAACAATATGGTATTTGAATACCGATCCATGAAGAAAATTATACCGATGAAGATAGGCTATTTGAACAGCGATGATAAGAAAAACCGTTTAAATCGCTGCAATGTAGGCAAGTTAGGAAGAAAAAATGGTGCATTCCAAGGAATTTACACGACTCACCTTAGACTTGGAGGTAGGGTTGCGTTGTCGAGTGGGGGCTTAAGCGGAGGCACTCAACCCGATGGTCGTGGACGCGACGTGAAGGCTGTCTGGCTGCTTTCCGATGGCAAGCATCGCTCGCCGGACTCCGAGAGCCGTTTGCTGATGTAGGGTGTGACAACACTCGATCGGGCTCTCCCGAGATGGAGGGGTTAGTGGGTCGAGGGGTTCTGGATTCAAGGGGCCTCAAGTGACTCAGTTAGTTGAGGCCCTCAGGTAACTGAAATCTGACCGTCCATTTTAAATGGATGGTCAGGATCCTATCTGATGGGACCCATTAATCAGTAACTACAATTCTTCTCCCTCTCCGAGAGTAGGTGGATGGCGAGGCAAAGGAGCCGACGCCGGAGGGAGCAGTCGATGGCCGCAGAGGCGGCGTTGCAGGCATCGAGGAGACCAAGGTCGGCATCGAGGTGGGTGGCGAGAGTGGGATGTTTGGTGGCGGAGAGCGATGGATCGGAGAGGATCCCGGATGCGTTAGACAGTGTGTGGTGGAGAGGACGGCAACAACGTTGGAGAGGCAAGCCAGCGTGAGTGCGGCTACTCCGGGGATGGGAACAAGGGAGCGGAGGCGGGAGATGAGCGCTTCCTCAAACGGCCGCACGACGATGGCACCGGCGGCTACGGGGGGCGATGAAGGCTTCTTCCATACGAAGGGAGCCAGAGGGCCCCCATCCTCCTCCGCATCAGCTCTTACCCCGTCCTCGTCATCCTCTCAAATATCACCGCTGAGGAGCTCTTCACTGGTCATGACCTCCCCTTCGCCAACCGCCTCACCCAACTCGCCAACACCATATGGCCTTCGATGTCCGGAGCTTGTGGCGATGAACAACGCAATGGATTGCATGGAAGAGTAAGGCCGATGGAGGAGAGGATGTGGATATAAAATGGCCTACTCGACAACCTAAACCCGAAGGTCTATAGTGAGGCCAGTGGCCTGCTCAAGGAGGAGCTAGGCAAGGATGGTGACTAGTGAACAGGAAGAAAAAGAGGGGGAAGGAGAAGAAATAATAGGGGGAAGAGAGTTGGGGGGGAGGGGAGGTGTCTAGGGAAGGAGAAAGGAAACATAGAAGGGGATAAAAAAGAAGAGAAAAACATAGGATATGCAAGGAAGAGAAAAGATAGGGGGCTCAGTTTGTATAACGGTTCTACAGTGATATCGAATTAAATCGTGACCGTCGATTCATATGAACAAGCCACAATCAATCACACTCTTGTAATGTAATCACTTGAGCCCCTAATCCCTTATTCTTAGGTAGAAGGGGGAATTTTAAATGAATCTTACAAACACTAGAACACACAACAAGCTGACTTACAAAGGATTGAAGTGGATTAGTGGTGTAATTTAACAACCATACATAACATTAACAAAGATCACAAGTTTGCCCTTAAGTACAACCTATCTTCGCGTAGCATAGCTTATCTCAAAGGCAAACAAATAACTTCATGAAAATAGGCCCCTGCTTAGCCTTCAGAGTTGAGTAGTGAGAGAGAGTGAGAGAGCGAGTGAGAGAGAGACTGAGAGAGACTGAGAGAGAGTGTAGTGTGGTGTTTGTGGCCTGCCGGCCTTCGCCTGGCCAGGCCGTCGGAGCTGAGTAGTGAGGCGATGCATATGCTTCCCCTGCTTAGCCTTCACTATGGCTAACCCGTCCCATTCTGTCCCTCTACAGGGGCTCACAGTCAAGCCGTCGATGAATGGGGAACGATCTTATGCACATGCGGTCGGTTCTAATACTGCACCTGCTACGACTGAGGCTGCTATTTCAGTCAGGCAGCGGCCGGGGTTCGTTGGGGTGGTGGTTCTTAGTGATGAAACCATGAACAGATGCTGCATGAAATGGGAATTTTCCCTGTTTGGTAGATTTGCAGGAGGCAGGGTCTCATTGGAAGCACTCAGAGCTAAAATTCCTAAGTTCTAGGATGCCAATCGATGTGTCCAGGTAGTTGATATAACAAGGGGTGTGTTCGTGTTCCAACTGACCTGTGAGGATGATAGTTGTGGTATGTCAACGGCCTGTCTCTGGCCCTAATACCATGGAGGGAGAATTTCTACCCCTCGACAGAGGATTTCCATAGAACTGAGGCTTGGGTGCGCCTCTCTGAGCTAGCGATTGAGTGTATGGACGATGAAGTGGTGACTTCCATTGTCTCTAGAGTGGGAAAACCCCTTAAAGTGGACCTTAACACTAGAGATGCTAATCGGGGCCGTTTCGCGCGTGCCTGTGTCAAGGTGGACCTCAACCGACCGGCATGCTTGGTTTTGGAGGTGCAGAGTAGAGCTGACCCTAAGGAAGTAAGGATCATCTATGAAAGCCTTCCGATTTGTGCTTTCAGTGTTGTCTTTGGGCACTAGAATGGGTCTTGCCATGCTCAGTGATGATCCCTAGTTGAGGAGGTAAGGAGGACGGAAGAGGCCGGACGAATACCATAGGATGAAGAAGGGGGAGGAGTTCCAAGACCCAAGGAAGTAGATGGGAGGGGAGGTCCGAGACCCAACGAGGAAGGTGGAGGTAGTGTACCTGTTCATCATGGTGAAGACGGTGGGTATGAGCCGCCTGGTGATCGCGCTCCGGCAAATCCTTTGATGGAGTTTAGGCTGATGGCGGATGATGGCAGCTGGCAAAAGGTCTGCAGGAGGCGGCGTTTTAGTAGTACGCCTGGTGACCGTGATCCGGTAGGTCCATCAGGTCCACCGGCGGAGCCAAGGCGGACGGCGGGGGGTGGCGTGTGGCGAAAGGCTCACAGCAGGCAGCGGGGTTCCCGAGGTAGTCTGGGAACTCGTGCGCCGCGCAGTAAGAGGCGTGGGCACCCATCCCCTCGTCGGACCGCATCTGACGGAAATGTGAGGCGGGGGGTGTGGCTCCCTGTCAGAGGAAGAAGCCGGCATAGGACTACTGACTGTAGTAGGAGAGAGGATGGAGGAAAGAAGGGGAATGGGAGACACCATGCTGGTGGAAAAGAGGGTGGTATTAACCCCAATGTAGCTTCTCAGGAAGAGGAGGTGGGACACCTGTCCACCAACTCAATGGGGTCGGGGTCACATGGAGGTCGCCTCTTCACCCCTGGGTTGGGATGTGAATTTAACCAAGCTGCTGAGTCTGCTGGGTCTTCTCAACCTGCTGGGCCTAGAACTAACACTCTAATTCATATTAATCTCTCACCTCCCCCTGGGTTTAGCGTTCCTGACCTATCTAAATCCAAAAGATCCTAGAAGGTTGACCCCGGAGTTAGAACGTCGCCAACGTGGGGAGGATGAAGCTGCTATCTTGCATTTGGAGGCCATTGATCGTATGAAAATGGTGTTAGAAATAGAACTACAAGATCTGGAGGGGCTTAAGTGCATGGAAACCTTGTCTGATGGTGATGAAGATCTCCAGGAGGCGGAGGCGAGCTGGGAGGAAGGGTTGACTGAGGAAGGGGAGTTTCAGGTGTTTACCAGTCCGCACAGGAAGCAGCCTCATCTCGAGATGCCAGTTGAGCAGCTGGATTGCCCAAGAGTTAACCCATGAAGCATCTCTTCTGGAATTGTCGGGGGGCATGCCCAACTAGAGTTGTGAGCACCTGCCGTTGGCTCACGAAGGAACACAACCTAGGCTTCATCTTCCTCATTGATGTCATTGTGGAATCAAATAGATTGCCTTGGGTGCAGAGAAGGTTGGGAAGAGGTTGGTATTGTTACTTACTCCCCACTCTCGGTAGACAGGGGGGTATCTTTGCAGCGTAGAGACCAGGTCTGGGAAGAGTCAATATGACTTTCTATTCCCGCCAGGTCATGCATGGCGTGGTCACCAGCTCTGAGCATGGCCAGTTTGCAATTGATGTTGTTTACGACGCTAGAAATGTTGAAGGTAGACGGGAGATGTGGGAGTACTTGTCTAGGTTCAGCTATATTGGAATTCCTCTCATCATCGCTTACAACTTCAACGCCATTATATCTGCAGAGGAGAAGGAGGGGGATCCCATTCACATACGAGCAGTCAGAGCATGATTTCCTGAACTTCATCACAACCAATGACTTACTTGATCTCGGATTCACGGGATTCCGCTTCACATGGGCTAATAGGCAGCATGGCAGTGGCAAGATTAAGGAGCGGTTGGACAGTGCTTTAACAGATAGAAGCTGGAAGGAAAGCTTCCCTACTTCTTCAGTCAAACACTTGGCGAGAGTTGGCTCTGACCATGCACCACTCCTGATTTCAATTGCCGATCCTCTGGTGTTAACAAGGCCATCTATTTTCCGGCTAGAGCACTCCTAGATGAAGATCCCTGAATTCAAAGAGTTGTTGCTTTCTATTTGGAATTCACCTATCTATCATGGAAACCGTCAATATGTATTCACCTCTAAGATCAAGGCTTTGAAGCTGGTTGTTAAGGACTGGGACCGCAGGGAAGGTCGTGAGGACATTTTTGGCATTGGTCGCAGGGTGGAGGGGTGTCTGGGAGATCTGTACAAGTTGGAAGAAGAGGGGTTACTATCACCAATTGAGGAGGAACAAATTGTTGCTCTAGAACTTCAATGGGAGGCTGCTATTGCGAAATAGCAAGCAAGGGCTGCACAGAGAGTTCGTAATATTTGGCTACAATCAAGTGACTGAACTTTGCTTTCTTTGACCGACTTGTCGCTGATCGTGCATGCAGATCGAAGATCCGGGAAGTAATGGGGGATGATGGCATAGCTGTGACAGGTCAGAAGGAAATGGGCCTGGTTTTTTCTCAGTATTACTCTAGAATCTGGTCAGCTGATCCTATAGGTGTGGAGGAGGGTGAATTGCCGGTCTTGGAGGTGCTAATTGGGGAAGAGTGTGCCAACTTGATTGCGGAGACATCGGAGGCTGAGGTGAAGGAGGCTTTGAAGAGCATGGGCAGAAGAAAGTGCCCTGGTGCAGATGGGATCCCAATGGAGTTCTACCTGGATTTGGGACGTGGTCGGCGCAGACTTTGTTGATATGATTCACAATTGTTTTGTTCGGCTCACCTCCCCCAGAGCTGGAATGAGACCTTCATCACCCTTGTCCCTAAATGCAAGTTTCCAAAGAGCGTGAAGGACTTTCGACCTATTAGCCTTTGTGATACGAGGACGAACTGAGCCAATCCAAGAAGGGACCCACATCCCTTTGGGTGTCCTAAGCCCAACCAGCAAAAAGGATTCTAATTCCCTAGCTGGTTTGCTTACTCAGTTGATTTCCTTGTTAGTAGTTATTGATTGAGTCAGTTTGCTAGTTGAGCTCAGTTTATGATTTGCTTAGCTAGTTCCTATTATAAGTCCTAGTTTTGGTTGAGTCAAGTCACTTGCTTACTTAGTTCATTCCTGGTTATTAGGAGTCAGTTTGAGTTGAATTAGTAAGAGTATTTTACTTGCTGTCCAAACAAGAAGGTATTCAGGTTGTAGTAGAACTCTCTTGAGGCCTCTATAAAAGGACCTCTATAGCTTGTATTAGGGCTTTTATGCATGGATGAAATTATGAGAGTTATTATTTAGTAGAGATAAATCCTAGGAGTAGAAGTAATATAGGAGTAACTGTAACCCTAGTTTTCACAGAAATCCACCAACCACCTTCATCTCTCTCTATTGCCGGATTATCTCTCCACCAGCCGGCCACCATCCATCGCCGTCCACCGCTGCCATCTACAGTACACGTCCCCATCACCGGCGACCCCCCTTGGCTGTTGTGCCTCCCTCCACCACGTTCTCCAAGGCTTGGATCTCCAAGAGAAGCCAGCCAAACCTAGAGGAGCTGCAAGGTATCCCTCTTCTCATCCGTCTCCTCCTCTAGTCTTCGCCTTCCTCGTCGATTACCTAGGGTCCTTCTCCTAAAACCCTAAAGGTATCTCTCGACCTAGCCATAGATTTGGCTAAAGAGGATCTGAGACAAGGCAAGAGACCAGGTACGAAAGCCCTATAGAAGGTGCATCGTATGAACTTGGTATCAGAGCCAGGTTCCGCGGACTGTGCTGCCCAAAGCCTTCCAGAAGCTGCACTGATGACAGGAGTACCAGCCTATCCTATACCGCCATCTATTATACCTCTACCATATCATCATCTACCTCCACCCTATGCAACCTACAATCTAATTCCTCCTAACCAGCCTACTACCCAACCGGTTCAACCCACTCATCCTCTTTCCCTTGGCCATCCGTTCCCTAACCCTAACCCTACTGTACCTGGCCAAGTCCCTCCACCACCTTACCAGCCCCTATACCCGGCCCATGCCCAGCCTCCATACCAGCAGCCTATGCCACCTCCCTACGCACCGTACAACCCCAGTCTTCCCTATAATCCATCACCACCATATCAACCATTACCTCCACCCTACAACCAACCCAAACCTGCAAACACCAACGGGTATTTGAGTACAACTTGGACTCCAAATCCTACTGGAACTAGGATTACAAATCCTACTCCAACTAGGAATTCGAGTCAAACTCAGAGTACGACTTGGACTCAAGATCCTACTAGAACTAGGACTGCAAATCCTACTCCAACTAGGAATCCTAGTCAAACTCGGAGTACGACTTACCCTACAGCTGAACAATGGAAGGAAGCTGTCCAAAGTTGGATCCCTCTGCCTTACCCTTCAGCAGAACAGTGGGAAGCAATGATCCAACGATATTCTCCTACAAATTAGTCAAGCCCTATCGGAGTTCAGATTGCCAGTCAAAATCCCATTCTACCCGCGACTTGGATTGCGGAACCTAAACCCAGCTCTCCCTGGATTATGACTCCACATACGACTCCGACTCCACATGAGATTCCGAGATCAACTCCAAGTGGGGCGGCAGCAACCATCAGGGAAGAA
This sequence comes from Narthecium ossifragum, assembly GCA_963920575.1. Lineage (NCBI taxonomy): Eukaryota > Viridiplantae > Streptophyta > Magnoliopsida > Dioscoreales > Nartheciaceae > Narthecium > Narthecium ossifragum. The sequence continues at coordinate 10,209,363 of OY986965.1, read as the reverse complement.
AATATCAAAGAAGAAGGAGAGATCCAGGAGATAGTTGAGCAGCCAAAGCTATTTGATCCTCAGCTTGAGCAACACCTGCTGCCACCTTCCTCAGCTTCACCACCTTAACCAGATCCCACCCCACATCTCAGCCCAGCCAGCATCCTGACATCATCTCCTTCCCTCTTCCTTTCATCCAAACCCTACTTCCCCACCACCAGGAATTCCTCTTCGGTAGCCCCCGTCACAAACCAACGTCCTCCTCAATCCTAACTCAATCCCATCACAGCCTTCCCCGACCATGCCTTCTTCATCATTGACCCCGACGGAAGCTCAAAACCCATCGGCATTCTTGAAGCTCCTCACAGCCACTCAACCTCTCCTTCCATAGTCGTTCCATGTAGATCCCCGCTGGCTCCCAACTCCATCTTCCCCGACTCTGGCGGCAAACCTGAAGGGAGTCACGGTCTACCTCTGCCCAATACTACTATAACCTCCTCTCACAACCCACCGAAGAATCTCCAAAGGCATCAAAGGCCATCCCCTAAACCTCCTGACCCCTTCCCCGACATTACCAAGCCCGGCTCCAATTCCCGACTACCAGATCGCCATTGGCCCCACCTCCTCACTCCTGACCGGCACCGACCCCCTGGCCAGATTCACTCAGTTGGATCGAACCCCCATCCTCTCATTACCTCTTCTCCTTGGGATTTGAAGTCCGACGAGCTTCCCTCACAAGCGATTGAGTTCTGGCCACTTTCAGCTGCCAGATCTCTTTCCATTTCCAGCCTACAAGACTTGGACATATTCAATCCAGGCTCAACCAGATTTGGCTACACCAACCAAGTCCGATCAAGCCTAGATTCAAACCAGTTCGGGCTAACTCAGACTCAAGTGGGTTCAGTCAGATTCAATCTAGTCAGATGTGATCTTAGCCAGTCAAGTCCAGGCAAGCTCAGTCATCAGACTTGGTCAGGCCAAATGCCAACCTTCAGCAAGATCAGACCAGATTTCGGATGATCTCTACACATCCTCGACATTTGATCAAGCATCCAATGATCGAGGAACTAACTGGTGCTCGAGCTCTTGGGTATGATGAATGTTGGAGTAATATTTGGAGGCTAAGAGTTGGCCCAAGAATTAAGCAGTTTGTACGGCGGATCCTCAAAGGTAAATTGGTTGTACGGGACTCCCTCTGGCGGCTTTGCCTCTCCTCTTATCGGGATGGTCCAAGATGCGGTACGGAGCATGAGACTTTACTTCATGCTTTGTTTGGATGCAGATTCTTCCGACAGATTTTCGAATTAATCTTTGGCTGGGAAGGAGTTGAATTACCTTCTTGGGACCCTGACACTCTTTTGAGGTTCTTAGTTGGGGCTACTGGTGGCGAAACTGTCAAGAAACAGAGGTCTTATCTTGCGGTGGGGATTTGGATGATATGGAAGGATAGAAATGTGTTGATCTTTGAAGGTCTCGGCTAGTCAGCATGGGCGGTGGCGTGCAAAATTATCAGGTTGGCTAAGGAGCAACTTCACAAGAGGCCACAAGCAAAGACCCAGGTCGAACAGAGGACCAATGTTCAGGTGGTGCGAGCAGATGCCTCCGTTGATCTCGGGTTTGGCATGTCGGCTGTTGGTGTAGTCGCTTGCGCAGTTGATGGGTCACCGCAATGAGCAGTGGGATGGCCAATTGGCGTTGGGACGGTGCTTCAGGGAGAGATGGTGGCGATCCTTTTTGCCTTGAAAGAGGCATCGGCTAGAGGAGTTGTGCGTCTTGTTGCGGAGTCAGACTCCTTAGATGATGTACAGGTGTTGAATGGTTCGAGGCTATGGCCCCGAGAATTGGAGGGACTAGCCAAAGAGGTATGGTCTGAGGCACTTAACTTTGAGTCTCTTTTATTCCTTCACATTGCGAGATCTTGTAATGTTAGGGCAGATAGGGTTGCGCGTTTTTGTCGTATGATGGGTGCCTCTTTTATGTGGTCTACACTTGATGGTTTTGAGCTTCTGAACAGGCTCCTATAAGTTGTAATTCTAGCATTCGGGCTCATCTCTTCAAAAACAAAAATAACAAAAATAATTTTATGAAAACCATCTCATAAATCTCTACCATCAATCACATAAATCATGTAGGGTTGAAAGTACGTTAAGGGAACTCTATTCCTTCAACTCTATTAACAATAAAACTGTATTCATGAGATCATGCATCGAGAAGTTCACAAGAATCAAACTAAAGAAAAACTAAAACTACACTAGGGTTTCATGATATTCCTAAATACAAGAATTAGCAACTCATCTTTTAGATGAAAGCCATCGGGTTGGAATAGGAAGCTGTCACCGTCCGCATCCTCGCCGTCTTCTCTTTCCTTCTCCAAAGATTGTCAAAAAGAAGATTATTTTCGGCTGGAATAACACCTTTATATAATAGAAACCCTTAATCCCTGAATTAGGAGTCATAACTAAGGTTAAACTCTAATTTCCCTAAATTCCATATTGATGACATCATCCAAGCGACCGATCGGACTCAAAACCGATCCATCGCTCCAGTCGGTTTGACTGGGTCTTTACTGCTACGTCATTAATTAATTTCAGCCTTTCTCAAATTTCAGCTTTCATAGATCCAACTTTGCTTCAAAACTGGCACCAATTCATAGAGAATCTTATAACATGTTCAACATGACAGTTGTAGAACCTGAAGTCTTCTTTCATATCCCAGAATTGCAGAATATTTAGAGTTTTGTAAAATTTCTGGTGATTTATTTCCAAACAGTCGACGAAGCAGTCTTTTTGCAGAATTTACTGATTTTTGGCCGAATTTCTTGTATTTCTTCTCAAATTCTACTTAAACCTGAAATCAAACAATAAGATATCAAATACACCTACTCTTAGTCTAACAAAGGTAATTTAAGGGGTTTAATTATGAATAATTAGTGACTCATCAGCACCGCCGCCGCCTCCTTAGATCCGGCAATTACGGTGGCCCCACCGACAATCCAGCACCATGGATCGAGTCCCTAGGCCACCACGACTTCATCCCTACTGGCGCCTGATGAGTCACTAAATATTCATGGTTAAATCCCTTAACTTGTCTTTGTTAACCCGAGAGTGTTTGTATTTGATAATTTGTTAGTTGATTTCAGGTTTAATGAAGATTCAAAATGAAAAGTACAGGAAAAGGTTAATATGCTGAAGATATGCTACTCCGCTGTCAGTTTGGAAAGAATTTAGTAGAAATTATTCATAAGTGCACATATTCTGAAATTTGAAGGACATCTAGAAGACATCAAGATGTACAACTTTCATGTTGGACACTTCGCGAGATTCTCGACAGATTAATACATGTTTTGAAGACTATGAAGATATATAGATTATAGAAAACGGGTCCGTCGAAGTTCAGGAAAATATTCGCCAAATATTCCAGATAAGTCCGCATATTATCAAATCTTCGGGATCTGACAGAAGACTTCCAAATCTACATCTTTAGTATTGGACTCGTTTCCAAATTCCGGCTTTATTAGACCTAGTTGCGACCGGAATAGGCTGCCCAAAATTAATCCAGGGAATCCGAGTTGTAGTAGAAGTCCAACTTATCCTATAACCCTAATTCTGGGAGTTAACCTATAAAAAGGTGTTTGTTGGCCAAAAATTGAGAGCCCCCATAGAAAGAAAATAGAAGATTAGGGTTTCTGAAGACGGTGGAGATGCAACGTGGATCCTTGGAATTCTTCATCAAACCTATGGCTTCCATCCCCAAGATGAGTGGTTGATTTTTATATCTAGGGATCTCATGAAGCTTTAATAGATCTTCCTTGTATTTTTCTAGTTGAATCTTGCATTTTTATACTAGACATGATCTTATAGATTGGATTTTAATGATAAAAGAGTTGAGGGAACAGAGCTCCTTGACGTATTTTTAGACCTACTTGATTTCGGTGATTGATAGTAGAGATATATATATGATGGTTTTTATATGGTTTGTGAAATAATCGATGAGATATTTTATACTTAGTGACGATAGGTTGTGCTAAGGTTACCCTAGAGACAAGCTATGCTAATCGAAGATAAAGTATGCATTTGGAAAACACTCACCTTATTTTAGGGATTCATGTAAGCTTAAGAACCTGTGAATGTATAATGTCTAGATAAGAAAACAAAAAGATAACTAGAGAATACAGGAAGTGAAACTAAAGTGGATTGAGTAATCTCTAAGTTTTCTCTCATTGATTTATCTTAATCTTAACTTCCATTGCTTTCTTAGTTAGTTTCAATTACCTAATTTCTAAAACTCATAAACCCTTTTGTTGCTTTAGAATAGAGTATTGAGAGTTAGTTTTGTTTTCATTGCATTGAATCACTAGTTTCCCTATTGATTGACCCCGTATTTCACCATTATACTATCCTATTACTTTAATGTTGAAATAAGGGTTTATAAATTTAATACTTAATTGAGTTTGCATATGATTTAACAACGCGTTTGCAAGCGATCAGCGCCGTCGACCACCGGTCCGTCCTCGCCGTTGATCAACGCCAGAGCTCTCTCAGCCATCTGATCGGTTATGCATCAGGTTGAGTCGGTTTGAATTGATAGCACTTGAGCCCAATATGAACAAATTGACCCACCTCCTCCTTGCCAGATTGGACCAGATCATTCCCATCAAGCTCAGTCACAACTGAATCTGATCATGCCCAGATCCAGCAATGCATACTTGACCAGATTACAACCAGATTGGGCCAGTTTGGTTCGCCAGTTTGGTTCGGATTAGATCACATCCGAACCGGAATTGAGCCAGGTTAAGATGATTTACGCATCAAAATTGTACATAAAATTTGGAAATTTGACCATCTAAAATTGACCAAAATGCATTTTGATATTTTTAAATTCACTTTCATCTTTTTAAATTCATTTTCATCTTTCCAAATTCATTTTCATCTTTCTAAATTCATTTTCATCTTTTTAAACTCATTTTCATATTTATAAATTCATTTTCATCTTTCTAAATGCATTTTCATATTTCTGAATGCATTTTCATATTTCTAAATGCATTTTCATCTTTTCACGTGCATTTTCAACTTTCTAAATTCATTTTCATCTTTCCTGCATTTTCATCTTTTTAAATTCATTTTCATCTTTCTAAATGCATTTTCATCTTTCTAAATGTATTTTCATCTTTTTAAATTCATTTTCATCTTTTTAAATTCATTTTCATCTTTTCACATGCATTTTCATCTTTTTAAATTCATTTTTATCTTTCATGCATCTTCATATTTCTAAATTCATTTTCATCTTTTTAAATTCATTTTCATCTTTTTAAAATCATTTTCATCTTTCCTGCATTTTCATCTTTCTAAATTCATTTTCATCTTTCTAAATGCATTTTTATCTTTCTAAATTCATTTTCATCTTTCTAAATTCATTTTCAGCTTTTCACATGCATTTTCATCTTTCTAAATTCATTTTCATCTTTCCTGCATTTTCATCTTTTTAAATTCATCTGTCATCGTTCTAAATTCATTTTCATCTTTCTAGATTCATTTTCATCTTTCTAAATTCATTTTTCATCTTTTTGAATGCATTTTCATCTTTCATGTATTTTCATCTTTTTAACTCTTTAAATTACAACTTAATTGGTTGAAAGTCTTCATCAATAGTCTCTTCAGTCACCTCTACTTTTATTCTGTAATTTTTTTTTGTCTTTTTCCGTATTTTCCTAATTTTTCTACCACTTTTTCCCTATTTTTCTACCCCTATTTTCCCCCATTTTCTCTCTCCTCTTCCTCTCTCCACCCTCGAGCTCAGTCCGGCTCGCCCCAAGCCGACCACCAGCCGGGACTTCATCATCCCGACTCGTCATCCGCTTAAGTAGCTCGATCGCGAGCCTCTATCGTCGTTCGCCACTCTGGCCATCCCATACCTCGAAACCACCACCAATCATCTCCGCTCATCACCCCTGACCCTCCTGTAACATCCACCGCTCTCCACACCGCCCCCATTGACGCTGACGCCTTAAAACCAAACCCACCGTCGACGAGATCCATTATGATCGCAGCCCTGCGCCGCCTCGTGACCTCCTGAAGCTTCCATAAAACTCAGGAGGTCACCCCACCGCTTCCTCCTACATCCCCGGCCTCGATCAAGGCCTGGATCGCCGGATCCCAACTCCGACGACCATGCCATCCGTAGCCACCACCACCGCTCTCCACCGCCTCATGATCTCATGAAGCTTCCATAAGCCTCAGGAGGTCACCTCGCCGCTTCCTCCTCCATCCTCGGCCTCGATCAAAGCCTGGATTGCCGGAGTTGGCCCACCGGCGACCATGCCATCCGCAGCCACCTCGTGACCTCCTGAGGCTTACATGATGTCACCCCGCCGCTTCCTCCTCCTTCCCCAACACCGATCAACCCTTTGATCGCCGAATCTCTACTACGGCAACTCCATCGCCGCCACCACCATGCCAGTCAATAGGATTATCAATCAAGAGCATTTTAATCTTTTGCTTAATACATTTGTCAAATAAACCTATCAAATGAGGTTATAATCTTAAAAAAATATCAAATGGGGTTTTTAGCAAAAAAATTCTCTCAACAGGGGTTATCACAGATTGTCTATATATATCCTCAAATAACTTTCAAATTACGGATTTACCCCTATATTCTTCATATTTTCATATATATCCCTCAAAAGTTTAAGTGATCACATATATATCCTTCCGTCAACTCCCGTGAGGTTAAGTAACTTAACCATGGTTAAATCATATTTTAGGGGGCTTTTTGTAAATTTATGGGGATTTTCGTGTAACTATGGGTTTTTAGGGGGTTTTTTTTTGCAAATTCTCAGTTTTCACCGCCGACGCCATTTTGCGGCCAAAAGCCGGCCAAGTTTACTGATCTCATTCCCCTTCTTATCCCCACTATTTCTCACTAGAAGCTAGTAGAAGGTGGAGTTTGAGAGACAAAGAAACGGACAAAAACATAGAAGAAAAAAAGGGGTTTTCGCCGGATTTTTTCGTGATTTGAGTGGTAATCGTTGATTTTTCTTCTTCTTAGTGTAGATAAGCTTCCTTATTGATTCCGGATTTTTTCATGTATTTTTGGGTATTTTTCGTGACATTTTTCAAGGTTTTTGGATCTTCTCCGGCGAAGGTCGTCGGAGATGACGCCCCCCCTTTTTCCAGCGACTGTAGAGTTGGGTAATCATCGATTTTTTTCTTCTTCTTGGTGTAGATAAGCTTCCTTGTTGATTCCGGGTTTTTTCATGTATTTTTGGGCATTTTTCGTGGCATTTTTCGATGTTTTTGGATCTTCTCCGGCGAAGGTCGCCGGAGATGACGACGGGGACGATGAACAGTATCAGGGGCAAAAAGGTAATTTGACACCACGCCGTTAACGGATTTATGGAATATTCCCATTTGATTCCACGGCAACTAACCCGAAGGGTATTTTTGAGATTATTTGGACTTTTTAGGGGTATATATGAAAATATGAAGAATGTATGAGTAAAAACGTAATTTAAAATTTTTTTGAGAATATATATGTAAAAAAACCCTTTAAATTATTATTTGAAAGACTTAAATATGCATTTGGAATCTAAAGTTTCTGACAATTTTACGTGGTCCATTATAGTACATGGAGTTTCCGAACCGCTCATGCCTTCGTCCCTGCGCCATCCACTGGCGAGAGGCTTAATGTTGACTAGTCAACTTAATATTGACTAGTAAACCCTTTTCTTAGGTGCCAAGCCAGGTCGCAGAGTTATTGGAGGAGGAAAGCGAAAGCAATGGCCATCGCCAGAACCATCGCCTCTCTCCTCTTTCTCGGGGCCTTCTCTCTCGTCCCCGTCCTCAACGCCCCCGGCAATCTAGTGGCGCCGGATACAACCAAACGAAGAGTGTTTGACTACTTTGTTTTGGCCCTCCAATGGCCAACCACCTACTGCCAGAGGACCCAAAATTGTTGATCCATGAATGGGTGCTGCTGATCTCATGCTCTGGACCGATTACAATGATGGAAGTTGGCCATCATGCTGTGGAGGCTCTGGCTCTGATTTTGTTATGTAACATCTTTGATTCCATTGCTTAACAAGAATTGGCCATCTTTAAGTTGTATCTCTTCCTCTCTTTGTCATGGTGGAAAGGAACCCTTTTGGGGACATGAGGCCGTGGTTTTTAGGCGGTGGCTGCTCCGCCATTTCGTGATAAGCGCGTTGAGGCGATGGTTCTTGGGCGGTGGCTGCGCCGTCTCACAATGAGGAGCGATGGAGCGGCGAATGGCGATGGAGGAGCGGAGATCGGTATCCGTAGGGTGCTTGGAGCAATGAGTGTCGGGGTCCAGCGGTTGGCGAGGTTTTGGGGGAGGAAAGAGGAGCGGAAGAGATCTGGTAGGCCGGAGGTGAGGGATTTGAGTGGTGGTGTCGCCGGCTAGGGCGTTGACGGTGGTTAGATCTGTGAACGATGACGACGCCGGATAGGTTCCTGCGAGGAGCTCGTGGTCGGGTTCGCCGTGAAGAGACGCGTTCGGGAGATAGGAGAGGAGGAAGAAGAGGGTCAGGATGGAGATCGGTGATGGGGGAGGTGGGTTGGAGCTTGAGTTGAAGATCTTGGCGTGGCCAGAGGTCAGGTTGACGTTGTTAGCCGCTGAAGGTGACGGAGGGAAGTGAGGAGTGGAGGAAGAGGGGCAGGTGGTGATGGTGGCCGTGGGCTAGGAGATGGAGGTGGCGGTGGTGGTGCTTGTAAAGGGTATGAGGGATGGAGGAGATGGAGATCATGGTGGTACTTGGAGAGAGGTACGGGATGGAGATATGAAGAGAGAGGAGATGGGGTTGAAGGCGAGCTGTGCTCGCCGGAAAAGATCCCCGGGGTTCTTGGATGGAGAGAAGGGATAATGTCAAAACTTAGTCAACGAAAGTCAAAATTGATCAAAATTGAATCGATTTGACCGTTTATTGACCCGGTTTAGGACCTGTTTGATTGCTGAGAAGTGAGCTGAAGTGAAGTGACTTCTGGGGAGTGAAATGAAGTGAAGTGAAGTGACTTCTGGGGGTTTCTGAGTTTTTGTGTTTGGTTGATGTTTGAAGTAGAATATGGTCACCCCAACTATTTAATATTTTAATAATTTTCCTATATTAAAATATTAAAAAATAATACTATTTTAGATGACGTGGACCAATCACAAGGTGCTACGTGACATGTGGGATCCATTTATATTAATATTTTATTACAGTATGATATTATTAACATTATTTGCCACTTAAAATATTAAAATTAAAACATTAAAATAATATTTTAATCTTAAAATATTTAATAATTTAATAACTTTTAAATTAAATTATTAGAAATAATATTATTTTGGATGACGTGGATCAATCACGAGGTGATACGTGATATGTGAGACCTACTTATATTAATATTTTATTACAGTATAATATTAATGATATTATTAACATTATTTGCCACTTAAAATATTAAAATTAAAACATTAAAACAATATTTTAATATTAAAATATTAATAATTTAATAACTTTAAAATTAAATTATTAGAAATAATATTATTTTGGATGACGTGGATCAATCACGAGGTGATACGTGATATGTGAGACTTACTTATATTAATATTTTACTACAATATAATATTATTAATATTATTTTTCACTTCAAATGCTACTTCAAATGCCACTTCAAATGACTTCAGGCCAAAAAAACCGGAAGTCAAAATGGGAAGTGGCTTTGGCTACAGTGACTTGGAAGTGGTGCTAAAGTCACTTCAGCCCCACTTCCGAGCAACTAAACACCTGAAGTGGCTCGGAAGTCACTTCAAAAAAGTGACTTCCGGCCACTTCACGTGAAGCAAACATGCCCTTAGTCGAGCCGCCGTTAGTCCGAAGGTCGGCGAATGGATGGAGGCATTTCATAAAACCGGTTTAGAAAATCAGAAATGATTTGTGCTGCATTTCACATGTACAGCTACCGATTCATATACATGTTTATCGGTAGTAGGCTGGCGATAGGTATGTATCGGTAGTGGGATACCGATAGGCATGTACAACCTATCGGTAGGTACCGATACATAACTATCGGTAGCCTACTACCGATAGGCATGTATATGAATCGACAACGAACCTATCGGTAGTGGGGTACCGATAGGTTGTCCATGCCTATTGGTAGACCACTGCCGATAGGCATGTATATGAATTGGTAACACAACTACCGATTCAATAATGTGAAGTGCACATGCTACGTGGCATGTGCACCAATCAGCGCTCTTTGAAAATTACTTTAATTGAAGTTTTTTAACTGAGTAGTGATTGGTGCACACAACCACCTGGCGTGTGTAATGCACATGCCTAGGTGGTTGTGTTATTTAAACAATATTTATTAAAACTTGCTTATATTGTAGTCTTAAAATTATTTGTTTAGTATAGACTCCCTAACGGGTTAACGGGTGACGATGAAATGCTGAATTCTCACCCGCAAGCCAAAAGATCCATTGCAAGCATCCTCTCCCACCTCTCCTCTCTGTCCTCTCCAGTCGGCTCGCCACACGGCTCACCTCCCACCTCCGTTTAACTCCTTTCCTCCCCCTCCTCTCCCGCCTCCCACCTGCGCTTCCTCCACTCCTCCCCCGCCGGAGTAGGCCTCGTCGCTCGAGTTCCTTCTCCTCCTCCAGGTCCATCGGCGTTGTTGACGTCACCACCCCTCCCCAACCTCGCAACCCACTCTCTCCTTCTCCGGACACCTGGAAAACTAGGGGTGGCAATTCGGGTCGTGACCCGCAAACCCGACCCGAAATAAACGGGTTCGGGTTTGATATAAACGGGGTTGGGTCATAAACGACCCGTTTATGACCCGCGAATAAATGGGTCGGGTCGGGTTAACCCGCCTAACCCACGGGTCAACCCGTTAACCCGTTTATCCTACCCTTACCCGGTTACTCTATCCTCCACACTCCACTCCTCTCAAGCTCTCACCTCTCACCCTCTCCACTACTCCAGGCTCTCACCTCTCACCCTCTCCACTACTCCGCCTAACCAGCTCTCCTCCTCTCCCTCTCCCTCCACTCCTCTCACGGTCTCACCCCTCTCCTCCTCCCTGCCTCTCTGCTACCCTCCCCGAGCCCGAGCCGAGGTCGCCTCAGCCACGACCTCCAGGACCTCCTCGGCCTCTGCGACAGCCACGACCTCCAGGCTCCAGGACCTCCAGGACCTCCCCGGCCGCCGTCCTCGACCTCCCCGGCCGCCGTCCTCGACCTCCCCAAGCCGAGGTCGCCTCAGCCACGACCTCCAGGACCTCCCCGGCCTCCGCGACAGCCATGACCTCCAGGCTCCAGGACCTCCACGACCTCCCTGGCCGCCGTCCTCGACCTCCCCGAGCCGAGGTCGCCTCAGCCACGACCTCCAGGACCTCCACGACCTCCGCGGCTCCACCCCCCACTCCTTCCCGTCGCGGCGTTGCCGTCCTCGACCTCCGCGAGCCTCATATCCGGTCAGATCCGGCCAGATCCGGCCAAATCCGGCTAGATCCGCCTCAGATCCGGCCAGATCCGCCTAGATCCGCCTCAGATCCGGCCAGATTCGGCCAGATCAGGCCGTTTTCCTGCCAGATCCGGCCAGATTCGACTGTTTGTCGGCCAGATCTGGCCGCCGGCATCGCTCGCGCCGCCTCTCCCTCGTTGGCCGTGGCGGGTTGTCGTGGCGGGTCAACCCGAACCCCACCCGACCCGTTTAATAAACGGGTTAGACGGGTCGGGTTGACTTGTTTATATATGGGTCGGGTTTGGGTTTACAAACCTGACCAGTTTATTAAACGGGTCGGGTTCGGGTTTGGCCTTTTGTTAAACGGGTCAGTATATGACCCGACCCGAACCCGACCCGTGAACCCGAATTGCCACCCCTATGGAAAACCCCTCCCCTCTCCACTCCATCCCAGACCCCGTTCCTCACCTTCGGCGACGTCCCCGACAGCAAAGTGCAACACCCCCTCTTGTTCCCACAGCCGGGCTGGCTTCGTCGAGGATTTTCTTGAAGGGTATGTTTCTTTCTTTGCATCTAAATCTTTCTTTACTCTCTAATAGTAGTTTAGGCTTTGGTATGCGTTGGGAGATGCTTGTGAGGTTTGTTGTTGATATTTGAAGCTTGGGTGCTGGGATTCCATACTTTCTCACAGTTGGTTTTTCTTTTTACTCACAAGGCCATTTGTCCCCAGCTTGAAATTGAGCTAATTATGCTGGAAATGTGGACTAAGCAGTGGTGTTAGTGCTTGTTTTTATTTTTAATCACCCTCTGTTTAGTAGATCTTTGATCATAGTTCTCCAGTCCATTGTCAAATCCTCTTGTTTAGGTACACAAAGTTTAATATCTTTTCTTCCCCTATTTCCCTTGATGTGATTGTCTTTGTGATCCTTGCTTGATGATTATGAGGTAATTGACTGTAATGAACTATAGGAAAATAATTCTCAAACTTAGTTGTGGTTTTTTCTGTAGGTGGTCAAGAGTTTAAGTTCATTAAGGTTTATAAGATTTACCTTTTCTTGTTTCAGCTATTTAACGGCCTTACATGACAGGTATATGTTTTGATGAGCTACAAATATGAGGCATCTAGTGTAGAGTTTGAGCACTCAAAAGCTGTTCATTCCACGTACATGAGATCAATACTTTTTAGCAGCAACTCTTGAATAACTAAGATGTTCTTATCATTTTCTCTCTTTCATTTTGTAACTTGGGTATCCCAAAATGAAATACTGGATAAACTGATCATGTATGTTAAGCAACGCTACAACAATGTGGCCTATGTTTATTACAGATAATGGTGAGTGAAGTACATTATACAATTAGATTGATGTTGTATATCCCAAATTAACCACCCAATATAAATCATATGGGCGTGATGTAGTGTTTCATCAATTCTACTCTATGGCATGGTAGATACTTCAAATGGAATATGTTCATAGAATTTTTACATTATGAAGTGTTTGCAGGAAGCCAAAGAGGAGAGTAAAGATTAACAAAATGAAAAAAGGAAGAGTAAGAACATTGAAACTAATCTCTCTATGCACATTTTGTTAAAATTTTCTTTTAAGTCTTTTATTTTCTTTATTTTCTTTCGTTTGAAAGGGATCAAGAAATAAATCAGATTTGAAATCATAGGAAATTGTGACCAAATCAAATTTGACTCGTTTAGATGTGATACGTAAACAAACTTGTAAAGGCGAAAAGATGGAATTGTGAGACATCATTTCTGCAAAACCTTTAACATTAGTTTCATGGTGGCACAAGTGGTAGCAGTTTCTTGATGTAGTTGTCTTCTAAGCTTGTTCTCTTATTATGGATGTTAGTAAATGTGTCTCGGCGTATTGAGATTTAGTTTTTTTACGATACATGTTATTCTTGTGATCGAAGTGTTCTCAAATTGAGCACATCTACAAGAAACATGAATTAAAAACTGTTATTGGCTTTTACATAGTTTTGGAGGCATCCCAAATGAGATTGTTTTTTTGCATCTACATCTTTCCATATCTCATTCTCATTTGCCTCTACTTCATAGTTCATCAAAATCTGAAAGGATGATTGATAACAAATATTCTTTGTCATTTTATCTTAATATTAGTCAAGATATTATTTTTTGTTAGCACAAATTTAGAAGCTTTAACTCCAAATTGACTATTAAAAACCAATTTTAAGTATGTTGGCATTTTCATAGTGGATTAGAAGAGGACATAAATGTTGAAAAATAGTAAAGCCATTTCTTTTTCCGTCTCAATTGATGTAGACTATCTATGCTTGGATAAACAACAAAGCCAATTTTATTCTATTTCGCAGAGAAATAGTCCGGCTATTCTTAGCATGAAGAAAGTTCTCTTTATTTAGATTAATTATGTTCACATGCATATGCATTTTTTCCTGTCTAGAGAGGCAATCTTGAGAGCTTTTTGCCCACTATGTTCATTATTGTTTATTTTCCTGATTTCAGGTGTTCTAAATCGATCGCATGAGTGTGCTTTGAAAGCTAACATTGCTTAGTGGAGTCATGCTTTCATCAGTTTGTTGCTCCAGATATAGGCTGTCAGCTAGAAAGGTGCCAGCTCCTTTCAGTGTCATGAAAATTCGACTCTCTTGTCGACGTCCATAATGTTGTTGTTATGGGTTAACTTCTTATTATGGGTAAATGTTGTTGGTATGGGTTAATTTCTTGTGTACGGTGAGATCTATAAGGTTAACGAATCATACTCAGGTTACATATGCAATTGTTGCTAAGTCTTGGATGGTTGGACTTGATTTCATGCGGATAGTTATCGCTGTTGTAATGTGAACATTATCAAAGTACGACCGTGAAGTGAACATTGTGAGTTGTTACATTGTTTTGAGTGTTGTGGAATTGATTTATGTAGAGGAAATAAAATCTGTCCATGAGCCATATCGGGAGCAACCTACCGACCCAAAGGAAACACTTATCGGTACCCAAATACCGATAAGTGTTTTGTAATAGATCGGTAGCAGACGACCGATACAATAAAAAGCCATCTATATGTGCTCTTATTCGGTAGTCACGCACCCGAACTGTCGCGCCCCGACCCGCGAAAGCCCAACCGGGCCGGGCGACGCGAACCGGAACCTACAAAACGCGGAAAACAAAGCCGGCGAGGGTTCCCTCTAACCTATTGGTCTTCTTAACAGTTCACCAAAAGCACCCCCAAATTAAAGACAATAATTAACAAAACCTCGAACCACAGATTTAAGAACTCAAAGTGTTTAATATACATATCCTCGGAGAGGGGGGGAGTTCAAATACAACATTGCTCCCGTAGGAGACTATCTAACATAAGGTATAAAAGTTGTAAAGATCACCACCTCTCAAAGCCCGCCTGGCGCCGCCGCACCGCCAACCAACTGCCCGGTAGGGGCCACAGAGGAAGAATTGACGCCTGCACCTGCAAAACGTAGCCTGGGTAGGAGTGAGCACTAAGCTCAGTAGGGATCTACACTACGACACACAGAAGGAAGAGAGAAATGCAACAGTGTCTCCCTCAAGTAGGATCTGGGTGTATACAGGGGTCCTATAACCCCAACTCGTGTCCCTGAGGCCCAGGGGCAGCACTCAGTAGCAGGAAACAACACTGCTGGCCCACAAGCAGGTACCGACACTGTAGGCGGGAAACTGCACCGGTAAGTAGTCAACCTCTCTCTACTCAAGGGTCAACAGAGTGGAACACGGGCTACACCTCAGCATCCGACTAAAGGCCGACACGACCTCTATAATCATCAAGCAACATGTGTACCAGTCATCTAAGCCTATAATCAAGTTTGACTGGACACCACAATTCAAACCGGGTCCTAACAGCCCAACCCCGGTCCTAGGGCTAAGTCCGAGCTTCCAGCCTCGGGACGGCGACCCAAAGATCACCCACGCCCTAACCAATGCAACTAATGCACAATCAACAATGCATGCTATGACATACACAGATAAGAAGCAGAGCATGCAACAGTATGTCAAGCATCATTTAAGTCTACTGGATCGCTGCAGCGGCACTACCGACTGCTGCCAGCCGATCCGCAGCGGGTCCCGGCTTTACGACGGTACCACGACCGTCAACCGTGAACTCCTGCAACGGGAAGCAACCCCGAAAACCACTGATGAACAGTAAACAATATAATATTATATTCCGAAATATAATATTATATTCAAACACCCAAAACCTCTACTTAGGGCTATTTGATCTTGTCGATCCGACATCCAAACGATGTCGGATTCACGATCCAACTTAGCCACAAGTAGGTGTATATACTAGAATCAACATATCCAAAATTCATAATCATCCAACGGTTGGATTAACGGGAAAACGCTAATCAAAAATCGCTAATCAACTAACTTAACAATTAATTTCTGCAACGCAGCCCTCCAGGAAACAATTCATAAAACATTGTAGACAAATCCTAAAATTACGAAACAAGATGCAATGGAAAGCTAACGAAGAGATCTACAACTCTTATGTTTATCAAAAGCCAAGATCATGTACACGCCGGCCGGAAAACTCGCCGCAAGCCGGCTGTTCTTCAAGAACAGCAGAAAACCAGAAATCCGAGCTTAATCATGCAATAAACCTATTCAAATCTCAACCAAATAATATGAAACTCGTATCAGTAATTCTAACAGGTATAAGGAATCCAACAAATCAAGGATCAACAAGATCCAACGGCTAGATCTAGAGAAAACCCAAAATAAACATCAGTAGGTATAACCCTACCTAGCTGCGCTTTCCTCGGCTGATTCCCCGCGAGTTGATCACCAACAAGCTTCCAAACCACTTCAGGGATCTTCCTCTCGTTGCCACGAATCCAACGAGCCTTAGAACGCCAAAAAAGATGGTCGGAGGAGGGAGAACGGAGGTGAGGAAGTGGGCTGCCGGAAACAGGGGAAGAAGCAGAGGTTTCGGGAGAAGAAAGAAAGAGAAAGAAGAAAGGAGGAGAAGGAGGAAGAGGAGGGGAAAGGGGGAGGGGAAAGCCGGGAGAAGGGGGAAAAAGTGAGGAGAGGGGAGGGAAAGTCCTCCCCATCTCTGACAGGGGAGAGCGACGGCCAGCGGTGGCCATCCTCGCGAAGCAGAAAAGCCACCGACGCGAGTCCGATCGGTCGCTCCAAGGAGCGATCGATCGCTCGCGCCCTGGCTCGATCCCACCATCGACTCGCTCACGAGTCCGACCGATCGCTCCAAGGAGCGATCGATCGCTCGAGGATCGTCAGCTGCCCAAAGGCAAGCTTCCGCGCGCCCGAGCTGGGATCTTCCGATCCCGGGTCCACCTAGCCAGTCTAAACAAGCATTAACACAAACAAGGCCGGTGTGTGCACACGCGGGTGTGAAACAAAGCAACAAGGCGCAATTTACCAAATTGCCCTTGCGGTCTACAGCGAGCCACAGGGGTAGAGGGACAGGTCCTCACACGAACAATGAGCCATGGTATATGCACACCGATAGAGCTCAGCGACAAGCCTTGAATATTACATCCGATCGGCACACTCGTACCGATAAGCACAGTAAGAGAATTGGTATACGACGACCGAAATAACCCTGAGCCGTGTAGATGTGCTCATGTTCGGTAATCACGCACTCGAATGTTACGACATTGTATCGGTAGTTGCCCACTGATAGAGCTCAGCTAGAGGCCAACTTATACTTCAATGGATCGGTGCCCTGGAACCGCTAAGATTCCGTTACGTGTCGGTATGAAACTACCGATGCATAGCGGAATATAACAGTATTTTACTACCGATAGAATTGTCTATCGGTGGATAGGTACCGAGGAAATGAGTCAAGGTTCGGGTGTATGGTTACCGAACCTTAGCACATCTAGATGGCTGGTGATTGTATTGGTCGTTGGATACCATTACCATGATGTACCGTGTCGGTAGGTGTTCGCCGATACGGTTATGAGTTAGCCGGTACTTGTGTACCGATATGATTGTTTACAACCCATTAGTGTCGGATCACGGCAACACAATTGATGAGAATGCATAATGTTATATTTTTATCTCTTAATACTTAGTCTCCTATGCTTATTTTGTTCCTAAATACACTCATTATTCTTATATTTTGATTTAGGATGCAATTGAAGTCCTTAAGTCGAAAAGAAGCTGAAAAGAGTGCATGGATCAACTTTAAAGATTAATCTGTACCTGTTCATGAAGAACCAGATGATGTGCCATATATGGTTGGAAAGCTCTTGAAGTCTAGTTTCTGGGGAATTTTACGGTTTGTGATTCCGAGTTTCCTAGAGGAAGTTACAGCAATTTCAGTACCGATGGCGCAATCTTGATGGCAGAACAGTAAATATGCTGGAAAGTTGGATCGATCCGACACCCTGGTGGGATCGATCCGACTATGCAGAATCGTGACATAACATATATTTTTTGAACATGGTCCGATCGATCGATCCATCCATCCTAAGGGGTCCGATCGATCCGACACCTAAAGTTCGATCGATCGGACTCAAAAATAGCCAGAGAAGGTGGATTTTTACGCATCCGATCGATCCAGCACCCATAGATCGATCGATCGGACTCGGGCGTAACTAGAAATTGAAGGTTTTTAATAAGTCCGATCGATATCGGACTTTCCCAGTGAAGAAAATCAACGATTGTGATCTAATCCGAGGGTGGATACACTTAAGGCTATAAATAGGACTCTTTCTAGGGTTTGAGGGGGGATTCTTAGACACTTTTGGCTGCTTTTTCTCCTCCTTTATATTTTTTCTAGGTTTTATCTTGTTTATTGGAATCTTTTGAGGATTGTTCTCGATGGCCCTGCGTGGCTAAATCTTGATCCTTGGTCGAGGAAACTGAAACCTTGGAATCAATGAAACTGTGAGATCTAATTTATTTTTATTGTTCAGTTTATAGATGAGTATTGAATGTTCTTCTGTTATTAAATATTCATGATTGTCTTGTATAATTGCTAGGAGCGCTACTAGTTTATTATTCATTGCGATCTACTGCTAGGTTGGATATCAAATCCGGAATTGTTTGATCCCTCTAATCTGCGAAGCAACTAGGGTTTAATAATCTACTGCGTTTCAGAGATTGTTAGGTCTTAGGAAGAATATTTGATTAGATTAAATGCAACCGCTTGTGCTTGTGTTGTTTAGCTTCATCGATCTCCCTATTCTTAACGCTGCTACTAGATTAAATCTACAGCGCTTGTCTTAGGTTGTCTAGTAGTTAGGGTTGATTAAATCGCTTGTTTCTAATTAACTATGATTGAGGAGAGATTCGGATTTAATTCGAACGGTGAATATTCATGGTATGAATTGATTGATACTTGCATCTATGATCAGTTGTTGGATTCCGATGGTGAATGTTGACTCAGACCAAAGTTTGTTCTCTTGATTCAACTTGTTTCTTTGCTTTAGATTATTTCTTTACTGTTTTCCTCACGTTTAAAAACCCCCCTATCTTTGTTCACTAAGCACAAAACTAGGCTAAACACTTTTCGTGGGATCGACTCGTACTCGCACTACTACATTTGTTTTAAAGAGTATTGATTTTATTTTTGAGTGCCTGCGACAGCACATCAACAATTTTGCATTTTTATGCTTTCCTTGATCCGACACTAGTGGGTTGTAAACAATCATATATGAGTTGTTTGTGACTGTAAAATTGCAACAGGCTCGTTCATAGTAGGCACAATGAAAATGATTAATAATTAATATGAACTACTAACATGCTCGTACATAGGCGGGAAAGGACTCGTAGACCAGCAGCCGATGATTCGTGGTAGTTATACCATGAATATGTGACATGCATATCATGAATCAGATGATTAAATCATATACCTATGCCTAAACCGGATCATGATTACTATCAGTTTCTGTACAACTTGAACAATGTTCATATCACAATGTAATTACTCACTATTTACATAAAATCAGGTTCAACCATACAAACCAAACATGACTCGTACACCAGTAGCTAATGATTCGTAGTAGTCAGAGGACGAATATGTCACATGCATACCACGAATATGTAACATACATACCATAAATTGTGACATTCATACCACGAATTGTAACATTCATACCACGAATCAGATGATTAAATTCTATACATATGCCTAAACCGGATCATGATTCATATCAGTTTGTGTACAACTTCAACAATGTTTACATCATAATGTAACCACTCACTTTGTCACTGGATGAAATAGACGTTGCCTTTTAGGGGGGGTTCATGAGCTGAGCAAGAGCACTGGAAATGCTGGAGGAAGAGTTGAATACGGTGGGATCCTGATTTCTTAATATTTTAGCCGCATCTACACTAGCAGCCGATGATTCGTATTATATATAGCACGAATATGTGACATGCAAACTACAAATCTTTGACAACCCTCCTCTACTTAAAACGGATCATGATCAAAATCAATCAATGTACAACTTTTGTAATGTTCATATCACAACAACAATCATTATTTGCATGAAAATCATATCCAACCATACAAGACTAACCAACGTGATCAATATCAATCCCTATACAACTTTTGTAATGTTCATATTACAACAACGATCACTACTTGCATGAAATTAGGTCCAACCATACAAGACTAACCAACACGATCAATATCAGTAACTTTACATGTGAGGACCTGTCCCTCTATTCCTGGGTCGACCGCCTAGGTCGGGCCCGTGGCTCGTTGTGGACCGCAAGGGCAATTTGGTAAATTATGCTTTGTTGGTTTGTTTTACACCCGTGTGTACACACACTGACCTTGTTTGTGTTAGTGCTTGATTAGAATGGTTAGGTGGACCCGGGATCGGAAGATCCCAGCTCGGGCGCGCTGAAACTTGCTTTTGGGCAGCTTATGGCCCTTGAGCGATCGATTGCTCCTAGGAGCGATCGATCGGACTCGTGAGCAGAGCAGGTTGGGTAGTTGTGCTTAGAGAAGACGGCCGTCGTCCTCCATTGTCAGAGGAGAGGACCTCTCCTTCCCTTTTTCCCCACCTTCCCCGACCTTCCCCGACCTTCCCCTTCTCTTCTCCTCCTCTTCTTCCTTCTCTTCTCCTCCTCTTCTTCCTTCTCTTCTCTTCCTTCTTTCTTTCTTCTTCCCGCGGTGCCCTGTTTCCTCTGTTCTTCCCGGCAGCCATCTCTTTCGTTGCCGTTCTCCCTCCTCCGACTACCATTTTGGGAGCTTGAAGGCCCGTTGGAATCGTGGCGACGTGAGGACGATCACTGACGTGGGTTGGAGCTTGGTTAGCAGCTAGTTAGCGAGCAATCAACCAAGGAATTAGCGGTTCGGTAGGTTTTTCTACCTACGAGAGTTTTTAATGGGTTTCGTTAAATCTAGCCGTTAGATCTTGATGAAATTGTGTTGTTGGATGCATGTTGCCTAGTATAATTTCTGGTTTAAGTTTCATGATCTTTGGATGAGTTTTTAGTAGGATTTATGCATGATTAACCTCGGATTTTCCGGTTTTTGCTGTTCTTGAAGAACAGCCGGCTTGCGGCGAGTTTTCCGGCTTGTACGAGCATGATCCTGGGTTTTGTTGAATACAAGAGTTGTAGATCTCTGTGTTAGCTTTCCCTTTCATCTTATTTCGTATTTTTCTAATTTTCCTACGATTTGTTATGAATTTATTGCTGGTGGGCTGCGTTGCAGCAATTAATTGGTAAGTTAGTTTGATTAGTGGTTTTGATTAGTGTTTTCCCGTTAATCTAGCCGTTGGATGATTCTGGATTTTGGCTATGTTGATCCTGGAATCTAAGTTGGATCTTGAATCCGACATCGTTTGGACGTCAGATCGACGGGGTCAACTAGCTGCTTGTAGAGAACATTTTTTGTGTTTTGAATATAATATTATAAGCTCGGATTATAATAATATATTTTTACTGTTCATCGAAGTTTTCAGGGTTGTTTCCCGTTGCAGGAGTCCGCGATTGACGGTCGTGGTACCGTCGTAATGCCGGGACCCGCTGCGGATCGGCTGACAGCGGTTGGTAGTACCGCTGCAGCGATCCTGTTGGACTTGTATGCTGCCTTGACATTCTGTTGCATGCCTATTTCCTCTTGCTTGTGTATGTTCATAGCATGCATTCTCTGTTGTGCATTAGTTGCATGGTTAGGGGCGTGGGTGATTTGTGGATCGCCGTCCCGAGGCTGGAAGCTCGGATTTAGCCCTAGGACCGGGGTTGGGTAGCTTGGTCCAGGTTCGAATTGTGGTGTCCAGTCAAAGTTGATGATAGACTTAGATGACTGGTACACATGTTGTTTGGTGATTATAGAGGTCGTGTCGGCCTTAAGTCGGATGATGAGGTGTAGCCGGTGTTCCACTGTGTTGACCCTTGAGTAGAGGGGTTGCCTACTTAGCGGTGCAGTTTCCTGCCTGCAGTGCCGGTACCTGCTTTTGGGCCAGCAGTGTTGTTTCCTGCTACTGAGTGCGACCAGACATGTGACCAGCTCGGCTGGAAGACCATGATCGTGGGCCTCAGGGACACGCGGTGGGGTTATGGGACCCCTGTGTACACCCAGGTCTTATTTGAGGGTGACACTTTTGTGTTCCCCTTCCTTTTGTGTGACGTAGTGTAGAACCCTACTGAGCTTTATGCTCACTCCTACCCGGGCTGCGTTTTGCAGGTGCAGGCGCCAGCTCTTTTTCAGTAGCCCCTACCGGGCAGGTGTTTGGTGGCCCGGCGGCGTCTGGCGGGGTTTGAGGACCGGTGATCCCTTTCTACGCTTTTGTTATAGTTAGTCTCCTATGGGAGTATGATGTATAAACTGTTGTAACCCCTTTGAGGCTTTTGAATATTATATTATATCTTTTGAGGTTTGAAATTGTTGTAATATTCAGAGGTGCTTATGAATTGTTTAATGAAATTAGTAAGTTGGGGGGAACCCCTCGCCTTTATTTCCGCATTTAGTTAGGTTCCGGTTCGCGTCGCCCGGCCCGGTTGGGCTTTCGCGGGTCGGGGCGCGACATTACAACTTTTATAATGTTCATATCACAACAACGATCACTATTTGAAGACAAAAATTAGGAATTGGTTATTCTTAGACAGTGTCAGCAAAGTAGCAAGTGAAGCACCTCCTCAGTGAGATGCTACTGAGACTTGTTGATAGCCTTACAAAAGATAGGAAAAGAGCAATATAAATCCACATAGACACATTGTCTCAGGATGAAGGTGGTTTGAGGGTGACGATGAAGAATAAGACATTGTCTCAGGTCCTTTATACCCATACATCAGATTGAGTTAAGCATGATTGAAGAAAAACTTCATTTCGAAGCCAAAATCATAGCAACATAAGCTATAAAATAAGGAAAAATGAGAGACTAGATGTTTAAAATAAGGAAACAAGACTACTCAGTAGCCCAATTGACCAGCTTATTTCATGAACTAGATTAGTGAAAAAAGAAAAAACATATTTTTCAATGTGCATGATTTGATATAAGAAACCCTCCAAGTACGTGCTACCATCTATATAGAGCAGTGCATCTTTTCATTTTCCACCATTCCAAGACTATAAGCAGAACTATGAGAATTTATGATTAAAAGATCTACTTATATTATTACAAGACAAGAAGTCATCTTGAGAGAACACAATGCCCATCACAAGCAAAGCTGTGCAAAGAAGAGAAAACCATGTTCAAAGACCAGAGGCACAGAAACACCACTATATAAATGAAGAAGAAACTGATAAAATGTACACATCACAGGTAGAATCACTTTCTTTCAAAAGCCATCTGAACAAGAAGGTTTCAAAAATCTTTTCAAATCTTATAAGGTAGAAACATGTCATGAACAAACAAATAAAAAAGAACGAAAAAAGAAGAAGTACAAAATGGTACTACGCAAAGAATTTATTAGAGTTAACTGATCAAAAAATGGAACCACATTTGAAAACTATGAACTACAGAGCAAACTCTAAAAGACCATTATTCAATTCGGCACGTGATCACAGGGAAAAAAATATCTATCATTTGTCATTACCGTAAAGATCTAGTTGCATTACTGATAAGTCACAAAATATACATAATTCACCCATTCAACTGGGCTTTGTTAGCTCTCAAGCAATGCATTTTTAATATCTTTTCGTATGGTTTCAGGTACAAGAGCTTACAAAGAGAGTTGCATTGATTTCAAGCCAAAAAGACATCAATTATACAGATTCAGCCTTATTTGGATCGATCCAGACAATTTGGATCGATCCAGGAATGTTTGGATCGATCCCAAAGATATTTGGATCGATCCAGACCCTTTTCCAGAGAGCCAGACTTTCTGGTACATATTGGATCGATCCGAATCCTTAATGGATCGATCCATATTTCTTTCTCTAAAGAGTTTGGTACAAATTGGATCGATCCGAATCCTTAATGGATCGATCCATATTTCTTTTCCAGAGAGCTATGATTCTCTGGTACATATTGGATTGATCCAGATCTGTAATAGATCGATCCCTATTTCTTTTCCAGAGAGCCATGATTCTCTGGTACATAATGGATCGATCCAAATTGTTAATGGATCGATCCCTATTTTTTTCCAGAGAACTTGATTTTTTGCTACATCTTGGATCGATCCAGACCCATTTTGGATCGATCCAAGTTGTTAGAAACCCAGATTTTGACATCTTGGATCGATCCAAACGTATTTCGGATCAATCCAAAGGTCGCTGACGGGTAAAAATGAACGGTTCTGATCTGATCCGTGGGTCCACGACTTGGAGCTTATAAATAGAGGCTTTGGCTCTGATTTAAGGATCTTTTCTCCCCTCTTTTTCCCTCCTATCTCCAGCCTTCTCTACTCTTTTAGTTTTTGGAGATTTCTCCTCTCATCCTTGAGGATTTAGGGCTTTGAGGGTGGATTTTGATGGAGAAGATGGGTGAAGCCTCCTCTTCCATGGCTATCCTACCCAAGATGAGTAGCTAAATCTCCTCTCCTTGGGAATTTCATGATGTATTAGGGCTTTTCCTTAGAATTCTCTTTTGATTCTTGATGTAATGACTCTTATGAGATGGTTTTTGTATGAATTTACTTGTAATTCTATATTTCTTCAATAAATTCCATTATTGAATGGTTTGATTACCTCTTTTCATATGGAAGTGCTTGAGAACAAGATGATGCTTACTAGATGTTTGGTTTAATTCCTCAAAGAAGAGGCTATGCTAGAACCATAGTCAATTCTAGGGAATGAATCCTTGATCTAAGGGATAGGATCTTGAGATGCTAGAACCACCCCAAGCTAAATCTATCTTACTTATTATTCTTGATTTAGATGAGGGATGGGATTGAGATATTAAACCCATCTCAATCCAAGACCTTATCCATACAAAGCCTAGATTTGTTTTCCAACATTAGGACCTTAGCCCGGTGATGGTTGAGCTATGATCGAATTAAAACCTCGATCATGGATCTTAACCTTTTAATTCACCGATGAGATGATCTTAAACCGACGTCTCATTAGCGGCGAGCGATACTAATCCTACGCTCACCGATCTCCAATTTAGACCATCCCTTGAGTGTCATTCATCTTGATTCATAGAGATAATATTTAGACCTTAATTCGGATTGGAATTCCCTAGGACTTCTTCCTTGATAAATTTCCTCCTTAGTTGTTCTAGAATATTTTAGTTAGCAAACTCAAATCATCAACCTAATTGTTTTCAACTATTGTAGAGAATATATTGCATTTGTAATTTGACCATCCAATTCCTTGAGAATTCGACCCGTGCTCCCATTAACTACGTTGTAGTTAATTAGTAGTTCGGTAATTTGTTTTGTCCGCCTTTGATTTAATTAACGACACATTTCAAGGCGAGTCAATTACCATAAAAAAACATATATGAAGAAGTAAAACCCATTTAAATCAATGCAAGTAAGTGTGATAACAAAAAAAGTACTCAAACATCCCTACCAACCAAAAATCCTGGAAGATAGATCAAACAAGTACCTTTGGTGGCGAGGAGAAAGCGAGGGGGCAACCGGCTTCAGATGCTGAGCAAAAGAGCGGGCGGAGCGCGGAGGGAGCGAGCTTCGATCGACGGCACCGAGCTAGGCTTTCGTTCCGGAGAGGACGACGAGGTTAGGGTTTTGGCGGCGCCGAGGTAGGGGTTAGCTCTCATCCCTCCAGAAGAGATGATCATCACACTCGCTCAGCCCGAATACCTTATCGCATTCTCCAAGTCTGAAGGCAAGTCGCTGAGACAAATCAATGCTAGAATGTAAAATCTTGATTTTTTTTTCTTTAATGTAAAGGTATGAAAAGGAGATAAAGACATGGACCTGTCTTCTTACAATTCTTGATCTTGTTCTTGCTCCTCTGCTGCCTCGGGCTGCTGATAAGACTTGAAAAGTGCACAAAACACCCTTGTAATTTGGCTTTGTTGGTCTCCGAGCAATGCTTCACTGACTACTTTTATCCCATTTCAGGTATAACAGACCCTACTAGGAGTTAGATCAACTTTGGAGCTAAAAGAAGCGTATTGTTGCAATTCTAGCAAGTCAGATCGATCCTCCTCTACTGGAGCGATCGATCCTCCTCTACTGGAGCAATCGATCCTCCTCTACTGGAGCGATCGATCCTACTAAACCAGCACGTGGACAAAGAACAAGCATAAGGATCGATCGGACTCAACATGATGGATCGATCCTCCACGGGACGTAGCATAACAACAATGGAAAGATCGATCGGACTCGATAGGTCCGATCGATCCTTCTCGGGGCGTCGACAACAATCAAAGGAGTAGGATCGATCGAACTCCATAGACGGATCGATCCTTTGTGGCCAGAAATAAAGATTAACGGCTCAGATCTAATCCGGAGGAAGATGGTTCCTGGGCTATAAATAGTCAATGTTTAGGGATTTTGAGGGGGCTTTCTTTTTAGATCTTTTTGGGGAGAGTTTTCCAGTCTTTCTTCTACACTTTTCTTCGATGATTCTTAACTAGGGTTTTTACTAGGGATTTCTTAGATCTAGGGCTTGTATACATGATTGCTTGGCTTATATGGATTGAGTTCTATTTTCTTCATACCTTGGTGTCGATTTCTTGCTGGATGTATGGATTGTTCTGGTTTGCACTTGATTCTAGAGCTTGTGTATGCTAGGACTTGGATTGGATTCATCCAAATAAGAGGACCATGCTAGTCCCATGCTATCTCGGATGAAGTCTTCTTCGTGGTTTGGGATTGTATAGTGCTAGTCCCACTATAGTAGTGCTAGTCCCACTACGTTTCATCCCTAATCTTTCATACATCCTACCTTTGTAGTTTTGGCTATCAAGATGTTAAACCCATCTTGACCTTACATCTAAATCCATTTCCGTACTACTATTTGCGATGAATTCATCCTAATAAAAGGGTTCATTAGCAGTGAACGTAACTAATCATTCGGTCACTGATAATTAGATAATTGTACTTGCCAACAAGGAATCCTAACCAGAACTTGTTGAATGATAATGAGAACTAACCATTCACTTATCAACTGTTAGAAAGCCATTCATCGTGTTTACGTGCCCTGATCTTAGGAAGACTTGGTAGAACCTTAGTTACTGATTAAGAATCATGTGGTCTCTTCTCTTATATCCCTAAATCCTTTAGTATAAGTTTAGTTTAATACTAATCCGTAATCTTGCCCAACTCATTAGTAGGAAACTTACTAAGCGTTCAATCTCAATCACCCTAATCCCTGTGGACTCGACTCGGACTCTCCGCTATCTACTAGTTTCTTAGTAGTTAAAGTAGAGCACCGGAAATAATAGTAATTTTGATTATACATGTTAAGCCACGACACTTTTCAAGTCCTATCAGCCACGAGACATCGTCGAGAGGTGGCACAGGAGGTTCGTCGGTGTCGAACTTTTCGAATGTGGCGCGCACAAGTTTGGGCAGCGAGTAGGACGCGATGATACTCTAGCGGTGCCGAGGTAGGGTGGCCGGCGAACAATGGGCTGGCGGCGGCTGATGTGAAGGGTTTGAAAGAATCTTGTGGAGGAAGCTGCGAAGTAAGCTTTGATCAAATAATTCATGTTAATGGGTGGTTCATATTAACGGGTGGATGCCAAACAGGTTCGGACCCATTAAGCACATCGGGCAGCTAGGCATGTGCATTACACACACCAGCTGGCCGTGTGTACAAATCATTTTTCTTTTTAAATTAATGGACCACATAGAAACGTGTCAAAAACTTCAGTACAAAATTTATATTATATTATTTGAAATATGTCCGGACTAATCATCAATCTATATATATAAGATTAAATTAATGGACCACATAGAAACGTGTCAAAAACTTCAGTAGAAAATTTATATTTAAATATTATTTGAAATATGTCTGGACTAATCATCAATATATATATATAAGATCAGGTGACATTTACTTTTATGACTCAGATTATAACTCATCATCTGAGTCATAAAATTATACACACGTGACATGCACACGTGCCATAAGATTGTAACTAAATAAAGAAAAAAAGAAAGGATAGTGGGCTGGCGCCACATAAGTTATTATAGAGATAGAGGGAGAGGGGAGAGAAAGAGAGAGTGGGGGTGAGTAGTTAGCCGTACCAGGTGGCACGGGCTCACCACCTAGTTTTTTTATACATAAAGATAAAGACAGTTCTGCACTGGTACACACTTTTCCGTGCACATACCAAAAGGGTTTACATAAAAGTTCCATTTTAGCCCATCATTTGGTTCAGGAATAGGGGGGATGACCTCATTATCCTTATTTTATCTCAAACACCATTTTCTTATCAAAAGTAATTATTTATTTATTTATTCTCATTTTTTAAATATCCTCACTCATTACCACCACATTTTTCCAATCCTAAAAGTTCTCATTCTAAAACAATAATTACTTATTTATCCTCATTTTCAATCATTATATATTATCATTACTGTTTAAAACCTCAAAATCCCTTTATCGTCGCTTATCCGTGTTCCTTTCTAGGATTAATTGGTGATTAGTCCCATTTGGAGACTCTTCTTGCTATGCAGTCCAGATAAAAGATCTTAAGTCATTTAGTCTCCTAATCCATAATTTTATGATGAAAATGTCTTTTATCCTCGATGAGGAGATCGTGATGGAAGGAGATTGGAAGGAGGAGGAGGTCGTCGGAGGTGGTGCGGGGGATCGGGTGAGTGATGAGGATGTCGGAAGGAGGAGGAGATCGAAATGAGGAGGAGGAGAGAGGAGAAGGCAGGGAAGGAGGAGGAGGAGGTCGTCGGTGGAAGGAGGAGATCATGTGACGGGAAGGGAGGCGTTGGGGAAGGAGGTCGCGTGAGGAGATCGTGACGGGGAAGGGGGCGGCGGGGAAGGAGGTTGTGACGGGGAAGGGGGTGCCGGGGAGGGAGATCGCGATAGGGAAGAGGACGCCGAGGAAGGAGGACATGACGGGGAAGGAGATCGCGATAGGGAAGAGGACGCCGGGGAAGAAGGTCAGGGGGCGCCGGGGAAGGAGGTCGCGTGAGGAGATCGTGGACGACAAGGCCGCCATGGGAAGAGGTGAGAGGAGAGGGAGAAATCAGGGGAAGTTAGAAAAAAGGTAGAAAAATAGGGGAAAATAATAGAAAACGAGAAAAAATGTTGGAGAATAGGAAAATATGCTGAGAATATATGTGAAAAATACTAAAATTGTGGTGAAAAATAACTACCAAAATTGTAAAAAGTAACTATCAAAATGGTGGTGGAAAGTAAGTAGTAGAACTGTGGAAAGTAATTACCAGTATTGTGAAAAGCAACTACCAAAATTGTGAAAAGTAGCTAATAAAATTTTAGAAAGTAACTACCACCAACATTGTGAAAAGTAACTACCACTAGCATTATGGAAAGTAACTACCACTTAAGTCAGCACTAATTTTTTGAAAAGTAACTACCGTGGAGAAGGAGCCCCCACTATTTTTCAGCTATTATTTGTGGAAAGTAACTACCATATTTTCCCAATATTGAAAAGTAACTACCATCTTATAAGTTACTTTCCAGCAAATTACTCTTCAACAAAAATTGAAAAAATTTAAAAATTGAAAAGTAACTACAAGTATTAGAAAGTGAATTCCCCCCACAAAAATTGATTTTTTTGTTTTGAAAAGTACTACAAATATTTAAAAGTAACTACAAAATTGAAAAAATCAGAATTTTTCTATTTTCAATCATTGTGAAAAGTTACCACCAAAATGGTGGGGGAAAGTAATACTAGAATTGTGGAAAGTAACTACCACAAAAAATGTGCAAACTAACTATCATAATTTTGGGAAGTAACTACCACAAAAAAATTGTGAAAAATAACTACCACTAACATTGTGGAAAGTAACTTTCATAAATGTGAAAGTAGTTACCTTCCTCCACTATTTTTTCTTGATATTTTTCTCCATATTTTTCTTATTTTAGCTGACTTTTTTTCACGTATTCTTTGTGAAAAGTAATTACCATGAAAGTAACTACCATGGAAAGTAAGTATGGTGGAAACTAAAGTTAGTTTTCATTTTTAAAAAATGGAAAGTGAAATTTCTCCACTACTTTTCTTGTTTTTCCCCATATTTTCCTTATTATAGCTGATTTTTCCACACATTATTTGTGAAAAGTACCTACCATGGAACGTAACTACAGTTGGAAAGTAACTTCCACATTTCATGAAAAGTAACTAGCATATTGTATGAAAAGTAAGTCCATATTTTTCACAATATTTTCTATTATTTCCTTATTTTCCCCTATTTTTTTTCCAATTTTCCTGATTTTTCTCATATATCATACTATTTTTCTTCATTTTTCCCTTTGTTTTCTCTCTCCCCATTACTTACTCCCTCCAACATTTTATGTTTTATTATTTCCGACGGCTTAGATTCGCCGAAGCTTGATCGTCGGCGAGGAGGGATGATCGGCGGTCGTGGTGATCGGAGGAGAGGTCGGTCGAGCGTGGGGAGTCGATCCAACGGCTTGGATCGTGCCGTTTACTGGCGGTTTAGGCGGATCAAAGGTAGCTCGTCGGTTGGAGGCGGTGGCTTCGTTGGAGGTGGTGGTCGGAGGCGGCTGCGACAAAGAAGGGGAGGTCGGCGTCAGTGATGGGGATCTGGACCACGTCGTGATGCTGTCGGCGTCGGAGAAGGGGAGGTCATCGGCGTCGGTCATCGACGATCTCGGGATCAGGACGGAGAGCTCCGGGATCACGACAGATGGGGATAAGGACGGACAGTTCGGGGATGGCGAGGTTGGGATCGCGACGAACGAGGAGCTTGGGATCGCGACGGATGGAAGCTCGGGATCGACTACAGGGGTAGCTCTGACAGATGGTGAGCTCGGGGTCGACGACGGGGAGGAGCTCGGGATTGATGACGAGGAGGAGCTTCGACGCCGCTTGCGACAGATGGCGAGCTTGGGATCGCAATGGACGAGGAGCTCTAGGATCGATGACAGACGGAAGCTCGGGATCGGTGACGGCGAGCTCAGGATTGGCGACGGACGGTGACATCTGGATCGGCGACGGGCGGCGAGATCGGGATCGGAGTCGGACGGTGACCTCGGGATCGGCGTCGGGCGGTGAGATCGGGCGGGCGAGGGGGTGGTGCGGTGGGAATAGGGGGGATGAATATATATAAACACATAGTAAGAGTATTTTGGTCCAATAGGGGTTTGGAGACATAATGACAAATTGTCATCTTAAATGAGACTTATTGATAAATCTCCTTTTTTTCTATTTATCGATGGATTCCTTTTGGTATGAGAATAAGGTGTTCGATACTTATATATTTTTTCTTATCCAAATAATCATTAACCATTTATTCACATTGCACCTGCTACTACTGCTATGTTTTTTTTTATATAAGTAATCATTACGAAAATAACTTATTTGTATGAATAAAGTTTTGTGCACATGCCGATGTGGTATGTATGTGTATTACACCTGTCACGATCGGTAGTCAAATTATCGATTTTTTTTATCTATCTAATTGGTAGTGGCCTACTGATAAAATAGATGAAAAAATCGGTAATAAATTATCAATTAAATATATCGGTAGTCACTAACAATGGCATAGATGAAACAATCGGTATCAGCTCTATTCGCGTGCCAAACTTGTGCTCACCTTTTCTATCAAACCAAACGAGGGCTGAGTGACAACCCCAGTTATCCCCCGCTTCTCCCGACTTGAAATCTACATTCCGGCCGCTGCCATCTTCTCATTCTTGTTTCCCACCCATCTCTTAGGAGCGAACGAAGGAAGACGACCGGCCTTGTGGTGGAACACCGATGCCCAAGAACCTCAGCAAGCTGTTCCGCTCCGCCACCAAGAAGACCTCCTCTGACCCGGCTCTCGCCACCCTCAAGAAGCTCCTCCCGTCGCACCAAGCCCCTAAATCTCGCCTCTCCTCCCAGAAGACCGCCTCTGAGACAGCCCCCAGTGTATCCCACCGGGTCTCCTCTGATGTACTCCTCCGCTTCAAGAGCGCCGTCTCCAAGGACGCAACTGCTTCATGCCTTCCTAATCACGGTACCTTTGCTTCTTATTTCTGGTTTTGTTGATAATCTCGACCTGGATAAGAGGCAATTTGATTTACCTGCACTGCTTCTGATTCTTGGTTTTGGCGTGATTCAGCGGAGGATTCCGCCAAGGAAATTTCGAGAAAGATCACCTCTATACTTCTCGGTATGTTTCTTTAACTTTGTGGTGGAGTTAGATGTGTGTTGGTTTGCAAATTGCTCCTTTCTTGTGTGTTTTGTTGTGGCTGCATCTGCTCCCATTTTGAATTTAGACAGAAAAAGCCTTTTTTTGTATTGCCAATTTGTATGAATATGAGTTCTTCTTGTTGATTTTGGGTTTTGGAATTGCCTCTTCTGAAGTGGTTAAGCCACTGGAAGGACATGCCCTCTCGAGACGCCAGGTTTCTGAGGAAATTATTTATGCATTTCAAGGTATGATACATTTTGTATGCGTGTAACGTAATGGCGAGTTACGGTAAACTCCCTATCACTGTCATATCTCAAAGCAAGTAGCTTGATATACTAATTTGAAACGAAGGCATGGCTCTTCCCATTGATGTTGAGAACTGTGCCATGTCCCCTGTCCTGCTGGTTTATGAATTGCCTATTGGGACACTTATGCGTGAAAATAGCTATTATGTTCTTTCACACAAGCCGCAGTGAAAACAAGCATTGCCCATGCTTCTCTTCTTTCCCCGTCTTTGCTTCTGCTTATTGCTTCCTTAGGAGTCGGTGGATGGTCCAGAGGATGTTTTTTGGTCTCTTGGTAGTTGAATATTTTTTGAATTGCAACGAGTTTATGGTCTTGTTGACCTTATGATGAAATCAGTGCAGAATATGCGTTCTTTAACATGTGTATTCTTGATACCTGAATATTTAGTTGTTTCTCAGGTGACACTGGCAGTGATCAAGGGCTTCCACCTTCGGAAGAAGCCAATGATACGGCACTAGTTAAAAGCATTTTAGATGTACAATGGTTCTCAAATGTTCCACAAACTTGCTCAACTCAGCGGAAGAAGGAAGTCTCAAGGGAAAGAAAGCAAAGATATGTGTTCAAGAAGACAGAATCTCGCCGTTTTGCAAAATTGATGAAAATGTGTGCAGATAAATTGGGGGCTGAGTCCACTCTTGAGGTATTTGGAAAATTGGGGAGGGACACTGGCATTAATGAATACAATGCCTTAATTAAACTTTGCATAAGTAATGCTATGAATAGTAATGACGAGGATGAATCACTGTCTCAGATTCATAATGCTTATCGACTCTTAATGTCAATGAGGGAAAGGGGATTTCAAATAGAAGAAGAAAGTTATGGTGTGTTTCTTATGTATATGGTTGAAATGGGAATGATAGAAGAATTCCAAGTGTTTAGCGAACTAATTAAAAATGAGAGTTCCAGATCCTCCTCAAGAATAGGTTATTATGAGATGTTGCTTTGGATTAGAGCTGGTGATGAAGACAAAGTCAGGGAGTTATGCAACCGTGCTGGATCTTCTAGCACTGATGACAACAGTTATGACTTAGCAGGTTCGTTGTGTTTGCATCTCTGAGGAGCATGTCCTTCCAATTCTATTTTATTGTTTTGCTAGAACTACATTCTGGTTATTTTATATTTTTCACATGGGAAAATTTCTGTTCATACATGCAGTCCACTATGTTTCAGTTTCCAGCTTAGTTTTTGTGCCATGGATGCTGCTTTGCTCTCTTTAGGTATTGATCTATCTGTGAAATTAATAAGAAAGGATAGCATCTAGGTAAACAATGATGTTGTCAGTTTTTTGGAATCGACTACAGTTCTGTTTGGTAACATGTTGTCTGCTTTGGAGTGGCAATAATTCTTTGTTACTTTTACCTGTAAATGTGTTTCTTCCAAAACAATATTTTACTTGCTTGAGACATCAAAGCACTTAGGCTAGCTCTTGATAAGCAGAGGCCACCTTGCAGCCTGATCGTTTGCTTGGGAAAGATATGAACATTGTTGCGTCTGCTGCTTCATGAAGTCATATGCTGTCATTAGATTCTTCTGTTTCCTGTGCTGTTGGAGTCTGTATCATTTAGAGGTGCCTATAGTTTTCTTCATGAATAGCTTAAGATGACAGTTGCTTCTAGGAAACTTGGTAATATGACCCATGGAAAACAGGTGCTTGTGAGATTCAATCAAGGCACACACCACCAATAGTGACCTATACAGAACATACCTTCATCCATTATTTGTCAACTTTGAGAGGACATTCTAACTTCCTTCCCTAGGCAGAAGGTATGCCTAGGAATACATGGTTTTTTGATAAAATGTAGCCCAAGGGATAATTGTAGGTGCTCTGTCATAAACTTCTATTGCTGAGGCAACGGTGAATCTCTTTTGTCTGGAACATGTACGAGTGAGCTTATCTCTCAAAAATCGTGTTCTAAGTCGTGTGTCTATTGTTTTCGCCCGGTTATCCATTTTATCTATAGTGACAGGTTGATGGAAAACCCATATCCCCGAGGTATTGAATTGTTGACACAAATGTTTTTTTTCAAGCCTAGATCATAGATTGAGCTATCCCCAATTGGGACTAAGGTAAGGCATTTAGAATAGCAAGGATATTAGGAAAAATCCAGATTACCACCATCATCAATTGCATGACTGTAGTTCAACTTTCTAGTTCTTTGACCTTGAGAATTCTCCAAATAAGAGTTAGTTGGTAGCAAAAGATTCGGCAATTGTCAAGCCGACTAGCTGTAGGCACCAAGGTTGTCAAAATCGCTTTTTTGACTCAGATCGCTGGAGGGTCCACAAGATCGGATCGTAGGATCGTAAGATCCTACATACTATACAAATTACCATGAAAATGATAGATGTACATGTACTGAGATACTTGTGTGTGCTTTTACAATGTTGCAACTTGTCATTAATGCACCCTTTAGTTCATTATCATTCATGTTATGACTTATGACTTTTCAGTATTATTGCATTGTTGCTTGTTATCAGTTATCATAATTTATTATTTCTGTCCATGAAACAAACTAACATGAAGCCCCCATCCTTAGCCACCGGTTGCAGCCATAAGCGATGTTACAACATCAGGCCTCAGCAGGTACTAGGCTGGTAACAGCAGCACAAAAGGGGAAAAAGGGGGAAAAAATAGAGGGAGACAAGAAGAGGTATAGTCACAAGCAAGGATTGCCGTCGCGGTGGTACGCGCCATGCCAGCAACCTGCTGGCACGGTACGTGCCGCCGGCACGGGGCATGCCGGTCCTTCTTCCTCCTCCTCCTCCTCCTACTTCTTCTGCTTCTTCTTCTACTTTCCCCTGTTCTTTCTTTCCCTCTTCTCCCTCCTTACTTTCCCTGTTTTTTTTCATCTTCTTCTTCTTCATTATTTCCAGTTTTCCACTTCCCATGTTTTTTCTTTCCCTCTTCTCCCTCCTTACTTTCCCTGTTTTCCCCACTTACTTTCCCTCTTTTCCCTTCTTTCTTTCCTTGTTTTTCTTTCCTTTCCGTCCTTTCTTTCCCTCCTTTCTTTCCCCGTTTTTTCTTTCCTTTCCTGACTCATGCATTTAAACCTGTCTTTTTTTAATACTATTTCCTGGTCGGTACTTATCGGTTTGTACCGGGCGATACATAAGGTATCACCCGGCACATTCACGGCCCCACCCTGATCCTGATAAGGAGGGGCGGTTTCTATCCCGACCCCTCCTTTGCACGATAAATATCAGCCGGTACGAAGTGCCGGCTGTTACGTAAATCCTTGGTCAGAAGGAAAAAGGGGAAAAAGGAGGAGAGATCTAGGAAGGAAGAAAGAAGAAGGTGGGCAGTCGGTGCTTACTGTTGCGCCGTCCGTCCTAGCCCTTCACCACGTTAAACTATCATATATTATCGGGTTTAAATACAAAGTAAGAGGATTTATTTAATTAGTTATCGGGCAACCCAATTCAAACCCGACCCGAACTTAAAAATGCACTAATAGAGGATCGCGATCTGAACTGCGATTTCCATGATTTCACGTGATTAATCGCGATTTTATGCCGATCTTACCATGATACGTTTTTTGGAGTGATCTCAATCGTTCATTCAACTACTACTCGTAAAATCCATCCGATTTACGATTCAAATCATAATTTTGACAACATTGGTAGGCACCAACACTTCACCTGACTTGGGCACGTGGGGAGGGTTCCTTGTGCTGGCCGGCACCTATACTTGGCAGTCACACACAACCTCCTAAGCCACGTTGAATAAATTACATTGGATCTTTCAATAGGTTTTTTAGATGTTTGATGCTTAAAGCAACATTTTCCTTTTTAATTGGACAAACAACCTCACAATCCATCCAATGCATTCACTACATTCATGCCAGAGGGTTGAATGCCTATGCCGGTCACATATAACTCTGTGTTGGAGCTCCTTGCTCCGTGCCGACTGAGATTGGCACGACACCGTGCTTGCTTGGTAACTTAGCATTAGAAAATGAGCTTGCTACTCTACCAGTCTCATCTAACTTATGGAATCTTCAATCTTTATGTCCTAGATCACCTTTGGTCTTAGCGAGATGAAAGTTGCACGCCACTCGATACTTGTTTTTTAGTTGTCGCTGCATCCTCTTGGAAGGAAGTTAAACAATGGCTTGTGCACTTTTTCGAGAATGCTGCAAACTAGTTTAAAAGTTTGGGCTCAAATAGATGCAGGGTCTTATAACTCGACTGATGTATTCATTTTCGTTCAACTTTCAGAAGAAATTATAATGATCGGTCAGTTTTGTTCTCAAGCTTACTAATTCATCTATCTGAAGTGCATTTATAATTTTGAGTAGCTGCTTAGTTTCTTTAGTTTCAAATGACCTAAGAATGGCTTAGTCCATGTCATGGGTGAAATTGGAAGATTTGCCTTCAGCATGCTCCAATTGAGACTTTATACCAGCTTTTTTACTGATTCCTACAAAACATATCATGCAACCTTTTGTAGTCAAGAGTAATGCTCCATTTCTCATCAAATTTAGTTATGAAAAACCTACGATTCATTTTGGTGACAGCGAAGTTGATATTGATTGCCATGTTGCTTGATGGAAGCAATATTTGCATTCTGCATGTGCTGAGTATTTAGTTTTGGCCATGAGGGATGACGAAACTTAGCAACCTTCTGATTCTGTGTGAGCAAGTCTTGCAGAACACATGATAGATATTAATCTGATTTATTTTTGGTTCTTATAATTTGGCTATGAAATCTTTCTTTCTCACATAATAAAGTTATCTGCCAGAGAGCTATTTGTTAGCGTTTTGCGAAAGTGATAGGAAGGATGAGCTTCTGCCATTATTGGAGGTCTTGGACATAAGAAAAGTTACATCATTGCAGTACACAGCAGTCATATTCAGATCCCTCGGCAGGTTGCAGTTAGAGAACTTTGTGGAGAGGTTCATCTTAACACTCAAAACGACAGGTATGCGTGCAAGTGTCTATCATTGTTATGCCTAGTTTTTTTGGTTTCCAATTTGCCTTTATGATAAAAAAGGTTATATAGTTGCGGTTTCTTTGTCCCTCTTTTTTTTTTTATAAGGGAGAAGAATGTTTGAATTAGTGCATCAAGGGGATGTGACCTAATTGCCTCCACGCCTCCACCAAAAACTGGAGGTCACTCAAGAGCTTTCAAACATCCACTGTACTCCTTTGTTCCGTATAACATCCAAAAATTGGCCTAGATTGGGATTAGCCCTTCCTGGTATTTGTACAAAGGCAGCAAAAAATTGCCTTTTAGTTCCTTATACAGAAAAACGCTGAACGCCTTCAAAAGTACTTCTATCTGTCTATGCTAGGATAAACAACAGTTGCAGGCTGCCAATCCTTCTTCCACCTTACCCCGCTCACCAACTGTGTAGTATCTGCCAACCCCCTAATATTCGCCGCTGAGATCTCGAAAATGTCCAGTATAAGTGCCGTGATCTTTTCTACAAAGCACAATGAAGCGAAATATGAGGCAATTTCTTCACATGCTGTCTCCATAAGCAACACTAATTAATGTCGTTTTACTCTTTAGATCAAGCTTATCAAATCATCAATCACTAAAATTGTCTTACTCATCTACAACTTATGTAACGGCCCCTGCCGTCCGGGGTCATTCAGGCCTTGCAGACTTCGTCCAGATCCACCCGAGGGCCCCACCCGACACAATATTGTCCTCTTTTGGCTCACCGCAGAAATCTGGGAAAACTTCCCGGTAGGTCACCCATCATGGGACCGCTTCAAGGCAAGCACGCTTAACCTTGGAGCTTTCTGGCGGATTATTGTCATCACGGCTTTAAAACGCGTTGTGTTTTATAAGGTTACTAATATACTTATTATCTACGTGGGGTTGTTTACCCGGTTACCTGGTTTG
This sequence comes from Narthecium ossifragum, assembly GCA_963920575.1. NCBI lineage: Eukaryota > Viridiplantae > Streptophyta > Magnoliopsida > Dioscoreales > Nartheciaceae > Narthecium > Narthecium ossifragum. The sequence goes on along the minus strand of OY986965.1, from coordinate 10,171,103 downwards.
GCCACATGCCCTCCAGGCGAACACCGACACCCAACTACCACGGGTCTCACAACTTATGCAGTTTAATATATCTTAGCGTCCTTTAGTTCTTATAGTTAGTTGTACAAAACAGATATTATAGAGATGTTTGTTATCTTTAGTGGTGATTGGATTTGGATATGTGTAAAGTCTTCCAATTATAGTCGTAGTTCATGATTATGGTTTAGTTTATGTATCTTCATGCTCCTTTTCCAGTCGGTTCTAGTGACCATGTTCCCTTCATGCCATCTTTGAAGTGAAGAAACTAGATGTCATATGGCGAGATGCAAGGTGTGACGTAGATAAATGACAAGACATTCCTTTTTTTGTTTATTGCAATTATGTTTTATGTTTTCTTCTAGATTTCAATGTGGTAGTGAACATCTGGTACTAATCTTACTGTTGTAGTCAAGAAACTTAGTATGATAACTAGGACATGGTCACCTCATGGACTAGAAAGTATTAGGTAAGTGCTTTTATTTACTGCATTTTGGCTATTGAACTGCTAATTGATACCAAAACATTAAAGACTACCTTGGTGGATTGCAAAGTTTTCTGTGCCAGTCCGCACAGACCGGCACGGGCTGCTAATGTCTTGCCGGTGAGCCACGAGCACCGGCTTTTTGGTCGGCACTGACACATAGATTTGTGCTTTTGTGCCGGTTGGCATGGTTCGGCATGGACCGGTGCAGAGTGGCATGGGCCAACGTGGAGTTTTAATAATATGATGCAGAGTTTTAAAATATTATTGTTCCTTATAAGTAGTTTATCATATTTGATGCTTAAAATAAATTATTTTTTGTTTTCATTACCAAATAACTCTTAATACACCCCAAATGACCAAAACACTCATTCATATATGTGTCTCAGAGGGTCAAATGGCTGTGTCGGACCAGCAAAACTCTGTGCCTGGTTGTGCCTGTGGCACGTGTTGAAGCGGTCAAGACCAGCACAACAATCCTTCATTGATGTGCATTTATTATTTACTTACGCATTTTTTTCCTATCCAGAGGATGGAGACAAGAGCATCTCACCCTTGATATATGATTATGCTATTAGCATTCCTAATTTAGTGGTGAGGAACTTCCCATGATCATTGCTGGTAATTCTCATGCCACTTAGAGAACATCTCGTAATATTACTTGTTATCTTTATTCCAGGATTCCATCTTGGCACCTATCAGCTTATTTTGGATATTACTACTGTTTGAAACATGGAATGACACACTCCACTTTATAGTTTATATTGATGTTCTTTTGACGTAATCGAGGAATGCCGGATCATCCATTAATCATTTCATAATTGCAGATTGTAATATACGAAAGTTTGTTTTAATCAAATATTGTACGTGTCGGCGGTTATCAGTAAAAGAACAAATAATACATTTGAAATATCGATATCCTCTCATTGTTTATCTCAGATGGTTTCTCCTTGAGAGGAGAAACATAGGAACGTGCATTGGTGAATATTTTGATGTGGGTGATCACCTGTTGGATGTCCAATGTCCTGCTTCTTGGCCTATGTTGGAGGGTCTTATTTTTTTCTTTTTTCCTTGAACCTGGGAATTGGAGTAAACTTGCTGCCTGATATTGTCTAAATATACGACACCCTTGTCCAATCTTCTCCGAGGTATTTTCTTTCTTTTCCTTCTTGGCATTGCTAGATCTTGAAAATGGGAATCAACCGAATCTCCTCATCTGAAAGGCGGTTGATGCACCAAGACCCATAGCCACTTCAGATCATAAGTGGTAAATTTCATGCTTGACCCAGTATAGGTCTGGTGTGTTATAATTAATAACCTGAAATAAGTAAGGCTACTCGGTTAGAAGAAATTTTAGTCGATCATTGTTATTTGAGAAATCAGTAAGTGGCTTGTAATGACCTATTAACAATTTTTTTAATTCTATACAATAATCATTTAATCAATATGAATATTTGAAGTCATAAAACAGTAACTCAGTCCAACTCTAGATTGTTGTGACCTTTTCTCATCTTGTCAACCAAAGAGCTTGATTTCATGAAACTTTGATGCAAATGTAAAAGTCAAACAAGCATTTCGAAAGTCTTATATGCCATGCATGTTGAATTTGTTGATGAAATATGACCATAAACGAACAAAATTTAATTGAGAGTTTGAACTTCCAACGGAAATTGGTAGTATCCACTTATGAAACTTTATGAATTAGTTTTTATATTTCTATATTTTCATATTGCAATTTTTTAAAAAAAATCAGATAGTGCAGAACAATCCTTCCTTTTTACTTGTCATTCTTTCATCAGAAAAGAAAATCTATTTCGTTCTTTTTTTCCTTTATTAGGTGAAAAACTCCTTCTCACTTAGTATACATATTTGTTCACATTTTTTGTTTTCTTGGACCCTTATCTACTGATGCATAGGTTCAATCTAACCAAATGTATGTGCTAGTATAGTAGTATGTATAGTCGAGAGGGTTGAGTCACATGTTCTCTATGACTTTCGGCTCATATGAGTTCAAAGCAAGAAACTTGTCTACCATGTTTTCTGCATGTATTTGGCTTTTTGGACTTCGTCTAAACCTGAAATATTTTGGTCAATATAACTAGTCTTGGAGGATTTGTGCAATCATAATGGAACACATAGCCAATCATACCATGTTTTCTTGTACAAAAGAAAAGGGCCTCAGGGTATTGTCCTTATGGTTCATCCAGGCATGGAGTCTTGCTATGATTTGCTAGATGCTGAGATTCTAGTTAAGCATAAAGAGCTGATATAATGATCCATCTGATATTATTGCGGAGTAACGGCCCTAGGATGGTAAATTACATTTTGTTCTCTTGACATTATGACAATGAGAAGAAATCTTGGTCAAATGCATGACTTGTTATGACTCTTTTCTTAGCTAGTTCTTAAGCCTAAGATCTATTTGCATACGCATCAATGGAAGGTTGTCTTGTAAATGCATAAAACGGGTTGATGGCATTGCATGCTTGAGTATCACCTGTTACGGTTTATGAATTGCACCATTGGGAGCATCATTTTGGTCTTGCTCATTAGAGTGATAAGCAGCTGTTTCTAGGTTCATAGTTTATTGCTTGCAATGTCCCTAAAAAGCATCTTTGGTCATGATACACTATAAATTCTCTTACCCAATTGCCGTTGCTTCAAGTTCCCTTTCCGCCTACTTGGTCATTTCATATTCTTTATCGGTACTTTACATGTTAAAGTTTCTTTTTGTAGGTTGAAGAAGTTATTTTAAAGTTCAATAAGTTGCATGAGAAACTTGAGGTGGTTCCATCTACTGTCGTATATGGCAAGCTTATTGCACTTTGCTGCGAATCATTCAAGGTAAATTATCTGCCAATTTTCACACTTCTTTTCTCGTAATTTACACGAAAGAGGATCGAAACAAATTTAGTGGTCAGTACAAATGTAGGATTTTGGTGTAAATTTTGTGTTGTGCCTATCATCTCCTAGTATAGCACGAGCTCTGGTGGGGATGCTGAATATCGGCATGTTTGTTTGTGCTGATGGCTTTTGAGGGGGCATAAGAGAGTTTGTGTGGGTTTAAATGGGTGTCGGTTTGTTTCAGAGGTTTTGAATGCATTTTTAAGGGTTAGGATGAGGTCAAACAAGTTTAAGTAAATTTGGGTGGGTTCAGATGGATTTCTGGAGGGTTAATTCTAAATACACCGCCGTTTTCGCTAGGTGCACCCCAATAAAATCTTTTTTTTAATACCGAACATATCCTTCACCTCTTTGACTCAAATACCCTTCTCACCATCTCGTCGTCTGGCATTTGCCTCACCGTCTTGCAAAGCTCCGACCGACCGACCTCTCTCCGCCACATTATCTCCTAACTCCGATCAATTTATTTTTTTTAATACGACGATGATACGACGAGGATGAAGCGGATGAAGCTACCACCAAGTCTACGACCACCCTACTGCAGCCCAAACCTCGCCTCGGTTTAACGCGACCGCACCGAACAATATGGTGCGATGGGAACCGACCGAACATATTAGATATGGTCGGTCGGGGGAACCGACCGAACATATTAGATACGGTCGGTCGGGGGAACCGACCGAACATATTAGATACGGTCGGTCGGGACCGGTCGACCATATTAGATACGGTCGGTTGGTTCCCGTCGCACATACATGATATATTCGGTGGAAACCGACTGATCATACGTAGATATTTATGTGACTAACTATGTTCAAAAACCTAACCTAAGCTAATAACAAAATACAACTATAATTATTCAAATTAGATGACTGCACTAACAAACAATAAGTCAAACAAACAAACAATAAACAATAAACAAACCATCCCTCAAACAAACACAATAAACAAACAATAAACCCTAAACCCTCAAACAAACAAACAACATGCATACAACATGCATGATGGCCGACCAATTCCACTCGAATCGGCCACGAGTGGCCGAATGGAGTGATTTTGGTCGGCCATAGATTGCCGAATTCCACTTGAATAGGCCAGGAATGTCTGAATTTCCTTTTATTTTGTTTCTATTTTGTTTTTGTTCGGTCGACCGCCGGCCTTTGAAGGCGGACACATGTCTTTAGCTCGCCGGTCGTCGACCAGAGATGTGGGAGGTAGAGGATGCCGTGGACATCAGGAGGTAGAGTTCGTCGAGGATGCGGTCGCCGACCAGGTAGGTAGAGGACGGTGAGGGTAAATTAGGAATATTATGAAAAAAGGGCATGGTGTACGCAGTAAAAACACAGTATTTTCAAAATCAAGTGGGGTGTTCCCAGTAAAAACGATGGTGTATTTAGAATCAACCTTTCTGGAGATCTTTTTCTTCTATGGCAATACTTCTCCAAAGCAATATTATAAAGGAGAAATAGTTGCGTACCTTTTACTGTCCAGTCAATGCAGTGGGAGGTGAAATGACTGGCTGATGGATAATGCAGCAGCGCTAGGATTAGGTGGGTCACAAGTGAAAGACCTCTAGGTATAAAATTGATCAAGGAGAATATTTAAGCACCCTAACATTTTTCTAGTGTAAGTCGAAACTTATGGATTTCAACTTATGGAAATCGGTATAATTTGGCACCTTTGCGATCTCCTCCATCTTTCTGTTTTCATGTTTGAATATTGTTCCAGTCCCATGACTGATGATAATAGTACTCTCTCAACTGCAATCCTTTGTGTACATGCTATTTGGTAAATTATCTTATCGGATGTTTGTGTGCGAGTGGGTGTGCATGAATGTATCATGTGGTGCATTCTATATCTTGAATTCTTTGAAGGCATGCTGGTGTGACTTCGACTCATATTTTTATTTTATTTTACTCAATACTTTTGTCAGCCATGAACTTAGTATTTCCCCTAGTTCTTGTGGATTTGTGAACTCTTCCGTCCATAATTATTGCAGGTGCATGCAGCTGTTGATGTAGTTGAGCTTATGTGTGAATCTGGTCTTGATGTTCCAGTTGAAACATTTCATCAAATTTTGCGTGCTTGTGAGCAGAATTATGAGCTTGATCTGGTATGAACTTGTTTGTCCATTGCCTTATCAGTTGTGTAGTGTTTTCTTTTTCCAATTTATAGTAGCCTTATCAGTTTTGTAGTGTTTTCTTTTTCCGTTTCATTCGTACTATGAACTACAAGTGAAACCATTTCTGAGCAGCATGAATTTCATAGATGCACGTGAAATAGGGGTGGTTTCATAACCATGTCCTTCAGCACTTGAACAATATGTCATACTAAATTTGCACTAGCTAAAGCTTCAAGGTGTACAAAGGTGTAGAACTTTAACTATCTTGGAATTGTGTCCTAGTGGACTATTACAGATTTCAACTATATGTCCGTGCTGCATGTATATAATTTGTAAATTGAACCTTACTGATTTAGAAGTTCTGATAAAATGTTATTGTGAGATGCTTATGTCGTTATGTCTTCTTCTTGGGACCTGATCTTTTCCTTTACATGACAAGAAATGTTAACATGAGTCAACTCCATACTTATGTCATGGACCCTGAAGGAGTGGATCTTTAATTTACTCGATCGAGGAAAATAAATTACCAATGATAGCAAATTCTAATGTACAGGTTTTTGATACAAAGGCTTTTTGGGATGGATTCTTGAATTGGCTGAGGACTATAAAGTATTCTGCCCTTCCCAATAGGTGGTTAGCAAGATCTAATATCATTATAGCTGTTAACAGTTGACACTTACTTGAGAAGAAGACATGCAATTGAATTTGTATTATTAGCATATTGCATTACACCCTTACCAATAAGCTTCAAGTTAAACACTAGTTAAAGTTTTTTGGAATTGTTGTGCTTACAATATGTTATGTTTCAGATGGGCTAATGGAAACATGATTGACACCCGACGGAGAATGTGTGACATAGTGTTTATAATAACTGATAGGCTGATGTCGTACAATTAGGTGGATAATTTAATGTCATATAATTAGGCAGACAGTATTAATCATTGTGACCTACATGAGAAGACAAAATGTAAATATCTTTTAGAGATGTTTTGGCAAGAAAAATCTGACCAGTTCTTTTGTTTTGTGGAAAAATCAGGCCACTTTTGTGTTTTTTTGTAGGTTACAGTCTTTTCTCCTTTTATGGGAGGAGAATACCCTTGGGCAGTTTGTAGCTACCAGAGATGGGGAGTGGGTTATACTTAAAGCCATATTAAGGGACCTTTTTGATGGATGTAAATTGTTCAACTTACTTCAGTTGGATAGGGAGGAAGAGATAATCCTTTAGGCCCGTTTGGTTGTCAGATAGGTCTATACTAGAATTAGGAAAAAGTTGTATGGCAACACTAGTATAAGTAAAAGCATATTTGATTGGGCAAAATCGTTGGGAATGCACTGGTCAAGTCCCAAGTCAAAACCCATTCCATTGTTTAGTTAGCAATTAATGTAGAAAATAGAACATTTCATTCCTGACAGATTGAGAATGGAGCTTTCTCCTCTAATACCTCGGACTCCTTCATTCCGCATTGAGGTTGTAAAATAAAATGACTTAGTTGCCCTCGTTTCAATTTATTACATTTAGATCAAAACAATGATGGCCCTTAGATTAACATAGACTCTTCTGCGATTTTCTATTGCTGGGAGTCTTCGCCGACTTAGGTTGTCAAAGTCTCTTCTCCATTGCGTAGACTTCTTCAAATACCTTCTCCATTGGACTACCAAGGTAAAACTATCATCATCCAATCTCTCTTTCTCTCTCCCCCTATTTTCACATTCGATCTGTACCCTGGAGCACAAAGCCCTCTCTCTCTCTCTCTCTCTCTCTCCACACCCATCAATACCCACGAGGAAAAAGCTGCCTCCTCTCTCTCTCCACATCAATCTATGACTCGCGAGAGGACAAAAGCCCCAACATGAGGTTAAAGCCCTCCTCCCTCTAGATATGTTTATTAATTTATGCCCACTAATCTCTCATTGCAACAAACTTCTAGTATATAGAAGTTGCAATAATATGATATACATCAAACTAGTAGGTAGAATCACTCAATTCACGAAATTCAGATCCACTTGCGTCATGTTATACATCTCACTAATGTTTTAATTGTTGAAATTCAGATCTACTCGTGCCATGTTTATAGTCACACCCATTCATTAATGAACTAGTTCGAGACCTTTTATAGTTACTTTTGACATACGTAAATGAGTTTAACAACACATATGTCAATTAAAAGACCAAAGCTGGCTTGGTCGTTTATATACTATTTCCATTTCATTCCCGTACTCATTTTTGTATACCAAACACTTTCAAGCACGATTCGATTCCTATTATGATGTTGCAAATTGTATAATTCTCATTCCCATTCCACTCTTCATTTCCATTTCATCTCCATTCCGGCTTTCCTTCCCATTCTGTTTCCCATTCTGTTTCCCATTCCTTGTCCGAACCAAATGTGTTGTAATGGTGTTATGCTTATTCTCCTTTTGGTGTTTGGTTGGAAAACACACACACACACACACATATATATATATATGGATAACAATTCTCTTGGATAAAGGAATTGTAAATGTACATACCAAAATTATCCTTTAGTGGACTATTGGAAAATTGTTTATGTATTTGTGATAAGATTTACAAATGAAAAGAGATGATGAAATATGGGATGCACAATTGTGCTCCCGACTATGTGGACATACAAGTTAATTTGTATGTCAATTAAATCTGACATACCAAAGCTCATGATAAGAGAAGAAAATATGATCTATCATGATATGTCATCAGCAGATATTATTTTTTGTGTATAATTGTATTACTTGGTAAAATAATAATAGGGCAAGTAGGTTGGAGGAAATCAATGGGTGGAAAAGAATTTGAAGCTAAATGGTGCTGATGAAAAGGTGGAGGTAAAAAAACTCGGAGCGAGATGGTGTAAAGGATTTCTCCATTTTGCCGAGTTCTACTTCTAATCATTTTTCTCCTCTTCTTCCCAGGACCACTGTTGTTTCCTTGATTTCTTCATCCTCGGTAACTCCTTTTCTTCTCCTTCCTTTTCGCTAAATCCACATGATTACTCCAATACGAGTGTTAATATTGTTTTGACAAGTGTGAGTTTCTGAAAATAAAAGTAACATGTATGAAATGCGGCTTTAGAGAAAGAATTCTGAAGTGTATGAAACAAGAGTAATTCCATGAAAAGTGCGAATTCTCTAAAAAGTGTGTATCCTTTGAAAGAAGTGTACATTCGATAGAAAGAATACAAGTTTGGTTAATAAAGTGCGACTTGAAAGTCCGAGGGAGGGTGGGTGAATTGGACCTTTTTCGATAATTCGATAAATAGAAAACCTAGATAGGAGAATTCTAAAGCTTGGATGCTTGTAAATGAAATGAAATGAGATTAAAACAAGCACACAAGAAGAGATGAGAGCTGAGTTAGAAGGATTGCATCGATTTATAGTGGTTCGATTCAACTCTTGATTTATGTCTACTTCACTCAAGGTCCTTTTTGAGGTTCCACTACTTGCAAATCTTTTTACAAGCTTTCCTCCAAGCTTCTTAGTGCTTGGAAACCTTACATTCAGCTCCAAGCAACTCTTAGATTTTCTACAAGGTTCTTCACACTCGAAGAAGATTTACAAAGGTTGAAGTTTACTCGAAGCAGTAAAATTAAAGCTTTGACTTACCCAAATGATCACAAATCATAGCAATAGGTGAGGGGCAAGTTTACCCCTCAAAACTACTTATAAGTCTTCAACCTATCCAAAAATAGCCTTCAACGGCTTCGAGAAATTTTCCAACGGCTCTGAGAAATTTTCCAACGGCTCTATTTTGGAGTTTGTGTATGTTGGTGGTCGATCCATGCATCATCGGTCACTTTAGCCACCATGCTCAAAATTCAGCCTTCCTTCTTCACGGTCGATCCACTCAGACCGTCGCATCGATCGTCCTTTTCTGTGAAGAAATCAAGCATCTAGGGTCGATGCTTGAATCGACCTTCATTTTTTAAATTTGATACTCAAGACTAGCGGGCTGATCCATGTCGACATGAAATGTTCAAAAACATATTCCCTCCAAGCCAACATTAAAAATATCATCAAAATAAGTAAATATGATGCATGGTCGATCCATGCATCCTCTATCATTCACTCACGGCCGATTCATGCATCGATCGTACTTCTCTGTCGAGAGAATATCGATCCAAGGTCGATGTTAGGATCAACCGTCCGCTTAGCTCAAAAATGGCCAAGTATAAATTATCGACCGTGGCAACTCGCAGTCGATCTTGACGTCGACCGTCAGTACAGAAACTCCCAAAAATTGAATTATATAGAGTTCCAAATTAAGGGAAATAAATATTAAATCAATATTTTATTATTCTCTATATATTGGCATCATCAAAATAAGATCAGAATCAACACAACTTATACAAATAAAATGTGTAATTTCATCTAAAACACTATGAGATCTTTATACAAGTGCAGGATTCATTCTAATAGTTTCCTCCAACTCTTGAAGTGAAATGCTGACATTTTAATTCACAAAAGAACACATGTGTCTCATCATTCAGCGATCAATTGCACATTCAATTAATAAGTACAAAGTTCTCACGACCATTATGATTTCAACCTTATATTAAACATTCAGTAGAACATCGGCAGGTGGAGAACTTTGTGCATGCAATTTGACATAAGCGAACAAACCAAGTCAAGGAGAAAAGCCTTCCAACAGAAGGATTTTATCACCCCAAAAAAATTCAGATATCACTAAAAACGCAAGTTTGCTCAGATCCACATATAGTACACAAATAGTCGACAAATGAGGGTAAAGGGATGAGCAACGTACTACCTTTATTAGATTCGTGAAGAGAACTATGGCTGTGAAGGTGATTTTCAGCGGTTGGGCAAAATCTTGGAAACGAAAGAACAGAATTAATTGGATTAGACGAGAGAACATTGCACTCGAAGGTAGCTTTTAGGTGATGTCTTGGTAGTGACACAATTGGGTATCTTTTATGATTTGAAAGGCATAGGGCTGAGAGGAGCAACAAGGAGGGGGTATAGAAAAGTGAAGATGAAAGGCTAGGGTGTTGTGTTCTCGGATTCTATTCCACTCTAAGGTGCCGTTTGGTTGATGGATAAGGAGGATTTGGATTAGACCCTCATCCTAGATTTGCAACCAAACACAATGTTTCCAACTCCAATAGGGAACCCAGGTGGCTATCTTGGTCAAGGGCCTAAACCTCAAATAGAATTGGATTACTATCACACCTTTTCTCTATGATAAGTATCTGGATTTCTTATTAGGTTGATAAATTGCTTCTCTTGCCCTTCACTAGAAACAGTTACCTAGCTTCATATCAATGAAACCCAACCATCTATAATTGAAGTTGCTCAAGAAAGAGGGAAGGAGATTACTAGAGCCTAGAGAAATGAGAAAAAGGTCGGAGAGGTGGAAAAAGAGAGGGGGATGTGACGAAAACCTAGAGAAAGAGAGAAACGAGTATGCTAAAAAAGAAGAAGAAGAAGATGATGATGAAATGTGGATGAACCACATAGGAAGTTCCTAAGCCTAGACGGCAGAGTGTTACTCTAAGAGATAGGATTTGGGTAGAGAACGCTTTATTTAGTTGGGTGGTGGAAGGATGCATTATTTCGTGTACTCAATACATTGTCTTAGCTTTTAAGTAATTTTGTATCTTAACCAGCATCCAACATGCTTTCATTAGAAATATTCTCAAACTATTTGGCTCTTACAACCAAATTAGTCAAAACTCATTATGAGAAACTTTTATTGCTCAGTGTATTTTTTGAGCCTGCAGCTGCACTTTGTAGATGGACCTATATGCAGGGGCGGAGCCAGAAATTTTTTTTTTTTTTTTTTTTGGGGGGGGGGGGGGGGCGCAACTGGTATCTCAGAGCTAAAATATTAATAGTTAAATTTTCTATATAAATGTTTTGGAGTTTTAATTATATATATATTTGAAATTTTCAATTATCATACATATTTCTTATCTAATCTAATCTAATCTAATATGGTTAAAATAATTTTTATATGATTATGCTTGAAAATTTTCAAATTATATATTTATCTCTTAAAACTTTTAAATAATATCTCTTAATTTAACTTCTTAGATGACAACAGCTACATTCATATATTTGCATAAGAAGAAAAAAATTGGAAGAATATGTATGATAACTTTAAAATTTTAGAGACAAATATAATAGTTGCTAGTTTTTCAAAAATATTTATCATAAAAATCATTAGGTGAGATAGAAGAGAGGTGGTGGGACACCAATAACTAGAAGAGGGAGGGGGAGGGCACAACGAGGTCGGGGGGTGGGGGGGGGGGTGGTGCAATAGTTTAAGAATGTGTCCCACCACAAAGGAAAAAGTTGACAGCTCTTAAGCAAATTTGTGAATCCGGGGGGAAAGTGCCCCCTCTGCCTCCTACGTGACTCCACTCTTGCCTGTATGCATCAAGTTACGTTACAAAAAGCTAGCTGACACTTTGAGCACCAAAGTTCACTTGTCTTGACTCCAACTATTTAATGTGGGAGCAATATTGGAGCATGATTTGTAAACTTTGTTTCGGTATGGATTTTGCCTGGTCATGAAACGATTTGGTTTCAATTCCAAGTCTGGCCTGATTTTGGCTATCGTAAAGTTGATTAAATCAGAAAAGAAACGTAGCAAATAAAAAAACGAAATGATTTGGTCGGAAACACTTAAACCATTATGGTATTTAAAAATTGAAAGTTTTATTCTTGTTTTTATAGCTAGAAGTGTTGTGATGTATATTTTCAGTATCACAGGCAATAACGATTTCCTCTTAATTGGGGTTTCAATTGCATGGTTACATGCTGACTTACTATATGGTTATTAAATATGCTACCATATGGTGACTAATCATTCTTCTATTTATGTAAACCTCTTATATCCTATTGCTGACTGGTAGTTGTAATACGCATCCTTGTTCAGCTCCACAAAGCTCTTCAAATACTAGTGGTCACCTTTATTGAACAGATCATTAAGTTGAACATCTAATATGGTCTTATTAATAATTCTTTAAGGTTAATGAGCTTATTGGTAAGCAATTCTGGAATATATGACTGAAGAATCCAATGATTCTCTTGTTTCTTGCATTTTCATTCTAATCTCGAGGGTAATGTGAAGACTGAGGGGATAAAGGAGGAACATCAAAGCCTCCTACTTAGATGAATTGATAGCAGGGTCACTCGGGAAGGTGTTTGTTCATAATTTCTGCTGTGTGCTTATTTACCTTTGATTGAGCTTTTAATTTCCCATTTCATGAGGGATAGTAGTTGTTCATAGTTTTTCTCTTACATGCCTTTTGATATGATATTTTGGTATTACATCATTTGGAAAGCTGTTCTTAGAATTCTAGTACCTACAACTTATGGTACAGGATTATAAGATCCATAGCTAGTGATCATCCTGCTCTTTTGCTGCCAATTTTGTGGAATTATTCGCCTTTTCTCTAAGTATTTGTACCGATGCTTTTGCATGTAGATATTCACATGATATACATGTGTATATGTATTTATCTAGACATGCACCCCTATGTACGTACACATTTATATGTATGTGTGGTGGTTGTTGTGCAAATTGTGCTCGACCTTCAGTTTGCCGAGATTTTAATGCTAGCTAAATCTGGCTTTGGACTTGTAGTCTGGCATAAAGTTTTCAGTTTATGCCTACTTATGAGCATGCATGTATTTCTAACATACTGATGCAACTTCTACTTCTTTTATACCTAAGGTTCGTCCAATATACTCAATGATGTGTCGCTATAATCTGAGACCAAACGGAGATGCAATTAAGACCATGATATGTCTGTATGTGAAGATGAAAGATGTAAGTTATTGCACTTTTGTTTCGATACATGCTTTGCCCGGATGTATCCTAAATCATTTTTCGGCTCATAAGCATTCTTCATAATTTTGTTCAGCAATTCTTTCCCTTTGGATACATAAGTTAATTTTTCTTGTTGCTCAAAGTAGTTTCATCATTAATTTGTGATACTGCAAGTTGGTTCCTGTTATCAGAGTACGAGTTCCATGTTACACCGGGACAATCTTTCTATCATTCTGTATAAGAACTCAGTGGAATTTATGATTCTAAACTGGATAGCTACATAACCGGGTAAAAATGCCAATAATTTAAAGCGAATTACAATTTGGCTAAGCTTGGCACTGCAATTCTATACTTGTAGTTCTACATAAAATGGGGTAAAAGTTGTACTTGTTTAAAGCAGATTGTAAGTTAACTAAGTCTTTGTTATTAAATAGGCACATTGCTCGTTTACATTTATTGCCATGGAAATCATCTGAAGGAATTGAACATATTGTGATGAGGAGCATGAATTTTCTTTTTCATTGTTTCGTGGTCGTGTTTTTTTTCTTTTGTGATTTACATGAAGCTGAACATCAGAAAGTCCTTCTCGGAGGAGGTCTACTGCTTGAATTTTGGGTAGCCACGGGTCTACCCAGAGCAATTGGCCAAGTTGGGGCATGAAATGCATAGTATCTAAATGAGTTGAAAATTTATTTTTCAGTGAAGGCCCTTGTAGGATTATGTTTGATGCAATCAAACTTAGGTTTTCTGGTCATAAAGTCCAGGTGGTAGCTTGAATGTGTCATTAGGCTTGTTCTTCATGCCGACTTCAAAATGAAGGAAGAAACAAGAAAAAGTTACCATCAAACTTTTGTCGTGGAACAAATGGAAATCATGTAATGAACTTATATAGTCGCTTCCCATATACTAGCTTGGTGATAAGAAAGTTTAATTTAACAGATTTTGGATACGCACACCTCCCTCGCCCATTCAAAATTTGGACTGCTGAATGATTGCACATAACGTTTGTTCATATTAAATACATGTTTTCTGCTCCAACTATTGTGGCTCATACAATGGAAGCTACTATTGTCTGACTCACAGTCATTGTTCTTTTGTCTCTTTAGTCCTGTCATAAAACTACATGGGTTGTAGCAATGATTTTAGGCTTGGGAAAAGTACTGTGCGATGCATGGAGACAGTGACTGGCACACAAGGTTGAAAATGGAAAGTAAAATGATTCAGAGGGAGAAAAGAGAGACGAAGACCTGGTGTTGAAATTATTTTGTGGTGAAGGGTAGGCGGTGGTTCCGACACATAGCGGTAGTAGGTAGGGGTGAGTATTCGGTACATACCGAACCGAAATACCGAATACCGAAATACCATAATTTAAAAAACCGAACCGAACCGAATTAGTGCATAAAATCGAACCGAACCGAACTAATTCGGCACACTAATTTAAAAACCGAACCGAACCGAATTCATGTAAAAACCGAACCGAACCGAAAAAATCGAAATAATTCGTAGTTTTTTACTTACAATATAAAACCGAACCGAAATAAGGTATATAACTTTAAAAATTTCGGTATTTTGGTATTTACCGAATTTTAAAAATAAAAACCGAAACCGAACAGAATAACGAATTTTTGACAAAAAAACCGAACCGACCGAATATACTGAAAAACCGAACCGAATTGTTCGCTTCGGTTCGGTTCTGGGTTCGGTTTTGCTCACCCCTAGTAGTAGGTTTGTGTTGTCATACGGACGTATCTGATAGACCCATAGTGACCCAAACCGTTTGTTTCTAAAATTCGGACATGAATCAAATAATTTTATAACTTTTGAAAGTTGGCATTTGAGATACCAACTTCTAGTAAATTGAAACAAAATGGAAAACGGGGCATGTTGAGCGGGTTGGTCTTAAACTATATATTCCTGACTGGAGATCGCTTGTTTTAGTCATGTTTCATCTAAAATGGACCTAGCTTGTGTCCATGATGTCTGATCGCTGATTGTGGTTGGCGCACTATGGTCTAGGAGTCTTGCGCTGGATATTGCCAGTATTGGATTTTCATGCTAACCCTGAGAAGAAGCCCAGAATTGCGTGAAGTTCTGGTTCCGTGCTGAACACTAGGATGTCCAGGAATAGGTGGGTAGGATAGATATGTTTCAGTAGCTTGCACACTGTGTTCTAGTTAGCAGCACTTCTGGCGAGAGGTCCTGAGATTCGGGTGGTCGATTGAATTAGATGTGATGCCTAGATACATAAGGGTTTGATATATTTCCTACGAGCATTAGGCTCACTTTCTTTTTTGGCTTATGTGATGAATATATCGACGAGGATATCGGAGGGTCTTGAGGATCCACGAAGTAGCCAAGGAGCTGCTGATGGCAGGGATCAACTAACCTATTGATGTAGATATTATACATTTTTTAGCATGAAGATACATTTTCTTATTTGTGCAAAGATTCATCTCTTCAAATAACAAGGTTTAAATCTCTTCTTTTTATAGCTTCTTTGCTATCTTAATTTTTTTGCAAGCATCATTTAATTCTTGGTTAATTTCCTCCCATTGCTTGCTGATGTTACATATTATGAAACAGTCTCAGCTCTTAAGGCTGGGTAATTTCTAAGGAAGTTACATAGTGAGATCTCTTTGTGTTACTTTGTAAATGCCCTTGAAAGATACTAAGTAAAACCATGTTATATCTGCAGTTTGAAGGTGCATACAATCTCTTAACAGGTATGCAAGAGATGAATGAGGTGCCAACAGCAAGCATGTACAACGCTATTTTGGCTGGATATTTTAGGGAGGCAAGATATTTTTTCCTTTATTCGTCAATCATTATCTTTCAATTCTTTTTTTATGTTGATAATGCTTTAGCGTCTTCACATTCAATTGAACACCCTATTACCACGAATTTGCTATATTGTGCATGTTTTTGATGTCATGTTTATAAACCTATGGAAACTGCATGGAATGAACCTCCAAGCAAGGATTGCTATGCCGGAGGCCTAGCACTTGTCGTCGGCACTGGCGGTGCCGATCCTATGTGCCGGCGGCACACGAAAGAAGGAAGCAACATAAAAGTGAGAGAATAGGGGAAAAAATCGGTGGACTCCGGCAACGATTCCGGCAGAGAAGAGAGGATTCCGCCGAAGGTGAGAGGGCAACACCTCATGGGGCTGAGTGGCGATCGCGAAAGATAGATGGAGGCGGGGCGTGCGACCGAGAGAGATAGAAAATAGGGTTTTGGTTATTTAGAAGTTAGTTAACGGGTTTTACACCGAAACCCGGTTTGAACCCGTTAAATAATACGGATAATTGGCGTTTAGTCTCCTTATATGAAAATATTTGGCCCCATTCTCAAGGCATTTACTACCCAGTCATTCCGTTATTGTTAGTTTTGGTTTTTTTAGGACTAAAATGCCCTTCGTCCCCCCACTTCTCTGGCCATGGCCCTCCGATCCGGTGGGCTGAAGGTCTCCTCCGATCCGGTGGAGGACAACCAAGGAAGAGTGCTGGAGAGAGAGATCGGGCGGAGAGTGAGGGTTCGAGGAAGAGTGCTTGAGGGAAGGGCGTCGCGTTGTTCGGCGATGGAGTGTGGGAGACTAGGTGGGGATGGAGACAGCGTCGGCGGTGAAGGAGAAGAGGAGCCGCGGGCGGAGCTCTTGGAAGGGGATGAGTGACGGTGGGGTTTGCTCCGGCGAGAGGAGGTCGGGGGGCGGAGGCTTGTGGTAGGAGGAGATCGGGCGGTGGTCGGTTTAGTGGGTGGATCTAGGAGGGGTGGCGACGGTGGGGCTTGAAGAGATGAAGACGACGACGAGGGAGGTGATGGAGGAGAGGCCGAGGCGATGTGAGGGGTTTGGATCCGGTGGTGGAGGACCTCGGGAAGGCCGAAGGCGGTTGAATGGGGTGGTGGTGGCGTCGGTTTTCAGAGGTTCTCAGGGGCGGCGAGTTGGGTTCGACGTTGGGATTCCGACGAGGAGGGAGGTTGAGAGGCGTCGGGGTTACCGGAAACAGTGGAGGAGTGAGGGGCAGCGACGGTGGGGCTTGAAGAGATGAAGACGACGGCGAGGGAGGCGATGGAGGAGCGGCCGAGGCGATGTGAGGGGTATGGATCCGGTGCTGGAGGACCTCGGGAAGGCCAAAGGCGGTTGAATGGGGTGGTGGTGGCGCCGGTTTTCAGAGGTTCTCGGGGGCGGTGAGTTGGGTTCGGCGTTGGGATTCCGACGAGGGAGGTCGAGAGGTGTCGGGGTTACTGGAAACAGTGGAGTGAGGGGCGACGACGGTGGGGCTTGAAGAGATGAAGACGACGGCGTGGGAGGCGATGGAGGAGAGGTTGAGGCGATATGAGGGGTCTGGATCCGGTGGTGGGAGGACCTCGGGAAGGCCGAAGGCAGTTGAATGGGGTGGTGGTGGCGTCGGTTTTGAGAGAAGTGCTCGGGGGCGGCGAGTTGGGTTCGACATTAGGATTCCGACGAGGGAGGTCGAGAGGCGTTGGAGTTATCGGAAACAGTGGAGAAGTGAGGGTTGTAACAAGGTCGCCGGAGTTAATGGAGAGGACGGGGCTGCCGGTTATGGTGGAGCTCGTCAGGATGGATGTGCTGACTGGGATGGAAAGCTGGGTGTTCTCGATGGGTGATGGGTTAGTGGAGCTTGGAGGTGATGTAGTTAGTGGCTGTCGATGGTGCTAAGATGGCTTGATGTGAAGGTAAGGGAAGATGGTGGTGGTGCTCGGGAGATGGAGTGAAGGCGGCGGGTTGACAACTTCTAGATAGATCTAGGTGTTGATGGAGGCTTGAGGTATGTGGAGAAGATGAATGGAGGAGAAGGGCAAGAGGCTTAAGCTAGCAGTGAATCTCCCTAATTTTTCTTATTTTAGATGATTTTATTACATATTATTGGTGGAAAGTAAATTTGGTGATGGAAAGTAACTAATGAAAAGTTATTAGCAGAAAGTAACTAGTGGAAAGTAATTTATAAGTTGAGTTACTTTTCATAATTAGTACAAGTTATTTAACATATTCTAGATGTTAGTACTCAAGAATGTGTGATTTTTCCTCATATTTTCCTTGTTTTAGCCGATTTTTTCACATATTATTCGTGGAAAGTAACTTTGATGGTGGAAGTAACTAATGGAAAGTAACTTACCAAGATTTTGTGAAAAGTAACTTGAGTTTTCGATGTGTGTTACGATGGAAAGTAATTAGCACCTAACTGAAAGTAACTACCATCTATCATGTTAGTTACTTTCCGCATTGAACTATGGAAAGTAACTACCATCTAACTCGAAAGTAACTATCAGTTAGATGAAAAGTAACTCATGAAAAAATAGGTATAAAATGTGGAAAAATATCCAACTTGAATTCTGGAGAGTAACTCATGGAAAGTAACGCATGAAAAGTAACTATCAAAATTGTGAAAAATAACTACCAAAATTGTCATTAGAATTGTGGAAAATAACTATGAGAATTGTGAAAAGTAAGTACTATAATTGTGGAGAGCAACTACGAAAATTGTGAAAAGTAATTCATGGAAAGTAACTAGCGTAAAGTAATTAGTAGAAAAAAATGTGTGGAAAGTAACTAACGGAAAGTAACTTATAAAAGTCATTACTGAAACTGAAGACACTCGTATCAATATCCAACTTGAATTCTGGAATGTAACTAATGAAATTAATGGAAAGTAATTAGAGTCTCGATAATGAAATCATGTAAAGTTTGTGACTTACTTTCCGAACTCTATTATTACATTACTATCTACATTTATTACGTGTTATTTTCAGTAATGGAAAGTAACTAGTGAAAAAGTAACTTATGTCAATATCCAACTTGAATTTGTGGAAAGTAACTTTGGTGGAAAGTAATTTGGGCAAAGTAAAGCTATTTTCATAATGAAAAATAAAAGTGAAATTTCCTCCATATTTTCTTGTTTTTTCCCCTTATTTTTCTTATTTAAGCTGATTTTTTCACATATTATTTGTGGAAAGTAACTTTGTCAGAGAGTAATTTGTGAAAAGTAATTTTGGTGGAAAGTAATTTCTGAAAAGTTCTCCTATTTTTCTGCATATTTCAATTATTTTATCCTATTTTATCTTATTCTTTTACTATTTTTTTTTCCAATTTTCTTGAATTTTTCTCATATATCATACAATATTTGTTCATTTCTACCTTTGTTTTCTCCTCTCCTCGCACTCGATGCCTCGCAATTCGTCTTCCCCGGCGTGCTCAGCCAACTCCCTTCTTTCCGAAACCCCTCTCTTTCCGGGCTGCGGTACATGTCTGCATCACCCCGGCAAGGCCCGTAGCCGTTCCCTCCTTCTCCAGTGAAGCCGCGACCACCCGCGGTCCTCGACCTCCGCTTCATCTGCTACCGCCGCAAGACCTCCAAGCTCCGGCGACAAACCACGTCCACCTCCATTAAACCCGATGAGCTCACCCACAACCCCTCCAGGCGCCGTCCTCATCGCCAGCAACACCTCCTTCCTTCCCGATGACGTCATGAAACCGCTCCGACCTCCCAACGCCCTTCCTCACCGACGGAACCCCGTCCAAGCTCCTTTCCTCTCTCGGATCCGGCGCCGCCATCAGCAAGGACCACCGTCTCCGGCCTCCCCAACCCCGTCGGAGACCAGATCTAGAGCCCCCTCGCCGCCATGACCCTTCCGCCACCGTTTCCCGGCCAGATACGGCTGCCGTCGCGCCGGCCTCCCCGGCGGAGGAGCTCGGGGTGGTGGAGATCGGGAAGATGACCGGAGGTGATGGACTTCGTTGCCGGACGTCGGGAGATGTCGAGCGGCTTGTGAGGAAGGAGGAGGGGCATTTTGGTCTTTTAAATAGAGGAAGGTAGTAAACGGCTGAAGGAAAGTGATTAAGGACTCTAAGCCGTACCATATTTTTTGAAGGACTTATTGACAAATCCTCCTAAATAATAAGTATCTCCTGATTCGTACCCACTAAAGCAAGGATTGACGTACTACTCGGTACGTAGCGTGCCGAGCAGTGCGTAGCATACCGGGCGGTATTCACCAACCCGATGGCTTATTGGGTCGGTATTTCCCCCGGTACCATTTATGTGGGGGGATCGGGTGAAACCGGTCGAAATGTTCACGTTTCGTCCGGCACAGGGCGGTACGTGTCGGTTTCGACTGGTATGTATCGATAATATTAATAAAATAAGAGGAAGTATTAGATTCAAATTTAGATGTGGATGTGGATGTGGTCCTGGTCCTGGATGTGGTCATGGTCCTGGTCCATATATCTATGTCTGTATTTCTATGTAAATCTAAATCCTAGTCCAAATTCAAATCCTAGTCCAAATCCATATCCGGATCCGGATCGGGACATGGACATGGACATGGACCTACATGTCCTATATTTATATTTAATAAAAAATGAACTGGCATGGTGTTATGGGCTGTACTGGTGGTACATGCTGTGCTGACATGTCATTGGCTCGGCGCGTCCCACCGGCATGGCAATCCTTGCAGTAAATCATCCATTAGCTAATAAAAATCGTTCGATATCTATTGAGCTACTTGGCAACCAACCGAGCTGACCAGCTTGAGCCGTTGCTGAGCGGCAACAACCCTTATTCACACGAGCCGAGCCCCAAAGCCGAGCTGGTTGGAAAAATTGTGCCGGTTGGCTCGGAATCCTTTCCTCCAAATTTCAATATTGGTTTTTATCAACTTTCTAGGATACAAATGCTAAAATGGTTGTTTCTAAGGTTCACCCTTGTATCTTGTTTTGGATCATCAATTTATCTAATATGTCATCCTTCTGCAAACATTGTATCAATTTGCATCGCGACATCATCTTAGCTTCTTCATCTTGGGGTTATTTTATATTCTTTATACGAATTTGATTAGAACCCAACTTCAAATAGTCAAACCAGTCAGAATGGAGTCAAATTGGATCCCAACCTGGAGAGACTCCCGACTTTAAACAGACTGACCTATGGGAGTAAGTTTCTATCTTGCCTATGGCTGTACCACCATCACTGATTGACCAGAATAAAGCCGTCGCATCATATGTGAGCTTATTTACACATATCAAATCCGTTAAGCCAAACAGTTGATTAGGTAATTTCAAGACTTGGGTGATTATACGATATGTTGTTACTGTCATATATAGGTGTTTAACAGTATTTGGTAATTGAAAAGGTGACCTACTTAACAGATATGTCTGATTTTGCAGCCCACTCTTTATGCATTAAGAACATGTGATCTATAGTCAATCATATCAGATAATCTAGCAGTGGTGTAATTCATTAACAAATCGCATATGGTAGAAGATGTAGTCTCATCCTATCCAGTTGACTATATGTGTTCATATGGTCAATTTTCTTGACTTCCGAAAACGAAAGTGACCTGTTGCAAATCATATTCCCCCAACTTGACTTTACTTAGTTTGCTAGTGGGAACCCAGTCAAATTGTGTTAATATTATTGGTATTAATTTGGATCGTGTTCCTTTTGAGTAGATTTGCTTCTCAAGCCCATATTGGTCCATTTGTTTTGGCCTTTGATAGTAAGATCATGGCAAAGATTCAGTTGTAACTATTCCGTCTTATGTCTGGGAATTTTTTATGCCATCTCTGTAAGAAGTTATTATGTTAGTTATAATTTTTTTTCCTTTCAGCGATCCTTATTGACAGCTTAGATGACATTGTGGATCTAGGCTCTCTGCAAGAGATTAGTCTGTGAGGCCGGTGTGTACCTTCTATGGTGATTAAGATGATGTCCTAATGTACCACCTAGCTAGTTGATCCAAATTTTTAACATGTACAGAACGTTTAATGAGAAAGATCCATCTTGAACAACATAACAGAAGATTCCAATAGGTATATTTATTCCCATTTGTACAGATAATGCTGAAACTCTTAATTGCTAATCTTAGATTACAATGATTCAGAATCAAATAGAAACAAAAGCATAGTTTGAATGCACATGGATTTGATTTCTCATTGATAACAAAGCGTATTGTGAGTCTTAAAGGACTATAGGTTCAAGAGACAGGTCATGTTTTGATTGAACTTAGTGGTTAAATTCCGAAATTTTTAGAGAAGAGCATGACTTTTAACCGGAGATTTCAGGCCATGCCTACCAGCACGTATCGTGGCGATATTTATTGGCATAATCCATCAGTACTAACCGTGAGTTAGTACATGTATTAGATCTGAAGAGCTCTGTGTTGCTAGTATGAGGTCCATGCCTAGCATTCACTCGTATCACGCCAACTGGTGCATATCGTGCCATATAGAAAACCACATGGCACGTGTCACCGGCACAATATCCTTGCTTTTAGTCTACTAGAACATCGATCATTCAAAAATAGCACACATTTAAATAGGAGATGATCTGTTACGCGCTGCAAAAAAAGAAGAAGAATTTTACATGCAGATTTACACGAAACTTATGTCGAGATTTTCTTAGTTATTATTTTCTTACACATTTCTCAGCTATGTTCTTTGAATTTATGCTTGTTATGAATAACCTGATATGATTTTCCTTATACCCCATTTGTAGGATTGTGGGTTTTAAAGTTTTTTGGTCCACTGGGATCATGTAATTCTGTGATTTGTCCTTTCACATTTTGGTTGTCCTAGCCTAGGTGTTTGTTATTTGTTGGATTGATGTATAGTACTATAGTAAGTAATATCAAATTTTGACATAAAATTTTGCAGAGAAACACCCATGGTGCATTGATGGTTCTTAAGCAAATGGTAGAAGCAAATTTAAATCCGGATTCTGAGACTTTCTGTTACTTGATTTCTAATTGTGATACTGAAGAGGATGTCAACAAGGTTTGCTAACTTTTAAACCTAATCTTTCTTGCTTATTAGTGTATATCTTTGTCTGCCAAAGGTTTTATTGTCTGTTTTCATTTAGCAACATCCAATTTTTTGTGTTTGGGTTGTTGATTGCATGAAATATTGGTATCATTTATTATCCATTTGAGACATTTTGCATTGATACAGTGAGACTTGCTTCTTAAGTCCAGACAATGTAGTCAAATTTTATTTACCATGTAACTTGAACCTTTCATGTTCTTGTATCTGATTGCTTAGGAAGGCCACTATAATCTTATAAGTGACAATATTCCATGAGCTCCGAATCAGGCAAAAGGCTTGGGTTTTGGCAAACTCAAGTCATACAATGGCTGACCAACCTGTAACTCTTACCCACCATCTTTAAGTTCAACATGCAAATTATAATCATGCCTTTGGTGGACGACTTTCGTTCCTCATAGGGCTTATCGAAGTTCCATTAGCTATCTATCTAGCCTTATGCTCTGCACTCAGAGACCATATTGGCAGAAGACTATTGGTCTTTGCCTCTTGAAGAAATATTTTATTGATGTAATCGTCTTCAATATCCTATTTGCAATCATGTTTAAACTTGATTAAAAATTATGCTTGCTGGGTTCTACTAAAGAGTTTAAGGCTCATATGGAATAGAAAGTATGTATTTTAAGCGATTAGGTGTTATTACAAACGGATGTAAAAAAAAAAGATCAAACTATTAATGAAGTATTTTAATTTCTTTAGAGTAGAGTCATAGCCATATATCTATAGTTTGTCACGAACTTTGAATAACTTTTTCTTTCTTTTAAAGAATTTTCTGTAAGCTTTGGACAGGCCAAGATCAAATATTGGACCAGAACCAAATTCTGCAAGAACTATAGGTGCCTTTACGAAAGATATTTGATAAGAATTGAGACCAACCCAGAAACCCATGATGAAGGGACAAATGGTAATGATGATGGAACTAGCTGATATGTAGGGCCCAACCATTGCGTGATTGATTGTGGCTACAAGAAAATGCAGAAGCTGGACCTCTTATGAAATAACATTCCCTTGCCACCCTCTTTTCACTGTTTCACTGATTTGTATTGTTTCTTACATACTTGTTTAAGACCAATTCTTTCCTTCCATTATTGACGTTGCATTCTGGATTTTTTATTAGACTATGAAGCTTAGTGAAGATTCAATTTCGAATTGGTTGCTCTTGGTTTTCAAATGTCACCATGGTGCATGTATGCATACAAGTCTTTAGAAAAGGGCTTGTGGATTTGAATAATCACATCTCAAAGGTCCTAACCTTTCAGGAAGTTTTCAGAATCACGAAAAGTTAGAAATCTCATTTCATTTCGCTCTTAGTGCTGAGAGTTATTAAGTTGTGGAACCAAAATGTGCATAACATTGAGAAGATTTGAGTTAATGATGGAATGTCTCAAGTTTGTTGGTCTTTCAAACGGAATGTATCTATTTTGAGTACGTGTGTAATCCTCTAAAAGTCCTCCTACAATCCTGGATTCATAAAGAAGCTAATGAACTTGAAATTGATTTCTAAGGTGTCAACATTGATTTCCCCTGGAAGTGTGAAGTCATGAACAAACCAAACTGCCAATGAAGCCCTTCTAGATTATATTAGATATTCGAATACCTTACCGCTCATCATAACAATTGCTAGTTAAACCACATTATTGTCAGGTGTTTACAACTTTACATATGCTTGGTAACATTCATTAGCATACTGATTCCTAACTACAAAGCTGAAAGGATGAAGCCTTGGGTATATTTTGAAAATCTGCTAAGCTGAAGCTGAATACTAGCGAGAGTATTATTTTCCTGTATTCAACCAATTCAGGAGAATACTGTCCTAATGAGATAACCTTATTATATGTGGAATTTGGTCAAGCAATATGCACATCCCAATCAAATGGAGACACCTGAAATAAGGTGCCCAAGTTGAACATGGAAATGAGCTTCTAGAGGACTTTTGGAGGACTAATGCTAGCCAGACTTGATTATGTCAACTACCTTTTGTCTCTCCTTCAAATTGCTTTAATGCATGGGAGAAATGTGTTTAGTGCACCGAACCACACTGAATACATCATATCCATTGCTAATGTTGGTCAATCATAGAGACAAATGATAGTTCGGTGTAATGCAAAGGAGACAGGCATTAATCTTAGCCTATATGTAGAAGATATCAGCCTTTTAGAACTAGATTTGAAACTGTAATTATTCGATTAGAAACAAAGGTAAGATAGCTCCCAAAGAAATGATATTCTCCTACTTATTTCTTTGATAAACAATGCTGAAAATGTGCACTCATCTCAACTCCAGACATGTTGCTTCTCCTGATAGGTCTAGTGTTGGCTAAGAAAATAGAAGATTAGTCAAATCACAATCAAGGTTGATGCCAATTGGCGGGATTCTTATTGTAGAGTACCAACAGGGCCCAGAGCTGACATATCCATTATTGCAAGAAGGCTGAGTGTGCATTCTCAAAAAAGAAATCTCATCTTGGCGCATCAAGAACTTGAAAAAGAATGTTCAGTTATTTGATGTGCTTTCTGTGTCAGTATGGAGCCTACAGTAGCTTTCCTGCTGCTATAAAAGGATATATTGATGTGAAAATTGATGATTGGCATGTATCTAGTCATAATTTCCCCTCCTCATGACGATTGCTTGCTATTCTACTGCGACCATTGTCTCCATTCTGCGACAGATTCATGGAGGTAATATTAAATGGTTGACACCATATATGGAGGCTAAGTAGCTTAGAAACTTAATTTACAGTACACATGTTGTTTGTGAGGTTTTTTTCTTTATTAGTTTAGTTCTTCATAGCTAAAAGCTTCAATTGAAACAAATCGAAAAAGCAGTAATTTTAACGAACATATATGATCTGTACTTAATAGTTAAAAGTTTAACATATCATCTCAACCATGAAGAGATATCAAGAAATATCTTGCTGAGAGCATAGTCCTAGAATTATTAATGGATGGGGCTAAAGCTCGTAAAAGTGTCACCTGTAGTCGATACTTGAAACGCTACCTGATTTTGTCATCCCATAAAAGAGTCTTGGTTTTGGTGTGATGAAATCAAGTTGGCTTTGTATCTTGCATGTACTAGTTGAAGTTGGACTTGAAAGGCCTAAATGAGAAACTGGTTCATTATGGCTCCTTCATATTGGTGCCACTAAGTTTAGATTCTGGACCAAAGATCCATGTACTTAAGTGTAGTCCAATCCATGAAACCACAAAATTAATTTTTCAGTTGAAAATGCTTGATTTTCAGTTTGTTTTGATTTACTAAAATCTTTAGCCAACTTTTTATTCAATATTTAAATCCCTAGGTATAAGAATCAAGAACAAATACTCGGTACGAATTCAAGATAGAGTTCGCAATGATATGAGTGAAAATGTTGGTTGAACTTTATTCTTTCCAATCCTGTAATTGCCTTTATGTAATTCTGAGCCTGTAAGGGAATGTGTGAGTGGACTTTCTCAGTTTCTCACGTTTTGACTCCTGGGCTAAAGTCAGGAGATCGACCGTT
Source organism: Narthecium ossifragum (assembly GCA_963920575.1). Taxonomy (NCBI): domain Eukaryota; kingdom Viridiplantae; phylum Streptophyta; class Magnoliopsida; order Dioscoreales; family Nartheciaceae; genus Narthecium; species Narthecium ossifragum. The sequence continues at coordinate 10,144,440 of OY986965.1, read as the reverse complement.
TCCTTTTGCAACGAGTGATATAGCTGATTTGAAATCTGCTGTTCTTATTGCACTCTGCCTCGTATAACAAATCTCTTCTTACTCCATTTCCTGTTATTACTTCATGTAACTTGCATTCTTGCATGCCTCATGGCCATTCAACTGCATTCTTTTACTACTCACAATAATGTGTATGGTGCTAGTCTGTTTCCAAGACTTTAGGATTTCTGACCGTGTATATTGTGTGATGCTATTATCTTCATGGATAAAGATCTGCGGACATGGCCACGTGGCCATGTACGCTGCACATGCTTCTCGATCGGTAGATGTCTACTGATGTTCTACCGATGGATTAGGTGACTCGATCGGTATACATCTACTGATCAGATGATTCACACATTCAATCGGTAGATGTATACCGATTGGTTGATCTAATCCATCGGTAGTGTTCTACTGATGGATTAGATGTCTCGATCGGTAGATGTCTACCGATCTACCGATCGAGGGCATGTACGATGTACATGCCCCCTTACCATGTACCCCAATCGGGGTCCTCTCTTCATTCATTTGAGATGTGAACTTCTGTATTGATTATACTATTTCCACTTTATCTCTGCTGATATTATAAAGTTTGAACTGTTTGCAGTATCTTGACCAAATGCAACACTGTGGAGTTCAGACTACGAAACATGTTTATATGTCGCTTATAAATGTGTACTCGAAGTTCGGAAGGTTTGATATAGCAAAGCAGGTAATCATTTGGTTTTGTGCCTTTTGAATGATTGTGGAATGAAATTTTCTTATACCTTATTTGGTTTTGTATGGTTATTTTGTACTCGTTAAGGTTCAACATTGCCAAACCATCTCATTTGAAGGCTTTGTCATGACTACTTGTTAATGTGAGATGTCAAATTATCCTTAGAACTGACAGATCGGAAACTTCTTGTAGTTGTGGGTCTAGGCTAGAAGATATAGTCAACATAATGTTCGGGGAATATCGTTGGGTATTTCAATGTTTCGGGATCAAAATATGCTTCGTCTATTGCCTGCTACTTGTGGCCAGAGATTGCCATGCCGGTTGGCAGATACTGGCATGGACCGATATGTATCATGCTAATAAATTTCCAGCAGGTCCAGCACTATGCCTGTATCGGCACAAACGCTGTGGCAATACATGCATTAGCTCCTAAGTCCTTCGTGCCGCCCGCACGCTAATCCTTGCTTGCGACAAGTTCTTAAGAACTTTCTTGAAGTAAAATATGTCTGCATCTGGTTGTTGGTTTCTCTTGCATTATTGTCCTTTGTATTAAATAAAGCAGATATTTGGACATAACTAAGTTTTACTTGGTCACTTTCTTGCCTTCGATGAGGTCGCTTTTCTATCATAGAAAAAAAGCTGGGGGAATTATGTGGATTTCAGCTAGCAAAACAGACGGGACTGAATTCATCACATGATATTTATAGACCCTCCACCAGCTATTAGCATCCATTTGGTGCAGTAATAGTTTCTTTGTTTGTACAATTTATGTGAAAGAATTTCCTTGTTTTTTTCAACTATAAGCGAGGATTTGACGAAAAATTTTTAGTTCATAGAAATCAGAGTAGGCTTAAAGGATTATTTCCAACTGAAGTACAAGCGGCTATTTGTTCAGCTAGACTGAATTATTGTCTTCAGATTAGGCAAAGCAATAAGTCACATAATTTCAGAGGTCAAAATAGGAAGTTTTTAGCTTTCTTTATTGTGCAACGCTGTTTAGTGGAACCCAAGAAAATTCCCAAAGATTTTGAGGAACAAAGTGGACTAGTGTATGTGGCATTAATGACTAATTACAAAGCCTTAAACTGTCTCAAAGCATCAAAGAATTGTCTTACTTCCTTCTGAGAAAAGCATAGGGTTCTGCAATTATCGAATAGAACTGAAAAAAAAAGTCACTTCAAATAATGGAGGTGACCCTTGCTCAAGTCAATGAAAGATGACAATTTTTTATTTTGTTGTATTACGGCGTCAAAATCGTCATTGAGAAAAGAGAATGTAGGTTAGACTACTTATTTCATACATTTTAATACGCAGTGTGCTTGCAAAAAGGTTGAGAGAAAGGTCTTTTAGATGGGGGTTAGTACTCTGTATGATAGACAGGTTAATGGTGGTGACACTCATAGCTTGTGTCCATGTATTGAACTTAAACAAAAAGTTATTCGGTTTGACAATATCAGTGTCAAAAAGGGTCTTACAGTAAGTTTGGTATGTATGTGCATGATCCTTCTAAACTCCTTGGAAGCACCACCAAGGGTTGTTGTCATGTCAGTCATTGGCCGGCATGAAACGTGTCGTCACTTGGGGACGGAGCCTCTTCATGTGGGAAATGTACTTGTCTACTCGGCAAGGATCCTGTGGTTAGTATTTGTATTGTACCGGTAATTTATTGTACGATATGTATTGATGGGCGCGACAAAAATCCATGAGCCTCACTTCAGGATTTGGTTTTGATGTTCTCTTCAGCTTAAACCCGTTTCAAAGCTTTTGGAGCCTATTTCCTAAGACAAGAAATCGCATCAATTTCTCGCTAGTAACTCATTTGATGAGATGCATGAGAACATGTGTAATGAGAGCCATAATTGTAAAGAGAACGAGCAGTGAGTAAATCATGAGGACAGCGTGTGTATTGTCGATAATTAGTGATGAAGCACATAATAACTTTGCGAAAAGAGAATGATTAGCGAAAATGTCTCCTTTTGTCTTTAGCTAGTGATATGAAATCCTGAACATATGATCATGTTTGGCAATAAGCAAGATAGGGGATAAGGACTATAGGTGGACAAGACCTTGGCAGGTGCACATGATTGTGTGTTTTACGCCATGGCCATGACAGGAAGCACCACAGCATGCCAACCTGTAAAGTTGTCCTGCTGGCATGACAGTGCAACGCTGGCCTACTAGAGGCAGCAGCACAACACCCAGTAGGAGTTGGTGGTTGCTGAGATAATCGGTGACCTCAACCATCAGTTAAAGGTCTCATCCCACTGATAAAGAAGCTGAAAATTGGTTTTGGAGTCCGAATTGAAAACATCCTCATTCTTCTAGTCTTGGTTATGATTCTAGTGAATTAGATAAGTGCAATCATTCTTGATTCAGTTATTCAGTTTGAGATATAAGAGACTTTGCCTTCCTGAATAAATTCCTGCCTGTGACATATGAGGTAAGATTTACATGTGAAGAAAATACCAACTATTGTATTTGTGGTCCATTTTGGTATCATCGTGCTCTTTCTCACCACTAGATCATGACAATACAATCTCTACTAAGACATCTTGGTCCTTTTCTCTTTAATACATGGCAAATCATTGCAAAGGGAATTGAACGTCTATCACAAGTAGAGAGGGCATCTAGTCGTAAGGTGTGAAAATGTAAAATGAAGAGAGTGATAATCTTTTCAAGATGTTTTGGTAGAGCTTGGAGGACATAGAGATCAAATTACCATTTAACTATGAGTATTTTCAATTATATGGTAGTTAAATCAAGCCAGGTCAATCAAATAAGCTATAGTAGGAGAACTACATGGGATATAGGAGTTTCTTACCGAGGAATTTCTTACAGGAAATTGGTGTTTAGTCACTTTTAGTGGAAAATTATTAACCTATAGTCCATATGGGTTTTTTTTAATGCGATAGGCCCTCTAACAAATTATTATAGTTGGTTTTTAAAATTTTGTGATAAAAATACCCTCCTCTATTGGTAATCCCCTAACCTAGATCATCCAACTCCCAGCAGCCACAAGCCGCCGCCGCCGACCTCGCCGACCATTTATTCCCCTCCGGCAGCAACCCCATTGGCCACATCCATTCCCTTTGCCGGCGTCAACCCCGAGCTCTTCCTCTACCTCGCAGCCGCTTGCGGCGGCCCCGGCGCCGCCTGCAAACCCACCTCCTTCCTCGCCCCCAGCGAGCCATTCGGCGAGGACCTCCACTTCAACCCATCGTGGTGCCCTTCCTCACCGACCCAAGCTCGCCCGAAGCTCGTCGCTGCAACTGTCGCCGCCGTCCATCCTCGCGACGACTCCAACCTCATCCCGATGCTGTCGCCCTCTCCCCATTGGAACCCCGACGCCGTGCTCAGCTCACTGCCCGAGCTTCTTGTGGATTTGGCGCTGCCACTCCTTAAACCCGACCCTCCGTTTCCTTCGAATTCAGCAACCCCAGCGTCCCCTTCTTCTCCGACGACGCTCGACTACGCGTCAACACAACCCGAACTCCCTCGTCGATATCTTCCTCGAGCCCCAGCCTCGTCGGAACCCGGCGCCGTCCCCGCTTAGGATCGCCGCCTTTGATGTCTCTAGCACCATCCAACACCAGATCCGGAGCCATCAGGCCGCCGTGACCCTCCTTCGACCTATACTCGGTAAGATCCGCCGCTCCGGCCACTTCCCTTGCTGGCTGCCATCGTCCCCAACGAGCAACTTTCACTTAGCTTACTCAACCAAGTAGCTGGGACTTGATTTAATCATAACCTGATCTGATTAGATCAGATCCAATCTGATCCAGCCAAGATTGATCCAGTTATAATCTGGCTAGATCTAGGCAAATTGAGCCACCAGCCCATATCCTAGCCAGATTGAGCACCTCCGCCTTCCTCTAACCTCACAGCCATCCCCTAACTTCTTTAACCAAGGGGGAGGTTGGAGTGGCGGTGGAGGGCGTAGGCTCGGGTGAGTCTGGGGCGGAGCTTAAGTGAGCTGGGACGAAAGTGTACCGGCTTGCTGGTGAGCCGCAAGCGAGCCGACGAGGAGAGAGGAGAGAATATGGAAAATGCCGGAAATTGGTGGAAGATAGGAGAAAAATAGGGAAAATATGGTGGAAACTAGTGGAAATAAGGGAAATATGGGGAAAGATCGGGGAAAATATGAGAAAAATGGAAAGTTTATTTTAAGTGACTTACAATGAAAAGTAAAGGAGGGGCGGCATAAGCACGGTAAGTGGAAAGTGGATTTTAACAAATCAAACTTAACTGTTATTAGTATGTTTTATGTTTTATTTTATTTTCTTTTATGGGAAAAAATATTTTAGACAAAAATTATTTGTTTGATGGTAGAGCCATTGATGAATAAATCCATCTAAATTCAAATTTAACAAATGAAGCTTAAATCATGGTGGATTTCAAGATTGATTTAAATTTAGTATCATGTTAAAGATTTATTTAAGTAAACTCGTTAAGGTAAACACATCTATTAGGATTATATGTGGGAGAGGAGAATAGAAACACACCAAACACAGATTTACGTGATTCACCCTAGAACATGGCTACATCCATGAAGTCATTAGAGTTCTTACACTATCTCAGAGGCAAAACGCCAAAAATTACATGTTACAAAGGCGGCCGCCCTTATAAACCCTCATATTCTAGGGTTTCGGCACATAGGAGTAAAATTACATAAAATACGCCTATTAAACAGATCTCATTTTCTGTTTAGCTTCGGGGATGCTACTCGACAGCTCTGCGCAACGCTATATGGTTGGGTCGGTAACATAATCCGGCAAATGATCAGGCTCCACGTCTCAACAACATCAAGTATCAAGTGGCTCGTTAAAGCTCGAGTTTAAGGCCTGAAATAGGCTTGAAATTAGACTTGGCTCGAAAGTAAGCAAGCCAAGCGTCATCACCAATTTTAGGCTGGAAATTAATTTCAAGCCCAGCTTGATCAGAGCCAGGCTCGATCAAGCTCAGCTTGTTTACACCCTTAGCGGCGAAGGAAGGGGCGGCGAATAAGCAGCGGAAAGTGGATAGTGGATAATGGACAGTGGAGAGTGGAAAGTGACGGTTTTTTTGCCAATAGGACAAACTTAATCATACACATTTTTAATCAAAACTGATTTAAAAGATACAAAAATATAAGGAATTTGTTAGTGTATGTTATGAGGCTGGATCGCTCGTAACGGGTCTCTGCTCAGAAATGGCTCAATTGGACCATTCTGGCTCGATCTGACTTGAAATTGGTTGAGATCAGCTTTGATTTGATCAGATCTGATTGGCTGCGACTAAGCCTGGCTTCATCTGTTCTGATCTGGTCCAATCTGGCTAGGAGGGGGTCAATTGGTTTAGACCAGGCTCAAGTCCTCAACGTGATCTGATTGATTCAGACCAGCTCAACCTGATGCAGTACTTGGAGAGAAAGGCAAGGCCGATCAGATGGTTGAGAGAGCTCCGGCCTTGATCAACGGCGAGGATGGACCGGCCGTCCACGGCGCCGGTAAGGATGAAGTCGTGGTGGCCTAGGGACTCGATCCCTAGGCTTGGATTGCCTGATCCGTCGATATAGGCTACGGATCTGAAGGAGGCGATGTCGACTTCCTTGGGGAAGATGAGTCGCGAGCAGGGGAGGCGATCAGATCGCTGGATCTGAGCTGGAGATGAAGGTGGAGAGGTCATGAGGGTGAGGATCCGGTGGTGGAGGACCTTGGGGAGGCCGGAGGCGGTGGACTGGGGTGGTGGCGACGGCGGTCTGAGAGGAGGGGAGCTCGGGGTTGAGGGATTTTCGAGGGAGAGGAGGACAGCGTCGGAGTTGGGTTGCCGGTCGCAAGGTGGTCATGGTGGCTGGAAGGTGTCGTGCCGGCATCAGGAAGGAAGGGAGGTGTCGGGAGCCGCCGAAAATGGGGAGAATGGTGGGTTTCGGGTAGATGGTCGGAGTTAATGGAGGAGGTGGTGGTCGGGGTGGGCTGAGAGGCCGTCGGGATTGGGAAAGAAGGAGGTGGTCGTGATAGGGGAAGGAGATGGTGGCTACGGGGGCTCGCCGAGGTGATGCAGGCGTGTAGCTCGGGTTCGGGTGGCTTGTCTTGGCTTGCCGGAGGAGACAAGCCTTCTTCCCGAGGTGGAGGGAGGCTTGGACGGCAGGTTGAGGGTGGAGAGGGTCGTGGAGGATGTCTCGAATGGAGTTGGCCGGGGTGGGGTAGTTCGCCGGAGGTGATGGGTTAGCCGGAGTTGGGGTGGACGATCGGCGAAGGGTGGTTGGCAGCTGGTGGCTAGGTGGTGGTGGTGCTAGTGTTTGGTAATGTGAAGATGGAGGGGCATTTAAGACATTTTGCCTTTGAATGACTAAACGGTTGAAAAAAAATATGCTAGGAATTTAAGCCGTACTATTTTTCTTTTTGGTAGCTAGCGCCCCTTTCCCCAATTTCTTAAAGAAATACCATCAACACGTGGAAAGTAAATAGAATTATCACAAAAGTAGCAATCAGGATAACTCATTTCTAGTCCAACCAAGCTGATCAAACAAAATTTCTAAAAAGTGCTTTTATGCTGCACATGCTTTTGACGATATGGCATTTATGTTATCACATCTTGCATGTCCATCCTTTTTTCGTCTTCATAACCAGTTTTATGGTAATTGTTGGCACAGGTTATCTTGAAGAAAGAGGTACCAGTCAAATACGTAAACGAGCTAAAGAGTGTACTTGTATCAGCCCTTTCATATAACGGACAAGTGTCAGATGCACTTAATGTGTACAATGAAATAAAGCAAGCAGGGGTAAACCTTGAGCCTAAAGCTGTCATAAGCCTCATAGTAAGAACATTTCACCTCTGAATGTAATCTCTAGTTGCAAAACATGCTAAGATGCTTATTTTGAAATGTCATACTAGCTTCTGGATCTCTAATAAATACATCTGCCACAGGAAAACATGCAATCTGAAGGTGAACTGGATCGACTGCTTCAGCTTTTGGGGGAGTTGACAGATTCAAGCAATTGGTTTGATGGATGTAGTCGAGTTATCTCATACTGTGTTCGATACAACATTGCTGAGTATATTGCTTTCTCCTTTATTTTGCAATTTTTGTTGTCTAAAAAATACATTAATGTCCATTCTTCAAAGTCAATTTCTTGTATCAGTTCCGCAGTTGACTTGCTCAAGCAGTTGAAGAAGAAAGACGAATCGAGCACATATATTGTCATTGATCAGGTTCTGATTTAACATATTTTACTTTCTAATATGCCAGTGAAGCTTTATCGGATAAGACTGCATGTCATTTTATTTCCATTGTAGATCATAAAACTTCATGGTGTTTGCACGATTGCACCTTCAGTTATACGGCCCAGCTCGGTTGATTCTGATATTCCCTTGCACTATGTTCTCCTATTGTCAGCTCTTTCATAAACTAGTCATTTGATGCATTGTGTACTGCATTTACATTACACTTATTGATATAATATTGACGTATAAAATGACAAGAAAGAAAAGACTGATCAAAACTTTGATCCTTTTCTACTTGAGTAAGAACAATTTTCAGTTTTATTATGTGCAAGCATTATAGTAGTTCCGGTCACAAGCGATCTCTAATGGCAGAGTAGTCCAGATCTTAAAGTGCCAGATATCGTGGCAGCATTTGTTAGTTCAGTAAACTGCAAGCACATAGTATCAAGCTCTACATGTAACAGAGATGTTATATAAACATGCTTATAGAACTAATAAACACATTTAGATAAGCCAAAAAAATTACATATTCACTAGTAGCAACTAGATCCTATGGGTTTCCAGTCGTAATCTTGCAAATCTAAAAAGCATGGTGGCTTCTCATATTGGCTTATACATGTTAAACCCTCAATAGCAGGATCTTGTTGTTCGTTGATGAGAAGCTAAATAACTGATTGCACAGGGACAACCATGCCATTCTAATACCAAGCAGTTATCTACATTATACGCATCCTATTGAAAAGAACACATCTCAACATGGGCTACCAAAATATCACTTGGAGATATAGGTAAGCCAAGCCTTTAAGAAACACCACATGCACGATGACAAACAGTTATATCCAGAATGAAATCTTATGGATTGGTGCTGTTACAAAAGAACACATCCAATGCATCTTTGCATCTTGCAAGACTTGATCTTTTTTTTTATGGTCAAAGCGATCTAAATCACCTTCCTAGACAGAGCATGATATCTTTGAAGACTTGTTGCTTGACTGACTCATTAAAAGTTGGTATTGATTGTTGAGCATGAGTACCTTCGCAATGCAATCATTTGGTGTCTACTCTGGCTTATTACTTTCAGCAGTTGGAGCTCTAAAGAATATAACCAATTGTTATCAGTATTTCACTTGCTTCATAGTCTTGTGGAAGACTCAACCATCATCTGAAGGAGGTCCCATTCCAAGAAGAATATAAGAAATAGTGTTCAGGTCTCTTTATCTTCTGCCAGTTTATTGGCTACATACATTCAAGAAAACACTGTTAGAACATGAACATGCTAAAACCTAAATTTGGAGTCAGTTTAGGCAACGTCTTAAGTTTGCAGTCCAACATTGAGGAATAGAGAATGACCCTACCAAAATGAAAGCCGTCCCATAAATGCCTCCCACAGAGAAAATTAAAATAAATAGTAGCTAACGACTTTTGAACTGCAAACTGCCATGCTTTGGGACTGTGTCGTTGCTCCCAAACCGCTGGCCCCAACTCTGTCTGTATGAGAGCATCGGAATGTCCTTTGAGAAAAGGACGGTCCATGAAACTAGACAAACTCAAGCTAATTTGGCTAAAAAATGTGGTTCATAAGATCATAGGGCTCCTTTTGATATATTCTACAGCCTCAATTGTGTAATGCTAACAAAAGATAATCCAATCCTAAAGCTTATCGCAATTACTGTTGATGATGATCAGGGTTTTGGGATACTCTGCCATAAGCATTTGAAGAACGAAAAATCTGCTTTATGCTTTGTTGGAGCAGATTAATGAAAAGTTATGCTTGTGTCCTTTCTTTCTCAATGTGGAGCAGATATTTTGCCAAATATGGGAGGCGGAACCTGCAAATGTCGAAATTGGACTCAAGTTGCTCCGGGCTGTTAAAGAACAGCTTTATCTCCATCCATCACGAACAAGCCTTGATTTTCTTCTCAGTTCTTGTGTAAAATCTGGGAATGCACAACATGCTCAGTTGGTTTGGTCAGAGTATACGAGTGCTGGCCTTTCATACAATGTCTTGACTTTCCTGAGGTTTGTAGTTTTCCTGCCAGTTCCATACTTATTATGCTTGATTTTCCACTTCAGATATGCCTTCAAAATGACTGCAGTGTATTGCTTTTTTCTATAAGAAACACAATTCTTTCCTGCTTTGTGAAAATTATTTTTTGCTGTAAGCAGAGAAAATAGGGCAAATGGGCAAGGAAAAATGGTGGGTAAGCTGAGAGTTTTTTCAACCATCAAGCTGAACCACAATCTCCTAGCTCTATTAAGCTGAGCCACGATTTCATAGCTCTGCTTCTATCTGTTAATGACGCCCTTCATTGTCTTACCCAATGGCTGCGGACATATATTGCACTAGTTTGGAATATCATGCTCTAGGAGTCTTGGGCCTTCTATTTTTGTCTAGTACAAGGTTTATGATGCTGTGAGCAGATCTCATGCCGCACTGTGGCCAAGACGCACATTGGAGGTCTAGGATTGAGATGGTGATAAGAGATAAGAGGGGAGAGTGAGATATAGTGGAGAAGAGGAGAGGAGAGGAGAGGAGGTGAGGGTCTGTGCTGAACGCACAATGGAATTGGAGAAATATGGAGAGGAGGCTAGAGTGAGAGATAGAGGAGAGGAGGAGAGGGCGACAAGGACTAGAGGAGACTGTGGATGGTCGGAGGAAGTGGAGGCAGAGGTGTCGTGTGGAGTTCGAGGCAAAGGCATGCTATGGAGGCTAGAATACTAATTTAGGGTGCTTCAACGGTCAAACTTAGAATTGGTAACTTGTATGACATACTATAGTGGGCTTTGGTGAAATCTGCTGGAAATGGATTCGAAACGAACCATTTTGGGTCTGTTTCGAACGGATTTTGCTCGCCGTTTTCCTTACATGACTCTTTGTACATTAACTGTATCTTACCAGCACATATTATGCGAGTGGCATGAATTGTGCCGTCTGACGGAGTAAAGTTTTGTGTAGTACTCTCTCAACCAATGATTGCAATGCCATTGGCCGTGCTGACGTTTGTGCCGGTAGCAAGGGTAAGGTGTGAGAGAGAGTGGATGTGAGAGTGAGAAGAGGAGTTGGGAGGAGAGGAGTCTGGCATAGGTGGAGATGAGACGAGGGGAGGATTGACGTAGGCTAGGGCCTTTTCTTTTGTTTATACATATAGGTAAAGAAATAACACATTTGGGTGAAACGCACTAAGAGACTTATCTTTTCGCTTTGTTTTAGACAATCTCAAACCCTAACAAATGGGTCTTGCCTGAAACCCATTAAGAATCTTCCAGGATATGAAAGCGACAGCGTGTCAATAAATTATTTATTGCAGGCACTTGGATACTTTCTAGGAGGCACACGCATTGCTGCCTAGCATAGGAAACCATGTTCTCAACAGTTTTGTGGGCCACCTAGCATGCTGAACCTTGGTCTAATGATGTTCTTGCAAGAAGTTATTCAGCTCTCCAGTTGCCAACATATCTTAACCCTGTTGTAAACATGCGCTAAATCTTTGGAAGTATGAATAATTGCATTTCAGTTAGGTTTGCTATGCTGCTCCACAACATTTGAGAAAAGGTATTTTCTTGAATGATTTAGAATCAAGTAGCATCATCTGCTTGTATATATAGCAAGGATACTTGTGAACGTCTTTACTGTGCGATACTATTTTATAGCTCAAGATGCAAGACCATGCAGAAGGATATAGTGTTGATTTGATTTGCAATAAGTTTCGGTAATAGTTGTCAATGTGTGAGATGAAAGATAGACTACGGAGCATCGTATGGATTCTGTTCCGTTTAGAATAGCAACATGTCTATGCTTTTTGTATTGTCAAGGCTTACTTTTGGTACTATGGAATCTAGTTGTGATCAAGTCGTTGGGTCATATTGATTTGTTTCGAACATTAACAGTTTATAATGGTATTCTTTTTTTTTACTACTTAAGCCTTTTGCCCTGGCTTAAGGGGGCAAATGCCCTAAATTTTCCAACAAATTTGGTGGCTTGGGGATTGGACCCTAAGACCAACCATTACCACTACTAGGACAATGCCATGATATTCCAATAAATAATCTTAATTCTTTCTTCTCCTAAGTCCTTGGTTTACCCCAATGTTTATGAATAAGGATCGGTACTTATGTTGATGCACAGAGTGCTACTGACGTGAGATCCTACATTATAACGTGTCTACTGGCTTATGGAATCAATTAACTTGAACTCTCTGAGCAAGCATTTTTATTTTCTGTCAATTAAGTGAAGTCAGTTATATAAGCTTGGCCAGGCATTTGTTTATTTGATATCACAAACACTAAGAAATCAAGTAGCTGTCAATCATGCACATGACAAGGCTAGCTGCCTAAACATTTTCATACTAAAATTCAAGAAACAGTAGGATTAGAATCTTTTCATTAGTCTCTTACCAGTTTTCAGATTGTAAAGCCAAGAGGTATCCTTGTCTATAATTCAATTGACAAAGCCAGGGTCTATTTAGTTCTTTTCTTGCTCAAATTTGTCTTATCAGAAAGATTGAGCAAGTAGAACTACAATTATGAGTGACTTCTTTAGTGAAAATATGTTGCTCTTATACAGATGAAATCTGATGAGAGATGACGATGAAAATTTCTATTAAGAGAAGTTAACAATCATTTGAAAATTAAGCATTTCAACTATCTTTCAGGGCATCTTCGACTGTTTGACTAGGGTATACGTCACCTTGATTTTATGGATTAATGTTAGCTATAGAGTGGCTGGAGCCAACATTAAAGATGCTGTTGTGAATTTTAAGGCTAAATGATGACATAATGGTTGCTTGTTTCATTGCGGTAGGAAGTGCCTTTGATTGCTAAGGAGGATGTTTCTGTGCGGATTCTATCAGAAAGTCTGTTCTCAACATTTCGGTCCGAAAATAATTTTTTCAATTTTCTTACAGGATGTATCAAGTGCTTCTGGCATCTGGAAAGCACAAACATGCATCAAAATTGCTGAAAGGTATACCAAAGGATGATCCACATGTTTGCCATATTCTCAAATCTTGCAAGACGGCATTTAAAAATCACCAGTCAGCAGACAGGACGAACTAACCATCTATTGCATGGCCCATTTCCCCACGTCACAACCTTGAGGATCTTTGAAGGATCCATGGGTGCTAGAGTATCTCATATTCCATAAGGTAGCATCTCATTCTTTTTGTAACTAGTGCAGTAACAGATGATGGCTACTCTGAACGATACTACTGAAATAAAACCATGTTCAAAATAATGATGTTCTGTTTTTGTTTTTCACAGGAGAGTGATGGTTGCAGTTTTTTTCGATGGTGTGATGGTGGAGAGATAAGTGAACGTGGAAAGAATGTCATCAGTCCTAGAGAGATGCAAAGTATGGAGTCTCCGATGGAGTACTTTCATACAAGGGAGGAGCTGCATTCATTGAAGGAGACATTGATCAACATGGAATTGCAAACAAGGCAATTAAATGCTAGAGCCAGGTTATATACGATTAGTGTCATGGGAAATTGTACTTTTTTCTAGTTTGCTTATGTTTCAATTCCCATGAAGTGTAAGCTTCTCATGAAGTACAATGAATTGTGGTGTAATGAATCAGATATGTCATGTGCAATCTGCAATATGGAAACTTGTTTGTAATGAACAACAGTATTGTACTGGAATTTGGTGTAATGAACAGCAGTATTGTATTGGAATATGGTGTAATGAACAACAATATTGTGTTGGAATGTGGTGTAATGAATCATATATGTCATGTGCAATGTGCAATCTGAAAACTTGCTTGTCATGAACGCAAATATGTAATGTGTAATCTGCAATTGGGTGGATAAACAATCTGCAAATATTTAATGAACTCTTGCTTGTAATGTGCAATCTACAATCTGCAATTCATGGAATAAACAAGCAACTGGATTCAGTCCAATGCCAGCTTGCTACAGCTCATCCATATACATATAAAAGTAGTTCCATATGTTGACAAAAGTAACTCCTATTTCCATCTGTATGACAAAGTAATTCCATATATATACAAAAGTAGTTCTATCAATTGACACAAGCTAGCAAGGTAAAAAATCAACATTTTGCACAACTCCAATATCATATAAAACTGGATTCATTTCAACTGTATTCACTAGTTTCACATACATATAAAATCTGGTGCAACAACAGTGAAAAAGTGAGCACCATACAAATCACTACAATCATACAAATGTATTCACTACAAAGCACTGGAAGAAATACAAATTTGCCAACACCATACAAAAATTACTTCAACATTGAAGTGAGTTCGAGATACAATCAAACATCACAGCTACAAAACTTGATGCAACAATAATGAATCATGTCAAGTTTCTACTTCAGTTTGTTCCAGCAAATACATAACTTTCCCTAGAACTCATCTCACCATCCACAGTTCAATATTTCCATCAAAAACAAAACTTTGAATCTGGCTGCCATCCATAGTTCAATATTTTCAGATCCCTTTTCCAGTGACTTGGTGTTAATCAACTTGGTCTTGTTGCCACTGTCCAAATCCATATTGCTGCTACCGGTCCACATAATTACTTCCAGATTTAGGCTGAACAAGAATATGTAATCAAATACTATCAGCATCAACATCAATCATACAGTTTGATGCACACTCATGTATAACTTGCCCTAGGTGGAACCCTTGATTTGAACCCTCTACCAAAAGTAGTGCTGCCAGATTGTCTTGGCTGATATATATGTCCTGGCCGAGTCATTCTCTACATCAAAATACATAATAGAAGGTAGTTAACATAAGAATGCAGAGAGTAATTGATGGTTTAAGTAACAGCTTACCTTTGGCGGAACCCATACATTGATCCCTCTGCTAGAAGCACTGCTACCAATTTGCCTTGGCTAAGACCCACTACTGCCGGATTGGCTAGACTGGAATCCAAAAATCTAACTTGGCTGGGTCATGCCTTGCCAATTAATTAGACAATTGGTGAAAACACAAGTTTAGTGAGTTTTTTGGTAAAAACACCATTTACAAGTTTTTCAAGGCCATAACCCTATTTGATATGTTTATTATGGAGGTTTATTTAAGAAAGGATGAAATTGCCCTTGTTGTCTCTCGACGAGCGCGATGACCAATGACGGAGGTGAGCCGCTTGCCATTGGATTTCCGACCAACCACCTCCGATGACTACCTCCATGAACCACCACTGACCTGTCAACCCCACATATTCCCTCTAGCTCCACAACCACCATCATTGAGTAACACATCCTCGCCGGATAGCCACGCCTCCGGCGAGCCCCTCTAATCCCGCGAAGATCCTTCACCACCACCAGCTTAGCCCACTCCAACTCTCTTTCTTCTCCCCATAGCAACACCGCCACCGCTCTAGCACCAGCCAACCTCATCCTCCCCTTCGACGAAACCCGGAACCCCTCCACCACCATTAATCCCGGTGAGCTTCCTGGCGTCCACGTCTCCATCGTTCTCGGCAAGCGTAGAGCCCAACCTCTCCTGCGGCAGCGACAACCCCGGAAGTGGGAGTGGATGTGTCGGAGGGTTGTCGGCGGTGAACGGATCTAGGGTAGGGTTAGAAAGATGAAATTGATCTGAAAGATGAGAATAGATCAGAAAGATGAAAATGATCTGAAAAATGAAAATATATCAGAAAGATGAAAATAGATCGGGAAGATGAAAATAGAGATGAAAGTAGATTAGAAAGAAGAAATTAGATCACAAAATAGATCAGAAAGATAAAAATAGACCCGAAATATGAAAATAGAATAAAAAGATGAAAATATAGATGTAAATAGGTATGAAAGATGAAAATAGAGATGGAAATAGATCTGAAATATGAAAATAGAGATGAGAATAGATATGAAAGATGAAAATAAATGAGAAAAATGAAAATAGATTAGAAAGATGAAGATAGATTAGGAAGATGAAAATAGAGATCAAAATAGATCAGAAATATGAAAATAAATATGGAAGATGAAAATGAATGAGTGGTTGCTTAATGTAAACAACAAAGATAATAATGAATCTTGAAAGATGAAAACGAATCAGAAAGATGAAAATGATTGACTGGTTGTTTAATGTAATCAGTAAAGATGAAAATGAATCAATAAAAATGAAAATGAATAAGAAAGATGAAAATGATTGACTGGTTGCTTAATGTAATCGGTAAAGATGAAAATGAATTCAAAAAGATGAAAATGAATCAGAAAAATGAAAATGACTGACTGGTTGCTTAATGTAATCATCAAAGATGAAAATGAATCATGAAATATGAAAATGAATCATGAAAGATGAAAATGAATAAGAGGGATAAAAATTATTGACTGGTTGCTTAATGTAATCAACAAAGATGAAATTGAATCAACAAAAATGAAAATGAATCACAAAGATGAAATTAACTGATTGGTTGCTCCATGTAATCAACAAAGATGAAAATGAATTTTGAAAGATTAAAATGAATCAGAAAGATGAAAATGACTGACCGGTTGTTTAATGTAATCAGCAAAAATGAAAATGAAAATACATCTCAAAAGATGAAAATGCATTTAATAAAATGAAAATGCGTGAAAGATAAAATGCGTTTAAAAAGATGAAAATGAATTTGAAAAGATAAAAATGCATTTCAAAAAATAAAAATGAATTAAAAAATGAAATTAAAAAGATAAAAATGGTGTTAAAAAGATGAAAATGTAGATAAGAAGTTATAATAAGATAAGATAAGATAAGATAAAAATGCAGGTATGTAGTTTAAAATGCAGTTAAAATGCATTTGTGGGGGTGGCTGGGAGTCGCCGGAATGAGATCGACGGCAAGGAGGAACTTCCGGTCGTTGGCGCCGGTAGAGGAGGGGTCGTGGAAGGCCGGTGGTGCGGCTGTAGGCGGCGGATCTGGTTCATTCGGAGAACACGAGCCGCGCGACGAGGCGGGGCGATGCCTAATCGTGCCGGAAAAGGGTCGGGAAGAGGCCGGAGGTTCCTGAGGTATCCAGATTTGGGATTAGGTGGAAGTTTGGAGGTGAGGGGTGATGGGTTTTGAGGGTGGTGGCGCCGGTTCGAGATGACGGTGGAGCTTGCGATTGGTCTTCGACGAGAACGGAATCTCCAAAGACTAAACTAGATGAGTGACGCTGGTACATTGGGTGATGGGAAAGAAATGGAATTTTCTCTGTTGAATCCTTTTTTAAAGAACCCTTTCAACGATGACATGATTAGATCCTTTCAAGCTAAAAAAAAGTTGGGAAAGCTCCAATTCACTCCTATTCTAAAGACTGGCCTGAGTATGCTGCAGAGCCGTGTCTGGGCAATCTCGAGTCTCCATAATTTATGGTGTGACGTGACTGTACTCCTTGTTGAGCCAATGTTAACCTGGGAACAGAGCTTCCTCTGTTCTGTGATTTACACCGTCGGGGCGACGGTGAGGTGGTTTGAGTGCAACAGCGTCAACGGCGATGATGGATGGGAAATCACGGAAGGAGGGGTGGGTGCTTGGAGTGGAGTAGCCGGCGGAGTCGAGGCCGGGGAAGATAAGCCCTGAGCCGGCCGGAGGAGAGAGGAGAGAGGAGAGAGAAAATGGTGGGAGAAAAAAGAAAAAGAAAAAAGAAATAGTATTTTGGTTTTTTTTGCGTGTTTTGGGTTTATTAATCCAAGGATAAATTATCGTTTACTACCCTTAAGTTTAACTAAAATAACGATTAAGGCCCTATACTTTCAATTGTAACAAATAAGGCCCTGTACTTCCTAAAACCTTTCAATCCGGGCCAACCCTTGACGTCTGTCGTCCATCCTAACGGCATTTTGTCAGGTGACCGCACGTGACAAGGTTCGGAGGCTGAGATTGAAAGATTTTAGGAAATACGGGGCCTTATTTGTTACAATTGAACTTAAGGTTTGGCCCGATCTCAGCCTCCGAATCTTGTCACGTGATCGCACTTGACAAGCTGCCGTTAGGATGGACGACGGACGTCAAGGGTTAGCCCGGATTGAAAGGTTTTAGGAAGTACATGGCCTTATTTGTTACAATTGAAAGTACAGGGCCTTAATCGTTTTTTTGGTTAAACTTGAGGGTAGTAAACGGTAATTTACCCTTAATCCAAAAAAAAGTCTAACGGGGGTTTTTGACAAAGAGGATGGGGTTTTGGACAAAGGGGGGCATGATATGGGGCCTTGGTCAAAAACCCTCCAATTAATCAACATAAGACATCTGGTTAGTAAACACTCATATGCAAAAAAATCAACATAAGAATGCAAGCATGAAGTGATCCCTTCTCCCAGTTAGTAAACACCCACCAATTCACATGGCTGTATGGCTGAGGGATTAGTCATTAGTGGAACCACTGGAGTGATCGCTCATCCCAGCTCTCATCGGGATTCATAACATAAGTGAAAATGAAATCCACAAACGATATAAATAACCCTAATAAATAAGGTTAGCAGCATACCTGTTGTCCCACGATCTCTGATGGGCGACCAAATCCGGTGAGGATCGGTGCTAGATCAAGGAGATACCAAGGAGATGCCAAAGATATGCCCTAAAGGGTTTTCACAAGGGTTTTGGTGACCGTTATAAAATTGAGGGGAAAACTCTAATGGCCGGGTCACGTGCTCACGCACGTGACAGGGCTGGAGGTTTTCCGTCGGATGTTGATGGTCGTTTGAGATTTGGGACCTAATACACCGATACTTACACGTTAGGGTACCAAATTATGCCTTTTTAATTTATAAGGTAGTGATAAGATTTCAAAAATGCATAAATCACCATTATAATTTGATTTTGTTAGTCTCCGAACAATGTTTCACTGACTATTTTTATCCTATTTCAAGTACAACAGACCCTAGTACGAGTTAGATCAAGTTTGGAGTCAAAATGAGCTCATTTGGGTAATTTCAATATAAATGATCGATCATCACATCAGAAAAGGATCAATCATTTAAATGCACTAACCTGACAGAGAGCACCATTTCAAATGATCGATCTTCAAGGAAGCAAAGGATCGATATTTAAGGAAGCAAATGATCGATCATTTATGCACGACAACAGTGACAGAGAGCAAGGTTTAAAAGGATCGATCTTCCTTCATTGAATGGTTGATCATCCACGGGGCGTGATCAATAACACAATGGTGAGTTTCATTCTAGCTAATCATCAGGTTAGTTTCATATATTAGAAGAAATATGTGTTGTTTCTGCTTCCACTGTCCTAAAGTTCACCTTTATTCTGTTCAAAGTTATGATACTTCATGATCTTTACTACTTAGCATTTGAATCCTTATCCTAATTTATTCTCCTGATGGGCCACAGGAAATATCTGATTCTGTAATCTTGCTTGTTCTTCGATCTTTTTTCTCAGCAAATTCAAGCCTGAAATTTTTTGCATGGCTCAAGATTATTGACTCGCTAATTTAACGAAAAAAAAATGTTAATCCAACCTAATACAATCAAAATTCAGATCCTTAATTCGATCCTTAATTCCTTTGTATGAAATAAGAAAACCTATTAGATCCATATTCAAATCCATTTAAAGATGGGGTTTTTGGCCAAAGCCCCAAATCTAGGCCCCTCCTTGTCCAGAGCCCCATGCATCTTGATAAAACCCCCACTTTCACTACTTGTAGATGAAAAACCCCAAAACACCTCAAAATGACACTAATACCCTTATTTTATTTTTCTTTTTTTATTCCAGCATTTTCTCTCTCCTCTCTCCTCCGGCGAGACATCCCTCACCATCTCCGCCGCCGACCCTTCCCCGGTGACCACCCCCTTCCCCGACGATCTCCCCGGCGACCACCCCCTTCCCCCGCGATCTCCCCTGCGGCCACCGTTCCGACCTCGGATCTGAGCATCGTGAGCCCGCCTCTCCTTCCCCGGCGCACTTCCGATGAGATCCAATGCCGGCGTCGTCCATTGCAGCGACCCGAGCTCGTCCGCCGTCACTCGTCCTTCCATATCCTCCGAAACCAGGAACCATTAGTCGTCTCTTCCTTCCCCGACGCCGTCCGATCGCCCTCCTCGCCGGAAACCCCAACCCGAGCTCCTACTCTCAGATCCGGCGCCGTAAGCTCCCAACGCCACCGTCTCCGACCTCCAAATCGCCATCCAACCGCCGATCCGGAATCTC
The DNA here is from genome assembly GCA_963920575.1 of Narthecium ossifragum. NCBI lineage: Eukaryota > Viridiplantae > Streptophyta > Magnoliopsida > Dioscoreales > Nartheciaceae > Narthecium > Narthecium ossifragum. The sequence goes on along the minus strand of OY986965.1, from coordinate 10,124,413 downwards.
CATCGCCTCGCGACCCTTCCGCCGCCGTTTCCCGGCTAGATCCGACCGTCGTCGCGCCGGCTTTCCCCTCCCCTGCTCGCTGCCTCCTTCCCCGATGAGCTTGCTCCTTCAGCCTGGAGTGGTTCAATCGGGCCAACTGACTTGATCCGGTTCAGCCCAACCAAGTGACCTTAGTTTGATTTGATCCAGATCCCATCAGATCCATCCCATCAGGCTCAATCCCAGCTCAATCTGATCATGCTCAAATCCAGCAATCCAGACTTGACCAGATTACAGCCAGATTGGGATGGTTTTATCTTTTTAAATTCATTTTCATCTTTGTAAATTCATTTTCATCTTTCCTACATTCTCATCATTTTAAATTCATTTTCATCTTTTTAAATTCATTTTCATCTTTCTAAATTTATTGTTTTAATCTTTTCAATGTATTTTCATCGTTTTTAAAATCATTTTCATCTTTTTAAATGTGTTTTTATCTTTCCAGCATATTCATCTTTTCAACTTTATTTTTATCTTTTTAACACCATTTTCATCTTTTTAAATGCATTTTCATCTTTTTGATATATTTTCATCTTTTTAAATACATTTTCATCTTTCTAAATTCATTTTCATCTTTGACAATTCATTTTCATCTTTCTAAACTCATTTTCATCTTTGACAATTTATTTTCATCTTTCTGAAAATAGATCAGACAGGTGAAAATAGATCAGAGAGATGAAAATAGATCGGAGAGATAAAGATAGATCGGAGAGATGAAAATAGATCAAATGAGATGAAAATAGATCGGAGAGATGAAAATAGATCGGAGAGATGAAAATAGATCAATAGAGATGAAAATAGATCAGAGAGATGAAAATAGATCAATAGAGATGAAAAGATCAAATGAGATGAAAATAGATCGGAGAGATGAAAATAGATCAATAGAGATGAAAATAGATCAGAGAGATGAAAATAGATCAAATGAGATGAAAATAGATCGGAGAGATGAAAATAGATCGGAGAGATGAAAATAGATCAATAGAGATGAAAATAGATCGGAGAGATGAAAATAGATCAAACGAGATGAAAATAGATCAACAGAGATGAAAATAGATCGGAGAGATGAAAATATATCAACAAAGATGAAAATAGATTCGAGAGATGAAAATAGATCAACAGAGATGAAAATAGATTAAAAAGATAGAAATGATCAGAAATATGAAAATGCATTTTTATCTTTCAATGATTTTCATCATTTCAACCGTATTTTTGTCTTTTTAAATTCATTTTCATCCTTCTAAAATCATTTTTATCTTTTTAAATGTATTTTCATCTTTCCAGCATTTTCATCTTTTTACATGCATTTTCATCTTTTTAAATTCATTTTTCATCTTTTTAAATTCATTTTCATCTTTCTAAATGTATTTTCATCTTTTTAAAGGCATTTTCATCTGTTTAAATTCATTTTCATCTTTTTAGACGCATTTTCATATGTTTAAATGCATTTTCATCTTGCATGTATTTTCATCCTTTTAACTCTATTTTCATCATTTTAAATGTATTTTCTTTTTTTTATATTTTATCTTTTTAACTCTATTTTCATCATTTTAAATGTATTTTCTTTTGTTTAACTTTATTTTTATCTTCTTAACTGTATTTTCATCTTTCTAAATTTATTTTCATCTTTCTAAATGCATTTTCATCTTTCTAAATTCATTTTCATCTCTCTAAATGCATTTTCATCTTTCTAAATTCATTTCCATCTTTTTAAATGCATTTTCATCTTTCATGCATTTTTATCTTTTTAACTCTTCAAATTACAACTAAATTGTCTGAAATTATCCAATAAGAGTCTCTTCAATCACCTCAACTTTTATTCTGTAATTTTGTTTTATCTTTTTCCATATTTTCCCTATTTTTCTACCACTTTTTCCCTATTTTGTACCCCATTTTCCCTTTTTCCTATTTTTTCCCAACATTTCTCTCTCCCCTTCCTCTATCTCCACCCCCGGCTCGAATCCCCCCACTTATCTATCACCCCACCTCTTTCCTCTATCCCGTCTTCCTACAGCAACCTACCTCCACCAGCCACCTCTACAACCACCTCTTTGCCGGACAACCACCATCTCCGGAGATGGTCGGAGGAAGCCTTGTAGAGGCGAGGGGGCCTCGGATTCGGGGCTGGGCTGAGCTGGAGGCCAGCGTGGAGGTGGCGTCGGCGCTGTTAGATCCGGAGGAAACGGATAAGCTCGGGTGGCGTCCGAGCTCAGGTCGAGGTCGCCGGTGCCGAGGGAGGTCGTCGTCACGCCTCCCAAGCCGACAACAAGCCAGACTTCATCTCTTCCGTCACCTCCAACGTCCGCAGGGACCCCGAGCCTCGCCGACCCCATCCCTAGCTTCCATCCTCGTCGGAAGCCGGCGTCGACCTCCTACCGATCGGATTCCAACACCGCCTCGAGCTCCCCCTCTCACATCATTGATCGGATCTCACCAGCCACCATCAACGAGCACCACCACCACCAACGATCATTGATGATCGCCGGATCTGTGAGAGGAGGAGCTCGGGTTGGGGTTTCGTCGGAGATGGAGGGTGGCGGAGGGGGTGGACGGCGCCGTGACGAGGTCGGTGAGGGGTGGCGGTGGAGAAGGTTGGAGTCTGGTTGGAGTCCGTCGAGGAGGTCATGGGAAGCTGTCCTCAGGTGGTTGGAGCGGCGATGGTGACTTCCGCGACGGCGGACGGAGGTTGGGTGGCTACGATGCACGCGTTTGATCACCGGATCTCAACTCCGGCGATCATCTGCCGCTGCCGTCCGCTACCGGTGCCGTCATCACCACCACCACCACCATGTCATTTTAGTCATATTTTAATTACATTTAGCTATAGGGGCATTTTAGTCTTTGTTTAATTACATCAGCTAAATAAACTTGTTAAACAGGGTTCTAACCTTAAAAATACATCAAATGGAGTTTTTAGCAAAAATTTTCTCTAAATTGGGGTTATCACCAATTAACCGTTTAAAGATCAGATCCGAATCCGATATTTGGTCACATCATGAATAATGGGCACCCACTAATAAAGCCAATTAAGGAGTAACTCCACTTGTAAAGTTGCAATAACTAGGCAATAAATTAAGCACCCGAAGCCGAAGGAGTTACTCGTCTTATATATAATGCCCCTTAATAAACCTGATGTTGGGCATGCAATATTCGATCGGAGCATTGAGCTTAACTAAGCCCGGTTAGAATCTTGCGGCATTGAACTACTTGATGTTGACTTTCCATGTGCATCAATTTCACATCAGATCGGTCAATGTTGCATTTATCTCAATTGGTAGCAAGTATTATTTTTTTTTTCTATCAAGATATTTGGAATTATCAGGTTCAAAGAGTGATACATGAATTAGAAAAACCTCAAAATACTATAACTATAATGCTTTCAAATTAGCACGCCGATATATTGTAAGAAGGCAATTAGAGTTGCATGTCATATTTTTAAGTTGGCTTAATTACACTTTTGGTACCTGTAAAATTTTGGATATACCACTTTAGTACCTCTAGTTTTATAATTACGTTTTTTATACCTATATTTAATGCATATAACATATTTAGTACCTACTGTTAGATGCCGTTATCCAGACTTGACGGCAATCCGCTCACGTGATATCACGTGAGCGGTTTTCAATCAATTTTGACTGATTGGTTTTACCACCTCAGCAACGGATGCGCGTCTCCATCTTCGTGCCCATGTCCGTGGCCCCCGCCGACGATGCTGACGGGGTTCCCTCCAACCCCACCTCGTCCACCACCACCTCCACTGAAGACCCACCACCGGTGCCTGGAGAAGCATACCAACCGGAAGAAGAGGAGGAGGGAAGAGGTCCACCACACCGAGCGTCTGCTGCCCAATGGCAACTTCTACACTAGAGAATGGAGCGGCGGCGTCCCCCAATGCATCGGGAAGTACATGTGGACTGACGGGTGCATGTACGAGGGTGAGTGGCGCCACGACAAGACGATGGGCCGTGGGAAGTTCTCATGGCCCTCCGTAGCCACCTATGAGGGCGAGTTCAAGTCCGGCTTCATAGATGGCTTCGCCACCTACACGGGCTCCTGCGGGGACACCTACCGGGGGGGGGGTTGGGCGATGAACCTTAAGCACGGCCATGGCAAGAAGTCCTAGCGGCGAGGGAGGATGCCGGGGGAGCGACGAGAAGTAGGTGTAGGTCTTGCCGGCGTTCATGTTCTCGGTGCAGTTGAGGATGATGATGTCATCGAACCGGAGGATCTCTAGGGAGACGAGCATCCGTTGCTCCACCTTGGTTAAGTTGCAGAAGACAAAGTTGATGCGGATGTCGGCGGTGGCGGAGGATTGGGCGTCGTAGACGAGGCGGGGGGAGGGGGAGACAGAGAGGAGAGAGGAGAGATGGAGAGACAGGGGAGGGAGAGCCTAGAGAGAGACAGAGAGCATGGAAGAGAGAATTTTTTGCCAAATCGGACCCCCCCTTGTTTCTTTGCAACAGAGGACCCCTAAGCGAAGAAATGCCGTTTTTACCCCTCCCTCCCATGCCATGAACAGCCATGCCATACATGCATATGCATCCCGTTTTCCTCATCATTAGCGCATTTAATGTAGATCGGCTTAAAAAAGAGAAAACCATCCCGTCGCATTAAATGCGACGGGATGTGTCTTCTTCCCCAACCGGCTTCCTCCCTCCCTCCGGGCATGGGTCCTCCGGCCATCTTCCCTTCTCCCTCTCTCTCCACTACCTCCTCTTCTCTTCATCCTCTCCACTCTTCTCAATTATTCGTTCATATCCCCTCCCTTTCCCTCCCGGAGGAAAGGGAAGATGGCCGGAGGACCCATGCGGGAGGGAGGAAGCCGGTTGGGGAAGAAGACACATCCCGTCGCATTTAATGCGACGGGATGGTTTTCTCTTTTTTAAGCCGATCTACATTAAATGCTCTAATGATGAGGAAAACGGGATGCATATGCATGTATGGCATGGCTGTTCATGGCATGGGAGGGAGGGGTAAAAACGGCATTTCTTCGCTTAGGGGTCCTTTGTTGCAAAGAAACAAGGGGGGTCCGAAAGTGCCAAATCTGGACACTGGGGGTCCGATTTGGCAAAAAATTCATGGAAGAGAGAGGGAGGAGAGAGAGAAGAGAGATTAGAGATTAGGGACGGTGATGAGGTGGCAAAACCAGTCACATCAGTTTGTCGTTTGAAAAAATGACGCCGTTAGACGGTCGGATCAAAACGAAACGGTTTTAATAGTATATGTATTAAAAACATAATTATAAAACTAGAGGTACTAAAGTGGTATATCCAAAATTTTACAGGTACCAAAAGTGTAATTAAACTTTTTAAGTTTGTGGACTCACAAATGCACAGAACTAATATTAATTGAAAATGAGCTATTGATTCATCGGATCCCAGCAACTTTATATACGAGAAACTCGCCAAGCGTCAGCATTGTGTCATTAGGACTCAAACAAGGAACCTTTAACACGAGGTTATCACGTGCATGCATGGACTCATATTGCCCTACTATTCAGGTGAATTTCGGATGTGAGGTTTTGGATTTGCTGATATAACACCAGTCTTAGGCTCAACTAATAATAATAAAAAATCTTATCCCGTTAACTTGTATCACCTTGAACACCAATCTGCTGGTTTGGAACAATGGGTAGGGCTTTACTTTGCTGTTATTAACTCTAAAATCCATATAGGAAATAATTAATTTGGAGACCACTAGGGATATATACACATGTAAAAATTATGAGTCGATCTGATCAGATCTACTAATTAAGGACTCACACTGACCAGATCTCCTAATTAAGCACTCACACTGACCAGATCCCGGCGCAATAAATTTGAGATCACTATGCGAAAGCTTCACTAAGGATTGTGAAAGTTTTTGGAGTTTTTTGTGCTCTAGTCCTTGATGGAGGACTATATATAGAAGCAAGTCCTTAATTAGTAGTCAAAGTCCTCGGCGCTTAAGTTTGATTCCTCCATCAATCACCTTGTCGTTCTCTTTGGGTCCGTTTGGCATCTCGAGATCCCGACGGGGCGATCCGGCGGATCCGTGGGATCCGGCGGATGGGCGGATCCTGCGTAGGCGTTTGGATATCGCATGGATCCGATCTCGGAAATACCGCGGTATCCAAATGGATCCTTTGTATACTATCATAGGATCACAAAATTCTCACCCTTAAAAATATTGCCTACTTTTAAATTTCAAATTGATATTTTAAAGTCTTAACTCTAACTAATCTAATTAATTCAATTTTTTCAAAACATTTTAACATATATAGTAACAGCTGCATATGCATATGCATAGGACTCTCATGAGTAATATGTAGATGTTAGTGTCATCTCGTGATCAACTTTATAAAGAGCAATAACGGTTAACATGTATTAATTTATATCCCCCAAGTTTTTTTATATATATTCTCTAAGTTTGCTTTATATAAACCTGCATTAATTCATATCAACCTAAGTTCTATTAATATTATACCTAAGTTAGACTTATAATATTTTATTTTATAGGCTATGTTTTATGGTGGCAGTGAACAAAAAGCTATGACGAACCTTCGAACCTTGGACCACCTATGGGTCAACACAGCCGTCTAACCAGACAAACTACAGGGAGTTTGTTAAAATTTTATATTAACAATAACTAAAAACTGTGCCAGGGGCACAGGTGAGTACTAGTCTTATATATATAACAACCGCATATGCATATTGGACTATGATGAGTAATATGTAGCTGTTAGTATCATCTCGTGATCTTCTATACATAACAATTGCATATGCATATTGGACTCTCGTGATCTTCTATATATAACAATTGCATATGCATATTAGACTCTGATGAGTAATATGTATTTGTTAGTATCATCTCGTGATCTTCTATAGATAACAACTGCATATGTATATTGGACTCTAATGATTAATATGACTCTGTTGAGTAATATGTATATGTTAGTATCATCTCGTGATCGTCTATATATAACAACTGCATATGCATATTGGACTCTGAGGTTTAAAATGACTCTGAAGAGATATATGTATATGTTAGTATCATCTCATGATCCTCTATATATAACAACTGCATATGCATATTGGACTATGATGATTAACATGACTCTATTGAGTAATATGTATCTCTTAGTATCATCTCGTGATCTTCTATATATAACAACTGCATATGCATATTGGACTCTGATGATTAACATGACTCTGTTGAATAATATGAATCTGTTAGTATCATCTCGTGATCTTCTATATATAACTACTGCATATGCATATTGGACTCTGATGATTAACTTGACTCTGATGAGTAATATGTATATGTTAGTACAATCTCGTGATCCTCTATATATAACAACTGCATATGCATATTGGACTCTGATAATTAACATGACTCTGATGAGTAATATGTATATGTTAGTATCATCTCTTGATCTTCTATATATAACAACTGCATATGCATATTGGACTCTGATGAGTAATATGTATATGTTAGTATCATCTCGTGAACTTCTATATATAACAACTACATATGCATATTGGAGTCTAATAAGTAATATGACTCTGATGAGTGATATTTATCTGTTAGGATCATCTCGTGATCTTCTATATATAACAACTGCATATGCATATTGTGTTGAGCCTAACCTTGTTTTGATGATGCCAATATACATTAAATGATAAAATACATGTTTAATATTTATTACCCCTTTAATTGGAAATCTTTAATTCAATATTTAAGTCATTTTTGTACTGACGGTTGATGCAAGGATCAACCGTGGGAATGTGACGGTCGATCCATGAATCGACCGTGTTGAATGCATCATACTTGGATATATGCGTTATTGGCCGTGGGAATGTCACGGTCGATCGGTGCATCGACCGTGGGAAGTGTTTTTCTTCACAGAGCCTGACGGACGATGCGACGGTCGATGTGGCGGTCGACCGTGGCGCATTAATGAAGAAAGTGAAGAAGCGACGGTCGATCGGTGCATCGACCCTGGGAAGCATAAAATTTCACAGAGCCTGACGGACAATGCGACGGTCGATGCGGCGATCGACCGTGGCGCATTAATGAAGAAAGTGAAGAAGCGACGGTCGATCGGTGCATCGACCCTGGGAAGCATAAAACTTCACAGAGCCTGACGGACGATGCGACGGTCGATGCGGCGGTCGACCGTGGCGCATTTATGAAGAAAAGTCAAGGAGCGACGGTCGATCCGAGCATCGACCCTGGGAAGCTATTCTCTTAACAGAGGATGACGGACGATGTGACGGTCGATGTCACGATCGACCTTGAGAGTGACGAACGATGCGTGGATCGACCGTCGAGCAAAAAGGTTGAGTTTTTATACGTGACGGACAATGCATGGATCGACCGCCATCAACGCGCAGAGTAAAAAACTAGCCGTTGGAGAGTTGCAGAGAGCCGTTGGAGCTCCTTGTTGAGCTGGTTGAAGCCCAAGTATAAGTAGTTCCTTCATGTAAACTTGCCAGAACTTTTATCATTATTATTGAGATCATCTGAGCAAGTTTTAGAAAAGCTTTCTACTTATTCTCTTTTGTGCTACAACCTTTGTAAACCTTCTTCAAGTGTGAAGAGGTATCTTGAGAGATAGTCAACAACAAGTGGCTGTGAGTGTAAGGTCACCAAGCACCAGAAAGCTTGGAGAAAAAGCTTGTAAGGGAATTGCAAGTAGTGGAACCTCAAGGGGAGCCTTAGGAGAAGTGGACGTAGACCAAGAGTTCGGTCGAACCACTATAAAATTGGTGCCATCTCTCTAACCTTCTTAATATTATTCTTGCATGCTATCTTGCTTAGTTTTCATTTCATCTACAAGCATTTAAGGTGTTAGTTCTCTTCTATCTGGGTTTTCCATTGATCTAGATTTTCGAAAAAGAGTCCAATTCACCCCCCTCTTGGACCTTCATATTGGACTCTGATTAGTAGCATGACTCTGATGAGTAATATGTATATGTTAGTATCATCTCGTGAACTTCTATATATAACAACTAGATATGCATATTGGACTCTGATGAGTAACATGACTATGATGAGTGATATTTATTAGTTATTATCATCTCGTGATCTTCTATCACTACAAAAAATGACCCCATTCTGCAGCGGTTATATTGCAACGGTTGAGGAAGTGCTGCTAAAAAATTAGATACAACAGCGGTTTAGATGTAACTGTTGCTAAAATGAAGTTCTATAGCAGCGGTTTTGGTTAATGTTGCAAATAATATACAACTTGCAGCGGTTTACATAACTGTCGCTAATATTTCTATTTCTGGCAGCGGTTCATTAGCAACAGTTATAAACTGCTGCAAAAGCATGTTCTATAGCAGCGGTTTATTTGCAGCGCTTACTATAACCGCTGCGATGTGATACTTAAAAGACGACGGTTTTGACAATTGTTGCGGAAGATAAATTTTTTGCAGCGGTTATGTGAACTGTTGCTATTAGTTCTACTTATCGCAGCGTTTGACGTGCATCAATTTTCTAACCGCTGCAGGAATTGCAGCGGTTTATATAACTGTCGCTAATAGTTATATTTCTGGCAGCGGTTTATTAGCAGCAGTATCTGAACCGTTGGTAGATGTTCTATTGCAACGGTTTATTTGCAGCGCTTCTTATAACCGCTGCGATGTGGTAGTTAAAAGACGACGGTTTTGACAATTGTTGCAAAAGATAAATTTTATGCAATAAATGTGTTAACTGTCGCTATTATATCTACTTATAGCAGCAATCGACGTGCAACACTTTTCTAACCGTTGCGGGAAAATGTTTTTTTTTCAACGGTTTAGCATCAACAGTTTGTCGCTGGCTTGACTATGACACACTACGCAGAGTTGATGGGGTCTGGGGCAGTGCCCCGGAGGGGGTTTCAGGAGGCAGAGCCCCCCGGAAGCTAAACGATTTTTGGGATTGCCTGATCTTCCTTTGTCTTGGATTATGATGCGGACCCCGGCTATAACGCACTACGCAGAGTTGACGGGGCCTGGGGCAGCGCACCGGCGGGGGTTTCCGGGGGCAGCGCCCCCGGAACAAAAACGGATTTGAGATCCGTTTGATAGGGCTAGTTTATGTAATTTTACCTACACCCTATGTGCCAAAACCCTAGGATATGAGGGTTTTATATGGGCGGCCGTCATTGTATCTTGTAATGGCTTCTTTTGGCCTTTGATAGTGAAACTCCAGCAACTCCGTGGACGTAGCCCTGTTCTAGGGTGAACCACGTAAATCTCTGTGTCTTTGTTTTCCCTATTTCTTTGATTCTCGTTCCTAGAAAATCCCAACAGTTTAAGGGGGTTCGACCTATTTTTCATGTGTGCTTTCTTGAGTGGATAATGAAGATCAGTCCAGAGGTTCAGAAATTGAGTTCGTCCTTAATGAAATCATAGTGGAGCTCATTTTTGCCGGATCCTATACATAAAAAAAATAAAAAATAAAAAAACCAGCGCCCGATCCAAAAACCTCAGCGACATCCCGCGCGCCCTCGCCTAATATACTCTTTCCTCCGATCCCAAAACACCCGCCAATCCCAAAACACGCGCGCGAAGCAGAGAAGCTTTCCCAAAACCCTCCCATAGCCCGCCGGCGACTCTTTGCTTCCTCGGAAAACCTCCCCTAGCCCGCCGGCGAGTCTTCACTTTCCTGGTAAGCATCTCCATCCTTCTCTCTACCTCCCCTAGCCCGCCGCTCGACCACGCCAAACCATCCTTCGCCTCCCGGAAACCCATCTCTGCCCTAGCTCCACAATCTCCGGCCCCTCGCCTCACTTCTTCTCCACCTACCGTCCTCTCTACCTCCCCTAGCACGCCGCTCGACCACGCCAAACCATCCTTCGCCTCCCGGAAACCCATCTCTGCCCTAGCTCCACAATCTCCGGCCCCTCGCCGCACTTCTTCTCCACCTACCGTCCTCTCTACCTCCCCTAGCCCGCCGGCGAGTCTACACTTTCATGGAAACCATCTCCGTCCTTCTCTCTAGCTACCTCCCCTAGCCCATCGACCGACTGCGCCAAACCCATCCCTCGCCTCCCGGAAACCCATCTCTGCTCTATCTCCACCATCTTCGTTTCCCTGCTCCACCATCTCCGGCCCCTCCCCTCACTTGCTTTTCCGCCTACCGTCCTTCTCTCCACCTCCCTCCCCTAGCCCGCCGATCTCTGGTGTTATTCTTATTTCCTCCCAGGTCCTCTCCCACCCTCCAACTGCCCTATTCCTTGCTCTGCTGTCTTCTTCCCTCCCCATCAGCGTCGGCTCCTATCCTCCCCCATTGTTGCCGGTTGTCAAGCTCCCTCACCATCCATCTCTTCTTTCCTTCCAGGGACTGCCCTCCCACACGACGTGCTCCCTGCGGCTGCTGCCTTCCCATTCTATTGCAGTCAAGATCTTTTTTCAGAGGACTCGAAGACTCTCAACATCAGGTGCATAGATACTCTCAACATCAGTGAGTGCTGTTGGCTTCAATAGATTAAATCAATGTTCTTCGTTACTATTGATTTTTTTCTGATACGTAGTCCATGCTTTTTTGAAGACTTTTAGCATGTGAATGAACAGTGCACGAATGGATTTTTTTATACGTAGTCAATGAACAGTGCACGAATTAGAGAGTTGTTTACCTTGTATGGCATAATGTTTTAACTAATATTGTTCTCTCCTAAACACATTCTTATGTTGTATGTCATCTTGATTTATGTTTTTAGGTTTTTTTTGGGGCATTCCAACAATGGATAAAACTTGGATATTTCATAGCGAAAGGGCTAGTAGCACTTATGTGAATGGGGTATTGAGGTTCATCGAATTTGCATTTACTAATGGAGTTGAAAGAGGAAAAATCCTATGTCCATGTAGCAATTGTCATAATTGTTTGTGGCAAAATAAGGATGATGTGTTTGACCATTTGCTTGTGAAAGGTTTCGACCAATCTTATACCAATTGGATATTTCATGGTGAAAGCTCTGCATCTTCTAATGATGCACACTCTAATTTGAATGAACAACATCCGTCAAATACCCATGATGATATTGAAGGGTTGTTGCATGATGCATTTCCTTTTATGTCAGAGCTTAATGTAGATGATGGATTGCCTCGTAATAAAGATTGTAGAGAGGGACTTAATGTAGATGCAGAAAAGTTCTATTCTCTGATACAAGATGGTCAGAAGAAACTATTCCCAGGCTCGAAGTTTAGCAAGCTATCGTTTGTTATACGCCTGTTTCTTATAAAGTGCCTTAATGGATGGAGCAATGCATCATTTACTGCATTACTGGAGCTGTTGAAGGAGGCGTTTCCGGAGGGTGAAACATTGCCGAAAAATTTTAGCGAGTTCCGATCTATTATACGGTCTTTGGGGCTTGATTATAAAAAAATTGATTCATGTAGAAATGATTGTATGTTATATTGGAAGGAAAATGCAGATGCAGAGTCTTGTCATACCTGTGGTGCTTCACGGTGGGTCACCGAAAATGATGATGATGATGATCAAATAAATAGAAAAAGTGTTGAACAAGTAGAAGCTATGTCATTAGCTAAGAGGAAAAGAGTTCCTAAAAAAGTCTTGCGTCATTTTCCTTTGAAGCCAAGACTGCAACGGTTGTTCATGTGTTCAAAAACTGCCAGCTTCATGAGATGGCATGATGAAAATCGAATCAAAGATGATAAGTTAAGGCATCCGGCTGACTCTGAAGCATGGAAGAAATTAGACTCTTTATATCCTGATTTTGCATCAGATTCAAGAAATGTAAGGCTTGGTTTAGCAAGTGATGGATTTAATCCATTTAGAACCATGAATATTCAGTATAGTGTGTGGCCGGTTGTACTTATACCATACAATCTGCCTCCATGGATGTGTATGAAGCCACCATACTTCATGATGTCTCTTCTTATCCCTGGCAAAGAGTCACCTGGGAATAACATTGATGTTTACCTGCAGCCATTGATTGAAGAGCTAAAGGAGTTATGGAATGATGGAGTTTATACGTATGATGCATCAAAAAATGAGACATTTTCAATGCGTGCAGCATTATTGTGGACAATTAATGACTTTCCTGCATATGCTATGTTATCTGGTTGGAGTACCAAAGGAAAGCTAGCATGTCCATCATGTAACTATGATACTCGCTCTTTGTACCTGCAAAGTAGTAGAAAATTCTGTTATATGGGCCATCGCAGATTTTTGGATCAACACCATAAGTGGCGGAATGATCGAAAGGCATTTGATGGAAGAAAGGAGTCGGGAGTTGCACCAGTTTTATTATCTGGTTTAGATATTTTGCAGCATTTGAGAGGTGTTGAGAACAAGTTTGGAAAGAACAAGAAGAGAAAAGCAGATGAAGGCAATCCTTGGAAGAAAAAAAGTATATTCTTTGAGTTACCATATTGGAAGTATAATTTATTGCGTCACAATCTTGATGTCATGCATATTGAAAAAAATGTATGCGATAATATAATTGGTACGCTTTTAAATATCAAAGGGAGATCAAAGGATCATCTAAAGGCTCGTCTTGATTTACGTGATATAGGTATTAGACCGGAGCTACACCCAAAAGACGAGCCTTTAGATGACAGGAGCTACACCCAAAAGATATCGAGCCAAGCAATGCAAACTTGCCCGCTGCATGCTTCTCAATGGGTCCAAAAGAAAAAGATTCATTTTGTAAAGTTTTAAAGGCTGTAAAAGTACCAGATTGTTATGCATCAAATATTTCTAGAAGTGTGCAATTGAAGGGGCACAAAATATTCGGATTAAAGAGTCATGATTGTCATTTCATTATGCACTATCTACTGCAACTTGCTGTACGAAAATCGTTGCCTGCGAATATTGCTGGCTCCTTAATTAAATTGGGGTCATTCTTCAGAGGATTATGCACTAAAGTTATTCAGTTGGAGGATCTTGATTTTCTACAATCTGAAGTTATAGAAGTACTTTGCCAGCTAGAAATGATTTTTCCACCAACATTTTTTGATATTATGGTGCATTTACCAATTCATCTAGCACATGAGGCTAGGCTTGGTGAACCTGTGCAGTTTCGTTGGATGTATCCAATTGAGAGGTACGTAATGGTAAATATTTTGTTCAGTTCATACTGAATACATGTTCTTATACATAGTCTCTGCAGGTATCTGCTTATATTAAAATCCTATGTTCGTAATAGGAGTCGTCCCGAGGGTTCTATTGCAGAAGGATACATAGCCGAGGAGTGCTTATCCTTTTGCTCTAGGTACCTAGACGAAAGTGCAGAGACACGATTTAATAGGCAAGCAAGGAATTTTGATAGTGTTGGTGAATCACAAGGCTATACAAACCTTACAAGACGAGGTCGTCCATTGGGAAAGAGTGAGGCATTTAAGCTTGATGACATTACATGGGTTCAAGCACATCGATATGTCTTATTTAACTCTGAAGCAACCAGCTCATATCTACAGTAAGATATTAATGCCAATCATTTCAGGATTGTTTTTTTTTATAAATTGTTAAGACAACACACTTATCATTATAAATTTAATGCAATATAGAGAACATCGTGATATCATAGAGAGTCAAAGACGGCGTGGCAACTCAAGAAAATGGGCTAGAGCGCATTGGCATAGTCAAGAATTTCATGAGTGGTTTGAGAAGCGCGTGAGGAATGAACAAGTCTCGAAGGAGATCAAATGGCTGTCTCGTGGTCCTGAAATTGTGGCAACAAAATTTAGTGGTTACATTATAAATGGCTTTAGGTTTCATACCAAAGACCGTGACATAGGAAAGAAAACTCAAAATAGTGGGGTTGCCGTGACCGCATCGACTCCGAGTTTCTCAAGTCACAAAGACCAAAATCCTGTTGTTGGCGATGTTATGTACTACGGAGTTGTGAAAGATATAATAGAGGTAAACTACTATGGTTATTTAAAGGTTGTGTTATTTCGTTGTGACTGGTTCCAAGGAAAGAAAGATGAATTTCAGATTCCAATGGTGAATATGACAAAGACGATATATGAAAATGATCCCTTTGTACTGGCATCGCAAGTGCAGCAAGTTTTCTATGTGCAAGACCCAGTTGAATTGGATTGGTATAGTGTTATCAAAGCAATTCCTCGGGATGCATATGACATACACCATGTGTCTTTTCATCCCAAGTCATAAACTGTGCTATTTGGGTATGAACATGTTATTTCATATAAAAGTATTATGCTCCAATCAAATTGAAAGCCTTTGACATATCAAAGGATGGTATAAGATACTTATAAGCCAACTTAGTAGAGAAGTTAGTTTTTACTCCATCTGTTTTTTATTGATTTCCGAGTCACTCTTTTTAATTATTTGATTTCTCTAATTTTTATGTAGGTGTATTACATGCTAGACCCAGACAACAAATATCAGCTTCTTAATTTCTCAGGCTGTGGTAAATTCAACATGATTCTTGGAAGCTTATTTTACTTAGTTTGCATACTCCTATTTGCTATTTCATGGAAAGAGCATTCATAACATGATAGTTTTTTTTATTATAAATGTAGTGCTTTTGAGTACCTTTGCTTGTCAATTCACCTTTAAAGTGTTAAAACTTGCAGTTTTACCTTAAAATCATCGTTAAGTGCTTTCATGAGATCTTGGAGAGCAGTAGTAGGCTCTAATTGTGTATGGAAACTTCAGCTTTGTTCGTCAGAATACTGCACACCACTTGTTTGTGCAAAACATATTTAGAATAGTTGTGAAATGCACATTTGTGTTTGCATAAATGCCTCTGACTACAGAAGCATGTGTAACCACACTTAAGTTTTAGGTAGTGACTCTTGACATACTTTGTCTTTGGCAGCATTTCTTTAGCTTTGTAAACTCCTATAGTATTTTGAGTTTATGCCTTTGTATCATGCAAGTTGCTTACTATATTCATCAATATGGATTATGTTGCAAATGATTGGCATTAATAGCATGGCAGGGAGTTTCTAGCATGTTTCTTGTTTGCAAGCGTTAGGGTTTAGAAGAGTTGGAGTATTTCACGTAATGGTGTGTTTTAGTTTTTTCCTTCTATTTGGGTGAATTTAATAAGCTTCGTCGTTTAGAAGAAGGGGTGGTGGTGAAGTTGGTGGTGTGTTATTGCTGCAGCTAGTCTTGTGTTACGCAACTGAAGTGGGTCCATGTTCTATTAAAGGATATCCAATCTTGAATCTTGACTGGACCCAAATTATATCATACAGCAGCCAAGAAAATCATAGTCAAACAAGAGAGGGGACTTAATTATCACAAGTTCCAATCTTCTGTGTGACACCACTCTTCTTGACTTCCACTTGGATCACAATTCACACAGGCCAAACAATCCACTGAGGCAAAAGACTTTTGCTGAACACTTTGATTCATCTGCCACCAATGTACAGAAATTACTCAATTTGATGTCAAGGGAAGGAATTATTATCAATAGATAGGAAAATTTTGCAGGTAAAAGATTACCAAATGGCAGATATTGATTCATTTTAGTATGTACAGGCTACACTGTGCTATTAAACAAATATACATGATAATACAGAACATTACATATTAGCTTTGTTGCAGCCTATTCTGTAACAGAGAAGCAGCTTGAATACAAGCAGGGATTAGCTATCCTATTCTGATTTACACATCTCCTGAGCATACTTTGGGACCAAATGGCAGATATTGATTCCTTTTTTGCACCTGTTATTTAATTTTTTCAGTATCACTTTGGTGGCATTCATCTTTCTGCGTCTCTATCTTTTTTGCACCTGATTAGTTAGTTTGCACTGATGCTACTGTTGTAACTGATATAGATGTGTTAATAAAGTCGGTCCACTGAATATAGTAACATTAATTTTTTATAAAAAAATGTTTATCTTTAGAACGATTAATTTGGGATACTGACTTCAAACAGAGATTATAGTGTAGTTGCTATACGATGTCCACTTATCTGTCATTCTCTCTATGCACAGGATCTTGAAATGGGCAAGGAAAAGCAAAAACGATTTGTACCACAAGGTTCATTGGTCAAGCAATTGAAAAAGAAACAAAAACACCATCAATCAGTGGTACTTCAAAAATCTAGAGGTAGAACAAGTGCAAAGAGATATAGATCAGTTGTGATTGAACAAGCTTCAGATGATGAACATTTTGAGTCTCTAAATAGTGCATCTATCGATTCTATGGATGATTACGATCATAATTGGGATCCTGATGATGGTGAAGAGAACTCTAGACTGCGTTCTTCACAGAATAAGGATGATGAAGAACAAGGACATGAGGGGGGAGAACAGTTGCTTGCTCTAAATAATGATGATAGTTCAGTGCAAAATCAAAGTATACAAGCTAATGGTGAAGGTAAAGTTATTCGGAATAATGTTTTTTTTCATTAGATAATGGATGACTAGCATTAGATACCAATGTATTTGATATAATGTTTTTTTTTCACATTAAAGGTCCTAGCAAGAAAAGAGTTCGAGGGGAAACACGGTGCTTGAAGTTATTCGGAATGTTTGGCAATACTCGTCCGACCATTATTTTAAATGATAACGATCAACCTATTGGTCCGGATAAGGCAGTTGTTTCCTTAAGTACTTATTTGGGGACATTAGCTCGGAATCCAATACTGGCTCCACTCACATACGATGATTGGCGAATGTTTCCGAAAGCGAATAAGTCAGACATGTGGAAGATGGTTAATGTAATGCGCTCTTGAACCATGTCTTCTATTATAATATTGTTTTTTCTATTAACTAAAGTTTTTGATATATATCAATATAATACTGACATTGAATTTAATGCAGAGTAAATTCGACATTAGCGAAAGAGCTCAGAAGTGGGTCTATGCTACCCTTGCAGCATCTTGGAGGGGTTCGAAATGTAGACTAAGGACGAAATATTTTAAGCCACATTCGACGGTTGCTGCTCAAATTGAGAACAAACCTGAAAAGGTGTCCAAGGATCAATGGGAGGCTTTGGTAAACAAATGGCACACTGACAAAGCTAAGGTAAATTTTCTAGTGAGTAATTAATTATGTTGTGTTAAGTCTTAGTAATCCTTATATGCTAATTCAAAATACTTGTAGGCTGCTAGTATCATCAATACTAGGAACCGTGGAAAGCAGAAAAATATGCATCATATGGGATGCAAAAGTTTCGCACGCGTAGAAGAAGTGGAGGTAAAACTATCAATGATTGCTTGATTATATAATTTGCATTAATGGTATGTGTTAAATAGACTGTTTGGGTGTTACATGTAGGCTTTCATAATGATTTATTGTTTATACAAGTCACTCATGAATATATTTCTTGAATAGTGTAAAAAAAGGCCAAATGGAAAGAGGCCATCTATGGGAGAGATGTTTGTAATTACTCGTACAAAAAAGAATGACCAATTAGCAGTCGATGAAGAAATCAAAGTTAGTTTACATGTTTATATTGAACTATAACTAGTTTCATACTCTACCTTATTGATATTTCAAGATAATTAATTGATTGTATTGCAGGAGGCACTTGAGCAGTGTTCATCCCAGTATCCGGATGAAGAAGAGCAATCTACTGCTAGGGATATGATTGCAAAATCTGTCATCAAGGAGCGTCCCGGGCGTGCACCTCTCACTGGGAAAGGTGTGGCCCCTTCCTACCTTAAGGGACAAGCATCCAACGACACTTTAACTGCCAGAGAGAATGAGGCTATTGATGCACGTGATGCGGCTAATGAAGCACGTGATAACTATTTAGAGGAATTGGAACGAATGAGGACCATGAGGGCTCAAGTGATGAGTGGGTGGAAACTCATGGTATCACAAATCCAGCAATCAGTCCCTGGAGTAGTTTTATCTCCCGAACTGCTTAATGGTCATTTCAGTGCCTTTCCTCTTCCTACTGATGTTGCAAGTGCTCCTGTGCAATCAGAGCTTGATCGAACACATTCGCCCGTAGACATACACAACTCCACAAGAGTAAGCTTGCAAAACTTATTTTTCCATAATTGATTTACATACCATGACATTGATAGATGATTTACATACCATGACATTGGTAGCAAGGTGCTCTTGATGGCACTTTTCTAGCATTGGCAAAAGACTTTGGTGGATAAAGAGATCCGGGTAGCTGTCTTTAGTTGTTGCTAAAAAGGGATGCTTGTTAGGTAGCTATAAACTGTTTCAATGTCCTGTTCAATGCAAATTTTTTTTATTATGTTCAATGCATTGTTTCTTTCTTGTTTTTAGTCTCTTCTGCTTAATTTGTTTGAAGACTTGTTTGCTGTTTAAGTCTTCAATCTACCTGCTATACATAAATTGAATACATAAATTGTACAAATAAAGAAGAATATATGCAACCACTCTAAAAAGAAACTATAGTTGCAAGGTCATTTAGAAAAGGAAGCTGAAGGAGGGTGATATGGGACCTGCTACAGAACCTAAACCTTGGAAGATAAAAGTTTATTCTCACTATTGTTTTCACAATTGGTTGCAGTATGAAAAATGCATCAAGAGAATTGTTTAACAATTTTCTGTATAATTCTTGTACTTGTGTTTTTTCGTGAAAATATGAGCGTATAGAAGCTCATTCCATACGTCCGGAACTCCTGGAAGGCACCAGTGTGTGCAATCAGAGTAGCTTGCAGGGTTTGCTAGCTGCTGTTCACTTAAAGGATCCCAATGCTTCTTGTAAATGGATGGATGCCCATCTTTTCTATACTCTGAAAGCTGAGTAATATTAAGCAAATGCACATTGACACCTCTATCTCTCAGTAGTTTGATTGTTATTCCTTTTCACAATCTATTTCTCATTGTGATTAGAATTTAGTATTTTTTGTCATTTGCTCTGAAGTACCTTTCTTAGATTTTGTCTTACACTTATTTGTGCTCAGCTAGGCAAACCATAAGATGCCTTGAGGCCATGTAATGTCTTGCTTAGGATCATAATTGGTTTCTTGCTTCTTTGGATATCCGGACACAGTAATGTCTCCCTCAATAAATTGCTTTGCCAAAGATTGCTTCCAGACTGTTGCAGCTAAGCAAGAGAAATCACTCCAAATCCTTAGGATATATGTTGACAATAAGATGTTTAGTTCTAATTGTTGGCTTGCAGTAATGCTTGTATATTAGCCACTGCATAAAGTAGATATCATTTTGAATTCTGTTTGTTTTTCTCGAATTCAGGGGAGAGGGCACTAAGTTGGTTGATGACTAAGATTGACCTTGTGGATAATGGTACTGATGCAGTTGACGTAAGTCTATTTGTTTTGATTATCATGTCAGTGTTTATCATTATTATAATCTTACTATCTACATCTTTTTAGAAAATTTGTACTTGAAGGTTCTTCAAAATCTAAATTTTTATATCTAACTATTGGATTGCTTGTTCTAATTTTAGTGCATTTGAATTTTTTTTCACTGTTGTGCAGGTTGCTCTTGTTGGACAATGTGAGAAAAATCGTGCAAGCTGTTTGTTAGTTTTATAAAAAATCTGAATGTTTTGAGAACAGTAGTGTTTATGTTTTTGATATATACGATGTATTTCAGAATTATGAAAAATATTTTTTGGGCTATGAATGAGGATTCAGTACGTTCAGATAACTAGAACATGATTAAATAACATGGTGTGAATATTATTTGAATATTTTGATTAATTTATATTAAAAAATATGCAGGGAAAAAATTTGCTCAAAACTATTGCAAATAGACTGGGTCTTTTGCATCAGTTCCAAACCGCTGCAATAATATTAAATGGTTGCAATTGAACTTTGAGCAGCAATTACAAACCGTTGCCAAATTTTAATTTAGTAGTGATTCGGACACCGCTGCCAAATGAGCATTTTGCATCAGTTTCAAACTGTTGCAAAAGAAATTTACAATGTTACAGAATAAACTATCAGTAGCAATCGCTTACCGCTGCCAAATGTTCTTAATGCAACATTTCCTGTCACCGCTGCTAATACACCATTAGCAACACCTATGGAATCATTGCGGTACCATCATTAGCAACGATATAGATCCGCTGCAACAATAGCACTTTAGCAACGGTATGATAAACGTTGCCAAAACCTCTCTGCCCACAGATTCCAACCGCTGCAGCTAACCATTTAACCGTGGCGAGACCCATTTTTCGCAACCGAACGTAACTGTTGCCGTCGTACGCTAAGTGTTGCCAATAAGGACATCCGCAACGGTTTCTTGTAGCTGCTAAATCACTTAATGACAACGGTTGTATTCCGCTGCAGAATGTCTTTTTTTTTGCTGCAGTATACATTATCCGCAACACTTAACTAAACCGTTGCCTTAAGTCGTCTAACTGCTGCCATAGAACTTTAGGCAGCAGGGGCAACGGCGACGCTGTTAGAACCGCTGCCTTATAGCTTTAGCAGCGGTTTAAGTACTTTTAGCAGCAGTTTTGGCCCGCTGCAAAAGAGGGTGTATTTTTGTAGTGTATATATAACAACTGCATATGCATATTGGACTCTGATGATTAACATGACTCTGTTGAGTAATGTGTATCTGTTAGTATCATCTCGTGATCTTCTATATATTACAACTACATATGCATATTGGACTCTGATGAGTAATATGTATCTGTTAGTATCATATTGTGATCCTCTATATATAACAACTGCATATGCATATTGGACTCTGATGATTAACATGAGTCTGTTGAGTAATATGTATATGTTAGTATCAATTCGTGATCTTCTATATATAACAATTGCATATGCATATTGAACTCTGATGATTAACATGACTCTGTTGAGTAATATGTATCTGTTAGTATCATCTCGTGATCTTCTATATATAACAACTACATATGCATATTGGACTCTGATGATTAACAAGACTCTGATGAGTGATATTTATCTGTTAGTATCATCTCGTGATCTTCTATATATAACAACTGCATATGCATATTGGACTCTGATGAGTAACATGACCCTGTTGAGTGATATTTATCTGTTAGTATCATCTCGTGATCTTCTATGTTTAACAACTGCATATGCATATTAGACTCTGAAGAGTAATATGTATATGTTTGTATCATCTCGTGATCTTCTATATATTACAACTGCATATGCATATTAGACTCTGATGATTAATATGACTCTGATGAGTAATATGTATCTGTTACTATCATTTCGTGATCTTCTATATATAACAATTGCATATGCATATTGGACTCTGATGAGTAATATTTATCAGTTATATATAGTTGCATTTCTTTTCCTTCATAGCATCTCCAGTAAAGAGATGGGACATCATGTCTCATTCCATTACTACTCCATCCCAGTCACCTATTTTTGGTGCACTCTAGCTATTGGTAAAAGAAATCATGAATGGCGTGAATTGTTTCTTTCAATTACAATTGGGAAGATACCTATAATGTTCTTTTCTACATAAAGACAGACTATAATTTCTTCAAGGATCATATATAATGCTGGGTTGGCACCATACTGATCACCACCCACTATATCAGAAATAACATCAGTACTTGATTAGTTTCTTCAACTGGTCTCTGACCTCACCCTTTCCTTGAATATAATAATCAATCAGTCCCAAATATGATAGTTGTTTCAATGGTTGCCTTAAATTAGTTATAAGCAGCTTTGAATCAGGTGCATTTGAATAGGAATCTTTGGAGTACAGCTCATGAGGGTTCTGTTTAGGTCCTACCATCTATCTACGTTCTACCATCCTCCCTACGGCCAACATGAGTCCAATTTTATCCAAGGATGCACATCATGCGATATCATTGATAGCTTACACAAGCCCATTTTTAGCCACGGCTTAGGCTGAGCCAGCTAAAAAATCCCTGGATATCTCCCCCTCTCTCTCACGTTGCCCCATCTCCCCCATCTCCTCCCTCTCTCTCATGTTGCCCCACATCTCCTCCCTCTCTCTCACGTGGCCCCCGTTCTCGCCGGCGGCCGCCCTAGTTCGCCTCTGATCTTCTTTGAGGAAAAGATCGATCCCTCATAGGTCGGTTCGTTCGCCTATAAAGTAGACTCAGCGGATTTTCTTAAATCCTTTTGAAATCCATGGATCTGGAGCTCAATCTTCCGATTTTGAAGGAGTTTAAGGAAGATCCAAGGCCTGGTTGCTTGGATTTAAGCTGCTCTTGCTTAGGTAGGGATTCATACCTACAATCTTTTCTGGTTTTTGGTTTTTTCGGTTTGTTTATGTTCTTATGCTTAGATCTCTTGATATGCATGTTGGTTTTTCGTGATTTCACCGGTTTTAGACTCGTGGGATCTTGATCTATCAGATCCTAGAGTTTGGTTAAGTTTGGATGTATCTTCCGGTGATTTTTCTCGCCGGAAGTACGTCGGAGAACCCATCCGGATCGATCCTTCTAGAGGAAGGATCGATCCCTCTGGGTTGGTCATGCTGCGCCCGATGAAGGATCGATCCTCTGCTTGGAGAAGATCGATCCTGGGTCTTGGGTAGCATGGTTACCCTTCGTCGCGAGAGGGATCGATCTTCCTGGGAGGAAGGATCGATCTTTCTTGGCGCGACCAGAAGGGTGTCCTTTGTCTCGAGAAAGATCGATCTTCCTGGGAGGAAGGATCGATCTTTTTAGCTCGACAGTGAGGGAAGGCTCACTGTTACTTAAAAGATCGATCTTTTCTTAGGAAAAAATCGATCCTTTAGTAGCAGAGAGGATTTTTCATGGTGTTTGCCCGTGGGGCTTGGTATGTCGGTTTTTCTTACCGCTTTATACCTTGTACATATGTTTAAGCATGTTAGCCCTATAATAGGGCAATGGTGAACCGGGGGAGTGATGACTCCCGGGATGTTTAGAATAAACGGGTGGGTAGCCCTACAGCTTTCCCTAGCCTTGCATGCCGGCGTGCGCCGAGGGCTTTATCTGTGATATATGTGAGCTGTTGTTTGCGGGGCTGCTTCCCGGTGCAGGTGTTGTGGTGGACTGCTGGCAGGGTGCCGTGCCCAGACCTTGTTATTTGTATCATCACATATTGTTGCATGCTTACATGCTTTATCCTGCGCATGTTCATATCATGCATTGTGTTGCGCATTAGTTGCATCTGTGTAGAGCGTGCCGATCCGGGGCTTTCGGGTAGTCCGGATCTAGCTCTAGGACCGTTGCGGGCAGCTTGGTCCATGACTCGATTTGTAGTATTCAGTCGTTTTCGATGATAGGGTTAGTTTGACCTGAATACATGTTGCTTGATGATTATAGAGGTCGTGTCGGCCTCGAGCCGAGTGTTGAGGTGTAGCCGGTGTCCGGTTCACTGTCTCATGGGTAGAGGTAGTGCCTACTCAGCGGTGTTGGTTGCCCGCCTAGCAGTGTTGGTTTCCTGCTAGTGAGATGGCAGACTTGGTTTGCCTCACTGAAGGCGACCCAGTATGTGACCAGTTCGGCTGGAGAACATGACTGGAGTCTCCTTTCAGGGACACGCGGTGGGGTTATGGGACCCCTGTGTACACCCAACCTTTGCTTGAGGGCGACACTGTTGTGTTCCCTCCCTTGTGAGTGTCGTAGTGTAGTGTCCATGTTGAGCTTAGTGCTCACTCCTAACCGGGCTGCGTTTTGCAGGTGCTGGCACTAGCTCTTCTTCGGTCGCCCCTACCGGGCCGGTGTTTGGTGACGTGGCGGCGTCTGGCGGTGTTTGAGGAGCGGCGATCTATGTTTCTTACCTTTTGTTATAGATAGTCTCCTACGGGAGTGATAAATGTATAATTTCCCTGTTTTGAGGTTTTGTTATATATCAGTTTCAGTCTTGAGCTTGTGAATATTTGTATAATACAGGATGATTGTGAATTGTTAGGCTAATCACTACGATTTGAGGGAAACATCGACAAAATTTCCGCAGTAGGTTAGGTTCCACTTCGCGTCGCACGGCCCGGTTAGGCCTACGCGGGTCGAGGCGCGACACCGACCCAGAAAACCCATCCGAGCCGAGGCGCGAGGGGAAACCTACACTATTCATCTCCAACTGCCGCGATACAATGCGGAAAACATAAATTTAAACAATTTATATCCTAGAGGTGAAACAGAAATTCAATTCATAAATACATCAAGTTGTACAGTTTAAACATCTGATTACAATTCTTGTCAAACTTCCTTAAAGGAAAAGATCTTATACAATAATCCAAAAAGTTCTCGAAAGATGTTTACAATTTACAAAACTGCCAAAGTACAACAATCGTCCTCCAGCAACCTCAAGCAACTCTGGATGTAGTCGCGCCTCCAAAAGCTGATCTCGCCAGCTCTACTGCTGAAGAACTCGCGCCTGCACCTGCAAACGCAGCTCGGGTAGGAGTGAGCGATAAGCTCAGTAGGGTTCTGCTCTACGGCACACTGAAAGGAGGAAAACAACAACAGTGTCATCTCCCCGCTCAAGCCTAACGGATGCCACGGGTCCCATAACCCTATCGATGTCCCAAAGGCTCCTGTCATGAAACCTCTCTCCTGAGCATGTTACCAGGAGTCCAAGGAACAGTAACATGCAGGATCACCCTTACCCAAGCAGGAATACCATGCCTTGGGGAACCACGTCGGGAACGCACCGACAACCATCCTTAGCACTTAGCCTTGGGAAGACAATACGACCTCTAAACCTCAAAACAAAGATCTCAGCCAACTAGCGTGCATTCTCAATAACATGATATTCTGATCAAACAATCACGCCCTAATCCTGACTACCCAGCCGCGGTCCTAAGGCTAGATCCGAGCTACCCGAGAGCCTCGGATCGGCGATCAACCCATCGCCCGCCTAACCTCATATGCCTCTAATGCAAACAAGATGCATGCAATGCTCAGGCACAGAAAACGAGATATAGGCATGCAACAACATGACAATGATCATACAGGGCTAGGCATAGCCTATAGCTAGCCAAGGGGTGAGCATAGCAAAGGCCTCAAATACAGATAATCTATACTAACCAAACAATGATTAGAGCAAAGCATTGAACACAGATATACAATAGTCTTAAGTGCTCTCTTGCACCTGACAGACTAAGGTTCCACAGTTACCCCGCAGGTAACTGGTCAACATTTATACAATAGCTCTCAGCACACGCCGGCATCAGGCTAAGGTTCCACAATTCCACATTAGCTAGCACTCATAGCTAGCTAATGGTTAAGCAATCAATTAAGCCTTTAAACTACTTATCCAACAAAGTATTTAAGTGCGAGGAAAACCGTAAACCCACTCAACGGGGTAAGAAAGCGATTTAATCCTCAATCTCGTTAAAACTCCATTAATATCCCTTGAAAACGATGTGCATGCTTCCTAACAAGATTGGATAGCTATCATGAATGAAAACCAATCAAAGAAAGCCAGAAAGCACAACTCAGTGGCCCACGGTCGATGCGACGGTCGATCCGACGGTCGACCGTGAGGCCACGGTCGATGCCACAGTCGATCCGACGGTCGACCGTGGGGCCAATCGAGGGAAAAGCATAAGGGCCACGGTCGATCGGTGCATCGACCGTGGGAGACCCAAAACGAGACAGAGCCTCACGGACGATGCGACGATCGATCTGACGGTCGACCGTGAGGCAGAATGAAAAAGGAGAAGGGACCACGATCGATCGGGGCATCGACCGTGGGAGGCCAAAAACGCGACAGAGCCAGACGGTCGATCTGACGGTCGACCGTCAGGCCCGAAAGAAGCGTATTAACACTTGACGGTCGATCCACCGATCGACCGTCAGCCCCACGACACAGTTCTTCAGAACAGTGCTGGAAATCCAATTTCTTGGATTTGAATGATCAAATCAAGTTGGAAGTTGATGAAACTTTGCAAGCATGTATAAAAGATGATGGGGAAGCTAATGGTATGATCAAAACACGATTTTGATGGTTAAATCTAAAACCTAGGTCTCAACGGCCGAAAGCTGACAAAACGGCGATAATACGGAAATCATCCGATAAAATACGAAAATCAAGTTATAGGGCTACTCTACACAAGCCACAATACACATGCTACAAGTTACACAACATTCTAACATGTATTCTTACACCGAAAATACAAGAACCCTATCCCAGGAGAACCCGATCATAAGATCGGGGTAGAAACACCTACTTGAACAAGCAGGGCAGCTTCTCCACGTATCCCCCAACTCCGATCGCCGAAATCCGCTCCTCGAAAGCCGCGCTCCGAAGCCCTAGGACCGCCGGTTGGAGAGAGAGAGAAAGAGAACGGAAGGAGAAGAAGAAAGAAAAGAGGGAGAAAGGAGAAGAGCTTAAATAGAAAGTTAGAATCGATCACAGCCGTCCGATTCGATCTCTCCCGATCGAGCTCTGATCTTCCGATTAGAAGCACCCTTAAGGTTCTACTCAAACACTTACATCAATCCAAGGCCGTGTGTGTAAAGCGGGTGTGAAACTGATCACCAGGGAGCATATTTACCAAAATACCACTGGGTCAAAAACAGCGATGCGATCAACCGATTGCATCCCAAGGCCAACCGGGCCAAACCACAAACCCAGACCCTCGACCTAACGCGATCGGACCGGGTTGGAGGTACGGGTCCTGACAGTGAGCGTGAAAGAATAGCCTCTCGACGGGAGAGACGACGGTCCTCTCTGTGCGAGAGAAAACCAGAATTCTCAAGAGGAGAAAACAACTCCAAACTTAATTAATAAAAACTGCCCAATTACAAACCCAAAAACTCTTTTTATACACTAAGGAGATACCCACTTACAGATGGACTCAAACTCCAATAATAGCAACTAACGCCCAATCAAACTATCAATCAAATTAGTCCCGACATTAGAAAAGAAAGGAAAACTGTCAAATATGGAAAGTCCTAATTAAGGAAAAACTGCCAAATAAGGAAAGCTAAACTAAAAACGGAATTTTCGGGCATCAGCTGATGGAATTTGGGCTCGGGACGCCTTGCGTCATGGGAGATCATTCTGATCCTGATTATTCTTGTACGGCTCGGCGAGCCGGTCGGTTTACACCTCATATGCCCTGATCGGACACCGTGATCAAAAGTTATGCCCATCCGACGGCTACGGTCGTCCGGAGAGATGATTGAAACCGACGAAAACAGGACGCGTTCCGCCCTCCTTGGGACTGCCGGTTCAGCTACTTGTCCTCCTTCATAACAGGAGATTACTCCGTCGTGGAGACTCTCGTTCCCAAACTCCAGAATTCATCTAGTCATGTACCTTCGGTGATCTTGTTGGTCATGATCACATTAATAGGCATCATTCTTCTTGCAAAGGCACTACATTGGCATCTGCAACCGAGACGGATGGCCTAAAAAGCCGACCATGCCAGCACGCCTGTGAGTGAGATGAGTGCCGACGTGGAACAGAACAAGATACAAGTCGAGAGAGGCATAGTTGGAGGTGGGCATGGGGTGGGGATCTTGCGAGGAGCGTAGACTTTTGGGCTTATTTCCTGGTGTACTTGTGCGGGGCGACGTTAGGTTTAGTGTACGCCAACAACTTAGGTCAGATCGCAGAGTCCCGCGGGGCGCCGGTGTCACTGTTGCTCTCTATCTACTCCTCGGCTACGTTCTTCGCCAAGCTAGCGTCTTGGCGCAGGGTGAGCATGAAAGAATAGCCTCTCGATGGGAGAGACGACGGTCCTCTCTGTGGGAAGGAAAACCAGAATTCTCAAGAGGAGAAAACTACTCAAAACTTAATTAATAAAAAGAACTGCCCAATTACAAACCCAAAAACTTCTTTTATACACTAAGGAAATACTCACTTACAGATGGACTCAAACTCCAAAAATAGCAATTAACGCCCAATCAAACTATCAATCAAATTAGTCCCGAAATTAGAAAAGAAAGGAAAACTCCCAAATATGGAAAGTCCTAATTAAGGAAAAACTGCCAAATAAGGAAAGTTCAACTAAAAACTGAATTTTCATGCATCTGCTGAAGGAATTTGGGCTCAGGACGCCTTGTCCGGAGACATGATTCAAACCGACGGAAACAGGACGCGTTCCGACCTCCATGGGACTGCCGGTTCAGCTACTTGTCCTGCTTCATAACAGGAGGTTACTCCGTCGTGGAGACTCTCGTTCCCAAACTCCAAAACTCATCTAGTCATGTACCTTCGGTGATCCTGTTGGTCATGATCACATTAATAGGCATCATTCCTCTTGCAAAGGCCCTGCATTGGCATCCGCACCGGAGACGGATGGCCTAAAAAGCCGACCACGCCAGCACTCTCGTGAGTGAGATGAGTGCCGACGTGGAACAGAACAGGATACAAGCCGAGAGAGGCATAGTTGGAGGTGGGCATGGGTGGGGATCTTGCGAGGAGCGTAGACTTCTAGGTGTATTTCTTAGTGTACTTGTGTGGCGTGACGTTAGGCTTAGTGTACGCCAACAACTGATCGTTCCAGACCCGACCTTGACGCACTACGCATAGCTGACAGGGTCTGGGGCAGCTCCCCGGTCACATCGCGGGTCTCGGGGCATTGCCCCCGAAAAAAAAAACGGATTTGAGATCTGTTGATAGGGGTAGTTTATGTAATTTTCTATACCCTATGTGCCGAAACCCTAGGATATGAGGGTGTGTATGGGCGGCCGTCATTGTATCTTGTAATTTGACTCTTTGCCTCTGAGATAGTGAAAAACCTCTAGCGACTCCGTGGACGTAGCCCTATTCTGGGGTGAACCACGTAAAAACTTGTGTCTGTGCATTCTTCTTCTTCCTCCCTTCTAGATCCTAACAAGTGGTATCAGAGCCAGGTTTAGTGGGAGCGATGGCAGAAGAAGGAAAGGTGAAGATCGAGAAGTTCAATGGACATAATTTTGGATTTTTGAAGATGCATATGGAGGATTACCTTTATCAAAAGGATCTCTATCAACCTTTTTTAGGAAAGAAGCCGAACAATATGGAGGATGATGAATGGGCGATTCTTGATAGAAAAGCCCTAGGTGCGATCCGTCTCACGTTGGCCGCATCCGTAGCGTTCAACATCTCGAAGCAGAAGACGACTGCAGATCTGATGGCAGCCCTCTCGAAGATGTATGAGAAACCTTCTGCATCGAACAAGGTTTTTCTGATGAAACGATTGTTCAACATGAAGATGTCTGATGGTGGTAGTGTGGCTCAATATGTGAACGAGTTCAACACAATTATTGCTCAGTTGGAATCCGTAGACATAGTCTTCGATAGTGAGATCAGGGCTCATGTGATCCTGTCTGGATTACCTGAAAACTGGGGTGACTTGGTAATGGCTGTGAGCAACTCATCCGAGTCAGGGAAGCTAGATTTTGATGATGTCGTTGGTGTTCTTTTGAGCGAAGAGGCACCCAGGAAATCATCGGGACTTTCCGAGGAGACATCCGGGAGTGCACTGAATATAAAAGAAAGAGGTAGATCGTCAAAGAGGTGGAGCAAAAATAATCATGGTAGATCGAAGACTAGAAATAAGAGCAAGTCGAGACCTCCCCAGGGAAAGGGAGATGGTTGCTGGCACTGTGGGAAGAAAGGTCACTTCCGGTGAGATTGCAGAGATCGCAAGAAGCAATCAGAGAACGTTAATGATACGGTAAACGTCTCTGATGATGGTTGTGATGCTTTAATCCTTTCTTTAGATAATTGATCTGAATCATGGATTATAGATTCTGGAGCTTCTTTTCATGCTACCTCGAATATGAAATTTCTAAATAATTATGTGAAGTGAAACTTTGATAATGTTTACCTTGGTGATGATGAGCCTTGTAGTATTGTTGGCAAAGGTGAAGTACAGATGAAGCTTTTAGATGGGACTGAACTGAAATTGAAGGATGTAAGACACGTTCCAGATCTCAAGAGAAATCTTATTTCAGTAGGTCAACTCGCAGAATCAGGGTTGAAGACAAGCTTCACCAATACTTCATGGAAGATCATCAGTTGAGCTATGGTTGTTGCTCAGGGTAAGAAAGAAGGAACTCTTTCTGTCGCTTCTGGTATTAACCATTCGATCTCAGTTGCATCATCAGGTTTGGATGCGAGCACATGGCATTGCAGACTTGGACATATGAGTGAGAAGGGAATGCAGATGATGCTCTCGAAAGGGAAACTATCGGACTTGAAATCAGTTGATTTGGATTTCTGTGAAGACTGCATCTATGGGAAGCAGAGGAAGGTCAGTTTCTCAAAGGTTGGAAGGAGACCCAAGGCAGAAAAATTGGAGCTTGTGCACACCGATGTTTGGGGTCCAGCCAAGGTATCTTCTATTGGAAACTCACTCTACTTTGTCACTTTCATTGATGATGCTACTAGAAAGCTTTGGGTCTATTTAATCTGAGGTATTTAATGTTTTCAAGAAGTGGAAAGCTTTGATTGAGAATGAGGCAGGTATCAAGTTGAAATGTCTCAGATCGGACAATGGAGGTGAATATTGCAGTGATGAGTTCGAGGATTACTGTGCAGAAAATGAAATCAAGAGACAGAAGACTGTTCCAAGAACTCCACAGCAAAACGACGTCGCTGAGAGAATGAATAGAACCATCATGGAGCGTGCCAGAAGTATGAGAATTCATGCTAGATTGCCAAAACAGTTTTGGGCAGATGCTATGAGTATCGCGGTTTACCTGATAAACAGAGGCCCTTCGGTTGCATTGGACTATGGACTACCAGAAGAAGCTTGGACAGAAAAGGAGGTAAACTTGTCACATCTTAAAGTCTTTGGCTGCACTTGATGAGTGCATAAAAGTGCACTCTGAACATGACTAAGAGTAGCTTATTTGCTGAGTTTTCATGATTAACATAGATGATTTCGTCAGTATATGTTTCTTCACAAAGTTATTTGTATTATGCAGGAAATTGAAGCAAAGATGGGTCTTTAACGCCAAACCTGTACCTTTTCGGAATGAACCAGATGATGTGCTATATATGGTTGGAAAGCTCTTGAAGTCTAGTTTCTGGAGAATTTTACGGTACATGATTCCGAGTTTCCTAGAGAAAGTTACAACAATTTTAGTACTGATGGCGCAGTCTGGATGGCAAAACAGTAAATACTCAGGAAAGACGGATTGATCATGTTCCATAGAAGGATCAATCCTTTTATGCAGACAGACCTGACAGAACACACACTTTTCGGATGATCACAGAAGGATTGATCCTCCTTTCACTCGAGAATATTGAGGAGAAGGATCGATCTTTCTCCTATAGAAGGATCCATCCTACTGAGAAGGATCCATCCTACTATCCATCCTACTGAGAAGAATCGATTATGCTTCTTTCAAAGGATCGATCTTACTCGGGTGACCCAGGTTACGAAAAATAGAGAAGAGGAAGATCGATCCTTGGCCTTCAGAGGATCGATTCTTTGTCGGGCGGAACTGAATATGAGCCATCAGATTTAATCCAAAGGCTGAAATAAAAGCTAGGGTTTCATGTCCTTATATAAGGGAAGTTCTTGGACGTTTTTGGGGGCTCTTTTCTGGATGTTTTCTAAAGGAAGAAGATGAAAACATCTCCATCCATGACCAAGTAATCCGCGGGCATGGCGGACGGATAATCTAGCGAGGACTAGGGCTTCTTCTCCAACAATGGTTCATAGTTTTAATCTTTATTGTTAAAATCTTTTCTATGTATTGGATCTTCAAAGATTATTTTCAGATTATAGATTTCTATGTGGATGATTAATATTATGAATCCAGTCATGCTTCTTTCATGATCTTATAATCCCATAGTTTTATCTATTGTTTACCTACTTTATCTCGTGAAATCTTTGCTATGCATTGCCGATTGTGAGAGTTGGTATTGTGTATTCTTAGAGATCCGGTTTGATAGAGTTAGGGCTTTGTCCCGATGAACTTTTGCTGCGCGTTGCCTGTAGTGGCAACCGGTATCGTGTATTCTTAAGTTTGGGTTGGATGAAGTTAGAACTATAATAAGGAAGAATCAATCATAGAAAGAGACATTTATATATTTTGTTAGGTTTATAGTTTCATATCTTCCGGTTAAGGTGATTGGGATGTGAATCCCTTAACTGAGTATTGAATGAACCGTTGGTAGAAGAAGAACCTAAGTCCGAGTGAAGTGATTTCTGATGCCTAGCTTTAACCAAATCCTGATTTTCTTTGTTACCTTTATTTTACCATTACATCTTCGATCTACTTTCTTAACTATTACGCTCTTGATTGTTTTCGATACATTATTATCTGTGTTTCTGGATCTTTCCTGCTTGTCTCTCTGTGGGTTCGACCTCTCTTATGCTGTACTGCACCGCGACCGTTGTGCGTGACACATTTGAGCGATATCAGCACTTCATATGTTCATGTTGACTCTGCTGATAGATCCAAGCTAGATCCTAAGTCTAGAAAATGCAGTTTCATTGGATATGGTGTTGATAATTTTGGTTATCGCTTTTATGATCATGAGAATAG
This sequence comes from Narthecium ossifragum, assembly GCA_963920575.1. NCBI lineage: Eukaryota > Viridiplantae > Streptophyta > Magnoliopsida > Dioscoreales > Nartheciaceae > Narthecium > Narthecium ossifragum. Next base: position 10,091,125 of record OY986965.1, on the reverse strand, counting down.
AAAAATTATCAGAAGCAGGGATGTAATATTCAATGAAAAAGTTATGTATAAGGATTGGAATAATCAGGTTGAAAAGGACGTGGAACCTGATTATATTGAATTAGAGGAGATCAATGATGGTAGTATGGTTAAATCAAAAGCAGTGGAAGAACAGGAAGAACCGCAAACTCCTCCTATTGCGGTTAGAAGAACGAGAAGAGTCATTAGACCTCCTTCACATTACTCTCCTTCTTTGCATTATCTATTGCTAACTGATAATGATGAACCTGAAAGTTATGAAGAAGCCTTGCAGGTCGACGCCCAAAGAAAATGGAAGTTGGCCATGGATGATGAGATGAAGTCTCTTGCGGCAAATCAAACATGGGATTTGGTTGAGCTGCCTGAAGGGAAGAAGGCTTTACACAACAAATGGATCTACAGACTGAAAGGAGAGAGTGATGGATCGAAACGATACAAGGCAAGGTTAGTTGTTAAAGGTTTCGAGCAGAAGACAGGTATTGACTACCATAAGATTTGTTTTGAGTATTGTGGCCATAGAAAATTTACATCTTGAACAACTAGATGTAAAGACAGCTTTTCTACATGGAAATTTGGAAGAGGACATTTATATGCATCAGCCACAAGGATGTATTACAGCAGGGGAAGAGAAGCTTGTATGCAAATTGAAGAAAAGCATGTATGGTTTAAAGCATGCACCAAGGCAGTGGTATATTAGATTTGATGGGTTTATGAGTACCAATGGGTACAAGAGATGTCATTCTGATCACTGCTGTTATTTTAAGAATTTTAAGAGTTTCTATATTATATTGCTCTTGTATGTGGATGACATGTTGGTTGCAGGATCCGACATGAAAGAGATTTCAAACTTGAAGAAGGCGCTCTCAAAGGAGTTTGAAAGGAAGGATTTAGGTGCTGCAAACCAAATCCTTGAGATGAGAATTAGCAGAGACAAAGCGAAAGGAAAGTTGAAGTTGTCGCAGGCTGAATATATTGAGAAGGTACTTAGGGGCTGTTTGGCGCGCCTTGGATCCCGCGGATCCGCGGGATCCGGGGATGCGCGGATTCCAATCCGCGGGATCCATTTGTTTGGATCCCGCGGCGGATCCCTAGCGGATCCTAAAAATCGGATACCACGGATCCCGCAGATCCGTGGTATCCAAACAGGCCCTTAAGAGATTTAATATGGATCATGCTACTCCTGTTCGTACACCATTGGCAGGTCATTTCAAACTATCTGCTACACAAGGCGTGATGACAGAGGATGAGTGGGAGTACATGCCCAAGGTACCATATGCATCAGCAGTTGGGAGTTTAATGTATGCTATGGTCTGCACGAGACCAGATATTGCTCATGCAGTAGGAGTAGTGAGCAGCTTTATGACCAACCAAGGTAAGGAGCATTGGAGTGCCGTAAAGTGAATTCTTAGATATCTAAAAGGTACTACAGGTATGGCTTTGTGCTTTGGAGGGTCAGATATTAAATTGTAGGGATATGTTGATGCCGATCTAGCAGGCGACATGGATAGCAGGAAGAGCACTACTGGTTATGTGTTTACATTGGGTGATGGTGCAGTTAGCTGGGTCTCAAGATTGCAAAAGATAGTTTCTCTTTCAACAACAGAAGCTGAGTATACAGCAATGGCAGAGGCTTGCAAGGAGATGATATGGCTTCAGACTTTCATGAAAGAGTTAGGTAAAGAGCAAGTTGATTGTAGACTATATAGTGATAGTCAGAGTGCAATTCATCTTGCAAAGAATTCAGCATATCATGCTAGAACGAAGCATATTGACATCATGTATCACTTCATACGATCGCTTCTGGAAGATGGGAAAGTTGTTATTAAGAAGATCCACACTAGTAAAAATCCTGCAGATATGTTAACCAAGATGATTACGATAGAGAAGCTGAACACCTGTTCAGTTTCTCTTGGTCTTCAAGCTTGAAGTTGGAGGCATGAGTCGCTGTGAGTGTTTATTTTTTTTTCTTTGGAAGCAAATGAAGCTGATTGAAACGGGTTCCTTTAAATCAGTCTCCAAGTGAGAGAATTGTTGAGTTTGTGGAGCCTGATCGTTCCAGACCCGACCATGACGCACTACGCAGAACTGATGGGGTCCGGGGTAGCGTCCGGGCGGGGATTGACTTACCCGGTCATGTCACGGAGCCCGGGGCAGCGCCCTGGCGGGGGTCTCCGGGGGCAGCGCCCACGGAAAAAAAAAAACGAATTTGAGATCTGTTGATAGGGGTAGTTTATGTAATTTTCTATACCCTATGTGCCGATAGGGGTGAGCATTCAGTTCTCGGTTCGGTTCTCGGTCCAGAACCGAAGAACCGAACTTTGTTCGGTCCAGAAAAATGAGAACCGAACCGAACCGAAGTTGCATATAGAACCGAACCGAACCGAACCGAAAAGTTCGGTTCGGTTCGGTTCTGTAGGAATTGAATGGCCGGTGGTTGTCTTCTTTGGAGACATCAACGGAGATGGCGAGCCGTGCGGAGCTTGTCTTCTTTGGAGACATCAACGGAGGAGATGGCGAGCCGGGCGGGAGCAGAGGATGGGTTCCCAGCGATTGGAGGTGGTGGGCGGCGGAGTGGACGACTCACCGGGGCGTCGAACTCGGGGACGACGCGGACGGCGTAACACATGGCGTACTCCACAATCTTCCACACTGTAGACCAAGATAGGAGCCCTCCGTCGCCAGCCTCGGCTCCGTGGGCACCACGACGACAAGGGGGTCGCAGTGCCGGCCGCCGGGGCAGAACGCCCAGGCGAGCTGGGAGAAGGTCTCGAGGCCGCGGTCCACGGATGACGCCCCACGGGGTCGCGGCGGTGAGGGCCAGGAGAACTGGGGAGAGAGGGCGTCGACGAAGCCGGAAGGGGTGCGGCGGGTGGGCACGGCCGTCGACGAAGCCGGAAGGGGTGCGGCGGGTGGGCGGAGGAGACGGAGAGGGAGTAGGACTGGTCCACGCCGTCGCGGAGGGGTCGTCGATGGAGATGGCGAGGGTCAACAGTGGGTGAAGTTGAGGGAGGAGGCTGCGAGGGGGAGAGGGCGGTGGCGCTCGGAGCGGAGGAGGCGGGCGTAGCGGAGGGGATGGGCCAGGAGAGCTGGGGGGAGAGGGCGTCGACGAAGCCGGAAGGGGTGCGGCGGGTGGGCAAGACGGCCGTCGACGAAGCCGGAAGGGGTGCGGCGGGTGGGCAAGACGGCCGTCGACGAAGCCGGAAGGGGTGCGGGCCGTGCGGCGGGTGCGCGAGGCGGCCGCCGCCGGTGTAGCTGAGGTCCTGCGGGCCGCTGTGGTTGTGGGGATCCACGCCATGGTCGAGACTCGAGAGATGAGAGAGGTGAGTGGAGACGGGACGGCCAGACGGGATAGGTGAGTCATGAGTGGATGTAGATGTGGAGCCTGCCTGCCAGTCTGGTGAGAGTGGACCGAGTGGTGAGCTGACGCTGCTGACGCATGTGCTGGGTTAACTTCGGTTCTTTGGTTCTGAACCGAAGTTTATTTTAAGGAACCGGAACCGAACCGAAACCCGAACTTTTTTATCTTGTAGAACCGAACCGAACCGAATGAACCGAGGAACCGAACCGAATGGACCGAACTAATTCGGTTCGGTTCGGTTTTTCGGGTTCGGTTCGGTTCTGCTCACCCCTATGTGCCGAAACCCTAGGATATGAGGGTGTGTATGGGCGGCCATCATTGTATCTTGTAATTTGGCTCTTTGCCTTTGAGATAGTGAAAAACCTCCAGCGACTCCGTGGACGTAGCCCTATTCTGGGTTGAACCACGTAAAAATTTGTGTCCTTGCATTCTTTTTCTTCCTCCCTTCTAGATCCTAACATCATGTGCCAGAAGGGGCCTCCAAGCTCGACATTAATCATTAGAAGTTGTTATCCTAACCATTCAAAAACATCAAATCCTATATTCTGGGACAAACCAGTAACAGAGTAATGAAACCAAACGCTTAAGCTAATATGAATTCGAACAAAATGAGATCATGAGCGTTGTTCATATTTATACTCCTCCAGCCTCCAGGCTAACAGTAACAAAGTTATGTTTGAGTCTAGATACTTGGATTTGCTTAATCCAGGTAATGAATCGACGTATAGAATTGAAGACTTACTTGGACAACATAGTCCCTTCCAGCAATGACCACAATATCAGCACAGGAAACCACTCCAGGGCAGATCAGCTCCACTGCTGCCTTAATGTTGTATATCACGTCGAAGCCTCTCGCCGAGTTGATGTTGGGGAATGCCTTCTTCTCCCCAGTGAAATTTGCAGTGTCATCTAGGAGGATTGAACCCTCACAGCCCTGTTCACGAAAACCAAAGAAGCCCATCCATGCATTAACACCCGAGAGAGTAATTATAAAGTTGGACTGTTCAAAACTCTACATTTACAAAGCAGTCATGGAATTCCAGGCGCAACAGAGAGGCGCCCATTCTCTGATCATCTTGAAGAGCGAGGCTGACAATAGACCTGACAACAGGGAGCAGAAGGGGACGTGTGGTGGAGTAGAAGGTTGGTGAAAGCTCCGCCTCTGCAGATGAGCTCCAGACGAGGATGATGAGCACAAGGGTGAAGGGCCACCGTCGACGATTGTGCTTTGCTTGATCAATGAAGAGGAACCCAAGCCCAAACTATATATTATATATATCATCCTTATATCTATGGTTAAAAGTGAAACTTTTGTTGTCTACGTGGAGCCTATGTGGCATGATAATCATAAGTTGAGAAGGTTTAATGAGAGGGAGTTATTGGGTGGTTATTAGGGTGGGGTTGGTGGTTACCCTGTGTATATGTAGAAGTATGATGTATATACACACACTAGGTGGGACCCATGTCACCTGGCAGGGTAACCATCAGATTAATGGATGATTCGGTTATAAAAACTGAATTTGATTAATGGATTAGTATGGATATCATATAAGGTGAACATTATAAGGGGGCGGTTATGCATAACCGTTATTGCTCCTTATAAGGTTGATGTATATTTAAAACTAACCTAGGGAATATAATAAAAATATACAAAGTTAACTTAGGAAAATATACATATAAATAAACTAATATAAGGGAAATGGTTGTAACCGTTATTGCTCCTTATAAGGTTGACTAGGTGGTGGGCCCGTGCCACCTGGCACGGCTAACTATCCGCCCCCATTATCTCTATTATAACTTACGCCACATCAGCCACTATCCTTTTTTTTGTTTATTTAATTATAATTTTATACCACGTGTATGTCATGTGTGTATAAGTTTATGACTCAGATGATGAGTCATAAAAGTAACTACCCTTGGATCTTATAAGGTAGATAAGTATGTATATTTAAAACTAATCTCCTGGCTTATGATTATAAGGATGTATATATTTAAAACTAACCTAGGGAATATGATAAAAATATACAAAGTTAACTTAGGAAAATATACATGTAAATAAACTAATAGGAGGAGAACGATTGTAACCGTTTTTGCTCCTTATAAGGTTGACTAAGTGGTGGGCTCGTGCCACCTGGCACGGCTAACTTCCCATCCCCACTATCTCTATTATAACTTACGTCACATCAGCCAATATTCTTTTTTTTGTTTATTTAATTATAATTTTATACCACCTGTATGCCACGTGTATGTCATGTGTGTATAAGTTTATGATTCAGATGATGAGTCATAAACATAACTACCTTGGATCTTATAAGGTAGATAAGTATGTATATTTAAAACTAATC